>JASWHV010000019.1:60629496-61229496 GCA_030760725.1 Neostapfia colusana
CACCCACCCACAGCACCGCACAGCTCGCTCCCCACAGAGGAAGCTGGCGGCCGGGATTGTTTTATACGTGCACGCCTGACACCCGCGCGTGTACGCTTCAACTCTCCCCTAGCGCGTGCATGTATAATATGCGGTTTCGTTGAGCATCTGGTTTTTCTTCTTCTTTTTGCTAGTGTAGCAGCTGTCTAAATTACTAGTAGTAACTGGGAATCTGCAACCATATTTTCTTGTGGGTGCGTAGACTTAGAACACAGCGATAAATACACACTTGATCCTTTTCTTTTTGAAAAAAAAAGACATCAGATAGAAAGTATTAACAAAAGCTACTGCCGTATTAAGCCGGTAAACTCTGCTAAACCGTACAGAATTTCCGAAGCTACAGACGGGCCAGGCCGAGAGAAGCGAAAACCGGCAGTGGTTTTCGTACTACCATACCGCCGCCCCCCAAATCTGGCGGTGGTGACAGCTCGGTCCCTCTGCACTGCACTGCACTGCACTGCACGTACTCAATAATATCCAGATCCCCTCGTACCAGATAAAAACAAACAATATCCGGATCCCCTTGCGGATCCGCGCGCTGCCGCCTGCCGCCGCCGTGCCAGGCAAGCAAGGAAGACGCGGGGCAGGTGCGCCCGCACCCGTCACCTCCGCCCCCCGGGCCCTGGCGCGCGAGTCTGGAAGCTGCGGCGGCGTGCTCGCTCGTGGGGCGCGGGCGGGCGGACGGACGTCGTGGAGCGGAAAGCGACCAGAGGTGGTGGGCGGCGGCAGGCGGGCCGCTGGGTTTGGTAGGTTCACTCGCTTGTCTTGTCTAGTTAGCGGCGCCGCGTACCCGAGTGAGTGACTGGCCGAGCAAGCTGCTGCACCGTCAGAAGAAAAAAGATTAGGAACCTCGCGAGCAAACGGTGGAGGCGGAGCCGCCCAACGCGGGGGGTGTCCACCTCCTCCTCACCACCACCGCACCGCAACGCAGCGCAGCGGTCAACCTCCTCTCCCGCTGCCTCCTCCTCGCCTCCCGCCTCACCTATTAATAATACGCGCCCCCGCCACCCCCCTTCCCCTCCTCAAGCTCAACCACCGAGCACTACCCGGCGCCCGCCAACGCACCCCGTCGTCCATGGCGCCCAGGACCGCCCCCCCTCCCGGCGTGACGGAGCCGAGGTTCCGCGGCGTCCGGAAGCGGCCGTGGGGCCGGTACGCGGCGGAGATCCGGGACCCGGCCAGGAAGGCGCGGGTGTGGCTCGGCACCTTCGACACCGCCGAGGCCGCCGCCCGCGCCTACGACGAGGCCGCGCTCCACTTCCGCGGGCCCAGGGCCAAGACCAACTTCCCCGTCGCCTTCGCGCGGGCGCAGGGCCTCCTCCCGCCCAAGGCGCTGCCCGTCAGCCCCAGCAGAAGCACCGTCGAGTCGTCCTCCCGGGACTCGCCCGCCGCGGCCCCGTCGCTCGACCTCAGCCTGGGAGGCGTGCCGCGGCCCACGCTGGCCGCCCAGCCGTTCCTGTTCCTGGACCCGAGGCTCGCGGTCACCGTGGCCGTCCCGGCGCCCGCGCCGCTCCGGCCGGTCGCGGTCGCCGCCAACAGGGCCACGACGACGTGCCGCGACGACGAGCAGAGCGACACCGGGTCGTCGTCGTCCGTGGTGGACGCCTCCTCCCCGGCGGTCGGCGTGGGGTTCGACCTCAACATGCCGCCGCCGGCCGAGGCGGCGTAAGGTCGCTGGTCCGCCCGGCGCCGCGCCCGACGACGCGACGACTCGCATCGAGAACTCGCATGGCATAGAAGATTAGACACATGTATTCTTAGCAACACAGCAGCTTGTTGATTTGATCGATCAATCGTTTATTTTGCCACGATGGGTTGCTTCTTTACCACTAGGTGTACATAGATGGCTGTTTCCTTTTTCTTTTTTGCATCGGCACGGCACGGCACGGCACGGCAGATAGGAGATGAGCGAAGACTGCACTACCGATGTTGCAATACCAGAGCGTTTGTTGTTCAGTGTAAACTATTAATTTCTAATTCATGAAGAATTTCTATTGCCCTTAATCTGTTCCTGATCTGTCGCCGTTTCCCGTTGATTCGTCTGGACAACCTGCAGCTTCGCTTTGTTACGAGTAAAACATCCGCGTGTTCCGCTGTCTAGATTGAGAAACCAGTCCGTTTTGTGAGGAAAAACGGGCTTGATCCTGGTTTCAGATCGTGAAATGGAGACCGGGAATCGAGCTGCCTGCCTGAGAAGGAAAGTAAGTAGTTCTCCGGCGGCGGAGGTCCCTCTTGAACCGCCAGCACACTTGAAGCTTGGCTTACGTGCACGGCTATTACGTAGTACTTCACAAGTAGGAAGCGCATCTGCGTGTTGAACGATTCTCCTCCTCGTGAAATTCCGTAGCACGCACCAAGCAGTGTACAGTACAGGTGCCCTGCTCGCTTGCTCCCTTCCCCCGCGTCCACGCACGAACGAAGGCAACGCGACGCCAACGCACCAACCAAGCGTCGCGCTCACCCGCGGCCAGCCCACGCGCCTTTGACGCCGTCCAACCCTCCCGTCGCCCGCGCTTTCGCTTCGGACCGCGGCAAGCAAGAGCTCGCGACACACGCACGCCGCGCAGCCCCCCCCCCCCCCCCCCCCCCCCCCCCCGCGTCCTCCTCGTGGAGCCATGTGATAGACCGATGGCATCAGCACCTGGCCGCCTCTGTTCCGGCGCAGGCCGCAGAATAATACTCTACTTTTTTATCAGGTGGCGGCATAGCTTGGGAGCTCTTCTCGCAAGCAAAGCGACCGTCTCTCTGCTTCACCTCACCTGCAGAGGCTTTTTTCATCTGTTCCGGATCCGAGACCGGCCATAGCCCATAGGAGAGGCTCCTCGACCACTGGCACACCGCACCCTTCCCGTTCCGATTCCGAGCCGCCCAGCCACGGAGGAGGCGGCACGTGCCTCATCCCTTTCTCTCTCTTTGCTTGGACGACGAAAGGCTTCTTCTTAGAGACGTCTTCCTTCCAAAAACATAAACGGAGACACCGAGATGAACATGAACTGGGTACTACTACTACTACTACTGGATGGATGGAAAAAATATACGTAAAAGCGAATGCGTGCTCGTAAAACCATGCTACAAAGTTCCAAACGTCATCACGAGCAATCGCATAACAGTGCCCTCAGAAAGCTTTGCGGTGCTAGATGAAGCACACACCGCTACCGGCCGGAGAGCAGCGGAGCTCCATGGAATCCATGGATCCGGACCCGGGCCCTGGCCCTCTTCTTTCTTCTTTTTTTCCCCCCCCACGCCCGGACCCGGAGTATGCTGGGGGCTAGGGCCGCGCCCCTATGCCTGATCAAGCCCGTGGTGTAAATGGGCTGGGCTGGGGATAGTTTGGGCCGGGCCTTTTTCCTTTTCAAAACAGGCGGGGTGGACCTGACAAATGGGCCGCGATGCTGTGCGGGACGTCGAGACGGGCACCAGAAATCCTTGTCGCCATTGTAAGAGCACAGTAAACCAATGGCGGTCACGATGATCAAGCAACAGAGACAGCATCCCGCGAACGCGTGCTCCAAACGCGACCAAGCAGTCCACCCACCCGTGCGGCCGTGCCTCCTCACCTCGGAGTTGGAGCTCTCGACCCGCTGAGCCACACGGAGACCTCGTTGCCCTAGACGTGGAACCAGTCCACCTCTGCTTAACTTCTCTCTTCGACTCCTCCAAAACCGCGCCCACCGGGCGGCAACCTGCCACCAGCCCGCCACCTCTACATAAAACCGCCAGTCCGCCCACCCCGCGAACGCAACCGGACGAACAACCTTGCCGCACCATGGCCTCCTCTCTCCTCTCCACGGTTCCACCCCGTCCCAAACCCTAGCCCCCGCCCCGGCCACCGAGCGCCTCCGCGCAGCGCGGCCGGCGCAGGCGTCGTCCCGTCGCGTCCTCCCGCGTCGGTGGCGATCGAGAAGGAAATATTCCTTCTTCTTTTTTTTTTCACTTGGATCTTCCTCGCTTATTAAATCAGATGAATTGGAGCATTAAAGTCGGGGGGACGGGGTAGCCTAAAAGGCTAACTAGAAACTAGTTAATTAACGTATCCGTGACGCATAAATCTATATGATATAGTTGCCTAGAAGAACAAATGCGCTGGTGTCCACCACCGTTTCGTACTGGTATAATTAAGCACTTGGATGACATCTGCATATTTAAACATTGTTTATTCCTGATCAACAAGCTCTTAATTATCCTCTCATCACAATGTCCTACTGGTAAGAGATTGAGCAGGGCCCCACCTCCTTAAGATATGTGGGCTTCAAAAGTCTGGTCAGCTAATGGGCTGGAGGCATATGTAGCATTACACTGTGGCTCCGCTGGACCAATGACGTGCTAGATCTTCCCAAAATCTCTTGCTTGCTAGCACAGTTACTAATCCCCTTTATGGGGTTGCTTAAACTACTAGTGCCTCTAGCCCAATCCTGTCTTGTGGTTGGCCATTTCTTGGGCGCACGATGTAAAGAGACAAACCGAATCCGCGTCCGGTAACTGTTCGAGGCGTAGTAGACAGCTCACGTGCACATGAAGGAATAGCAACGTTGATGCGCAAAAGTTAAAAGCTGGTAGTGTAAAACTAAAACCCAACGATCGGTTGGGAACCTACATTCATATATGCATGAACTTGGGTGGGCACAGGAAATAAAAAAATAGAATCAGAAAACTCCACGTCACTCCTCTGACTAAATTAAGTGCTCTAGTTTTTATAGGATCGAGTTGGAAGATGAGTTTCGCCGCGGCACTCTCCTTTAATTTGGGGGATTGATCTCATTATATAGAGCAGAGTACAATTAACAAACCGGCACACAATCAAATGTTTAGAGCTCTGACATCCACTAAAAAAACGGCATGTTTCCCCTCTGTGTTCCCATCTGTCTGTTGCCATATTCAGAAGACTCTTATCTTACGACGCGCATCCCGTCACTTTACAGGCTGCATCCCATGCGTCTTTGTGTGTGTGCCCAAAAGGGGGTGGCCTTGCGAGTTGCACGACATGGACGGATTGCACTCGTTGGGAGCATGACAATCATCAAAGTCTCAATTGCAGTTGCATTGCGCCACACTGCAAAGATACGTTTTTCTTTTGTCCAGTTCACGAACACAGAGTCACAGTCACAGGTAGCAGAAAAAAGAATAGGTTCCTGATCGGTCTCTGCTGCTGATGATACATGATACGTAAATTTTTTGGACGTAACTTTTATATCATTATGTTTGTCGAGCAAGAGAGAAGCAAAGTGCTTAAAGAGCGTGGCTGACATCGCACCCATCGATCATGCGTGCTTGGCTGTTGGGATCATTTGGTTTCTTTGTTTGGCTGAAGGTAACGTGCTTGCTGTCAGAAGCTTCATTTGTTATCGAAAGGAGCATGGTGCAGACCGAAATGGAGATGATTCAGGTATGTGACGATGAAGCGTTAGAGGGTGGATCCTATTTGTCTGAACTAGTCCACTTTTATTTATTTTGGACAACTCTGAATGAATCGAGTACTTGCCCAACACAAACAAACCATTTAGAATCGAGTGGATCCAGTGTGATGACTTAGAGCAGATACTGCCGCTTGACGACAGGTTTTGTCGTTCCAATAATTGCGTCTGAATAATGAATGCACTATTTTGTTTCATCCAAAACATTTTGTTTGTTTCCGCTGTCGTGACACTTCTCCCGATCGATTCAATCGAAATCAGGAAATGTTTTATTAACTGTCATAACCCGTTCCTGACCACCTAGAGTTTCATCTGGCCGTGAATGTCCCTTTGATGTTCATATGAAAAGTAAACTTTTGGTGACGCAGAGAATCGAAAATTATGTAAAACGATAGACTAATGGGAGATAAGGTGGGTGAACCGAACTTTACAAATCAGGAAGGTGAACCAGTCAGTGGTACCCTCCGGTCCCCAACTTGGAAGAAACTTGATGCCACTTCCCAATATTTAAAATTGTTCAGTACACTTTGTGTAACTGGTATGGATGGAGAACAAAGGGCAAAAGTATTAGGCGGCACTACCCCTAATTTTATAGTATATTCGCAGTTCCTTATATCTGCATACCTGGAACGCAGGAATCTATATATATGTCTTACAAATTCAAAGTTGACTGAAGTTTCTAGAGTTAGAGAAATGAATTATTGACGACTAACTGCACATTTTCTATACATACAATGCTTCCCCGAACAAGTAGACAAGAGTGCATTTGTCACTCTTCCCCGTTAGGTGTAGCATGTGTCATCGAAGAACAATATCCACAAAAAAGGAGACCTCATATATAGTGTAGAAAACTAGGGGAACTTGCAACAATTCAAAATGATTGGGGGGGGGGACTCAATGCCCAAACAGATGACCTTTATGATGATAAGCTTAAATATGGTTTCCCAACAGAAGTGATAAGGTTGCAGCCTTTGCCCTTGTTCCCAACCAGAAACTAAGATAGATGAGCTCAAGCATGTCCCTTCTTTTTCGCTTCCAAGCAAAGCAAAGAGCAGAAATGGATTCCAAGCCTACAAAAATTCACTACAAATTAAGTGGTTATAGTTTTGTTTCTTGGATGACGAGCTAGCTCGACGTGGTATCTTGAACGAGAAAGGAAAAGAGCTAGAGGGAGCCGGGATTCCTAGCTTGCTATTTACTATGTTGCAAACCTAAACAAGGAGATTGAGATGTGGTGCGCGACAGGGTGAAACACCTAGCAATAGTTGCTCTTTCAAGTATAGCAAATTAGTGTTTTGTTGTCTTTCATTCTACCCTGATCCGGTTTAGATTGTCTCTGTAAAACCAAATACCTCTATCGTGCATACAATTCTCTCCCACTTATAATTAATAAACGCCACCAATACCAGCCTTTCGAGACAAAGTCCAACCACCTTTAACATGCCTTCACAGTTCACAGGGGTCTCTATTTTTTATATAGCCTCCGTCGGCTGCATCATTAAGAAATTAGTAGGGGCGCTAATGGCAGCCACTAACAGTCAAGTTGCGACGTTCATATTTTGTGGTTTCTTGCGTCACCATTAACAAGCTAACTTGGCTGCATGCTGATTGGTGAGAGCATGCACAAATAAGACTCTCTCTCTCTCTCTCGCTCGCTCACTTTTTTGGATAGCAGAATAGACTCTGATATGGCTTGTCAGTTTTTGAGAATGAATGGGGGTTAACATCACATAGGTCATGACAAGTTTGTTGGTTCAATAAACTGTGCCCATCATTTCGAAGCAAGCAAGTTTCTCTAGTCGACAGTGATAGCGACTGCCATTTCAGAGTTTACCCCCATAATACTAGCAAATTGGAACCATGTCCCTGTATTTCTCTTTAGCTCTTCATCAGCACTTGACAAATACCAGTATTATTAATTTGCAGCACAGCGTTCATGTGACCCAAGCTATAAAAATCTAGCAATACCAAAGGAGCTAGCTAGCCTATTTATTATACAAAAGATCCTACATCGAACTGTCACGGGAAAGACACAGCAACCCCTGAAAGAGCCTTTGCGAAAATAAAATAAATAAATAAAAGGAAGACAGGAACTCGAGAAAGGGCCTTGAACAGCACGAGCATTCTACGGAGAGAGCATCTTAAACAGGATGCTCCATTGATACTGTTTTTATTTTTGGAAGGAAAACAAAGGCTCACGAGCGAGCCTGTCCCGGCCGGGGTTAGCGTTTTAATATTCGTGACAAGTACGCGTTTAATTACTGTTTTCCTGTAAAGAAAGTAGTGGTGATCATAGAGAAGAAGAACTAGATTCCTTCACATTTCATAACAGTTTAGCGGCACGGCTCTCAAGGCATAAAGTGGGCGACTATATTAATTTCTATCCGTCGTAAGGCTAGATACTTGTAGAGTGAGCTTTAGTGGTAGCTTGGAGCCAAATCGAAGGTAGCTAATACAAGAAGACGCGATAACATAATAAGATTTGCTCTCATGTATGCATGCGTTGTGTATTATGTAGTAGAGACCCATACAAGCTAAGGGGGATTAGTAGTCAACGACAATGCTTTGCTTTGTTAACCGCTGGTATCGTATGACGTCTGAAAAACTGGGGCACGCTACAACTTGTCGATCGGCTGCTCCTGCGCCGCGCCGCCTCATCCGAGTGGATCGTCATCGTCCTCCTTCTCCACCCACACATCGATCCGGTTTCGCCTGCCTGTCGAGCACCACGCATGTGCCGGCCGCCGGCCGACCTGCGGCGACTGACCGTGCTGACGCCGCGGCGCCAGCCAGCGAGGCAGGCCAAAAAGAGGGGTCGGCGAATCACGGGCGCCGGGCCGTCCCAGTCGACAGCGCGGCGACGGGTGTCCAGCCCCGGCACACGCGTCGCGCGCCCTCGAGCAGTTGCCGATTTGGGCATGGGCTCGCGTTGGTGCATGCACCTCGGATCGGGCTCGGGCATGGGGGTTATATTCTTAATTCTTATCATGTAAGGTTTAGAGTGCAGAGAGATTAGTTTGTTACTGTCACCGTCACGTAATCTCGACTTCGATCTGCATCTTCTCCCTCCTCCCCTCCACTGCCAAAGCTGTGTTCAACTCCTTCCCACGAACGAGAGCTAGCACGCCGCGCGCGCACCAGCTCGCTCGCGCCTCCCTCTCTCTCCTCTCCGCTCCCGTCCCGAGACCCTAATTCTCCAGGGCGGCCGAGCAATCGAGCGCCCGGCTCTGCATGCATCCACCTCTCCTCCGGCCATGCCGCACCGCCGCCGAACCCTTAACCCGGCGCCCTCGCTTCCCGCCGTTCCCGCCTTCCACCCAGCCGATGGCTCACGGCTGCCGCTGCTCGCCGACTACTCATACTCGCCGCCCCAGCCCCTTGACGCGCCCGCGGCGGCCGCCCAGTGGAGCGGCGGCAGCGAGTTCACCGCCAGCACGGACGCGGCCACCACCACCGAGGAGTCCACCGCCACGGCTCCGGGCAGCTCCTCCCTGACGGCCGTCGTCGACGGCGGGAGGGACACTTGGGTCAGCCGCGCAAGGGAAGGGTACTACCTCCAGCTGTCCCTCGCCATCCGCCTCACCTCCCAGGCCTTCCTGGCCGGCGCACCTGCCCCGCCCGAGCTCCTCCTCCGCTGCGGCACGGGGGTCGCCGATCACCACGCCGCCGGCGACCTCGCGGTTAACCCGGAGGCCGTCTCCTACCGGCTTTGGGTAAGTGCAGATATCATGCTGCAATGCGTAACTCCTCCACGATATACCAGTTGAAATAAACCCTTTTTTTTTCTGCTGCTTCGTCGCTTCTTTTAACATGTCGTTGCAAAGTTTCTAAACCAGTTATATTATATTAGTTGCTCTTGTGATTATATCACCAGCCAATTTGGGGATCGAATCGTTGCTACTTTATTTAAAACCTTCGTTGAGAAGTTTTTGGTTGGAAAGAAACGTGTGATGAAACTAAACTTTGAATTTTTTTTTTGCTGATTTCCGCTGTTTCTTGCATTTAACTCGGTTAATCATCCTGCTTTATAGTTACGGGTAGTGAACTGGTCCTTTCCGTTCTTAAGTTGGTATCATCAGCACAGTTTACAATTTAAGAATGAAGTGGTAGTGATTACTTAATTGGTGGCCATATCTCCACACTTGGTCGCTTAATTAGAGCGCGGGGGTCCCGCTTCTATTAATATAAGCCGGATGAAATATTCCGGGACTTTCTAAAAAGAATTAGGTCGGGTACAACATTCATGCGCATGATAAGCAAACCAAGCACATGAACCGCTGATTGCAAATGATGCACACTCGTCTCTTGCCAGTTGAATCTTTAATTATTGTCGATGCTATGCACATTAACTGTTGCAAGTTTCAAGCAAGCTGAGCCGTGCAATCTTCTGTTACGTCGTGGAATTAACTAATTAGTGCCAGAGGACAACAGTGATGACTGATGATGTGATGGCCTGTGCTGAGAGAGAGTGAAACCTGAGATAATAGTAACAGTGTGCTGCTATATATGCACGATGGCGACGCATGCGTGCTCCTGCAGGTGAACGGGTGCCTGTCGTGGGGCGACAAGATCGCGCACGGGTTCTACAACATCATGGGCATCGACCCGCACCTGTGGGCCATGTGCAACGCCGCGGAGGAGGGCCGCCGGCTCCCGACGCTGGCGGCGCTGCGGGCGGTGGGCGCTAGCGAGTCGTCGACGCTGGAGGTGGTGCTCGTCGACAAGCACACCGACGCGGTGCTCGCGGACCTCGAGCGGCGCGCGCTCGAGCTCTGCCGCGCGCTCGGCCTCACGCTCGACCTCGTCCGCCGCCTCGCCGTCCTCGTCTCCGACCACATGGGGTGAGTCGTCCGTGTTGCTTCGACGAACTTGGGCACCGACGAACACGTAACGAACTACGGTTCGCAATGCACGACGTCCATGTGATGTTCTTACCCTTTCCCTTATTTCGAAGGGGCGCGTTGAGATCGGAGGACGGGGACCTGTACATGCGGTGGAAGGCGGTGAGCAAGGAGCTGAGGAAGCGGCAGAAGTGCGTCGTCGTCCCCATCGGCGGCCTGTCCATCGGTTTCTGCCGGCACCGTGCCATCCTTTTCAAGGCAAGTATCATCAATCGGACTAAGCACCCTCACACAATGCCGCACAGGTAACGTTCCTGTTATGCTTAGCGTGCCGTTTTCTCTCTCTAAAACATAATTCAGGAACTGGCGGATTTCATCGGCTTGCCGTGCCGGATTGCGCAAGGGTGCAAGTACTGCTCTGCGCCTCACCGATCCTCTTGCCTTGTTAAAATCGACGGCGGGAGGAGATATGTAAGGTCTGTATTCGTTCCTTCTTTTCTGTCTTTTGCATTCAGCTTTATCGGTTTTATTCTTCTGATGGTGGCTTAGATCTTTTGAAAAAACATATATATTCTGATGGTGGCTTCAGGGAATATGTGGTGGACCTTGTAGTCGAGCCAGGAAGCATCACCAGCCCGGACTCATCCATCAACGGGCAATTGCTCTCCTCGGTCCCTTCACCTTTCAAGACTTTGTGTACAGCAGGCTCAGCAAAACATGCAGCCCCAGTTACTTGTAATCAAGTGATGGTCGACGACCGCTGCAACAACACGGTGCTGTCAACGTCCCAGTATTCAGGTATACACCCTACCTTCGCATACAACCCGAGATGTTCAGTCAGCCGCGCTTTACATGCTGATCAATACTTTACTACACGTAGCTGCTAGGCTCCGTGTTGTGGAGGAGAAAAACTCTGTTCACACATCTAGCAGAGAAGGTTTGCACCCAAAATGCGGTGAGATCACACAGCATGGTCGCTGTAACGGCATATCTGCCTTGGAGGTATCGGCGGCACAACTGAAGGTGATGGAACTTAGTACTGAGAATGGTAACAAGGAGAACCTTCCGGGTGCTTCGCTTCAAAATCGGCTGAGCATCGAGCCTTCTCTCGCTGCGGATTGGCTTGAGATATCATGGGAGGAGCTCGAGCTCAAGGAACGCGTAGGCGCCGGTACTTTCTTGCCTCTAGGATTTTTGACTGATTTTCTCTGTGCTTTGCATTTGATCTCTGTTAGGGTGCAATGCAGGTTCTTTCGGCACAGTTTATCGTGCTGATTGGCATGGTTCTGTAAGTATCTTAAACTTCCATTTTGGAATTCTGTTTTTCATCACTTCTGCATTGAATTAAGCGTTCTCTGGAGATCATAAATTTGAGATTGTAGACTGGGATCTGTAGGATGTTGCAGTGAAGGTACTTACAGATCAGAATGTTGGTGAAGTGCAGCTGAAGGAATTTCTCAGAGAGGTTATTTCGCCGTTGCAGTTTTTGCGTGAAAGTTTCAACTTTGCATACACCAAATCACAACCATAACCTGACTTTACCAATACGCCTTCCAGATTTCTATCATGAAACGAGTCCGCCATCCTAACGTGGTGTTGTTCATGGGTGCGGTGACAAAATGTCCACATTTGTCAATAGTTACAGAGTATCTACCTAGGTAAACCTTCCGTCAATTTTGTTGTCAGATTTGTCTCATGTATTTTGATTGTTATCAGACTAAATAGGATACTATATGTGCAAACAGAGGGAGCCTTTTCCGTCTCATTAGCAAGGCATCTACCGGAGAAATGCTGGACCTAAAGCGCCGTTTGCGCATGGCCCTAGACATTGTATGTACCGCATGACCTACCTTTTATGTGCTACAATCGCCTGAAATGTCATTGATTTATCTGTAGTGTGTAACATATGCTGTATGCGGAATGCAGGCAAAAGGCATCAACTATCTGCATTGCCTGAATCCTCCAATTGTGCACTGGGACCTGAAGACTCCAAACATGCTGGTCGACAAGAACTGGTCTGTGAAGGTTAGAGTCCACTGCCTATATAGCATAGCATGATCAAGCCATTGTTCTTTTCCCATAATGAGCACTTTATTAAACTCAAAAGCAACAAGATGATATAATAGGGCCTGCAACCCACTTATGCATAGCTATGATGCACACAGCTATTAGAACACTAGAAAAAAGTCATTGTTCTACTTTTGTTTCTTTACTTTCCTTTATACACTTCAGGTAGGTGACTTTGGCTTGTCCAGATTTAAGGCAAACACCTTCATATCGTCCAAATCAGTTGCTGGAACAGTAAGTTTTCATAATTCTGTACTGAAATAGAAGATGTACATTAAATTGCGGTTCTTATCATCTGAATGTTCTTTCACCACAGCCAGAATGGATGGCACCAGAATTTCTCCGCGGTGAACCATCCAATGAGAAGTGTGATGTGTATAGCTTCGGGGTGATCTTGTGGGAGCTCCTGACAATGCAGCAACCGTGGAGTGGCCTCAGCCCTGTGCAGGCAATCTTCCATCCCTTTATTCTGTTCTTCTATTTCTGCAGAAAATAGTTCTTGTTTGTGATTCAGTAATGTAACATTTGCAGGTAGTAGGAGCCGTTGCATTTCAGAGCAGAAGGCTCCTGATTCCGAAAAATACCAATCGGGAACTTGAAGCCCTGATTGAATCATGCTGGGATGAGTAAGCCTTTCCTATAGCCACAAGCTATTTTAATAAAACTTTCTAAGTGTGAAGACCATGCTTGTGCCTGATAATATGAGTTGTTTAGGACAAGATGTTGGTAATGTTGTTTTTCTTTTCTTACTTTCTTCAGTGATCCAAGGCAGCGTCCTTCGTTTTCGAGCATTGTGGATACCCTGAAGAAGTTGCTCAAGGCAATGCTTGGAGGTTCATGATGACTCCTGCCGACTGTACCGGCTGTTTTGACCCCATTTTTTCTCTTTAATTCCTTGTCTCAGTTATGCTAAGCGGCAGAGAAGAATAAGGCTGCTGCCCTAAGGCACCCGTCTGAATGCTCTAGAGGAAGGAAAAGATAGGATAGTTGAAGCAGCACCAAGTGCAATGCTGCTCGAGTTCGATAGTTAACTTGTTTAATTTTTCCCTTCTCATGCAAAATCAATAGAAATTATTACCCTTCTCCCCTACTTCATGAGCCAGCCTTCGTACAGAGATTTCTAGCAGTCACTAGCTGAAATTCCTCAGGATGTGTGAGTGGTTTGCATTTCTAGTATCCCTCAATGTTCCAAATTATTTTATTTTATGTGCCGTAGGACTGCTTCAGAAGAAAGACTAATTTTGATGCCAAACAAAATAGATCACAGTATTTATAAGCAAGTTTCTGCAAGATGTTGAACAGGAGTTTCCTGACATCAGACTGGATCATTTTGCATTCTCCTCACATTTCGTCAGGGGCGTTTTTAAGCAGAAATCCCATCAAATCATCTCCCCAAACCAAACAGAACAAAAATCCACCTCATCATGAGTAACACCGTATTGATTGTTGCATTTTGGCTACCTACATATGGAGTCAATTTTGAATTGCAAACTAAATAATAAGCTCCAGCTCCCGTGCGTAACCAAGAGATTGGTTCATCAGCTTAAAGGAATGCAAATCCACATGTTGTTTGGGCTTTGCCATGTGAAAGAGGACCGAACAATTCTTGATTTCCCACTCATGATGTTCCTGTCATCAAAACGTATGTTGATAAGTACTCGGAACCAGTAGCACATGCAATCCATGTAATTCTGTAGTGCCAAGAGTTCCAATTTTCATTACTGAATAGAAAAAGGGTGAAAAATGAAAGACCGTGAGGGTACCCTCCAACCCTCCTTAATTGAAACAAATGAACTAATTCTCCAAAAATGAGCTCATTTCATTGAATTAAGGAGGGTTAGAGGGTACCCTTAGAGTCATTTATTCATCCCGAGTCAAACAAAAGATGTCTAGTACACTGTACACCTGTATCATATCGCTCATATGAAAACGTTAATATGATAAAGGGATGAAGATAAAGTAACAGATACCTCTGATATATATTCAAGAAATTCTTGGTCAGAAGTAAACATAAGCATTTTCTTTGCATCTTCCAGTGGCAAATAATCATATGCCTGACCAGTGCAATCAGCTATTTCATCTCTTCAAAAGAACACACATAAATAACATTAAGGAACTTCGCTGCAGAAACTCAATAAGTAAATCTGAACACACAAATTGACATGAATACTCACCTAACAGTATCAGCAAGGTGGTCCACAAAGTAGACATATGTATCATGTGGAATCGCTTCTTGAGCATTGATCAATCTGTTATAGGTACCTTCCATAAAGGACTGCTCAAGCTCCACCACATATTTGATGCAAGGATGGTCTAGAGCTTCCTGGGGCAGAAGTTCCAGCTCAGTATGGAAATCAGCAATTTTGTTGTCAGCCAACAACCTCAGAAGGTTAAGTCCCAGAATTGGGTACTCATCTGGGGAGGGGGGAATCATGCCACTGGATGAACAAATAGGAGGTAAGCAAAATATAATGAAACTAAAGTCCAGAAGTACAGTACTCCATACTAAACTATGACAATATTTAGTTCCAAGGTAAGTGCACCCATAAAACTCTTGGAGGTCACAATAATATTTAGGGTCAAACGGTGATTTCAACTTCAAAAACCAGGGTCAAATGTGCAAACCCTGAAAAGGAGGGTCAAAAATACAATTGAACTTTGAAATAGGGTCAGGAGCACAATTGTCTCTAAGAACTAAAAACTAGAAGTGGTATACAAGAATGAAGTATTAAGGCAAGGTCATGGTATGTAGTAAATAGGGGGATGCATGCCAAACATCTGAAAATTCAGAATAATCTGTATTAGGTTAGTGGTTTGAGGAAAACAGTACATTTAGGATGCTAGTTGCTGGACAAGGATGAATCCTGAAGTCAGGGGTACAGTGCAAAAGAAGAGGCAAACCATGCATCCATGTAAAAGGTTTTGAGTTGCGAGAAGTTTCTCTCAAATGCTTTTTGGTCCTTAATTTTGATGCTCAAGATAACAGCATGCTCATATATAGTTCCTGAAAAGTTTCAAATAATGGTCACAAAAAAATAGTTAGTACAAAGATGGGGGGAGAATCCTACAACTCAGTGACACTTGCAGAGAATTATGGCAAATAAGTTGTACTGCAAGTTTTCAACAGTAATGTGAACGACGTTTCGTAAGGGTTTCAATCAGAAAAACACAAGTAAGTTATCCTTGGAGGAAGGTTTTGTACTTGCATGACCAACAAAGCATGAACAGAAATGTTAAATGGGACATTATATTGCAACATTGTTTTTACTACACGGTACGTTCCACAATGGATTAATCAAAACTGTGCATAATGCATTTTAACTCCATGTTAGGTTGCATTTTCTTTAAAATGTTTCGAAACCCTAGCTTAGAATGCTTGAAATATGTACAGTGCAGATGGTGAAGCGAGATTTCAACAGGAAACGGACTACATGTTATTTTCCTTCCAAAACCAAGTGCTCAAAAACATAACATTACTCGCGATTTTGAGCTCGGCGACGGCATCGGGCGTCTTCTCGAACCATGGCGGCAAACTACCAAACTTCGTGAGGAGCACCTGAAATCAATGGAAGGAATCGGCGCGTCACCTGACTGTAAACAAAAGATTTGAGGGAGCGCATCCGCACCCAGTTCAGTTCCTCCCCTGGTTTCCAGCGGTTCGGTACTTCGGTTTCCCACAATCCAAACTACGTATTAAATTAAAGTCTAAACAACAGCAGATCGAATCTCAGGGACCCGTGATAAGCAAAATCCAATCCACCCGTCTCCTAAACCCCCAATCAATCCCCGGGATAAAGAACTCGCGCGGCCACCAAATCAGGGTCCAGGATCACCTGCCGCGCTACGGAGCACCTGATACAGCAGAACCACCAAAGGATCCCTACAAGTCCATCAGGATCCTTGTCCACCGTGGCGAGACCGCTTGCTCACCGGGCAACAAGAAAACCCCACCAAAACCCTGGAAAAGGGGAAAGGAAGAGCAGCAGGGCGAGACGGAGCCAGAATGTACCTTGAGCTCCGCGAGGAGGGCGACGCAGGAGTCGAGCTCGTCCCTGGCGCAGGAGAAGTTGAACCACGCGAGCTTGCTGCTCACCTCGTCCAGCTCCGAATCCATGGCGACTTTTTGTGTTTGTTTTTCCTGCCTCTCGCTCTCTCTCGATCGTCTCGTTTGCTGCCTCGTTTGGTCTTCTGCACATTTGCCAGTTCTATTAGCGGCGTGGCATCAGCTTTCTTTCTCGCTGGAGAGAGAGAGAGGTTTGTGCTGCGATATATCAGGAGCCGCTGGATGTGGAGTGAACGGCCGGGATATGTCGCGGGGTACGGTGGAAGCAGAAGCTGTTTGCTGGTTTTGAAAGCGAAGTCCTTATTTATAGCCTGTCAGTGATGGTCGAATGTTTTCCAGATCTAGAGACGTCTTGATCAGCTACGAAAAACAACTGAAAATTAAAAATAGTAATGGAGGTGCGGGGAATCGAACCCCGTGCCTCTCGCATGCGAAGCGAGCGCTCTACCATATGAGCTACACCCCCTGTTTTCCACAACTCCCTAAACAACATATTTGTTCTTGGTCAGTGTTATTCCTTGACGAGCACCTGAATACTTGATTCAGAATCATGTTGGGTCCTTGGACGGTTGAAGTGGCTGGGCTCAGTTGATCCGTCCTCTTGCCTTTTTAAAATTCGCTGGACCTTGCAGCAGGACGCGCGTGTGTGGTTGCAGGTAACGCTCCTCTGCCGCGCGCTGTCACAAGCAACGTGTCCTGAACTTTCGAGGAAAACAAGCCATGTGCCCTCGTCTACTTGCCGTTAATCGCCCGCTACGGATTCCCCGTTCGCGCGCGGGATGGCCTGGCTCTGGTTCGTCTCTTCGTGCGTGGTTCATGCGCCTCCGAGGGTAGAGGTGGGACTCGGGCCGGGCCGGGCCGGCACGGCCCGTAACTTTCGTGCTTCGGGCTGATTTGGCCCGCAGCCCAAAAGTACGACGGGCTTTTTCGGGCCGGGCCGGCAGGCACGAAATTGGAGACATGTGGCCCGAGCACGGCACGCGGCCCGACGGGCCAATTTCGAGCCGGGCCAGGCCGAACACAGCCCGTTTATCTGGAAAAATAAAAAAAATAAAAAAATTCTAAAAAAACTGTAAATCGAAAAAATTCCAAACAAATCCAAAAAATGGCATGAAGCCAACCATGAAACATAACAAAAGATGAACCAAAAATCTCTTGCAGCTCGATCCCTTTGATCTCAATCTCTCCGGAGACCTAGTTTGCCTCTGGGAAGTCATAGCTGCCCATGCAGACCTTAGTTTGTTTGAAAGCAGGACAAAATCCATGGAGGCCACCGTGGCCAACAGCCCCCTGACTTAACATAGGACTGTGAATACAGCAGCTTGGGGAGGGATCAACAAACTTGTTCCATGTAGAATCCCGCAAAAAATTGGTAAACGAAACAGGTCTCAGTTTGCCACCACGCTTTGCAGTTGCGGCACGGGAACTGGCAAGGAGCTAGCTGGACGGATCGGATTCTACAGGACAAAGCAAGGGAGCAACCTACCCGAGCAAGCAAGAGCTCACTCGGCGGCAAGCAACCTATCCAAGCAAGCGAGAGCAAACGCGGCTCGCGCAGAGCGGCTCGGGGGCGGCGCGGGCGTTCGGCGCGCGCAGGTTTGTGGTGCCGGCGGCGCGGGCGGCAGCGGCGCCCTGCGGGGGTGAGCGGATCTCAGGCGTGTGTGCGGGGCTGCGGGCGGCTTCGGGGTGTAGTGGTTCTCTCTCACAGGTCTAAACCTAACATACTTCGGGCTATTTCAGCCAGATGGGCCTTTCCGGGGTGATGGGCTTTTTTCGGGCCGTGCCAGCCCGAGCGCGGCCCAAAAATCATTTTCGTGCCGGGCCGCCCGACCACGCCTAACCCGGGCACGGCACAGCCCGAAAAACTGTGCCGGGCCGGCCCGGCCCAAATATATTTCGTGTCTATTTCGTGCCTGGGCCGTGCCGGCCCGTCGGGCTTCGGCCCGGCCAAAATTGGCCCGGCCCAAGTCCCAGCTCTATCCGAGGGTCACACCAGCCTGCACCCGCTCAGCGCGTGATCACTGGGCTGATGCCCATGCGGATTCAGTAGTTTCGCGGAGTCTTTCGATCGGCGTCAGTAGCGGCTGTGGGTGACACGAGCTGAATTCGGACCAGCTGCTTGCTTGTGATCGCCTCTTCATTCGCTTCCCCGACTCCCGAACCCTAAGCCCCTCCCTGCCGCGGCGGCGAGATGGCGAAGTCGCTGCGATCGAAGCGGGAGAAGCAGCTGCGGACGCTTCGACGGGAGATAGCGGAGCCCTTCTACGACAAGAAGGAGGCTGCCAAGCTCGCCGCGCAGGCCGCCGCGCTCGAAGCCCCCAGGGTCCCGGTCCGCGCGCCCCCGCAGTCTCAGGGCGCCGGCTTTGCATCAGCGCCGATGGGTGAGCCCCTCTCGCTTTCTCTTGTTTTGTTCCCCGTTGTGACGGCCACTTTTGTCGCGTGCCAAGTTGCTTACGCCTTGTGTCGTTTGGGGGAAGCTCAAGCTAGTCTTACCCTGCTTACTGTTTGTCTACTCGGGTTGCTTCCCCTGGATTTAGCTATGTTTGGAGTCAGCCTAATTGTAAACTGCTATGACCATGCTTTTCATGCACTACAGGAAACACGATGATTTGCGACGGCTAGATTATTTGCGACGGCCGACCGTTGTGTATAAATTAAATTGCGACGGTTTATCCGAGGCCGTCGTAAAAAAAGAAGCTGTCGCAACGAGGCTTCAGTTTGCTACGGCTCCGACTTCAGCCGTCACAAATAGATATTGATTTGCGACGACTAGACCTGGGGCTGTCGCAAATTAATAAACTGTCGCAAATAAATGCCTATTTGCGACAACTAGAGAAACGGCCGTCGCGCTAACCCAAGGGTCGTCGCAATTAATGGAGCCATCGCAAGTTATGGTGATATAACCAGCCGACCTCCTTCCCGACTCACGTCACTTCCACCGTCGCCACCGCGCCCGCCTCCCCGTTGCGCTCGCCGCCTCCCGCCGCACCGCCGCGCCCGTCCGCCCGCCGCCCGCCTCCCAGCCGCCTCCCGCGTCGGGCCCCCGCCGCCCACCGCTTCCCGACGGCTCCCGCGCCCGACCGCCTGCCGCCTCCCGGCCACCCGCCGCCTCCCTGCTCCGGCTCCGGCGCCCGGCCACCCATCGCCTCCCTGCTCCGGTGCCCGGCGGCCCCCTGCCTCCCGGCTCCCCCACCCGGCCGCCCCCGCCTCTCGCCTCCGGCGCCCGGCGCCTCTCGGTAACCTATGTTCATGCATTTTTTTAATTTTTTCTTGTTGTTAGTTAGATTTAGTTAGAGTAGAGGTAATTGAATATTGTTTTAAAGTAATTTGTAATTAATTTGGCAATTAAATTATTTTTTAGTTAGTTTATAGTTTTGTAGTTGTAGTTTAAGTTAACAATTAACTAGGGTGTTTATATTTTAAGTTGGTAATTAGTTTGATTTGCGGTAAAAGGCGGCGCGGCGGGCCGGTCGTCCCTAGTTAATTGCGACGGCCGGCCCGCCGCGCCGCCTTCCACAGCGCGCGCCTCCCGCCGCACGCGCCTCCTCCCGCCCGTCGCCCCGCCTCCCGCCGCTGCGCCCCACCGCCCCCGCCTCCCGCCACCGCGCCCCGCCTCCCGCCGCTGCGCCCCGCCGCGCCCGCCTCCCGTCGCTGCCGCGCCCGCCTTCCGCCACCGCCGCGCCGCCTTCCGTCGCGCGCGCCTCCCGCCACACGCGCCTCCTGCCTCTCGCCCCCTCCCTCCTGCCGCCCCTGCCTCCTGCCACCAAGCCTCGCCTCCCCCGCCTCCCGCCGCTGCGCCCCGCCGCGCCCGCCGCCATCGCCGCCTCTCGATAATCTCCTCCATGTACATGCATTTGGTAATTAGATTGTTTTTTATAGTTAGTTAGGTAATTAGGGTGTTTATAGTTTGATTTAGTAATTAGATTGATTTACGATGATCAGACTTAGGTCCGTCGCAAATTAAATAATCGTCGAAATAAAGTCCTATTTGCGACGGCCAAAGAAAAAGTCGTCGCAAGCGAAATAAATTGCGACGGTCAAAGAAAAAGCCGTCGCAAGTTGTCGGTACCTCAATGTGGGGTACCCCCGCGCATAGGGGAAACTGCCTAAGGACCTCGCCCCTCTCCGCGGGGAGAGCTCCGAGGGCGCAACGTGTCCAGCGGGGCCGGACCTCCCTCTCCTCAGAGGATAGCTCCGGGACCGCCACGTGGCCAACAGAGCCGGACCTCCCCCCTCCGCGGGGAGAGCTCCGAAGGTTCCATGTGTCCAGCGGGGCCGAACCTCCCTCTCCTCAGAGGAGAGCTCCGAGCCCGCCACGTGGTCAGCAGAGTCGGACCTCCCCTCTCCGCGGGGAGAGCTCCGAAGGCTCCACGTGTCCAGCGGGGCCGGACTCCCCTCTCCTCAGAGGAGGGCTCCGGGCCCGCCATGTGGCCAGCAGAACAGCGCTGCTTGCCCCCGCGCGGTAGGCAGCAAGAGTAAACACGCGCCATACCTTGCCCGTACAAGGTATTCAAGACCCGCTCCTTCCCAAGGCGCGGAGACGCGGAGCACGCCTCTGTCAGGTGCCGTTGCGCCCAATCACATCGCAGTGAAGACTGGTGCGCCGCGTCAGAGGGTGTACGCCAATAAACACAGCGACAAGACATCCCCTGCCGCCCCTGCCATCATCAACCACTACGACTAGCTTGCGGCTTGGGCAGGGAGGCAGAACAAAGACTTAGAAGCCCTCGCTAGAGACAAATACCGGCGTAACTGCAGATACGGTATATGGCAGGCAATCTCCCCGGGACCACCTGTCGGGTCCCGGGCCCACCTTGTAAGCCGCTCGAGCCTTGGACTATAAAAGGCTCGGGTAGGCGACGTTAGCATGAGTTCGCTCCTCAGCCATTCGCACCTGAGGGTTCGCCTTTTACACACTCTCACGCAGGGTTCACTCCTCATCCATTCACACCTGAGGGCTCTGAGCACCAAGCAATACAACGAGCATCTCTGCTCACCGTGGACGTAGGGTTCTATGCTCCTGCGGCCTGAACCACGTAAAAATCTCTGTGTCAAGCTTCTCCTTCAATCGTCCCTAACGCGTGAGCTCTCCATGAGTGACTAGCCCCTCCGAAAAAGAACCTCCGCGGGCTGCCCAGAGCAGGCCCGGGGGAAGTGTCGACAACACACTTTGACATTTGGCGCGCCAGGTAGGGGGCTTTTCCCTTGCGTGACGAGCTTCCGCCGACGAAGATAACGAAGCTTCCTTCAGCGGCAAGCTCTCCCCGCCCATGTTCACGACGAATGGTGACCAGCGGGGACTACGTCTCGACACACTCAGGACGGAGTGTGTCGGTGCAAGCTGGAAGTCAGCAGCCGACTCCGGCAACGCCGACTCCAGCGAGCCCAAGATCCACTTCAGCACTGAGCGTCTCCCACGGGAGTGCACTAGCTGCAGCACGAGCGCTATTGCGCAATCCACCTGCTGGGGACGCGCCTCAGACAACGACCCAACAGTGGATTCACGACGTAGACCGTCTCGTCGTCGCCGCCGCTAACCCCCAACTTCGGCGGGGTCGACGTCCCAGTCAACCGGCTATGTCGCTGACGCGCACACCAACGGTTGACGGGCAGACAACAGACTCCCGCTCCACCAAGCTCTCATCGGCGGACCTGAGGTCGGAGCTAGAGTGACGCCACATGGGCAAGGATGCTTGAGTGGTCATCGAGCGACGGCGAGAAAGGCGTCGCAACCAAGAGGCCGACGACAACATGTCAACCGCCTCGACCCAGCCTGAGCCGTAGACGTTCGCTACGCGATCTCTGCCTCAGGCATACGCCACGCAGCATATGCCCCAGCCATATGCCCTGCAAATGGTGTCCCCGGTCTATGGCGCAGCCTTGCCCATACTGTGGTACACAGTGCCGACAGCGAACCAAGCGTTCGCGGCACCAACACCTGCAGCAACAGGAGCAGGATGTGTGGCCCTGGCGCCACACCTTCGCTTCACGAAGTGGCCGCGCAAGTTCCGGTCGCACCTGCCCGAGAAGTACGATGGCAGCGTCAACCTGACGGAGTTCCTCCAGATCTACTCCACCGCCATCCTTGCTGCAGGAGGGGACGAGACCGTCATGGCCAACTACTTTCCCGTCGCCTTGACTGGCCCAGCCCGGTCTTGGCTCATGAATCTCCCCCAGGTTTCCATAACCTCCTGGGGAGAGCTCTGCCGGCAGTTCACTGCGAACTTTGGCAGCTCCTACACCCGGCCTGACACGGAGCTTGACTTCCACGCCATCCAACAACAGCCTAGAGAGACGCTGCACTCCTTCATCCAGCGGTTCTCCTAGGTACAGAACACCTTCCCGCATATCCAAAATGCTTCTATGGTAGTGGCGTTCCGGCAGGGTGTACGAGACAAGAAGATGCTCGAGAAGCTCGTGACCAGAAAATTTCGCGACGTCTCAGATCTCTTCAGCTTGGCAGACAAGTGCGCTAGGGCAGCAGAAGGGCGGAACTGGCACTCACAGCCAACCTCCGAATCAGGAGGACAACATGGATCTGGCGCTGCTTCCCATGGAAGCAGCAAGAAGATCAAGAACTGGGGCGGTGGCAAGATGAAGCCACCAACCACAGCCCCCGTTGCTGCAGCAGCAGCGCCCAGTGGAGCTCGGGGCCACGCCCCAACAAGAGGCAGTGACAGTCACCAGCTCCAGATGGTGACCAAGGCGAGCCGTGCCCTGTGCACAACACCAGCAACCATACTGCTGCTGAGTGCCAGGAGATTCAGAAGCTCGCGGAGCGCTTCCGCAAGGGGAAGCAACCGCGTGCTGACGCCCCTCCCTTCTGTCAAAGGGAGGGCAAGCAGAAGGTCGACACCCAAGACAATGTCGACCACCAGGCGGAGTTCCAGGAGCCTCAGCGCGCCGTGAAGGTAGTACACAACCATGAGGACTCCATCTCCAGCGACGATAAATCATGGCGGTAGCCCACTACGGCTACCTCGTCTTGAAGATGCCTACACCAACAGGCGTCCCCAAGATTTGTGGAGACTACACTGCTGCGGTATCGGCCTTGGAAAAGCTCCAAGCATTTGCAGCAGCCCAAGCACGAGCCCCCGGCGGTGCAGAACCGGGCCATCTCCACCCGAGTGCACGCCCCCGTGCCTCGGCCTCACCTCCCGGGGGCCGCCCAGGATCCGTCAACCTCCTGTCGGCCTGAGCCAATGGAAGAAGACATTTTGGGTCCCCCAAGGAGGGTCTGGGTCCACCTACCTCCTGTCAACCTGAGCTAATGGAGGAAGACGTCATGGGCCCCCCAAGAAGAGTCCGGGTCCGCCTACCCCTTGTCGGCCTGAGCCAATTGAGGAAGATGCCCCGGGGTTCCCGGGAGAAGCCGCGCAGGACCAGCTCCGGCGTGAAGATATTGACCTCGTCGACGAGGCACGATTACAAGAAACACTCCACAACGCATGGTCCCGGCTGGTGCTCCGGCGCTACCGCCAAAGGACCAAGCGCGTCTAGGAGCTACAAGAAGGCGACCTGGTGCCGCGACACACACTTTATCGTGAAGGACCTATAAACTCTCCCCCAGCCGGGAAGGTCCCTTCCGAGTCACGAAAGTTGCCGCCCCAGGTACATACGCCTCTCCACCAAGGATGGGATCCGCTCCCGAACCCTTGGAACATGGAACATCACAATAAGTTCTATCCCCAGAGCATTAGTAGTACAAGCCTTTTCCTTTCTGTAATAGATCCCATATTCTCCAGGAACAGCACTCGGAGCAGCTAAGCCTCAGGGGACGGTCCAGGACTACGTTCAGCTTGGCTTGGTTCCGACCCCAAGCGCGTAGAGTCTTGCTTCCCTTCTTAATGGGGCGGGTCATTGCCTCCATGTACAGTCTGCCTTCCCCCTATGGGCATTTACACAGAAACCTGTTCTACCACGCTCTTACTTATGTGCTCATTTAAATTACACATTAATTTCTATGACCGCACTTTTCATGTATGCTCATCGTACATTTAGCTCACCTTTCCCGCTCTCATTCATAGTCAGCATTTGCTATCCTACCGAAGGCGGTTGCGCTTGAGGTACCTGCCGATGGTCAGGGGGCCTTTCGGGCCTCCCCCAGTCAGGTGCTGAGGTGCTAGTTGGTCACCTCCAGGAAAGGTCTGCGCTGTGCATGGGGGGTCCAGGGTGCGTAGCGTTCTTTGCCTGGTTCCGACCCAAAGCGTGAGCGCCCTGTCCTTCGGAGGTCCAGGGGAGTAGAACCGCTTTGCCTGGTTCTGTACCGAAAGCCTGTACACTCTGCCTCCCCGGTGTTAGGTCCGGTACTAGGGGCCGGACGGTCGTACCCTGACCTCGAAGAGAGCCGGACCCTCGGCGCCTCGCGCACAGAATTGCCCAAGCCCCGTATACCGGACCAGGACCGTAAGCCAAATAAGACTAGGAGACGGGGAAGGGAAAGCCCTCGAGGAGAATTACGCTTCCTCTACCTGTGTGCAGGACCTTCATGTTTTAGCTACGGGGACCGTACAGGGAAGTACCGGAGCTATTGACTACTCCAGCGCAAGACAGGAGGATCCGGCCCACATGTACTAGTGAGACCGGAGCTCCCCTCTCCTCAAAGATAGCCCCGGGCTCGCCACGTGGCCGGCAGAGCCGGACTCTGCCCCCTTCCGCTGAGGCGGGCTCCGAAGGCTCCACGTGTCTCGCGGGGCCGGGCCACCCCCTCTTCAGAGGAGCTCCGGGCCCGCCACGTGGTCAGCAGATCCGGGCCTCCCCCCGTCCTCACAGGGTGAGCTACGAAGACCCCTTGGGCCCTTAGCACAATAAGGACCCTAGGAAGGTGTCTGTGTAAGACTTCAAGATTGGTGGAGACCTCTGAGTACCTTGCGGAGCTAAGGACTCGGGCAGGCCAAACCGAGAAGAAGATAAAATAACACAGGCATAGAAAACAACAAGGGTCTATTCATTCAAGGCTCCATGAGCCGGACTACAGACTCGACAAAAGCAAAAAAGAAAAGGTACAAGCCCTAGGATTCCCCTGGCTCGTGCTGGAACCTAGAGGCTACAAGGGCCGCCACGTCCCCGACTTCAGCCCTGGCCGCTTCCTCCCGCTCCGCGGCGGGACCCTGCCTCACTGGCTCCAGAGAGAGGGAGGGATTCTGGCTCCGGAAGGATGCCATCACGTGCGTAGCAATCTCCATCGCCAGGGCCCGTCCCTCCGCCTCAAACTCACCGACGACCACCGCTTCAAGCCTGTCTAGCTTGGCGCCAATGGACTTGAGCGCAGGGATCACCTCGGCTACCTTCTGCGCCGGAGCCTCTGCCCTCACCGGGCTGAAGCCAAGGGGAATCAGGGTGGACCCTACTTGGTCGACGAAGCTCTGGACCGCTCGTGCCTCGGCGGACCGCGAGGCCTAGAGCTCCTCCATCTCGCGGCGGACTGCCAGCAAGGCGTCAAGACCTTCCTCGGAGAATTTCTTCTCCTTGGTCGCCAGAGAGCCTTCCCGAAGCTGGAGACCCTGGGCGAGCCGCTCCAACTCCGAAGCCCGGAGGTCGGCTACCAGCTCCCGATCCAGGGCCGCCTGGCGCTCCAGGGAGACCTGCTCCTCCCTCCCGACCAGATCTGCCTTCCGGAACTCCAGCTCCTTAGCTTGGGCCCTCAGGTCGCCCTCGCCAACCACTAGCCGTGAGGTGACCTTCTCCGCCTCAGCCGCCACAGAGCGCTCCTGATCCGCAACGACGCGCTCACGGCGCTCCACCTTCAACCGCAACTCCTCCAGGGCAGAGGAGTGTGCCTCGGCCACGGCATATGTCTCGTGAGCCTTCTGGTGAAGCTGCCGAGTTTCGGAATCCAGGCGGTTGACGACCCTCTTTTGAGCGTCGAGGAGCACCTCTATAGCGTCAAGCTTCGCCCTGACCTCCTGGGTCCGCTGCCTCAAGAGGTGCCCCCAGCTGAGGAGGCGATTCCTCTCATCAGCCTGTGCCTCCCGCTCGTGCTCAAGCGCGGCCAGGACCTGTCTGACGCTCGTCTGAGCAAGGTCCAAGTCGTCCGCCAGGGGCAGCGGGGCGGCAGAGGCCGAAGCCGCTCTTCCGACTTCCTCCATCACATCGTCCTCAGAAGGAGATGATGGCACTGCAGTAGGGACCGCGACAAGGCGCTGATCTGGAGAAACAGGCGTCGAAGCAGAACTGCTTCCGACGCGCCCCTGCTCGCTGCCCGCCGGAGGGCCAGAAGCCGCTCCCACCACCTCCTGAGCACCGGAGGGTCGAGCGCCGTCAGTCGGCCCCACTGAGCCCTCGACAGTCGCCGGCTTCTGAGTTGGCAACGGAGGACGGACGGGAGCTGCTGCCGCCGTCTCGGGAGTTGTTCCAGCCAGCACAGATGAGGCCTGCACTGGCCTAGGGGAAGGCAAAGCCACTGCAGTTCCTGGACGTAGTGGCACGGATCCTCCGCCAGCCGGAGATGACCGGGGAGCGGACTCGCCCCCGGTAGCCGATGAATCCCGAGGAACACGGACACTCCAACGGGCACGGAGCCCCGGCTTCCGAGCTGGGGTAGAGCCGTCGGAGCCTGCCGCCGGGGCGTGCGTTGGCCAGGGCGCCTGAGCCCTGGGCACGCCCCCGGGCATCGCGGCACCGGCATCCCCCCTCGAAGCTCCACTGCCTGAAGAAGGAGGGCGGGGTGCCCGGGGACCCTCAGGCCGTCGCCGCTCGAGAGGAGTCCCGTCGGAACGAAGAGCCCGAAGCCTCTTGGAGTCGCCATCGGACGAGCTGACATCTCCAGGAGAAGGACGTGTGGGTACCCTGGTTCCCTAACTTGCCGCGAACGCCGCTGCCGGAGGAGACCGGGCGTGTTTTTTCTCCGGAGGCAAGTTGGAAGCCATGGCAGATGGAAGCTAAAGAACAAGGAAGATTCAAGCGCAGGGAAGTGCGAAGGGAAGCCGCGATGCTGGTGAGATCCCCTTTTAAACTTCCCAGGCGCGATTCAAAGCAATTTGAAACTCTTAGAATACGCTGCTTGGGACAACCGTTTCAACTCCAAGACCGAGCATCGATGACAAGTGGACTGAAGTCGTCCAGCAGAAGCGGTGGACCAAGAAGTTAGTCTCCCAAGGAGACGAGCCGGCAGGACGCTTCGGCGGTTCCCTAAAAGGCGCTGCGACATGCGGAAGTGGCAGCCTTGGGAACCGTTGCAGTAAAAGCAGCCATCAAGTGGGGCACACGCTCCCACGATCCCACGACTGTTCGTGCTCCCGCAACAATCAATGCAGGTCTTCGAGAAGGTGCGCTGAGTGGAAAAGACGGGAGCCCCACCTCGGGCTAGTTATCTCCCCCGAGATGGCCCGGGGGCCACTGTCGGTACCCTCAATATGGGGTACCCCCGCGCACAGGAGAAACTGTGTAAGGACCTCGCCCCTCTCCGCGGGGAGAGCTCCGAGGGCGCCACGTGTCCAGCGGGGCCGGACCTCCCTCTCCTCAGAGGATAGCTCCGGGCCCACCATGTGGCCAACAGAGCCGGACCTCCCCCCTCCGCGGGGAGAGCTCCGAAGGTTCCACGTGTCCAGCGGGGCCGGACCTCCCTCTCCTCAGAGGAGAGCTCCAGGCCCGCCACGTGGTCAGCAGAGCCGGACTTCCCCCCTCCGCGGGGAGAGCTCCGAAGGCTCCACGTGTCCAGCGGGGCCGGACCCCCCTCTCCTCAGAGGAGGGCTCCGGGCCCGCCATGTGGCTAGCAGAACAGCGCTGCCTGCCCCCGCGCGGTAGGCAGCAAGAGTAAAGACGCGCCATACCTTGCCCGTACAAGGTATTCAAGACCCGCGCCTTCCCAAGGCGCGGAGATGCGGAGCACGCCTCTGTCAGGTGCCGTTGTGCCCAATCACATCGCAGTGAAGACTGACGCGCCGCGTCAGAGGCTGTACGCCAATAAACACAGCGACAAGACATCCCCTGCCGCCCCTGCCATCATCAACCACTACGACTAGCTTGCGACATGGGCAGGACGGTAGAACAAAGACTTAGAAGCCCTCGCTAAAGACAACTACTGACGTAACTGCAGATACGGTAGATGGCGGACAATCTTCCCGGGACCACCTTTCGGGTCCCGAGCCCACCTTGTAAGCCGCCTGAGCCTTAGACTATAAGAGGCTCGGGTAGGCGACGTTAGCAAGGGTTCGCTCCTCAGCCATTCGCACCTGAGGATTCGCCTTTTACACACTGTCACGCAGAGTTCGCTCCTCAGCCATTCGCACCTGAGGGTTCTGAGCACCAAGCAATATAACGAGCATCTCTGCTCACCGTGGACGTAGGGTTTTACGCTCCGGCGGCATGAACCACGTAAAAATCCCTGTGTCAAGCTTCTCCTTCAATCATCCCTAACGCGTGAGCTCTCCGTGAGTGACTAGCCCCTTCGAAAAATAACCTCCGCGGGCAGCCCAGAGCAGGTCCGGGGAAAGTGTCGACAACACACTTCGACACAAGTAAAATAAATTGCGACGGCTAACCCTAAATGGGATATACCCGACCTTGACTCACACACCCCGAGGCCGCTCACGACTACGCGGCGGCGGCCCCGGTGAGCGGTAACCGTCGCAAATAAAGTTTCCAAGCCATAATTGGCGACGGTAACCGTCGTTCGTCCCCAATATGTCATTATTTACGACAAGCTACCGCGCGTGGATGGCGGGCCCCGACGGGTGGTTTTCTCCTGTTCATTCCTCCTCTTTCGTTATTTCCTCGCCTCCTCCCTTGATGTTGGACAGTTGACCCCAAAGCTTGAAGAACTGCACCATTTTTGGGGGGTGCAGTGTAAAACAAGCGAGATTATGCTGCCAAAATTTTGTTGGCCTTTAGGTATTGTGTCTCGTGAGAAGCAGGATAAATCCTGTATATATTAACCATAATTTCTTCGGATTTAAACAACAGAGTCAAACATGGGTGAAGACCGCAGTTGGATGTATACTGACTGGAAGAGCAGAACTGGTGGTCACTCGGATGAGTGGTACATCAAGTTAGATAAATTATTGGATCGAGCATTTTCATTGTCAACTGATGATAAGGTGCGGTGCCCATGTACGAAATATTGGAACACCAAGTTTTTGAGCAGATTGTAACTATCGTTTCACTTATATCGAAATGGTTTCACGCTAAGTTATGAGGTGTGGACCTTCCACGGCGAGACTAAACCTCGAGACATAGTAGAAGTGGATGAGGATGATGATATAACGGGTTTTGATAGGATGGATGAGATGTTATAAACTCTAGAAGTGGAGGATCCTCTTACAAAGGAGGCAAACAATTTCTTCGAGGAGCTCAAGAAATCACAACAGCAGTTGCATGAACACACAGATGTGACCGTCCTTGTTTTTTTACCAGATTTATGGTAATTAAGTCTAAGTATTTTTTTCTATCAACTGCTACAATGATATCATGAAAATGATATGCGATATCCTTCCACAAACTCACAAAGTGCCTAAAGATATGCATCAGTCGAAGATCCGGATATCTGGTCTTGGTATGAATTATGAGAAAACCGATGTGTGGCCAGACAACTGCATGCTATTCTAGAAAGAGCACGCCAACAAGAACATGTGCTTGAAATGTGGTAAACCGAGGTATGTCGAAGTTGTTAATAACGATGGCGATAATGTGATGACATATGTCGCACATAAGCAACTTCGTTACTTACCTGTGACACCTCGGTTGAAGCGGTTGTTTCTTTTAAAAAGAACTACTAGACACATGAGATGACACAAAGAAGGTAAACGTGAGAACAAAAGATTATTGACGCATCCGTTCAACGGTGATCCATGGAAGGCGCTAGACCGTTTCGATCCAGAATTTTCTCGTGATGCGAGAAATGTTCGCATCGGGTTAGCGACAAACGGATTCTCACCGTTCAGTACAAACGCCACGCCATACTCCTGTTAGCCCGTCTTTGTCATTCCCTACAACCTCCCATCGGCTTTGTGTATGAAAAACGAGTTCATGTTCCTCAACCTCATTGTACCTGGACCTGATCACCCTGGGTCACGTCTCAACGTGATGATGAAACCGCTGATCGATGAATTGAAAGAGTTGTGGACAAGAGTCGAAGCGTACGACAGTTACAAGAAGCAGAAATTCAACCTTCGAGGTGCTTATTTGTGGTCCGTCCATGATTTGCCGGCATACGACATGTTTTCCGGATGGAGCACTCACGGTCGTTTGACGTGTCCGATATGTGCTTCGGACACGGATTGCTTTCGACTAACTCATGGAGGCAAGATATCTTACTTCGATTGTCACAGACGTTGGTTGCCTTTGAATCACATATTTAGGAAACAGAGGCATGTCTTTAGAAAGAACACCGTTGTCACTAAAGGACCACCGAAACGTCTCAACGGGTCAGAAATTTCTGATATATTGGACAAACTGGTGACAGATGAAGGTCATCCTGGATATTTGGTAGGTTATGGCGTGGAACACAATTAGACTCACATATGTGGACTTTGGGAGCTACCGTATGTGAAGTCGTTGATTCTAATACACAACATTGATGTGATGCATCAATGTTCGAAGCTATCTTATGGATTGATGAATGTTCGAAGCTATGGTCGATATGACGTAAATGGTTTTCGATTCCGTACAACTCATTTTGAAGCTCTTCGTACTCTCGCGGCAACATCAAATTCCGGTGTTGTGACGAGAGCAATTGACAGTCAAGGCAATGTAACCGATTATTATGAGATCATTAACAAAATCCTTAAATTTACTTTTACCGGAAATAAGACACTTCGAGTTGTCTTCTTTGACTGTGACTGGTTTGATAGCACTCATGGAACTCGAGAAAACCAATTTGGAATGGTGGAAGTCAAACATAATGACCGACTACGAGGTTACGATACATTTGTTCTTACACACCAAGTGGAGCAAGTGTATTATCTACCTTATCTATTCACAAAGCTCAGTGCTTGCTGGGTGGTATATAAGGTGAATCCTCGTGAGTGGTTATATACTCCTGGAGATGATGGTTACCATGATAGTGAATACGTTGAAGAAGTGTACCAAGAAGAAGAGTTGCCAGACATTTTTGTTGTCGAGCCTGGGGCACGACTCAATCAATTAGTAGGAGATGTTGAAGACGTAGAGATAGATGATATTTGAAAATGAAAATTAAAACAGGTCACGATGGAAGATCGTTGGACTGGTTTAAGGAGTAGGGCACATGATAATGATGTTGATCAATTTTGAAAGTGATTACAAGTAACATTTTCTTTTAGATAGTAACATGAATTATGTATATCTTTTAGATGTTTAAGGAGTAGGACAGTAATTATCTATTAAAACAGGATGGTGTCAAAGAAGAGTAAGAAGATGGAGGCGACGAGGGGGGTTTTCCCCTCTAGAGCTGAGGACGCTTTCGCTGGTGCCTCATCGACCGGGGGCAGACGCTCTCAGCTGCTGGGGTACGTTCGGAGCAGCTCTAGGTATTCGTCACAACAGTCCACACAGGTAAATTTCAGTATTATTTGACGAGTTATTCAAATTCAATTTCCAATTAAACTTACATATGAATCATTTGAATGTTGTAATCCTCACCGATTGACTCAGTGGCTACGACGCTAGTTGAGCTTGGCTACCCTTCGGTGAGCCAGCCCTCGGCCAACCAACCCTTGGCTGACGAGCGTCCTGTTCCAGAGACGTCTGTTCCTCAGCCTTCTGTTCCTAAGCCTTCTGGTCACCAGACGTGGTGCCCCAGTAGACGCGTAGGACGAGGAGGACTCACTTTGTCAGTCCTCCTGCGGTTCCTTCATAGAGGATCGTGATTCGTCCGGTTGAAGACACGTAATAAAATTGTAGTGTTAAATTATGGTTTCTTTTTGTTACTTAAGTAATAAATTAATAAATGTCTTGCAGCGCTTGGTACAACGCGTCTTTCACCGGTGAGAGACACCATAGACCGGTGAACGATGTCCTCGGGTCCTTAGTGCGTTTGCACTATCCCGGGGTCATCGATGGGGTGCCTGCTACTTCCTGGGAGGATTACGCACGCGCCCATCACCAGGAGCACAACAACGTTCAGGAGGCCGTATGGGCTGATTTTATGGTAAGTATGTTAAATAAAGTTTCTAAATTTTAACTCTGAAACTCTTTTAATGTACATCTCTTTTAATATTTATCACAGAAAAGATATATTTTAGGGGACCCGGACGACCCTCGAATGTTGGAGGATGTGAGGAATGTGTTTCACGTCAACGCTGCGAAGGCGGTTCGACAAGCTTTGTCGAAACGTTCGTATTCAAGTTATCAAGCACTTGAACTATGTGCAGGGCCACGTGAGCTAGTTGCAGGGTCGGTCCGATGCATACCGGGCGCTTTGTCGGTATTGGGCTAGCAATGAGTTCAATGCTAAGTCCCAGAGGACTCGAGGGTGGAGAGGAGTCGAAGGGAAGCACAAACACGGTCAACATAACCACTTACTTTTAGCTAAACACATGATAAGTGTATCTAACTTATGTTTATTTATTCATAATATATTATTCGTACTAACACGTATTGACAGGAGCGCGAGACGAGGGTGCCGCCGACTCCTGCTGAGATCTGGAAGAGAGGTCACAAGGACCCTTCTCAGCACCAGGGGTGCAGTCAAGCCGCAGCCGAGCGGTTGGTAAGTATAGAAATCATTCATAGTAAATATAACTATATGGATTGATGAACTTACACAGTTTTCTTGTTTTTCAGGCTAGGTACGGGGAGGAGACTAGGAGGATACACAACGCATATTTCGATTGGGAACATGAACCAATCGATCCTCAAGCAGCGTATGCAACCGGAGGTGGAAAAGCCCACGAAAGGTGAGTTCATAAGTCGTTTTATCGTTTTCAATTCAAAATATTAAAGATATTGCAGTTCCATATTACTGATTCTGTTTTTATAGGCTCGCCATATTTGACGGAGTTGTCGACTCGAGGGCGGCGAGACCTGCGAGAGGCAACTCCACACAGTCTTCGTCGGTGGGCCCGAGTCACCGTGTCTCGCAGGTGGAGACTCTCGCCCGTCAGGTCCAGGAGAGTTGCGAGCAGTTTCAGTCGGACCTAGAGGCGCAGAGGGCGGCGATGAAGGCCACCATCTCCTACTAGCGAGGCTGCATCGAGCAGATGCGACAGACGATGGAGATGCAGCGACAAGCGATGACAGTAAGCTAAAGTAATTTAAATTTAGTGCATTCTTAATAATATGTAATAACCTGCAACTTTTGCAACCACGGAGTTTCTTTCAAGGCTGCGATGTCTAGGGGTTGCACCTCCAGCTTCCTCCACTGCCATCGCCGATTCCACCGCTGGAACTGGAGCTACAGCCGCCGGTGCACGTTTCTCTAGGTGTTCAGGTAATCAAAAACGTTCTTACTTAGTCTTAATTCATAAAATGTAGTCTTACTTTCATGCCAAAAAATTTTAGCCTTACTAAGGTATTGTAGTCTTACTTAGTCTTACATAATCAAACATATAGTAAATCTAACTCAAATTAAATAAACTAAGTTCAATATGATCAATTCTAGCTTGTTTAATCAATTCTAGTAAAAAACAAAGTTCTAAACAAATTAATATGTCCAACAACTTCTATGTGTTGCAGGGATCGGCGACGGAGGCTTAAACTCCGTCGCCGTCTATACCGGCGCCTGGACTGACGCGCGGCGAGGATGTTGGCGGCTCTGGAGGAAGTGGACGCTAGCGGAGGGCCTCTCTTCCTTATTTTTCTATTCTTGTGATGAGATGCAAGACTTTTGTGTTGTGATCGATGGAGATGTTGTATGCCTTATTTGCGACGGCTTTTTATAAAGTACCGTCGCAAATAAGTGTGCAGCTGTCACAAATTAATCTACGTAATTTGCGACAGCCACCGCCGGCCGTCGCAAATTAAGTACTTACTTGCGACGGCCACCGCTGGCTGTCGCAAATTGTCGGGTCGGGCCCATCGGCTGGGCCCGGGATCTTGTTTGCGACAGCAGGTCTAAGCCGTCGCAAACAAGTTTATTTTCGCGGCCGTTGCAAATAAAGTTAATTGCGACAAAAAATAAGCGACAGCCGGATACCGTCGCAAATAAGTAAAGCCGTCGCAATTTGATTATTTGTGACGGTTTTACACTTATTTGTGACGGCACTGGCCGTCGCAAATCGTCGGGATTACTCGAATGCTAGTTGTCTTTGCATTACTTAATTCAGTACCTGATTGAACGGTGAGATTTTGAGAGGTTGTTGGTAAGAACAGAATTTGTAGTGACAGCCACTGTGGTCTTGCATCAGTTTAACCACAAAATAAACGTTTTTTCAGTGTAATCCGCCTGAAAAAATGATTCTAAAAGATATTCTCTCCATAGGAATGCTTATCAATGTATCTTTGGTCACCAGGCCTCGTAATTCAGGAAATAATTTACCTTGCAATCTAGTATTATATTATTCTGCGGTTCTTAGCTGTTTTGCTGTCTTCTCACGAATGCAGATGTGGAGATGTCTGATGGAGGAAAAAACCGGTCTAAATCCTTCCTGAAACCCATTGGCAGTATTAGCAAGAAGAAGGTACAGCTTCACTTGAAGATCAAGAAAGACAAGAGAAGAGCTAGGAAGAAGGGAAAGCTTTAGAGACGCGAACACTTTGTTACCTATCATAGATTTTATGTGATACTATGATCCATCATGAATAGTTAGTGGTGGCATCAATATTTGGACCGATAGCTATAGGATTTTTCAGGGTACGTGTAGCTTGTGTCTTCCATCGACCGGCTTGGACGTCTGCGCGGTGCCCACCACTAACCACATCTTAGGTCGATGTTGAGCTATCACATGAGTGCATCAGACATCTCGTCAGGCCACCTCACAACATGCCTCCGAAAATAGTGTCACCGTCATTGTCCATGTTCTCAATACCTATCATAGATTCTATGTGATACTACGATCCACCAAGAACAAAATGAGAAGGCAACATCTTGATAGAAAGATTATTCGATATATATGTGTGTAACTTGCGCCTTTCGTCAATCGGCTCGAACATGTGCGCGATACAACCCATTACTCACCACATTCTAGCTAGGTCGACGCCGAGCTACTGTGTGAGTGCATCAAACAGCTCGTTGGATTGGATCACGTCTCACGATGTCACCGGAAATAGTGTTGCCAGCGTTGTCCATGTCTTCAATATCTATCATATATTATACTCCCTTCGTTTCAAAATATTTAACGTTGATTAGTTCAATTTTATATTAACCAGTGTCATATAATTCAAAACACAGGGAGTATTGTGGTCCACCAAGAACACCCTTAGAAGGCAGCAATATCTAGACCAAAAGCTATAGGATTATTGATGTATATGTAGCTTGTGCCTTCCATCGATTGGCTCGGACGTCGCGCGGTGGCCATCACTCACATCTTATTAGGTCGATACTGAGCTACCACGTGAGAGTATGTCCAACAACTCGTTGGGTCATATCACAGGATGCCACCGAAAACAGCATATCATCATTGTTCCTATTTTGGATTACGTATCACATATTCTTTTTGACACTAAAATCCGCCAAAAAACAACGGAGGAGGCAGCGACATTCGAACGAATCGCTATAGAATTATTCGGCATATGTGTATGTACCTTGCACCTTTTATATATAAATGGCTGAGACGCATGCACGGTGTCCATCACTCACCACACTGATCTAGGCCAGTGAAAGCGTCAGGCAGCTCGCCATGACGGTGATGTCATGGAAATGGTCGCCATCACTGGGTATTCTCTCCATATACAAACACGACGCGGAGAAGGTTTTGAGCAACTTAACGCTGTTCGTGGCGCGGGGCGATCGAGGTCGTCGACCTTGCTAGCACAGATCATCGCAGACCGGGTGGGGGCTGATGGCCATGTGCGTCAGGCTATGCAGCTCGCTCTCGCCCACAAATGTCTGCGCCAACTCGGGCAGCTGGCACCGTTTCAGCCGGTCGACGTTACCTCACGGCGTTGTGTCGATGCAATTGAACAGAGCTTCACACCATGGGGTGGTAAACACAGGTACAGTCTTGTCCGTCTTGTCATCGATGTCCTTTGATGATTCTGTTTCACTTGATGCACAGATAATGACGCCATTGATTGGAATGAGACCTTAAATCTTTAATCTAAACCGGGTAGGTGAAACCGGTTGCGTGTTCTAGATGATATACCCGATGTCCACAATTATTTTTGCAATTTTTGTTGCTTAATTAGTCTACGTACTATAGCTAGTCTTTTTATATGCCGTTAGGGTTTCCAAACATTCTACTCCCGCCGTTTTAAAATATTTGACGTTGAATAGTTTAAAATTAAATTAATCAACGTCAAATATTTTGAAACGGAGGAGTACCAGTTTATCGATTTGTACTCTATCCATGAACATCATGAGTATATTTTCATGGAAATCTTTTATTTCACGCTGTTGCGATGAATGTGTTACTCGTAACTCATTGCTTTTTTTCACAATATATGGTGCGTCCCTCCCGACTGCTGGCACCCATCTGACATCTCGTTTCCCCTTTTTCTTGTCTTCCTTCAAGCGGGACAAGTTAAGAAGACGCTGGGAGTAGCAGGACATGAAAACAAGCCTGCAAAATGTGGTACGGAGCTACCAACAGTTTGCATATTAGTATATACCTATACTAGTATTTTGCAGGATCTTACAGTTTGTACATACATAAATGGTAACTTACTATTTATCGCTTTAAAAATACCTAAATCTATCTCGTACGACCTGCAGTATCAACGGCACATCCAAAATATATCCACAGCCAGCTTTATATGGTGGATGTGCTTGAGAATATAGGAATTTCTCGGCATTTCGCTGACGAGATCAAGCGCATTCTGGACACGATATACAGGTACTATGTTTGTGTGTACATATGCCCGCATAGTATTCTATTTAAAACTGATATACCTGACCATTTTACAGCTGCTGGTTACGGAGAGATGATGAGATCATGCAGGATGTGGAAACCTGTGCTATGGCATTTCGTATTCTACGCATAAACGGATACACTGTTTCTTCAAGTATTTTCCTGTGCCCTAAAATTCACTGTTAACTCGGACTACTGTTTTTGTTCCTTTGGCCCCCATATATTCAACACACTGGCTCAACTTGAAACCTTGTGCAGATGACCTGTATCACGTTGCTGAAGATTTCGGCATCCATAATTTACATCAAGGATACCTGAGTGATACGAGATCCTTATTAGAACTGCACAAGGCTTCTAGATTTAGTATCTCTGAAGATGAACGTACCCTTAACTGCATAGGCTCCTTGTCAGGCTGCTTGCTGAAGGAGCAGCTGAGTTCTGGTGTACTGAAAAGAACCCCACTCTATCAAGAGGTACTTCGGTGAATGTACAATTCCTTTCACGTTTGAGTTTTGGCATCTTTCTTATACTTATCGTGGCGCTGCATATGTTTCAGGTGGAACATGTTCTGAACTGTCCCTTCTACAGCACGTTGGATCGCTTAGACCATAGGAGGACCATAGAACAGCTCAACGTTAGCGGCCACCAGATGCTGAAAACTGCACACTTGTAAGCCTACTGTTAATTGAAAATACACTTCCGACAGATTCGAGTAAAATACTAAACACAATGCTAGAAATATTTCTGAAAACAGGCCTGGTCATGAAGATTTACTAGCCATGGCTGTCAGAGATTTCAACACATCCCAAAATATTTACCAGCAAGAGCTCCAACATCTCGACAGGTATACTGATGACCATGCTATATATAGTATTATATATGCATACCAACAACCTAGTATGGTCCTTGAGCTTAATTTCGGTATCAAACATTGTTGCTATATAGCTGGGTGAAAGAGAGCAGGTTGGACCAGTTACCATTCGCACGGCAGAAGTTGTCATATTTCTACCTTTCTGCTGCTGGCACCATATTCCCTCCAGAGCTGTCAGATGTTCGAAAGTTCTGGGCTCTAAATGGTGTGCTCACAACTGTTGTGGATGACTTCTTTGATGTTGGAGGATCGAGGGAAGAACTAGAAAACCTCGTCGCCTTAGTTGAGATGTATGATCACTGTCACTGATGCCTTGTGCCTTGAGCAATATGCTGGCCTGTCATGCTAGTTGCACTTTTCTTTGATTTTAGTGTTACTTGCAGAAAAAACAAAAGCAGCTAAACTTTTCTATTTTTTCAAGTGTTCCTCATAGGTGGGATGAGCATTACAAAATTGAGTACTACTCTGAACAAGTCGAGATCGTGTTTTCAGCAATCTACACTTCAGTCAACGAGATTGGAGCAAAGGCTTCTGCGGTACAAGGCCGTGATGTTACCAAACACCTAGTAAAAATAGTAAGTCTCGCTAGCGCTTGTTTTTTCTCCTCATGAATTTGAGTATCTAGAGGAATTTCAGTTGGAGAGACTTGATAAGCTGAAATGCTGAATGGCTCCTGCAGTGGCTAGATTATTTAAGGTCCATGATGACCGAGGCAGAATGGCGGATCAGCAATTACGTTCCGACGACAGAGGAATACATGGCAAATGCGTTCATGACATTTGCACTAGGTCCCATTGTACTGCCAGCACTGTACTTTGTTGGACCAAAGCTCTCGGAGTCTGTTGTCAGAGGTCCAGAGTACATAGAGTTGTTCCGGCTAATGAGCACATGTGGGCGTCTCCTAAATGATGCTGAAACCTACGAGGTATGCTCATGTGTAATGACAAACTCACGCTTCATAGTTTGAACACTGATGTAAAACACAACTTCTCGCGCAGAGGGAGTACAACGAGGGCACGGTGAACAGCGTCTCCCTCCTCGTTCTTCAAAGTGGCGGCTCCATGTCCGTGGAAGAGGCCAAAAAGGAGATCCAGAGGCCCATCGAAGCCTGCAGGAGGGACCTGCTACGCCTTGTTCTCAGGCAAGAAGGCGTTGTCCCTAGACCCTGCAAGGAGCTGTTCTGGAAGATGTGCAAGGTGTGCTACTTCTTCTACTCCCGGGGCGACGGGTTTAGCTCACCAGAGGCAAAGGCCTGGGAAGTTGACGCGGTGATCATTGAGCCGCTGCACCTCGCTCGCTCAAATGAGGTAGATGAGCCTGTTCGCTCAAAGGAAGTAGATGATGTTGCTGTCTAGATTCTGACTGGTTCCGTAGCCGATACTATACATATATGTCAGGTGGTGTGCGTACGTTCGTAGCTTCGTTGATGCCATCGATAGTTCGTGGTTGTAGGAATGATGAGCATTGTTGTAAAAGTCTGACTGTTCAGAGCAAAATTTGTATTGAAAAGAAAAAATACACATCAGAAACGAACACCTCCGGCCTGGTCGTCGTTTCTTTCACAAATCGGCCCATGGCTCCATCCAGATTTGGGCTGTAGTGAGAAACCATGGCTCTCGGGCCGTTCACTGGGGCTGCAAAACTCGGGCTTCTTTCGCCCGGCGCTTTCGCGACTTCTCCGGCAAAGCTGTCCTTCGCCTCGAGAGAACGAGCAACGACGTCCTCCTGGCTTCGTCAAAGGGAGGGGAGGTTGATGATGTCGCTATCGCCTGCTGGCCGGCGTCAGACACAGAACACGATTAGGTTCCTTCCAATCCAATGCGCCGTTCTTATCTGTTTCACCATGTGCTTGTTGGAAATCCGGGGATTAATTTTCTCTAATCTGTTCTCTTTTCTTATCTTATTCTCAACGGGGGAGTGGGCTGTATATATAGCCCCAAATTACAGAGTCCTAATCTAATACTACCTAGACTCCTACTCTTATTGGACTAGGACTCAATCTCTAACACCAATTATTCTAGAAAAACGGGATTATATCCAACAATCACCCCCTAATCTCGTTTTTCTAGATAACACTCACACTAATTAGGATGGAGACACACTTCCACCCTAAACACACTTTCGGGATGGATACAACTGCACCCGAGGATGGTCACATCTACACCCTGCACAACTCAATTTTGGGATGGGCACGTCTTCATCCCCAGGATGGCCGCATCTTCATCCTACACACAAATTCGGGTTGGTCACATCTTCAACCCAGGATGGGCTCATCTTCATCCTGCACACGCATTCAGGTTGGTCACATCTTCAACCTCAGGATGGACTCATCTTCATCCTGCATATGATTTCGGAATGGACGCATCTTCATTCCGACCATATACTCGAGATGGTCACGTCTTCATCTCGAGCACACCTCGCATTGGCCTGCTTTTCCTCACGCGACAGAGCACCCAATATTCTACTTCTTCACCTTCATCGTCGTGGCGATAGCACCTTGGGTCAGTGATCTCGTACTCCTCCAAGATCCATCCCGTGCTACGACGCTTCCCGAGTTCTCCGCGCATGTAGAAGCAAAACTTGACCATACGCCATTGCACCACAACTCCCATGTTGGAAATCGACTGTGCACACTTGGTCACGCTATGCTTCCAGATGCCGCCGCTGCCGCCGGACCGCTGTACTCGAGGCTTGCTCTGCCTGCATAACATGAAGAAATATCCCAAGTCGCGCAGGTTATAGTTTGCTAACAGGTCCCACGGCGTCACATCGTAGAAGTTTGCTTCTATCACAATGTCTGATATACGTGGTGAAAAACCGAGCAGCAGCTTCTGAATCAGTCACCATATTCCATGTACACCTCCTTTGTATTTCTAGCAAAGAAGGGAAGAACTCCGGGTACACCTCGTGTGCACCTAACAAATCCTCAATTTTTTCTCTATCCTTCCGCATGGGAGCATCCTCCTTCCTCACGTGAGCACAGCACGGATTCTTTTCCTGAATCAGACTTACTTTGGTCTGCTGCTCACCCACGTGGTCTCTACCAAGTCTGACACCTTTTCTTTGCTGCACATAGCAACACGCCACCACTTTTCTTTCCAGCACTGTGCTCAGCTCCAAGGTGCGCTGCCCCACGCGACCCGAGCAGCTCACGCCCAAACACCCAGTCTCGGGTTGCACCCCACCTCAGCACCGCTCTGGTCCATCCTTCAATGTACGCTACCTGTCGCTCAGCCTTTGCGACAACTCGCACCTCTCTCAGCGTGGCTGGTGCCCTACGTCTACAGCCACGTTGCCTCTGCCTACCAAGCTCAGCCAGGCCTACAGTCGTGCGCGGCTCAAGGAAACAAATCCTAAACCACCAACTTCTCCTCTCTTCTTTTCACAGGACCACGAGCAGCCGCCGCCTTTTCTCTGCTCATCCCGAGCCTTCACCGCCGCAACCCTAGCGCCAGCCGCCTCCTTCCTCTGCTCAGTCGCCGCCTCTACCTTGTGAGCGCCGCTGCCTCTTCTTCCTCCTCTTTGAGAAACCCTAGCAGCCTTCACTCTCACAGAACAGCAGCCGCCGCCGCCTCTTTGACCCCGCACGCGCTACTAGCGCCCGCGCCGCCCTTGCCGCGCGGGCCCGATCCTGGCCGCGCTCCTCGCGCCCGCGCGCTGGCCGCGCGTCGCGCGCTGCCGTTGCTGCGCGCGGCCGCTAGCGCCCACGCTGGCCGCCCTCGCGCTGCTGGCCGTCGCCCGCCCGCCGGATCTGCGCCGGGATCCACTCGGCCAGTTTGACCGCGCCGCCTCTTGCTGTTGCCCGCCCGGCCACCTGCGCCGCCTCCTCCGCGCGCCTAGGGGTTGGCCGCCCCGGGAGCATGTTCTCCCGGGGCAGCACAGGTTTAAATCCTAAACCCTAGCTCTGATACCAATTGTTGGAAATCCGGGGATTAATTTTCTCTAATCTGTTCTCTTTTCTTATCTTATTCTCAACGGGGAGAGGGGGGCTGTATATATAGCCCCAAATTATAAAGTCCTAATCTAATACTACCTAGACTCCTACTCTTATTGGACTAGGACTCAATCTCTAACACCAATTATTCTAGAAAAACAGGATTATATCCAACAGTGCTTTCTTGATGCTGATGCCGTCGCGGCCGCATTCATCATCCGGGGCATGTGCGCGCGGAGCTGCCGTTCGGAGACCTCGCCACATCGGGCGGCGCGTCCTGCTTGGCCTCGCCGTGGCGCAACGCGTGCCGGCGGAGCTGCCGTTAGACGGCCTCGCCGTGAACGCCTGGAACGGGTGCGCGAGCACGCGGAGTCCTCGCAGCCACCTCCTCGACCGCATCGCATCTCTTCTTTTTTTGCATCCGAGTGACGGCCATCACGCCATGGCTAGTGGGCTTTGCGTGGGCCAGAATCAAACGGGCGCAAAGCCACTCTTCACCAGGCCGGCTTGTGGGGGAAGAAAGGGCCCTCCCTGGTCTCGGGCTTCTCGTCCCCCGACACGGCCCGCCTGCTCGTCGTCTCACTCAGGGGACTTCCCTGGCTGCCGTCGCCGCCACGGCGGTTACTGCTTACCGCAGACGCCCCTGATTTCTGTTCAGATGTACGGGTCGATCGAAGCGAAAAAAAAAACAGCAGCGATGAGGAGGCGGAGCAGAGTCCATTGCTGGAGATGAAAGGTATGCGCGATGTCGGCACGGGAAGGCGCCAAGCGTCCGCGCCACGCCCTTCCAAACGACTTGCAATGCTTGATGCCGATCGCCGTTCTTTGGATCATTTCATGGGGGAGACGACCGGCCGGCGCCTCATCGACGGTATCGGTCGATGGATCATCCACTTGCTCGCTTGCGTCTAAAAGTCCGAAATATACGGCTGTGTGGATCCAGTTGTGTAGATCATGTGCAGCCGGTACTAACCCTCGGCTCACGGTAGTAGAGCTGACCGCGGATACTCGTTCTTGAAGAAGTCAACAATTCACACAACCTTGACCACCACACTGATGAGACAGTGAGACATGGCACCCGCTCTCTGCCATTGCCGTGTACACGTACGTCCGCCAAGCTTGCTAGCAGCATGCAGCTGGCACCGTCACTTCACGCTCTCTCTCTAACTAGCACGCCGGCCTATATAACCGCGCCCCCGGTCGCATGCTTTGCCTCGCACCATCTACGATAAGCTCGTCGTCGCTCGTCCGCTGTAGCCATCACCATGGCCGCCGCCAACAAGAACCACCGCATTGCGCCCGTCCTGCTCGTTGTCGTCTCGGTGCTGGTAGCGCAGCTCGTGCCGGCCGCGGCCTGCCCGTACTGCCCGAAGCCGAAGCCGCCGTCCCCGAAGCCCACTCCCGTGCCGTGCCCGCCGCCGCCGTCCACGCCGACCCCGACGCCGCCGTACACGCCGTCGCCGTCGGGCAAGTGCCCGATCAACACCCTGAAGCTGTTGGCCTGCGTGGACGTGCTCAACGGGCTCGTGCACGCCGTTGTAGGCGGCAATAAGGCCGGCGAGGCGTGCTGCCCGCTGCTGAAAGGCGTGGCCGACCTCGACGCCGCGCTCTGCCTCTGCACCACCATCAAGGCTAAGGCGCTCGGCGTCAGCCTCGTGCTCCCCATCGCCATCGAGGTGCTCGTCAACGAGTGCCACAAGAACGTGCCCTCAAGCTTCCAGTGCCCGTAACTACTTCAGTTCCATCGGTTACCGCATGCCTGCAGCATATACATGGGATAAGGTTTTGGAGCACGCGCGTGATATTAAGATCAGTCAAATACATGCATGTTGTATACCGCACATATAGCTCACCCATACGTGTGCTCTGACTTGTTGTATATGAGAGCTTTGGATTGTGCATTTAATTTTGTAATCGTGTACCAATATAATACAGTACCATAAACAGTGAGTTCTATACTCTTGGTCTTGCAATGACCAAGAACGTTTATGAAGCATCCCGTGTGCATGGTTCACAAAACCTGTCACCTTTGTTGTTACATTAAGGGGAACTTCTCTTTTCGCAACATGCTTTTTTTTTGCCATGAAGAACTCCAAATCTCTTACCTATTGCTTTTACCACTCTCCCATTCATTGCTTTTGTTTGTTGGTGCTTGGGGTTTGTGGTGTGCTTTGCTTAAGCTTTTTGCTCCTGCTTAGTACAATGGCACTATTCTCCTGCCCGTTCGAGAGAAAAAAAATTTGTGCATGGTTAATTGACTGTCTGATGGGCAACCATTTAGCAAAGGCTAAAGTTCCAATATTAGGATGGTACTCACCGCACAAGACCGGCTCTGTTTCGCAAGCAACATAGAGGCACAGTCCAGCAGAAGAATGAGCGATGGAGCGTTCAGGCACAACATGGGGACACCGCAAAAAGAAAAGAAAAAAAAGCGAAATATCTGGCAGGATAGTGGTCTAGGCGTGCAGGTGCAGTAGAGCGCACAAAGCAAGCCTTTTCCATGATTCTAAGAGCGTCCCCGCAGCAAGAACTGACAACACCGCCAACAGGCAAAACAAAACAAAACGACTGACGTTGACAAATATCACCATTCAAGATCCTACATATTCGTTTATACAGAAGTTGTTCCGAGTACAAGATTGGCCGAGTACCACAACCATCGAGGAAATTAACAACCAAAACCGTCATACTTCACTGTGTGTTAAGGCACTCGAAATAAGAAACATGATCAATAGCTACCCGTAATCCGGTGGGGGTTTCCTCCGACAGGCTCAGGCCACAGATTGGAGAGCCCTCTCGAAGTTAGATTCTGAGGATGCGGCGGTCTTAACTAGCACATGATCAGGGTGCGATAGCTTCAGCTGGCTGTAAGGGCAGAGTTGGAAGCAAAGTCAAAGCTTGCTCTCATCGAGAGAAAAAAAAGTACACATTAAGTTAGCCACTTTGAGTGTGCAGAAAAGGAAACGAAGAAAAACCCCTCCAACACCTGCCTATCCCTACTAAGTTAAATCGAAGTTTAGGATCTCCCATAACACACATGCATTGATAGGGGATCCGGGCATCATACACTGCTATTCTTTTTCATACTATATAAGTAGCATATAAAATGAGTAGAGCAGTCCTCTAAAATCTAGAACACGAGTAGACCAGAAGTTGGACCAGCAAACACAGCCAACATAGGTCAGTTTCAAGTTGCTGGGAAGGCCTTGTCAGGATATATGCGATCAGAAAGAAGTGGCTATAACGTATCAATCCCAGATATAGAAAATAAGGACCATTGGCCATAAAATACAGCTGTGCTGTGCTGCAAGATGCTATAGAATAGGGATTCATCCAACGGTACGAGAGATAAAGATTTGCTAGTCCAAAGGGGAAAGCATCTCAAGACAATGTCCATGTGGTCCCACTGCCAACACGTTGCCACAAGCCAGACCAAAATGCTTCTGTAGTAGCTAAGGTCAACTGTGCAGTTACAAGCACTTGACTAAATAGCTGTGTGGCCGCTGTTTACAAGGGCTGAGAAGCGGGAACAATATACTACTACTACTACTCCAAGCAGTAGCACCTCTTCGCTACACCCAAAGGCCGCCGGTCTATTGCATAACAGCACAGGATAATTAAACTAGAATGCTAGCTTCCAATGTCTAAAAGTCATACTCTCTATATAGTCGCTAGACTTCTACATTTAGGCCTCCAACCACAGCATTGCTGTTCACATTGACAGTTTTTATACTTAAAAAAACATTGATTGCTAACAATAATTCCCCAGTACAAATTGAAGGTACGATATATGTGCAGTCCATGTACATTCATCAATCAGCAGATCTAAAATTACTAAATTAGTTTGGTGTGCATTTATCAGGTTAGTTATTAATAAGAGAAGCCCTACATGATCAGCAAATGAGCAGCAGAACAGCAGTAGGAACTGTGTAGATGTTCTGGGTTACACTTCATACCTGAGGAATCGTGATGATGGTTTGCCAAGGTGGAGATTACATACGATAAGGTTGGCAAGGGTTTCAGGATCTTTTGCATCCTACAAGAATAAAAACAGGGGTTTACCAATTCAAATAAGAACGGCACATGTTTTGCTTGCTCTCGGTTGCTGGAAAAATGGGTCATCAGTGCTAACCTTGTTCAAAGCTTCAAGCAAAAGAGTCTCAGCTTCCTCAAAACTTCCCATGTGCATACAACAAACCGCCTTTCCATTTAGAACCATTCCAGTCATCGGGTACTTTTCGGCAAAATCTTGGAATATGAGATAAGCTTCACGGATCTTAGAGCCGCCCTGCAACATGGATTAAAACAATTTTAAGCACATGTCGGCAACAAAGAAAGCGACATTGGAGCTTCAATATTTCGTAACATAGGACCCATAAATGAGTCAAATTACTTACAACAGCAATGTCCAGCCATGCATTTGCAAGTTGTGTCAGAGTATGGTCTTCATCAATTTGTTGCATGATCTTCAACTGCTTCTCAGCATAGTCTGAACGATGCATCTTAATGAAGATCTGGACATTTAATGCATGCCTGTAACCGTGCAATGATCCATCAACAATCAGTTTTGATTTCAAATGATGCTGGACACAATAAAACATAAGACTCAAAGCACAAAGCGTCACAGAGGATTTAAAGATCAATCAAAATTCAAAATCCAAATCTGTGAAGTGATATCATATATGTCGGACTTCATATCAGTATATCACACTACATCAGGGTCTAATCCTATAGCTCAGTTGGTAGAGGTGTGGGTGTACACCTGCACCACTAAGTCCTAGTCCTCCAATTAGAATTTAGCTGTCCACAGATTATGAAAAGGCAATTATTTTCTCCAAGGTTGGTATTTTTTAGCATGGCATATCATAAAAAAATGAACATCCGTCAAGGATCCTAGAGCCGGAATACACATCTAAGATACAAATTCTAAACAAATGACCATCTACACATTTTCAACAAGATAAGCATAAAAGCATCTGGTCATGTAAGGCTAAAATGAAAGCACAGGAAAATGATTCAACTACATCACTGAAGTAACATATGATGTGAAGGGTGTAGTCTTTGAAGTTACTTTTCAGGAGTAAGATTTCAAGTTTTTTATATTGGAAGATTAAAAGGAGTACAATTTTCGAGTTTTTTTATAGTGGACAGTAAATGAAGGAATAGGATTTCGATGTTTGTACCAAACAGCAGATAAAATTGTAACAATGCCAAACTGAAAGCCCTTTTTGCATGACAATTAACTCAATACTGAAAGTCTAAACAAGCAAAAGATGCATGAGAATGGAAACTTACAGATCCAGAGTTCCCCCAGAATGTGTGTGCTTGAGAGCTTCATTGTAGTCTTGCTCATGCATAAATATAATCCCAGCAATTAATCGCAGAACAGGGTTGCTTCCAATTGCTGAATCACTCAACCATTCTTTGAGACTGGAGATTGCTCCTTCCTTTGAAGTTGCAGAAAGAATAACAAAAGAAAGATTTCAGACTATCAGGATGGACGGGAACGCAACAGTAATGGAGCTATATTCCAGGTCTTAGCAACTCAAGTAGGGTCTGGTATAATATGCACCAAAAGCAGACAGTTTAAACTTTTAAAGTTCGAAAATATAGTATTAGCATGTGACACCTCAAAGGAAATTTGAATATATATACATTTGACCATTCACTTAAAACAGTCACATGCATGCATGCACAGTCAGCCTCCTGAGATGAATTCCATTACTGAAACACATGTGAAGAAAGCCGAGCAAAACTGAGCACATATTGATCTGAGGATGCCTCAAACGATTGATCAGAAGCCATCAACTTGTCATGTGCCATCACTTACCGACTTACTACAACTATATTTCTATGCTAGTTCCTCAAAAAAATACATCATATGGATTAATCTATAATGTTGTCCGTATGTCAACAGTACGGGTTTCTGGAAAACGTTCTCACGATACTTCGAAACACAATGCCATAACCACTGAGCACGCGCGTTCTAATTACAAAGGTACTAACGATCAAGCGTCTGGGCCTCTAGCTGTGCATGTGATGCATCGTAACCCCAGATCACATTACTCAGCATACCAGTGACAGTGACAGATCTAACCCTACGATCATCACGATCCACGACGCACCAGCAGCACAGATCCGGAGCACGCACTTCCCCGATCAGGGACAGGTCAGAGGCAAGATATCAGATCCAGCGCGCTAACCTTGTCGCCGGAGAGGTAGAGCGCGAGCAGCTTGACGGCCTGCAGCGACGTGGCGGCCGAGGAGTCGATCTCGCTGATCACCAGCTGCGCAAGGCAGGGAGAGGGACACGACGCAAGCGCGCTCGCCTGTCAGAGAGAGGGAGAGGGGGGGCGATTCCAGCGAAGCGGCGATGGCGCCTAGGCGGCGAGAGGGGCGCACCTGGTAGGAGCCGAGGGCGATGTAGGAGCGGAAGACGATGGCGTCGCGCTCGGCGGCGGCGTCCGCGTCGAGGCCCGGGACGTCGCTGCTGTTGATGGCCGCCTGGTAGGCGCCGAGGTGGAAGAGGTTGCGCAGGTTGAAGAGCAGGTCCGGGGTGGCCATCGGTCTGCGGCGCGTGAGGGTAGAGGGGGGTGGGGTGCTCTCGCCTCTGCCGGTCTCTCTCTCTCTCTCTCTCTCGCTCTCTCTCTTCGATATTCGGTGGTGATTCAGCTGCTGCTGGAGGAAGAAGAGAGTGTGGGTGTAGTTGTAACCAGGCTGTCAAGCGGAGGCCCGTGGACTGGCTCAATGAAGCTGGGCCTCGTGATGAATAGAAGAAGCTTCGGATGGACGAAATGGGCTGTGGGGTCTCGGAATATCCTATTAGACTTTGGGCCGTATCGGTACAGCAACCCGTTTCTTTTTGCGATTGGAGGAACAGCCCGTTAACTAATGACACCAAGTCACCAACGCAGCGACATTTCCGATGATGCCGTGCGCTCGCTGGCGCCCGACTCGTCGTCGAGGTGATCCGCCGTGTCCGTCCGCCGCCGCCCGGACGAAGCTGTCGTGCCGTGCCGTGTCATCACCAGCGTGTTTTTACTAACTTCTACTGTAACCTACTAGTAACTCACAAACCAGTTTAATTAATTAGTAGTAGCTGCTTTAGTGCTCGATCGTACCAACTCTTCTCTATCTGCAACAACGACGACTAGACCACCTTTGGCATGCAGCTAAAAAAGAAAGGGCAGCCCGGTGCATGTAGCTCCCGCTTGCGCAGGGTCCGGGGAAGGGTCCGACCCACTTGGGTCTTTTGTACGCAGCCTTTCCCTACATTTCTGCATGAGGCTGTTTCCGAGTCCTGGAAACAGCCTCTCGCAGAAATGTAGGGAAAGGCTGCGTACAAAAGACCCAAGTGGGTCGGACCCTTCCCCGGACCCTGCGCAAGCGGGAACTCGGAAACAGCCTCTCGCAGAAATGTAGGGAAAGGCTGCGTACAAAAGACCCAAGTGGGTCGGACCCTTCCCCGGACCCTGCGCAAGCGGGAGCTACATGCACCGGCCTGCCCTTTCTTTTTTAGCTGCATGCCAAAGGTGGTCTAGTCGTCGTTGTTGCAGATAGAGAAGAGTTGGTACGATCGAGCACTAAAGCAGGTGGCGATTCGCGGCTCGCGACGCCATCGTCTTCTCCCCTTCTACGTACGCATGCAAGCGCCTGCTTTGATTCGGTGAAGTATGCAAATGCCAACGCACACTGACCATTCGGCCACTGTTAATAGCGTCGTTGTCTTGTGCCAGCAAAAAACCAACAGATCAGCGGATGCCGTAGCTGCACACTGGGGAGCTGCAACCAGTGGATGGAAACTTCGCGCAGAAGAGATGGCACGTGGTTTGGTTCGTCTGCAGCGTAGTACGGAGCTTCTCTTTCCCTGAATCTATTATACACACAACTGTCATAGTAGTACCGTGCTTATTATTATATCTACACAACGTTCTTTTCACCAGAAAAAGTAGCTGGTACAGCCACACGACTGCACGTTCCGGCGAGTGATTGAAAAAAAAAGATAGATAGATTTATACATGAAAGCGGAGAAGGCACACACACTCACCCCACACCCACTGTCAACGTCCCATCAGAAAGAGGTACTGAAACAGTTGTAGGACATCTCTGTAGGGGACTGCGTACAACAATCCATCAAAAAGGAAGCGAAAAGTCAGGGCAACCAGACCCAAGGTGGGAGAGCAAAAGGGATCTTCCCGCCCCCCCACGCGCGCACGCACCAAAGCAGCTCCTTTAGTTCCGCTCCCTTCCGTTCGATGGCTCGTCGGTCGTCGCGCAGCACGAGCCACCGCCGTTGATTATGGTTACGGCCGGCGGGTCAAGCGAGCTGGTGCGGCACCACGAGTCACCCCACCGCTGGTAAAACATGGAGCAGCCACCGTTGATCCAGCTCGGTATAATGAATTTACTAGCAGTAGAGAAGAAGAAGATTACAGGATGTTGATCCAGCTCGATACAATAAATTTACTAGTAGTAGAGAAGAAGAAGATTTACAGGATGTATCTGGACCGTAACATGTACCTGCTGGCCCGGTCGCTCTTCGTCAGAGCAGCGCAACAGAGGCAGAGGCAGGCGTGTCTCCGCTGTTGAGCCGAGTTTGCCGGGGAACACGACCGCGTCCGCCTGCATCCTTGTTAACATCGCGTTGGGACGACAGCTAACCGGTGAAACCTACAGTGTATATATATATCATCCCCACCCCTCTCTCTCCCTCTCTCTCTCTCCTGCCCATCCCCACGCACACATCAATAACTCTCTCCACCACCACCTCCTCTCTGCAAACCAGAGCAAAGCACTGCCATTTCAGCTCAGCAGCAAGGGGGCGAAAAGCAAGCAAAGCATTGCCATTTCAGCTGAGCAGCAGATAGAGGACGGCCAGTGGCGGTACACAGAGACAGAAAGAGGGCCTGGGAGGCCATCGATGTCGTAGCAGAGGGAGGCCAGAGCGAGTAGAGGGACGAAGCATGGGGCCTCAAAGCGCGGCGCTTCTCGGGGCTCTGCTGCTCGCGCTGGCCGGCGGCGCGAGCGCGTGGCCGCACGACGGCGCCGCCGCCGGTCTCGGCGGCGAGCGGCGGTACAGGGACCTCGCGCAGAGGAGGCTGGACAGCGTCAGGTCTTCCTTCGGGGCGAGGAGGGATCTAGCAACGGTAAAGCACACCCCGCCATGCACTTGATTAGCAGCAGTAGTGGTGACATGATTCTCTCTAGTTCGTTCTTCAGACTTGCTGCTCCCTCCCCCTTTCCCCTTGCAGTAATGTGTTTTTTTAGTGAGCCTCGCTCGTACACCTTCGTGCCGCTTCATCATGTTCTTGGGAGTAGTAAATTAGAGAGAGGGAGGCCAGGTGTCGGCTTGCTTTCCAGCAGATTTTTCCTTTCCCGTTTGCTTTTGCAAGAAAGGCAGTCGCTGAGCTTCGTAAGCATCCCACCGTCTCGTTTTCTGCCGGGAGTCGCTGTCGAGATACGTACGGAGATCTGCAATGCCAAGTGCAAGTGCGTCAGGTTCGTTTTGACTGCGACGCTACGTGCATTTTTCGCACCAAACTTGCAAGATTTTTCGAAATTCTCGTGCGATTTCGTCAACAAATGTTCGATATCGTCACCCGGCAGTGAAGTAGTAACTTGTTCCAGCTTTGCTTCCATTCCATCTCTGATAGATGAAAACAGCACACGAGCAGTGTACCAACTACCAACTGCTACCTGCACCCACACCGCACCGTCCGGCAGACGTTTCGCAGCTACGATTGGCGCTTCGGCGCGCCGCACTGGTCACGGCTCGCTTTTTTTTTCTTTCCGTTTCGCTTCGTTTTGTGACCTGGCACCGTCGGATTCGGCTGTGCAGTCCTCGGCGGGCGGGCGGGTGTACCACGTCACGGACTACGGCGCCGACCCGACCGGCGCCGCCGACGCCACGGCGGCGATCAACAAGGCCATCGCCGACGCGTTCCGCCCGCCGTCCAACGGCACAATGACCGGCGGCATCCCCGACCTCGGCGGCGCCGAGGTGCACCTCGACGGCGGCACCTACCTCGTCAAGGGGCCACTCACGCTGCCGGCCTCCGGCGGCGGCAACTTCAAGGTAACAACAACCCGTGGAACGGAGCATTTGGGACACACAGCTGGTTCGTTCGTTCGTTGCACGTTTGTCTGCTAACGACCCGTTTTTCTGTCCACGTGCCACCAGATCCACAGCGGGTCGCTGCGCGCGTCCGACGACTTCCCGACGGACCGGTACCTGATCGAGCTGTCGGCGAAGAGCAGCGGCCGGAGCTACGACTACGAGTACGCGACGCTGCGGGACGTGCTGCTGGACTGCAACTACCGCGGCGGCGGCGTCGCGGTGTCCAACTCGCTCCGGGTCGGCATCGACAACTGCTACGTCGCGCACTTCCAGTCCGACGGCATCGTGGTGCACGGCGGCCACGAGACGTTCATCCGGAACTGCTTCCTCGGCCAGCACATGACCGCGGGCGGCGACCCGGGCGAGAGGAGCTTCACGGGCACCGGCATCAGGCTCGACGGCAACGACAACTCCGTCTCCGACGTCGTCGTCTTCTCCGCGGACACCGGGATCATGGTCACCGGCGGCGCCAACTCCATCTCCGGCGTGCACTGCTACAACAAGGCCACCGCGTTCGGCGGCGTCGGCATCTACCTCAAGGTCCCCGGGGTCACGCAGACGTGGATCAGCAACTGCTACATGGACTACAACAGCATCGTGGCCGAGGACCCCGTGCTGCTGCACGTCTCGGGATCCTTCTTCCTCGGCGACGCCAACATCGTGCTCAAGGCCGTCAACGGCGTGGCCAAGGCCGTGCAGATCGTCGGGAACCTCTTCAACGGGCGGAACAAGGGCGTGGACATCGTGCAGCTCGACGGCAAGTTCGCCACGGTGGAGCAGGTCTACGTGCAGCAGAACGCGGCCATGGGCATGACGGTGAAGTCCACGGCGGCGCGCGGGAAGATGGACGGCAACGGGACCTCATGGACGGTGGACTTCTCGCCGGTGCTGCTGTTCCCGGACCGCATCGGCCACGTGCAGTATTCGCTGCTCGCCGCCAACGCGTTCCCGGGGCACACGCTCCAGAACGTCTCCGGCAACCAGGTGGTTGTCGCCACGGACAAGGCCGTGTCCGCCACGGTCCACGTGCTGGTAGACCAGAACAGCGACTGAATAAAAGAAGCGCGGCCCCAAGCCCGCAGCCTGCTGCCTGCTAGTGCGACTGCGAGCAAGCCGTGATCGTCTGTTTCTTTCTTGTCACAAAATTCATCCATTCATGTCGTAGAGTGATTATATTTGATTGAGAGACAAAAAAATGCTCCAGAATGGACCATTTTTTTTGCTGTATGACATATCTCAATGGCAAGATAATTGGAGCGTGATACATGGGCGTACCAGCTAAAAATGAACTGGCTAACAACAATAATTTCTTGTTAGTGTAGGCTAATCATAATCTCTTGATATAATCATGAGCCTTTCGCTTGCAATAGATCTTACGTGACATGACCCATAACTGACCGGTGCGCTTTTCTGGTCACCTGTCGTTTTCTAATGTACCAGAAAATGGCAGTCGAACCATGCATGCTTTAACCATTTTCTCCATACTAATTCAGACAAGTGGCTCCAGACTGAAACTCTGAATGTATAAGATGCTGAATTCCAAAAACATAACGACTAGCGCACCTGCTTTTCTGTCTAATTTCCAGTCTGTTCGCATCTTCCATTTCGCGATGCCAAAATTTCCAATGGTTGGGTAGCAGGCAGCTTACATTTTTGCAGTTCAACTGCCAGCATTTTAAATTGTTCTTCTTTAGATTTTCAGTCGACGGGAAACAAGACCTTTCAAATGTTCTGGATGCTGCAGTTTAGATATCGCAACGTGTTTGTTTACCAGCTTTCGCTCCTGTCACAGGTCCATGTGTGACCTGTCTCTTGATGTCCTCCTCATTCAGAATCAGAAGCCATCCAGATGGACAGTTTGTGTCCATCAGGAAGCTCGGTCCAGCAGTTTCGCCTGTTGATTCGGCGTGTTTAGGAAGCATATTTGACAACCTTTTGAACTGCGGGTCTCCAAATGCAAGCTGCGATCGATACTGAAAGTCAAGTTGCAATTCTGTACCCAGTAGATAGAAGTCAAGGCTTAACTGTAGATTAAGTTCGGGTTATTTGACTAGTAAGTCACTCAAATCTAACAATACATCGCTTCTCTAGAAACTGGGGACTGAAATAAACTACACAGGAACCGGTCTAACACTACTCAACAGAGATCTGCATAGCGTGTGGCATCAGGATTACTTTGCAAGGGTTGTTGAGCCTTTGAAGGGGTAAAAATCAAACCTTTTTGGGAGTTGAGACCTCGTTTGATTTCCGCCGATCGTATCGATTGTTGTTGGTGAACTAATCTTACAGAGCTAAGCAGCTAATGATTTGAGGTCAAGTATCGATTCAAAAACTACCAAACGATTTTTGATAATGGAAGCAATGAATTGTACAGTCAGTACTTCAAAGAATAAAGTTTAGAAATTGCAAAAGTTTGTTGATCAACAAAGTTATTTTTTGTGTTACCTTATCCATTCTAAACGTACCATCCATCTAATTGGATAGATCCAGGATTTAATAAATGATGCATCCCATCTCTTTCCACTGAAAGGCTCAGAAAAGAAACTTCAGCGGATGCAATTTTGCTTCAGATGCAGGAGTCAGAATTCCTTCATGGATCCTTCGCTTTTCACAACTGAATTCTTGGGTATCTGAATGCAATATTTCTGACAACTTGCAGTTATGTTATTTGTTATTATGGCTTAGTTTCAGCAAAATGTTATCCCTTAGAGCAGAAAGCCCGTACTTGTTCAGTAGCAACATCCAGTGCACCTGTAAGCCTAAAAAGTTGGTCCCCAAAACCCTATGCCATCCATAAAGTTCAGTACGGCATTTTGAAGCAGTAAGTGAGGTTACATTTTTTGTTATTGTTTTTTTTTTCTTTCAAAAAAGAACACAAGAAGGCCCGTGAAATAAGGTGCAGCACCACGGGATCAAATCAGGTTGGGCAACCTCCCAATCGGTGGATTTACCACCGCACTGTGAGTGCCTTCACAGGTTACATTGTTTGTAAACTCCCAACTACACATAACTTCATTTTGTAGGCAGTTGAGGGCCTTCATAGTTCATGAACATTCAAACAATATCAAAGGGCATAAGGCAAGCTGAAACAATATCCCAGAGGCGACAAGGATTATCAAATATAGCCGTCTATCATGTATTTTATCTAAATTTCTTGTTCTAGAGCTAAAGTATACAGAAATTCAAGTACTTTGATTTGTATACCTACATTTTATACATTTTCCCTAGGAAAAACTCACTGGCAAGCAACTAGCCCTGGAGCTTCTTCCATCCTATGAGCAAGTGACTAGGCCTTCTAGACCAATGCCTACGTTACTACAGCCTTCCTGCTTCACAGCCTCAACCACCACTTCGTAAAGCTTTGTCCATGAGCAACCCTCACTTGTACCAACCACATCCCAAAATGTCAAATTGGAGCCCAGCGGGTATGTTGCGACTACCATGTCAGCAATGCTGCCCACTTTCGCCACTGATCTCGGGAAGTCCAATGCCAAGTTGTCGACTTTATGTTCATAGATTTTTCCATTCCTGTCAACCTTGTATCTCGATGTACCACTGAAGCAACCATACGATTCCCATGGGACACGCGGGGTGCCCCACAGCTCCCACCGGACAACTATCGAGTTCTCTGTCAATTGCCAAATGCGCGATACGTCAAGCCCAATGTCACTGAATAGAAGGTGGCCATGGAACCTAAGTGCCCAGAAGATTGTCTTGTAGTTGTCGATCCCGTGGAACGTGTTCAGTGGGTCGATAAATGTGATGTCCTCACTGCAATTGATATAAAGAACATTTCAATCTTAAACGGATATATGTTAAGCATGTCAGCTAACAATTTTAGTATGCAAGAGATGCAATTTATGCAAGCCCAGTGCTCTTGTCAGACATGATCAGCTACATATTATCACAATTGCTGGTGACGGACTATCAGACTGCTATTAACCTTATATAGCCATCAAACAAGTGATTGCTCATAAATTGATCCAATCATCCAATTCTCAATCTTGAATATGACAATACAAATTATCAGTTCTAATCGGTAAACAGACTAACACACACAGCATCTGTCGAACAAATAACAACCAACACCTTAGTTTCTGCAATCCTTATCGGTGTCACTAAAAACTCAAAATTTCATGATTAGCCATTTTAATTTTATGAGCATTTGCAACTAGCTATTCGATCTCAGTGTATGTTTTACCTTTATATCCCCTGAAAACTGTAAGCTATAATTCCCAGTGCAGTAATTTCTCAATGATCAATCACTAGTGAACAAGGAAATCCAATTCGCAATATATGTATATCCCTGGATTCTCACTTCTCAGAAGGATCGAGCTAAGGTTAACTGAAATAGCGGCAGGAAAGAAAGAAGGCCTCCTTACCGGTAGATATCGTAGTTGGGTTCCCGGACGAACACGGCAGGCAGGTCGTCGCGCAGCGTGCGCACCGCCGTCCCGAGGTTAAGGTAAAAATCGGACCTCTGCGGGTCCCCACCGCCCTTGCTCCGGTTCTTGGTCTCCGTGGACATGGAAGGGGGGGCGGCGGTGGCGGCTTCCTGCTGCGAGGCGCTGAGCAGGAGCAGGAGGCTGAGGTGGCCCGGGGCCGCGGCCTGAGCCGGGCCGGAAACGTGGAGCTTGCCGCCGCCATGGCCCGGCAGAGCGACCTGCGGCTTGGGGAGGGGACTCGGGGGCGACTTGCAGGACGGAGTGGTGAGCTTGGGGAGGATGAACGCCATGGCTTCCGGCTTCCCCTTCCACTTGCTCCACGATTTTTTTCTGGTCTCCTCTGCTCCTTCTACGAGCCTCGGTGTCCCATGTGGAAGCTTCCAAATCCAATCGCGCTGCGTTCTTGGGAGCTTGCGCCGCGAGGGGAACGGCATTTGGGTGGCTCTGAAAGCTGCAGCGAAGCCTGTGTGCGAGAAGGGATTTGCTGTCGCGAGTGTCTCTGGTCCGACGTGGCGTGTCGTGCTACTTTGTTTTTTTTTTCCTTTCCTTTCCTTTCGCGTCGTCGTCGTCTTCGAAAGTGTTTCCCAAATTTCTCATTTCCTTTCGAACTAATAAATTGACTTGCAGCATGGAGTGGCGCGGTAACGCTTGTTCTCACCGCTTCAGATTAGAAAAACACACACACAAAAAAGATCACCTTTTCCTCGTTCTCTCCTTTGGGTTCTCCTCTTGATTCACCATTGAAGTCATCCACAGCAAGCAAGGATCCATGAGATCTGCGGACTGAGGCTATCAATACCTCATGACCAAACCATAGGCCATCAAATCATCACGCAAAATATAGCATGCATCTAACTCTCTTTTTTCCGGTATGCTTCTTACGGCGTCATCAGAAAGCAATTTATGTTCTGAATTGCCTGGCAGAGGGTCAGAAGAGAAAGCTTGGTATTATGGGGCTCTTCCTCCCTTGTTTCCAATTTTTAATTAAACTGTCAAAACCAAAGATTTATTGCACAAACACACAAAACTAGCAGCTTGGTGTGCTTATTTCTACAACATTACATGATAAGCACAGCAGCCTAACTGATCATAATGATGGAACACAATCCCTCTTTTTTTCTTCCCTTTAAAGTTGAACTACGCAGCACTACATCTAGACAGCTGTCAGACTTCCTCTAGTTGCGATTCACTGTTAGATAATGTATTATTGTATTAATGTTGTGAACTGCAACTAGATTGCTTCATATTCCCATCATGTGATCCAGCCCTGGCTGCGGAGCTCCTCCCATGCCCCCGCCTGTTACATTGTGCAGAAGTTGTTGGAGCCAGCGCCTTGTTGCTGGGTCATCCTGTATTTGCAGAAAGTCAATATGCTTAATATAATAATATTTGATCGGAACTTCTAATCAAAAAGTGCATCATTTGTCGAGGGGAGCGAGCAATTGTGACGGCAGATGTATGCAACAACTCACCCTCAGGAAGTTATTGAATGTTCCATCTTTGAGCATGTCAGGGAGGCAACCTTGCAATGCAGCACATGCCCTGCATTACAAGGGGACGAACACAACTTTACAATGTCTGACAATATATGTAAGTTGATTTCAACATTCAAGTGGTAGCAAGAACCTGGGATTGTCTGAGAGCCTGAGGTAGCATCGAATGATATGCTTCAGCAATCTTGTGGAAGGTTGATCAGCAAGCGACACAACCATGTTTGCTAAAACACTGCCCACAGCAAAAAAGCGCTCAGCTGTGGTACAAATGTAGCGCAGCCCAACATCATCTAGAAGAATCTTTTGAACAATGAATGTTGCCACCTGCAAATGAGAATTTGGCTACATTAGTGCTCAAGTGATGGCCATAAACTTAGCTGAGTAAGAGCTTGCTTGGCCAGCAAAATTATTTCAGTTAAAACATTCATCTTTGAACTCCATAGGGATTCCGGCGAGGGGATCGCCGGAACTGCTGCTGCGCCACACAGCAGATTGGATCTACTAATAGCAGATTGGTTCTACTGGTGCACCCAGAGGGGGGAAGGGGAGCAGAGGAGTGTGCAGGGTGCTGGCGGCGGCGCTGGAGAGAAGAGGAGAGAGGGGAAATATTTTTGGGAGGGATAATTTGTATTCCAAGTGTTGCAGGCTGTTTAAGTCTGGTTTACAACAATTCAACTCCAATTAGGACTGTCCTATCCTTATCTAATACTGCAGCAAACTTTCTATCTCTAGTACTCTTTATTCCTACCTAAACTAGGAGTCCTAGTCCAACACTACTCTCTGGCGCCCCACTCCTGGCTGAACCAGGCCTGCAGCAGGTGCCAACCCAAGCCGGAACACCAGGATCATCCAACATTTGAAGCCCCTCATAAGCTCTTATTCAGAATACCTCATATGAAACAGGAGTAAAACTACCTAGGTGCTGGACTAACTAATTAAGGAAACTATGAAACAGGCTAGGACACAGGATATCGATCTATATAAACTAGAATAGGATTATAGCTGTAGTGTGTAGATCCAGCCAAATATGGTTTCCATATATTTCCCTCCTAGCCGTGAAACAGCTCGTCCTGCAGTTGTTGTTGTACCCATTGGCTGCAACCCTTAACACATTGTGAACAACTACGCCGAGGAAAGTCTGATTGTCTTGCGAGGTTCCTTAGTTCTAAACATAACACATTGTTGAGGACGGATATCACATATCAGCAAGTTGCATATCTATGCATTCTAATGTGTGCTTGGTAAACATGTAATGCTGAACAACTCTTTGTTGCATGTCAGCTGTAAGATGTGTTCTGGTCCTGGCTGACGTTGCGCTTGAAGAAGAAATCAAAAGCATTGAAAGCGAGCATTACGGTAGCAAAAAATACATCAAGGTAATGCAGCAGTGCAGCTCAGCCTCAAATCACCGAGCTTTTCCTGTTGAGACAAAATTCTGATCAAGCCGATCGGCAGGCAAAGCCCTTTACTAAGTTACATTTGTTTGCATTCTAAGGAAGATTAGTGGTACCATTTTAGGAAGCTACGAAACATATCAGAACACGGGACAACAACCTAAATAAACAAGGAAAGTACTATGGCTATAGGTCCAGCCGAATATGGTTTCCAACTTTCCATAACAGGTTGCAGAATGGTCAACCCGTCAACCAGCCTTTGAGGCTCCATGTAGAATCCACTTTTGGCTAATGATTTATATGGTGGTTAGGCCTATCAGAGAGAAGCCTCATATAGTATAAGCTGATTGCAAAAATAAGTGACTGAAGCAAAACAGTACTTCAGGTAAACTCCGGACGATGATGAGATATACTAGAAACGTACTACACCATTGCCAGTGCTAAGAAGAGGTAATGATTGATATTTAATATGAGAATTATGATGGCTGACTACATACAGTTTTTGAAAGTTCACTGCCCATCTCCATGGTTCGCAAGCATAGAGGGATTATTTCAGTTTGCAGCAAAAAACTGATAACCTCAGTATCATCAACCTGCATTACCACAAATCAAGAGTTAGCGGGATTAGTATCTTAAGAACAAGTTGGGACTTTGTTAAAGTATTACATATTTAGGCAAAATGAAGCCAATAATATGTTGCTATCAATGAAGACATAAACGCTCAACAGGTGGTGAGGCCTCGTTTAGTGTTTAGGCCGTCTAGACGGCATTTAAACACGTTTAAATGGATTAAACATTTTGCTACTCTAGCACTCTGCAGCAGTATAAGTAGCAAAGAAAAAAGGAAGGAAAAAGAGAAAAAAGGGGAAAGGAGAAGTAGAATGTGTTACGCCAACCCGGCCCGTTAGCAGGTCCACATCCCATCGTGTCACACCACGATCGACACCACCAGTCAGCCAGCCCAGCAGATCAACATCAGCCGACAGCCAGCCATTCCTTCAACCCGGAAGCTCCCTTGCTCTTCCCTGTGTTCTGCCCCCGTTGTTCCCCTGCTCCTCCCCTACTCCTCCCCTGCTCCACAGCTGATCCTACGCGCTGCGGCTGGATGGTGGCGGCCCACGGCGGCTCCTGGGCACATGTAAGGGGCTGGAAAGCGGCAGTGGGCGTGTCGACAGTGTTTTTTCTGTTGTTGACCATTTAGATGGGTCAACCATTTGGGAGAGCAATTAGGGCCTAAACTACACAGTTGTTCCCCATTTACCGTTTAGACGTGTCTAAACAGCCGTTTAAAACCATTTAGGAAAACAACGGTTGCTATTGCTCTATGGTAATACAAGAACATCTGAATACAACAAGCTACATCTGTCGGATCGCAGGGCATTGGGACGCTGTTGAAATTTTCAGCATGTTACTGCCTCGGAGACATTGGCATAGGACTGTGGAATACTGGGTGCAACAGAAACGGCTTGCTTCTTTGGACAGAATCTAATTGCACCAACTGCTTTGGTGCATAGTGCAGTTAATTGTTCAGATTGTGCTTACAGTTTTCTTATACACTGTAGAACCAATTCTTTGCCATAAAACTAAAGAATACGGAGCTTGGTTTCCTCTAAATTTGAGTGGAAAATGACATTTGCTGTCTGCATCTCGGATTTTATTCTTTACTAATAGAGTAATAGGCTAATAGCTACATCTGAAGAAACCATCTAATCAGTCATTGATGTGAAACTTGGAGGATAAAATCCAACAGTCACAGAAGAATTTGTGACATAGATCTGTGTATTATAAAGAATGGATCTAACTAGTGTTGGAGGCAGAGGCAGTATAATGGATATGATAATCCATTTAAACTTCCAAGAAAAAAATACCTTAACAAGAGCTCCAATAACACCCAAGCTAGTCAGCCGCAAGTACTCAAAAGGTCTTGTTTTACTGGTAGTATTCAAGAATGGGTACAGGTACAGCGGAATGTGGGCTGAAAACAAAAAGTCTTGTCAATATCAATAACATGTGTGTGTCTAAAGAAACTTTACGCAAAGGGCATGATATGTTACCATTTAGGAAAAGGATCCTGGTCTCAGAATGTGACGCAACACACTGCAGTAGTTGAAAGAACCAAGAAAAGTTAGATAATTTATTTGCAAAACGAACGTGTGCCCTCTACAATAGCAACAGTCAGCAACCAATAAATTGTGCTACTATTACTTCATCTGTGCAAGTGTACCTGAAGAAGTGCAAGTGCGTTGCATACACGATTGGATGCACCAGGCGACAATGTTGGAGGTGAAAGTGCAGGATAGATTGATATAATCTCCTGTATGTAGATCCAAGATTTCAAATATAGAAAATGAGAAATATTAACTTAAACCTGAATAGGTATCCTAAAACAAAATCATTGATCTAACTTCTCGGATAAAAAATCACTAAGTTCAGAAAAAAGGGAAAAATATTCAGCACAGAAACATACCTGGAGTAGCGCGGCTATCGTGCCAAAAGAGTGCCACAGCAGTGGCGCAAGATCTTGAAATATTTCTCTTTTCTGAAAAAAAGGATTAATTTCAATACTGGATTTCACCTAGCAAAATCACGTTACAACTAAATAACTAAACATACAATCCACAACTTTTCAGTTCAGGTTTGCCTATCAAAATGCCGTTACAAGTAAATAACAAGTACAATCCACATTTGTTAAGTTCAGGATTGTTTAGGAATGGATTCATTCCGATGTTAAATTATTCGCCCATCAAAATGCATCATACAAGTAAATGACTAACGCAGAGTCCACGTTTGTTCAGTTCAGGATCGTTTAAGAATGGATAGTTTTAAATATTGAATTGCTTTGCAGAGAAAAATGCCATCACAAGTAATAATGTACAACCTATTTTTGTTCAGTCCAGGATCATTTAAGAGCTTATTTACTATGTATTCTTCGTAGAGACAGCATTCCTGGGCAATGAAGCCGTTCATATCCTAGCAATTTATTAACAACTAAATTTGCAATAGCTAGAATTTAGGGAACTCTGTATTAGTTAATATAGGTAGCTCACTCTAGAAGTGAATTAGTTCGTTCTCAGAATGAGCCACTTGATTTCCTGCACGCACTACTGTTTTACTAGATAAGTCAAACCTTTTAATCAGGTAAACCAAAGAAATAATCAATGCACCTTTAACATAGCTTAATACTAACGTGAAACATCAACCTGGAATTATTCCATTGACTACTACGAACCACATAACATCACTAAGGCACAAACTTTTCACAGGCAGAATCCCAGTTCAACGAATTTTCTTGTACAACCCGACTCGATATTGTTCCAACAGAATCATAACCTGAAAATTCACTACGCACAGGAGATCACAAGGGACAAAACATTATTTACGAGGAGGGACTAGAAGAGTTGCGCGTGGAAAGTGGAAACCTTGGAGAGCTCGAGGAGGGCGTTCTCGCGGAGCTCAGTGTCACAGAGGTCCAGCACCAGCTGCTCCGCCGACGCCATCTTATTGTCCTTGGACGCCTGGCCCAACACGGGGCCTCCGCTGCCCCCAGCCAGCGGGGAGGGCAAAGGCGGCGAGGCCCCGGCAAAAGAGGGCGGCATGTTGAACGAAGGCTGCATGTTTGCCGTTTCACCAAGACTGCACGGCAGATACGGAGCATCGGTCACAGAAAATTCTCCACAAATATCGAGCACGGAACAAATCATGGAACGTAAAATCGACCGAATCCGTGGGATAACTCACCAAACCAAAGCAATCAATCGATTCCTGTGCGGGTCTCCACTCCGCCAGGTTCAGCTCCGAAACAGTCGCCGCCAACCAGTTACAACCCACGGATCGGGTCTGCACGGGAGGCGGCCGGCAGGACGATGCGGCGAAGGTGAGCCAGTGACGCGTCGGCGACGACGAGGTGAGATGAATGGAAGGAGGGGGGGTGGAAACATAGGCTTGCCGAGAAGTGATCTCTCCGACTTTGGCTGACCAATGGACGGTTGAGATCAAACCTTACAGGATCAGACGGCAGTTGCTGAAATGGGCTTTCTTTTCTGAAATGGGCTTTCAGTTATTGCCCACTGCGAAACGGCGTTATTACAACCCACCGAATGGGCTTTCAATTATGGGCCCGTCCCGCTGCAGTCTAGGCCGAAGAGAACGTAGGCCTTATGGGCCAGGCTTCCACCTGACCTAGGGGTGTTTCTGTAAACTTTCGCTTCCGCCAACGAGGCTGTGCTATAAGAGTGCTCCTAGGGTTTTCTCCCCGTGCCGCCACCTCCTTCGGTCCCTCAGCCCCGCCGCTCTTGTCGCCGCCGCGCCCCTCGACGCCCACAGCACAATCATGGCGGAACAGGTAACTCCTCCAGAGTTCCCCTTGTAACTCTTCTTTCGCACCTCGTCGCCACTCGCTCGGGTTGGTTCTTCGCTATGTAATGCGCATTCGCGTGATTTAGTTGGCATGTTTCCTGATCTGGTCTTGCCCCTTGTGATGCTCGTGTTGAGCTGTGTTGCAATGTATGGATTGAATCTTATCGCCAACAAGTTTGCATGTTTGTTGCATTTTTTCTCGAGATGTAGGGGTTTCTAAGTTAATACATCTGAACTGATCAGTGCGTTAGTAGTAGGATCTAGTGTAGCAGTCCTTTACTTGGCCTACTGACCGTTGCGGATTTGTAGTTTGGTGTTGGCTGCTGCTGGCACCACGTGATTACTGTACCACTAGTTTACTGCGAGGGCAGCATAGAAATCACTCTAGATATCACCAGTGCACTAATGAAGATGGTTGATTAATTGCAACGTGATTATGTTTCGTGTGGAACATAACAATTGTCGAATTAGTTACAAATTCTACCTTTTTATTTGTTCCCGTATACAGATAGTTTTTATAGTTTTTTCCAACTAAACATCTAATGATGTCCACCTGTAATGTTTCAGACTGAGAGAGCTTTCCTCAAGCAGCCGAAGGTTTTCCTCAGGTGTGAGCCTAATGCCTCTCCTTTTGTGCTTTATACTCTCTAGTAGCAATATACATGTATCTTAATAAATCTTTCTGTTAACTTCAGCTCAAAGAAATCTGGCAAGGGTAAGAAGCCAGGAAAGGGAGGCAACCGATTCTGGAAGAGCATTGGCCTTGGCTTCAAGACTCCCAGAGAGGCAATTGAAGGTATAATGCATTGTGTTCAGTGTTCTAGTTTCTGGACGTGGCATTAATTTACATAGTGGTGACCTCCATTCCATCTTATGCTCTAGACTAGAAACATGATTACATATCGTCAATGATTATATTGCAGTCATGTAAAGACAAACATTTACCATGGTTCTAATTTTATTTTCCAGCTTGTAAAAAATTCAGTTCTTGATGACATACTTGAATAACATATTGATGAGCTACATACTATTATTTGTTAGTGTTTTCCAGATCATTGAATTTGTTCTTGTGCAGGGACCTACATTGACAAGAAGTGCCCATTCACTGGAACAGTTTCTATCAGAGGCAGGATTATCGCTGGAACATGCCACAGCGCCAAGATGAACAGGACTATCATTGTTCGCAGGAACTACCTCCACTTTGTTAAGAAATACCAGAGGTTAGTGAACTGCTTGTAGAATCTACACTTCTGTTTTCTCTAACAAGTGAAAGTTTCATGTTTCTTGTGCATGTGGTGATACTCGTTGCAGGTATGAGAAGAGGCACTCCAACATTCCCGCGCACATCTCACCATGCTTCCGTGTCAAGGAAGGCGACCATGTCATCATTGGCCAGTGCAGGTAATATCTATGTGCTTCCATACAGTCATTGCTTGGTTTGCCCTGATCAATCAAAAGCATATATATTTGCGCTGTGATATCCACAGTCGATATGAAGCAATGGTTCTCCGTTTGAGTTGTTTAGGTTCATGTATGAAAGAAAATACTTCTCATTGCTGAAGCATATTGTTTCTTACGGTAACAGGCCCCTGTCAAAGACCGTGAGGTTCAACGTCCTGAAAGTCATCCCAGCTGGATCCACTGGCGGCAGCGGTGGGAAGAAGGCCTTTACTGCAGCCTGAGCTTAGACTATGTTCCATGGGTAGTTTATAGTAGAATGATGTCTTGTTGCTCAAATTTATTGGTAGTCTGATGTTTTCTACTATGATTTGGAGAGCGTACCCTGTCAAACAAAATCTCATCATCTGAACATGTTATATCTTTATGGAATCTTGTTGTGGAAAGTTTTGTTAAGACCTGTACCGTTTCTTCTCTGATGTTACGTGTAATGTTGCCTTGCCTCCCTGCAATATGGTGCTATCGCAGCAGGTCTTGTTTTACCCGCCGTTGACGCTTTTGGTTGGCCTTTTGAACCTGGGAGAAAGCTTCGCAACCTTGTGATTTTCGTGGTCTTTGCCCAATCTTTTCTTGCTGTGCGTAAATTAGAGTAGCAGCTTCAGTAGTTTCAGTGTTCCCTGATCTCTGATGTTGCTGCGGCAAAGCTGTCAAAATCTATCCTGTCGGCCAGGTCATTGCTGTGGACTGTGGTCGATACATGCAACAGTAATCACGACGAACCGTTCGTAAATCGTAATTGCACAAGCGGGCAGTGGCTTGTTAATGTGATCCTTTTAAATTTTCAATAATATAAATAACTCTGTCACTTAGTTTGAAATTTTCACCTATAATCCTTTTTATAATGGACTAAAGTAATTTTCAATAAGAACACGTGCGAATCCTTTTCTAAATAAACTAATTTAATTATCAATAAGAACACACCGCCTAAAAATTTAGGTGATGCATCGCGACTTCCACAGGCTCGATGAAAAGACTTGTCAAATTTGACATCTTGACCAAATTTAGCTAGTTTCAAAATATTTAACGTTAGTTCAAATTGATTTCCTTGGAAACTCCACATCTTGGCCAAATTCTGAAATTCTACCGGACAAGCCGACGCCGCGATTGATTCTAAGGCAGTTGTGACGTGAATGGACTCCCGTACAGCAACGCTTCTGTTAGGAATTTTTTTCCTACGAAACCGGTGCTACGTGGCGTAGAACTACCTGCAGATTCAGTGTAAGAACTGAGACGATATATTGACGCGCCAATGGCCTGAAGCCTTGGGAATTCCAAAGATTGTTTTTGATATGGGGTGGACACAAAGGCTTGTAGTGATCTGAAAAGGAGTCACAAACATAAGAAAAAAAAAAAACTGAAACCAACATGACCTCTACACTCCACATAACATTTGAGCACAAGAACCTGACCCAATATCTAAAACTCTAATGCAACCATCCATCTCATGCCAGAAAGAAACAGGCAGGTCCTGCAAATCCTTGCACGACACTGTACCATCCATTTTTGCAGTTATAGAAGATGCATGCCATGAGCTGGTGCACCTAAAACGATATCTCACTTGGTGCATGGAATGTCCTTCCACGGCAGATTGCTTCCAGGTTCTCACCACCGTAGGAAGACAGCGGAGATACCTCGACGCCTGTGAGTAAAATCAAGGAAGCATCATGAGAAAAATGGTCAGGGAACTCCATGTCGTTTCGACGTTCCTTCTGAATCCTTGTTCGATTTCTGAATATAGCACTCCGAAGAAAATTACCTGTCATATACAAGGGCACAGAGTGGGTCAAAAAGCCACCAGCAGCGACAACCCATCTGCTATGGAGACGAAGCAGCATAAGTTTCGCACTATCAGGGGTGTCATACGCTGCACCATTCGCGTTCTTCACCGGTGCAAATTCCTCTTCCCGCGAGACCTGAATTTTCAGAAATACAAATGCACCAAAAAAGTTATCCTGATCTTTAGAAAAGACAGCATGCACAACATGATTAATTGAAGACTCAAACCTCAAAAAGTGCCGTTGATGGGGAGTAAGTGAAAGCATCGAATATGAACTGTTCAAGCTTCAGGCCCATTGTATACCCATGGATGGAAGGAATCTTCTTCTCGGCTAGATGATATCTGGCCAAAGAGTTCCCAAATATCAACATATAAACTACAAACCACAACAAGTGTCATGGATGAGGATTATACTTGGCCATTGCCAGGTAAAACTACTGCCCATGACATGTTTCATAGATTATCAAAAAGTAGCAAAGTGAGCCAAAATGATATATCCTGTGCGTCAAGTTGAAATAAAACTCTCATTTGCGATAGCAAAGTGTCATTTAAAACTAGATAAGTAGTATAGTTGTCTACTATATTGTAAATGTGGAGTTAAAATTTGGATAGGAGGAAAACTACAGAATACTCACACACTGTCCTTTTCGAGGCTGTTTGCCACTTGATTCAAAAAGTCCAAAGTGAACATATGCAGGCATACCTGTAAAAGTAAGAACAAAATACATGCATCTGTTCTTCAAAGGGATTGAGCAGAACTGAGACACAGATGATAGAAACATACATTGCTCCAACAGTAACGTAGACGTCCTGTTGATTGGTTGATTTCAGTAGTCATAGCTGCATCCATTTCACTGTACTCAACCACAGAGAGAGGTCCACCATGACCCCGTTGAACAAATACTCCAACCGTCTCTTGTGGATAAGCCTGTTCAATATACAGTTGACTATCAATGCACTACATGAATGATAGCACACATGTTGATGAAGCGTGGGAAATATTTTACTGCACCTTTCTAACAACTTTAGCAGCTGAAGATACACCTTTTTCGATGAAATACCCTAGGAATGTTGGATCTGCAACACGGACCTATATGCATGACATTAATTAGAAAACGAACATGAAACTAACAGAATTATTTCTCTCCAAAATGTAATGCTCACCAGTGCATTGTCCACTCCATAACAATCTACATATTTTACACCCCGGGTGGACATATCCTCCATCAACTTTTTAGACTTCAGTGCTGTGTTGTCATTGCAGTGAAAACTAAACTTTAGAGATGATTATTTAGTGAGTGATCTACAATTGCTGTTACAAGTATATGGGGATTACCAGCATAAACTCCACCGTTGCCATCAGGAGCCTTTGCCACCTGGTGTTCAGCAGTCAACACGGCATGAACAACAAGAACGTTATAACTTAGCAATAGATGACACCCAAACCAAAACAACTTTGTAGGTACAAGAAAAATTCTGTTCAGCGATTACATTCACTGATCAGATCTGAAAATCTAATTGCAAAGACCAAAACTCTGACTCACGGCTGTAAAGAAAGATCAAAAGTAAATGGATGAGTAAAAAGAAGATGTTACCCTGTATGATGTCTCCATGATAAATCTACCATCAGCAGAAACACAAGGAAGAGTGCCTTGTTGGAAAAAGGTCACCTGCCAAGAAAGAGTTGCGCCAGCAGTCAGTAGTCTTGCACATATTATTTTGAATTTTCATGGAATTTTGCCAATGAAGAATTTGTATGTGCTCATACTTGATCAGGATCTAAGCCGAAATATCTATGGGTTTCAAAGAATTTGCGTGTCGCAGCATCAGTAAATGGGCTTGTCATTATATACCAGTGGATTGGCACAGTGTTACTCGGACCTGCAAACCGTTACAAACTGAGGGTAAGGATGCGAAGCATAAAACAGATAAATAACCTAATAGAAGTTCAGTAGGGGTTTCCCCTACTGTACCTCCTTCAAAAAGAATTAACAGAAGCTGTATTAAAAGCTGTTACTTTCACTAGATGGAGCAGCCAGCTTTTGAATACACAAAATCCTTTCAGCTTGGAGTTGGAAAAGTGACTTTCCAGATGGGAGCCCAATGCCTGAGGGCAAAATCATGAGTTAAGATATCTATAAAAAAACGAAATAGGACCTCAAATCATAAGGAAAGGGGAAATTTCGCATAGACTTCAAATTATTATAAGGAAAGGGGGCAATTGCACATTAATATAGATGGAGAAAGATTAGAATGTACATACTTTTTACTTTTCTTCAAGTGGTGCTACAGCATAAACAGAAGCAAAATAGCTAACATCTGAAATACAGTGCTGGTCTTTGGCACAAGAAATCATTTCCAGCAACAGTACCATGCACCGCTATGGTTCCGAAAAAGGAAAAGGAAATGCATAACATCACAGCTGTGACTTATGCAGCCAAGTAAATAACATACAAGGATTGAGCTTGAATCAACTTACTGAAACATCCCTTTGGATCTGGGCTGCCAAGTCGAGTCCCCTGTTCAGAACATTAAGACATCAGAACATGAAGATATTTTCTCAATTCAGAACAAAAATAGATATGGAGCAGTCCAGGTGAACACTTTTCAGAATTCAGTGCAGAAGTCTATGGAGCCATATAGGTGAACACTTTTCAGAATTCAGGTCACCTGACCACCAGCTAAAAGGACAACGGCCAGCTTCCCCTCCGAAATGGCTTTCAGCCCCTTCTTCCACCATCTTTCTTTGTGCTCTGGGGACCTGTCCTCAACCTTCGAGACACTGGATTCCGGCACGGGCTCAATGACAGGCACTGGGATGCCTGTGTTTTGGAAGAGCACAACATAATTAAGGACTCCAATTAAAGGTGCACGTAACAATGCGTTATGCATTGGAGGAATGAATACTTGTCCACCTCTCACCTTGTGACCCAAGGGAGCGTCGAATGATCCGATCGATTCTTGAAAGATCTAGGCTCTGAAAAAAAAATATAGTGCACAGTATGGTAAGCTGACAGAACAATAAAGATACTGCAGATTTTTGTCGTGCTACAGTATTAATAAGGAAAAAGTGATGAAAATTATTTGGGATTGTGAAAATTATATGGTACACAGATAGAACTGATGGAAACTGTTAATGAAACCACGGATTTAGTCCACGAATCCTAGCCTGGCTCACAACCAAAAATCAAATAAAATAGGCTATTAATTAAAATTTTAATTTCCAAGTAAGAACTAAATCTATACGCAGAATCCAACCCGGAATCAGGCCTTTGCGCGGAACTCCGATGAAAAAACAAAGCTTTTGATAACAATATTAGTACTCAACCATACAAAAGCTAAGTTTTATGTGTTGCCTCAACTTGGGGGAAAGAGTTCACCAACAACCCGCGCGACTCCCCTGGTATGGTAACCATGACCGCCGCGGCGCATTGGGCTGCCACGTTTTCTCACCTCGATGTCCCGGACGAGAAGCTCCCGGTCCTCCGGCGAGAGATCGTCCCAGAGCGCGAAGGCGCCCTCCTGGCCGTAATCCTTCATCCTCTCCAGCAGCGCCTGCGGCGGTGTGGCTCCCCACCGCCCCACCGGTGACGGCGCCGACAAACCGACCACCATCTCCTCCCTCATCTCGCAACTGCACAAGCAAGCAGCAGCGGCAGACAGGCAGGCAGGCAGGCGGTGGTGGGAAAACGAGCGAGGGACGGAGAGAGATTAGAGAGAGGAGATCTGTGATTGGGCAATGATACGCTTTGGCCAAAGATGCCAACTCGGACAGGCGGACTGTTCTTAGATCGCCGGTGGGTGGGCCGCTCCGCGTGTTTATATACCACCACGCGTGATGCCTCTGTGCATGTGTCCCGTCCCGTCCCTCTGGATGAACTCGGACGGGAGCAGCTGATGACGACGCCGCATGCCAATGTTCCTCGGCAACGAAAATCCAATTATTCTGTTGAAAAGAACAAATTTTGTATCTGTTAGTTGAAAAGAAAAATGTTGCGGAGCTCCGGCACCAAAAGAGAACCAAAGGCTCGTGACTAATCTCGACCAAAGATTGTTTAAGAAAGAACATCCATCTCCGTTACCGGTGCCTGTCCATTTGGGGACTCTGCTGTTTCTGAATTCTTAATCAGCTAATCACATGGTGAAAGAACAGAGGCATCTGCTTACTCACTAACCCAACCAGACGTTTGGCTGACACGGTGGATCACTAGAGGGTACCCACTGAGTTGCCACGTCGCTGCATCTGTCCGACACAAGCGACAGGGAGTAGCAGCAACAGATGCAACATAATGGGACACGAGCCAGTTCAGGGCAAGTCGGCAACCTCCATGCTGATGTTCAATTGTAGCAGTACGCCTGGTAATGGGCTGCTTCAGTTCCTGTTTAGCATATGATAGATAGATCTGCTTGTGTGAAGTGTGAACTGCCACCTGGTGAGAGAGAGGGTACGAGGGGTGTCCAGACCAGACACCTGACAGACTATCCTTCGTCCCCTTCATGGCCAGACCTACCTCTCCCAGTTGAGAGTTTTGCATTCATGTGTGCTCCCTCCCATGCATGACCCACACGTTTGCATGTACATGACTGTCTGCCAAGCCGGGCTCATCACAAGTTGGTGGCTCGGCTGCAGGGGAAGGAAAGAGTAATGTTCTTTTGCTCTCCTTTTGGGTTTATTTCTTCGGTTGCATTTCACTTGCACCTGCATCTCCTTGCATCCCACGGCTGACGAGGAAAATGACGGGTGGATTGTTCAGGCTTTGCCTCGTTGCTCTGCAGGCACGCGAAGACTACTCCAAACAGGTCCAAGCCTGGAAACCCAGTCCTTATCCGGTCCAAAATGCAATGTTCCATATCACTTTGTCCATAAACGCATGATCAGTACACAGACTTGCCTCTTTGTTACTGAAACAGGGATCAATTCAAACTTCATAACAGCAGGCCACGGAAAGATTTTCATCTGAAAGAAAAAGAGCTCGTTTTTAAGTTTTGATGTGAAGTACGGCAACCGAAAAGGTAAAAGATAGGAAAGGTAGGACGAAATGTAATGTGAAATTTGACAGGTGAATTAAAGCAGGTAACAACAAAAAACGTCTAGTTGCTACGAAAGGCCCACTTGCCTTGTACGCGATATATGTACAAAGTGTCCACAAAATGTTTGAATTTTTTTATGCAATGAAAAACTTAACCGGTTCCAGCCTCTACACCCGGAAGAGTGTACACAGGTTGGATTCGGTACAATAGCGAGCACTCAGGCTCAAACCTGTAGGATACAGATAAAGAACTCTTAGTTGCTCTGATGCTCTCGACTATGGCATTATTCTGTTAAAAGTTGCAGCCTATCATGCCATATATAGTTAAGATCAGATTAACAGGCCGAATCTTCAGCTCATTATGGCAGCAGCGGCTTCAGCAAGTAACAATGATCATTGGCTAACTTTCCATCTGTTTTCTGCATTTGGAGGCCAAATCAGCTTTGTTCGCAGCAGCCAGGAACTTTTAGGTACTACTTTTTCCAACCGATAAAGTCTAGGGCCACTAGACACCCTGCACTTATTACATGATCTCATCACTCAAAGATTTCAACCTCTCGTGCATAACAAATGGCAGTACATCGTATTCCTTTGCACTTCTCATCATAGTTTACGGAAATCGTTCAAGGACCACCACACGCAAAGATAAGGCCAGTGATCTGTACTTGAGTGCCTTCATCGCATCCAATGCATCTCCCAACAACTGACGTACCATCCACAATTATAACCCAACCACAGTGTCGTGAGCCAAACGAAGAACAAGCAAAATGCCAGCCACACTTGCGTACCTCAAGAATCAATGAAGGGAGCACACAACAACCATATTTGCGACTTTTTCGATGCTGCAATGCACATCAAATGTCTATCAAGCTACAACTTGTAATACACTGGAATTTTTTCTTCTTATAGAGTAGAACAAGCAAATGCATGGTCAGGTTCTTACACGAACACAAACAGTAGAAAGTGTTGTAGTTAACTCTTACCAACAGACAGCTTCCTGCGAACATGAGTGACACCATAAGATCAAGGTAACATACGACAGCTCTATTAGGCTATCACGGATGAATATCTACATGGTTACAACAAGCTGCAGTCTTGTTTACCGCATGCATCCTTGTCGATACAACGAATGATAGTTCTCTAAGTAAACTCTGATTAGTGATTAGGACTTGAGATCACTTCTAATTTGCCTTTGGCATGTAAGACTGTCGGATACTCCGCAGATAAAATTTACTGGGGAGGGAACCAGTTGCTTCCATAGAGCTTATCTGATGGCCTTGGTATTGACAAGCTAACATGATCTATTGGCGCATGGTTTCTAGGACCATCATAAGCTGAAGAGGAACAATTGGGTGTGGCCCCTTTATTCAAGTTCTGCTGCGCAGGGAAATAGTTTGTAGCAGCTAGACTGTCATTAAAAACAGGAATATCACCTATGAGAGTCCTGAAGGCAAACTGAAGGCAGGGGTCTGACCATACATGCCGAAACAGTGACGACAGGGCAGATCCAGGCATAACAGCAGTTGTTCCACCTAGTTCAACTTGTTGTGGCAGAACAGGCACCCCCGCTAGTGCATTCTGGCATCCAACATCTGCTGAAGAGCACGGGACTGATGCTCGTATTTGATTGGGAACTAAACAGTAGTTGCCTTCAGTCTTTTCTGACAAAGACGATGTTCCATCATTTTTCTCAGGAAGTACAGAGGAATTAGCCTTTCTCCTAGGATTTTTGACTTGCTTTGGTTTTGACTGATTGGTTATGTCAGTCTGGATGCTCGCAGGTTCATCTCTGGATGCATTATTTGCTTCCTGGCTCATCCTCAGAGCAGCTAAACGAGGTGATGATCGAAGAGGTGTAGCCATCTGTCTGACATGTTTTGCTCTGCGTTTCTTTTCCTTGGTTCTCTGCTCCAAACTTACTGCTTTCCTAGTAACGGATTCAGCTTCCTCTGGAGTGTGTTCTTCGGGGCCTGACTGGATACTCCTGACTTCTGAAGCTTCAATTTGATCATATTCCCTTTGAATTGGGTTTATATTGTCAGGCTTTGATGATCCACATTTGGGAGTGAGCCAGGCATCTCCCAGTGACTCAGTACCTCCTGCTTCATATTCATTGGACTCATTTGCTGTATCCAGATGTGTACAATCTGAGGGTTTACCTCTCTGAATTTTACAAAACAAAGATCATTAGTTTGGGTGGTAACAGTCAACTAGGAAAGTGAAACATCAAGAAGTACAAATTCTTCGCATTGACCCAGCTACAATTCCTTCTTTACAACAACAACAACAACAACAAAGCCTTTGTCCCAAGCATGTTGGAGTAGGCTAGACATGAAACCCAATAAATTTATTTTTTATTTTTTATTATTATTATTTTAAAAATAAAAGAGAGTAAGAGATATAAGAGTAAGAAAATATATAAAAAAACTAAGATTCTGGCACATGAATTGCTACTTTTCATGCAGCCCTATTATGAGTTAAGTCTCTACAATTCCTTCTTTCAAGAAAGGAAAACAATGACAGAACTATAATTCAGCATGAAGCCTATGTCACCATAAGATGCATCATGACCTTAACTATCATGGGTGTGCATGGCTAATAGCCTAGTACCCACAAAACTGGGAAGTTTGCGCTGTGTATCAATAACAATGCTTGTATTAAAATGCGTATCCATGTGACCTTTGAACGGGTATTAAAATAGCCTAGTACCCACAAAACCGAGAAGAATTGATACTGCCTAAAATAAAACTCCTTTGAACGGTGTTTGAAGCTCTATGTGACCTTAGATGGGTCAGGGATATCCATGGAGCAGCATCAGTGGTTGTTGTCATTGAGTATCTCAGATTATGGGACATTATATCAGAAGCTGTTTTGCGGCCAGAAATCCTGGACAAGCATATTTGGCGTCTATCAAGTTCTGGCCAATATTCGGCAAAATCTGCCTACGAGCGCACTTCTCCAGCTATCTGTCCACTTTGGCCCATGGGAGCGCATATGGAAAACCTGGGCACTGGGAAAAGTGCCAGTTCTTATGGCTGACCGTACATCACCGTTGCTGGACGGCCGACCGTTTGGCTAGGCGAAATCTCCCACATCCTGAGCGTTGTCCTCTATGCGACCAAGAAGATGAGACGATCCAGCACCTCCTCACATCTTGCGTATTTGCTTGCCAGTTCTGGTTTGTCTTACTGCAGCGAGTTGGGCTTGCTGCCCTCTCCCCTCAGCCCTTGGACATATTTTTTTTATGCCTTAATCCCCTTGTAATTTTGGGCGCTTGTACACTCTGGAGACATGATAAGAAAGGGCAGCCCGGTGCATGTAGCTCCCGCTTGCGCAGGGTCCGGGGAAGGGTCCGACCCATTTGGGTCTTTTGTACGCAGCCTTTCCTTGCATTTCTGGAGACATGATAATGACTGTGTATTCAATGGGACTCTCCTCAGCGCTGACGACGGCCGGTGATGGAGCTCGACTATTGAGTATGGCTGGGGCAAAGCGTCTCTCCCTGCTCACGAGCCATGGTCAAGATACTGATGATTAAGTCACTAGTCTTTAGTGGTCAGGTCCTGTTTTAAGTTTAAAAGGCGCGGATATAATTTGAAAAATTAGGGGGTGAGTTGCACTTTCTTCTTCTATTAATGCAATGATACACAACTACCCTGTGTGTCCGGGAAAAAAATGTAAGTCCTTTTGCATTGCATCTACTTTATCAATCAATATTGTACCTAATGCAATGTTTCAACCTTCATGAAATACAGATTGGGGTAAAAAATTGAAGCAGCAACTTACATGATGAGATGGCCCCCCGCACTATGCAGGTCCTCCATTTTTCTCTTGTTTGGCAACTTAGCACATTGAGTGATGTCTCCAGATTGAAGATAACGGTATACATCCTTAAGAGACCAAAATTCATATCCATGGATTGGGTCAATATAGAACTGTGGACATAAAACAAACATACCGTTACAACTACAAAACTAAAGGTTATACAGAAAGTAAGACATCAGAGTGCAACCATAAATACATATGAAATAATATAATAGAAAAACAAAAAATAAGTCAAGACAAACATTTCCACCTAATCAGGGAAAACTACAATATACCATATCACCCCTGACTATAGATCCATGTCGATTCTTTCGAGGTCTGCATTTCTTCAGCCAACCATCAGGCAACCCCTCTGCAGCAGGCTCATCTTTGCCATCAACCTAAGCAGATAACAGAAGTGTGAATCCAAAAGACAAAGTTGTTAAATAGGATAAACAAATGAAAGGAAATCAAAGAGGAACGAGTTTAAAATTCACATACCATGACAGCTGCTTTTGCTCTGACAATCCCACTTCGAGATGTAGGACGAGAACCCTCACAAGAATCCACAATACCCTGTTTGGATATGGCAAACCACAAAAGATCCTGTTTAACTCAGAGACACTGAATAAAAGTTACTACGTCATGCAAGGAAATGGTAAGTGTGTCATGGAGTTTATGGCGGAAAATGGCATTTATTTATTAAAAATAGGAAAATTTGGCTTTTGTGCTATAACTAATTATGTTCTTGAACAAAATACACTGCCTCGCCAAGAAAACCAGTGGCATGAGCGCGAGGGCACATGGCCGTTGAGCACTGCTTCGAAGTCACTACACGGATCCGAATGAACCAGGAAAACTGATTTTTATTTCATCCACTACTTAGTCGAATTTGTTTACTTAGCTACCAAATTTTAATGATAACCAACGCTGCTCATGTTACAGTAACAGTGAGCTGTCAAACTTCCTAGAACTAGCTCATAATAATATCAGACCTCCTGAAGACCAAATACTATTAACAAGGAGGAGTAAGATTAGCAAATGACTACCACAACACTACAATCTGACCTACCTAGCAACTCGCCAGGAAAACTAACAGCATAAAGCTCTAAATAAAGTTCACCTGGTTCAAAAAAAATACCTATGTCAAACACAAAGAACCCAGTTTTTTTCGATAATGAGCACTTTATTAAAACAAGGAACCGAGGTGAACGGTGTCTTTTAGCAGTTTTTTTTTTGCTCAGTTATTTCGTTGACTGTTCGGATCGCACCCCAGCATGGGGCTGCATGTGTAGCAAGCCAATCCATTCAAGCATTAATCCTTATGCTGAGCTATACAGTCTAACCATACTACTCACTCAGTTCCGAACTATTTGACACTGGCTAGTTTAATTTTGAACTAGCCAACATCAAATAATTTGAAACGAAGGGAGTAATGAACTACATCTCCCCCAAATCACACAGGACCGTCTAAAACCATCTTTCTGCACAGCCTTTGCATTCAGATCCAAATTCTCGCACAGATCATCTAAACCAGCAGCAGAGTCCAACGAGTACAGTCACATGCTATCTCCAAGAACTTATCCATGCCCTCAACAATCCAAACGGTGACTTGCCAAACCCAAAAAGGTACCAGTGGCGCATAAAAAAATCAGCTATAAAAAACTTTTTGCGACCAATTGAAAGGCCCAAATTAGCACCGCAGGTCAGCAAGTGACAAGGAAGCTGAGCAAGAAAGAACTCACCAGCGCGCGGCCGGCGCTACGACCCGGATGATACCGCCATGGAAAGGAGCTCGATTTTGCGAGCAGCCGAGAGGAGAGGAATAGGGGAGCAGCAGGAGGTCCTGATGGAAGAGGAGACGGCAAGCAAGGTGGCCTGTAGCTCCACGCACGAGGAAAGGCAGCATCCTTCTTTTACCTGTGCCCCAGTGCCTGATGCCGCCGCGAGCCCGCGACTTTTTGTCTGCTCTCGTGATACGATGAGATGGTGTCCGGTGCGTGGTGGTGTCATGCGTGGACTGTGACAGTGTCCTTGCAGAATTAACCTCTTGCAGCTCCGATTGGAAACCTTGAATGCCGAAGATCGCCATTCTTCTCCTTTCTTTGGCGTTCGTTTTCCGCTAACCGCCTAGATGAGGGAGCTGAAAGCAGAAACTGCAAATGAGTCAGCAGCTTGATTAGAAAGAGTTTGCCGAGTTCCCACACACACTTTGCCCGTAACTCGTTTTGGTTGGGAAGGTTCCATATCGGTCAACCTTGCTCATGCTTCTAACTGCATGGTGCGGCATCAGTGTTTAGGAGTACTAGTTTCCTTTACTCGTACTGTCCTGACCAGCATTCAGTCTCCACTTACCTGACCGGTCGTGCAGTTCGTGCAGGTCTATCTCACATCAATCGCCGTACAGATAAGAGATACCCATTGGCCATTGCTAGGAAGCTAGCCATCTTGGTTGATCCAATAATTGGTCTGAATCCAATCCTCAAAACATCACCCCGGCGTTCACACAAGGCAAGTTACAAGATGTGTGGCAGGGGCAGATTGAATCCTGGAATAAAGTAGGGAAACAGAGCAGAGGATGGATCAGCTCTATCTCACCACCATCTCTAATCGAGAGAGACCGAGGGGGGGACCATCAAAAGCTGAGGGAGCACATTGGCAGAAGCAGCAACAGGAAGGCGAGGAATCAATCCCTTTCGCTCTCAGCATCGAGGCGGAGGTGGCTTCCAGTCCAAGGCGGTGAAAATCGATGGCCATGGATCTGGCACTCGTGGGGAACGAAGATGCTGGCGTCGGCGCGGCTACGGACGGTGGCGCGAGCGCGATCCACTATTTTGTATAAAACCCCTGATTCGGATCGTGATTATTGTTCACGATCCAGACTTATGCAGAAAGGACCCTAATACGATTCGCGATTAACAGTTGCGATCCAACATTGCGAAAAACGGCCCCTAATTTGATCGTAACTATTAAACGAGATCCTATACTTTGCAAATCAAACCCTGTAGAGCGAGGGCCGGCCCACAGAAGATTTACAACGGCGATCGAGGCGCTCGGCCTAACGGGCCAACCGGCCCACCACAGTGCTGAATGAGCGAACGCCGCAGCAGAGAGAAGCGACCACTGTACTGTACTGTCGCCGACAACAGTGCCGCCGCCGGCCTGCCCTCCCGAACACCGCGCCCGCAGCGGCGCGATCGAGTCCTGCGACGAGTAGCAGCTCGGCTCGCCGTTGGAGCACGTCGTCGTGCCGCCGGTGGTGGACCGCTGCTCCGGCACGCTGAACTCGTCCGAGTCGGAGTAGCCGCCGCCCATCTCCATCATGCTCTCCAGCCGGACGAAGAACTGGATGCAGTCGAAGAGCATCTTCTCGAAGTCCTCGATCGTCGTCCCTCTTGTGGAGGTCCTTGTACCCGTACCTCGCGACGCAGCGGAACATGTGGAAGTCCTCGCTCGGGGCCGATCCTCCGGACGAGGAACCGCTCGTCCGTCGGGACGGTGTACACCGGGAGGTACTTGACGCAGACGAAGACGACCACCGAGTGGATGGCCGCCGGGAGGTTGGTGACCAAGTGGGAGAAGATGTGCGGGACGCCGCTCGCCAGCTCGGTGGACACGAAGCCGATCCCCGGGACCCTGACCAGGCCGAGGCTCGGAGCGATCCAGGCCATCGACACCTTGCTGTGCATCTCGAACTCGTACCGCTTCACCGTGCAGTAGTGCCACCCACACGTGCATGATGACGAAGAAGGATGCCGCGATGACGAGCGGGACCCAGCCGCCGCCCTGGTCGATCTTCAGTATGCAGGCCACCAAGTAGGGAACCTCCACCATCAGCGACAGGACGATAAAGCTGACGACGAGGATCCAGTGACTCCTCCATACCAGCAGCATTATTGGTACCATCAGGAACGTTGTCACCAGCATAACGATAACCACCGCAGTACCTGTTCCAAGAAAAAAATTCAGTACCTGCTGTTCCTTCTCTTTGTCGGTATTCCGTTAGGTTAGCAGTCAATGTTCAGATGCTAAGCTTTTTTAAAAATATATATAACATAAATTTGGACGATATTTATAGAAACTAAACCCATTTGTAGCAAATATGGTATGTGATATTAGACCACATTTTTTTCTCAATGATATGGACAGATCGAGACGTACACGTACCACGGAAATTCATATAAAGAGTAAACCTTACCATATGCATTTCCTATCTGGCTCTGGTTCTTGAATCCAGCAGTCACAGCAATGCATAGCACCAGGAGGACCCAATTGATATCAGGGATGTAAATCTGCCCAAGGAATTTCTTCGAGGTGTGGACTATCTTGACACGGGGAAAACAACCTAGCGCAAGAGCTTGCTTTATTATTGAGTAGGTTGCAGATATCGTGGCTTGGCTTGCAACAATTGCTGCAGCAGTTGCGATAACAAAGGCTGGCCAGTATATCGCATCTGAAATGACAAAATACATCACTGTGAGCACCAAGTAACAAACACAGCCACTATACACGACACGAACTATCAATAATGCATTATCCATTCTGGCATGGTGCACCTAGCAACCTCTTGATGAAACATGTGCTAAGGCACATTCTAGGAAAAACAAAGGTGCACCTAGCAGACATGATTCGGTGGCACACTGTCACCTCTGTATAAAGACCAGTGGATTGTATGGTACTAGTAAGATGTCTTCTTAGCTGGGAGGGACCTGGGATGGAGCGATAAAAGGCGTCAGCCACATGATTCTTGTGGGACATTATATAAGCAGCCTGCCCTGTATATGCCAGTAGAAGGCATGGAAATACAATCAAGGCGAAAGCAATCTGCAAACAGATATGTTCAATTTAGCAAACATGTAATCGCGTAAAGATATGACTACTACTAGACAATGAAGACATTTTACCTGAATCGCCAATACAGGAAAATGACAAAGATCAGCAAATAATGCTTCAGTTCCTGAATGAAAAAAGGAAAAATTCTCCATGATACAATGGATTTACTAAGGTTGCTCAAATGTAAGCTTATATATTGCTTAAAAGGGTAAACAGGTCTGACCTGTGATACTAAGCATGATTCCTCCAAGAGAGGTCCAGACGTCAGAATTCCCTCGCCGTCGGAGAAACCGATATATATTGACTGGGTTGTATGCTTTTAACACGGAGCTACCATTCTTATGTATGTTCACAGCGCCAACACCTCCAATTAGAATGAACCAGAGTAGAACTATTGGTGCAAAGAGCCATCCCACTTTGTCCGTGCCATAGTGTTGCATGCTAAATAATCCAACTAAGATGACCACAGCGACAAGTACAACAACATCTGTAAGATGCAGAGAAATCAAGGGTCAATTTTTACAATATTAATTTTTGTAAGACATAGATTATGATTTTGATATCAATGTTGTAAGATCAGAAATGATAATGGATGCATGACGAGGCTGATAAATAAATAAATCAACAGAAAACAGATATGTGCAAGACTAATTTATTTCTGCTATTGCAGTAAGAGTAAGCTTTTGCTTGGTTAAATTGCTAGTTGGATTGAAAATAATTACCTGTACTCATGTTCTGATTCTGAACTTTTATTCCACCTGATGCAGAAAGAACTGTAGAAAATACAAGATCATTGACCATCCTCCAAAAAATGTTAGATTTACATACAAGAATGTGATGCTTAGAATCTCGAAGGAAAAAAGGTGATGATGAGTACCAGATATAGCAGGAGTAAAGATTCCATCTCCAATTGCTGTACAAGTACCAATAAGAACAAGAATAAGAAGACTGTTTCTCTTATATGCATGTGCCTCGAGCCATCTCTTTATCTTTGCTGCAACTGAATTTTCCTCATAAGTTTGTCGACTATACGTCGTCAATTTCATATCAGTCCTATGTTGATTAGGTATGGTGTTGATCTTTGCATGACGGCATAGTAGGGAATACAAAGCAAATGTACCGCCTGGGATAAAGAGCCACAAGTTGTCACCTTACAAAAAAAAGCGCTGATTTTTTTTTATGTTGATCTTCCCAACATTGAGCAACAATGAAGGAATGCTGCTAACGAATTCATGAACAGGCAGCTGGGCAAAGTATTTTGATCACAAATCCTTGGCACATATTAATTTATTTATTCTAACCATCTAACGTGTTGCATCACTTGTTTTGAGAAGTACTGCAATCAGTGTTATTTTTCATTGTTAAGCACATTCAGATCATATCAAGCAACGTATTGATGGGACATTATCAGGATCAATTGTGTTACCTTGACCGATGTCATTTGCCCTCAAGACGACAAAAACATACTTCAGAAGTGGAATGAGAGTGAGGGTGTAAATAATCAAGGAAAGAGCTCCAATAACATCCTCATCGTCATCTACTCCACGAGGAAAGATATTATAGAAAACATATAAAGGTGATGTGCCCAAGTCACCAAAGACCACCCCGAGGCTCTGAAATGCAAGCCGTAGTAACAAAACTGACGAGAACTTCTGCATGAAGGGAAATTCCGGTCATAAAATTCTTGAACTAGCTATCTATCATGCTCAACAAATGGAAAACTGCAGGTTCATGCGGTAAAAAGTGTAGAATCCATGTTGAAGTGTCCTAATTTTGTCCTGAGATGCAGGTGTGCTTAAAGAATAGACTGCACAATGAGGTGGATTTGTCACATGCATACAAACATCAATTGCAAGTTTTCAGAAAACATGAAATTCTGGGCAACAAGCCAACAACCAAAATCGGAAAGGAACTAACTGAAAAAAAATGTCTGACCTTTTCCCTCAGCTTGCCTGCTTCCTCATCCATGGGCTGATCAAGGTTCTGATCTAGCTCCCACATGCTCCCCCTGTTTGTCGCCTCATTCTCTGACAGTGACGCCATTGGTTTTCTTTCCTCTCAGCGACAGTCCTTGTAATGGAAATTTAGCCTAGGAAACAGTTATTTGATCTCTCACTCAAAATTCAGCCTCAAGTCTCGTCACTGGTACCAACTCCTCCAGTTCGTACATGAAAAGAAGGTTGAAGCAAGAGTTTCTAACCAAACCCTCTCGACTAATAAGCAGCTTTCTGCTCCTCAAATAATGGCTACCACAGAGTTGGTATTCGTAAGAAACGAAATAGAATCTTTGGCCGAACAACTAGGCGCGAGAATTCACAGCAAACTCACACACAGACTGAAATCACCATGCAGAAACAGTTCTAGATTGCGATCAACAGCCAGTGGTTGGTCGTGGGGATACCAACTTTTTTAGTCCAGAGATCTATACTTCTGAATCCACCACGTTCAGTGTTTTTATACTCCAGTAAAAGGACGTGTTATCCTGCCAGTAACAAAAGATTGATCTTTTCCCAGAATCCTGAATAAGTACGGACGTTTCTGGATAAAACAGTCACGTCTAAATTAATTGCCAGGCGGTCCCTTCAGAGAGGCCTATACCTATGAAAGCTCGGTCGGCGTCCAGCTAGCCTTGAAACGTACTACTTTTTTTTTCACGCTGACTAGTTCAATTTTGAATTAGACTACGTCAAATAAATTGAAACGAAGTGAGTACTACAATACTGCTTTGTAGGCACTTTATTGTCTGTTCCATATATTCTCCCGAATCAGAAATCCAAAATCACGCAGGGGGATTAGAATGGGACGCGATGACTATATTAAGTAATAATGCAGGAAAAATCTCGAGCAAATTTCTTGGAGCCTGCGGATGCAACTGGTTCACCATCAATATGTAAGACCTGCTCTGGAACTTACAGAAAGCCATGTTTTGAGAAGCCACGGCCCCACGGGTCATGGACAGTCCTGACGGCTTCAGAGAGAAAAGCTTACTCGGCCGAATACGTGGTGTGAATGGTCTCCAAGAAACCCGGGGAGAGAAAAAAAAAATGGAAACGAAAACGAAAGGAGAGACCGCCAACTCGTCGACGGCTCCGATCCGGCGGCGGCGCCAGCAGCAGCATATGGCAGCATATTCCGACGCCAAGGTAATGTCACGACGGCGGCGCGGTGCGGCGCTGCGCTGTGCGAGGGGAGAACGACGCGTACGTGTCCGCCGGCTGCGCGGAATTGGTGGAACTGGAACCCCGTCACCTCGTCGGATATAAGCCGTGGCGGTCGAGGAAGAAGTCTGGGCCCGGAGCGTCGTCGTTGTCACTCCCCCGTGCATGCGCCGTGCTTCCTGGTGGCGCGCCCGCCCGCCCGCCTGCCAGATTTGGGCCGGGGATATGCGGAACAGCCGGGGAGGGAGGCCGATTTGGGCCGTAACCAGTATATGGGCTGAAAACAGTACGCACAAGATCCTAGGCCCAGACTAGGAGACCGGGCTAGACGAAGCGATCCATCCGTCGAATGCCACCGTGCAGGCGTACGTCTCCGAGACTCCAGAGCACTGTTCCCAGTTGCCCCGCACGGCAGCGCCTTTCGTCTCGTGCCACGAATTTTCAACGCCACGTGCCTCCGTCTTCACGAGTCAGGGCCACCGAGGCGTTCGGACAGGGGAAAGCTTGGACGCAAGCTCCTAGCCTGCTATGCCGCGTAAGGCGCAAGTCACTGTTAGATGAAAAAGTCAATTTATTGAATAATTATGTAAAACACGAACTTGAACAGCCACAAACACTAGTAATCGAGAAGTCAGATTAGACGTATCGATTTTAAACTAGAGGAACCGCTGCAGACACAGATTTGATGACTGTTGATCGATGCAGACGCTGAGCAATAGTGCCCGATCTCGGCGGTAAGCGACCTGTGATGAAGAACGCGAGTAGTCACGCAAAGCGCATTGAAAAAACCTTATTCGTCCTCCCAGTGCAGGATCGCAAGGGCGAGCGGTCCCAGAGATCTGCTCTCCCGATCGTCGGTGCACGCTGACGCGCGGAATGGAGTAGACTACGATAGCGGCACAAAGAAGTGGAGCGTGGGAAGATCTGTCTCGTGGTCTCGGGTGTCCCTCTTCTGCCGCGCATGCCGCAATTTATATAGTCTCCGGTGGAGATCGATTTGGTTGCGAATCCGATTTATCCGCAAAACAAGCCGACTCTGTTGATGACGTGTCTGTCTCTAACTGGCGCCCAAAAGTTCACAAAACCTAACCGATTTTTTTTCAGTAGCAAAAATAAAAGTTGGGCTTAACTTGAATTTACACGAACGCGCGCGCGTGCAAGGCGAGGAGGCTTCTTACCTCTCACTTAGAGAGTGGAAGAATAACCTCTTATATGTAGGAGTTGCTTACCTCAAAATTATGTGGTACTAAACCAATAGCACCATCCTCTCTTGTACTAATAGGCCTTTAAATTTTATTTAGAATTATTATTATTTCATGCATGAGCCTTGAGTCAAAATTACAACATCCACAGCAAGGTTGTTTGTGGATCTCAGTATTACCATTTTCCATGCCGATAATGGATCAAACACAAAGATGTGCGATATGTTTCAGGTGAAGCGTCGTAGTCGTGGATGACGTTTCATGGATATCGTCTCTATGAACAGCAGTTTCTAGATGGCTCAGATTAGGAGTGTTACTGAATCAATTATATATATATATATATATATAAAAGATAACCCCATCGGCTTTTATGTCGGCTTCCGGTCCCAACTGGAGCAAGCGGGCGGTCAGGGGGGCCGGCACGCGACGGGGTGAATCTGCGGCACGACGGCGGCGGCGGAGGTCACCGGCGAATCCGCGGTTGTGGAGGCAGACGACGCCCTGATGGACCAAGGAATACACCGTGACCCACGCGTGCGAAGGCGGACGCTCTCCACTCGTGGCGCCGAGCTGCCGCCGCGTTTATCTCCCGCGCCACGCCGCGCCGGCGGTGTCCCCCCACGCGGCGTCCGTTCGTCACCGACTCACCACGCGCCCTCGCCCGCCCGACCCCAGAACGTACGCCGCCGTCGGCGTCGAGGACGAGAAAGCCACGGCCCAGGCGCGGCGGCGTGCGTCAAGACAGGAATCAGAGGAAGCGCAGGCAGAGGCTGCTTGGAACGGAAGCTAGCTCCTCCGATCGGCGATGGATCAGTGCTAGGCCACGACCATCGAAACCCAAATCGAGCCGGCACGTTGCCACCCGCCATGGACCTCCCGGTTGCCCATCCTCTCGTCTCGCCGACGTGTAAAGGAAACCGGCGAGCCTTATACTCTTATCCTAAGCTCACGTCGCCACCCGACCCGTCCCCCCTGGTGACGCGGCCATGTGCTCCGGGTGCTACGAAACCGACGAGTTGAGCTTGGATTGGTCAGTCCGGACAAAAGCACGAAGAAAGCATGGAGCCCTAGAAAAAAGGGAGCGCAACCAGCCATGCTTCCGATTGGTCGGGCATCTTTTCCCACTCACTCGCGCAACCAGCAATGCACCCGTGCCCCGGCCACCACCTTCCCTGCTCGCGCTCGCCCTTCTCTCGGCCAGCTGTGGACACTGCCATTGCCACCACGGCTGTTCTCGTCAGTTCGTCAGCAATTGTTTGGAGCTGGATGGTTAAGCTTGATTAGGCTCTGTTTGTCACGGCTTAAACTTGTTAAAAAAACAGCTTATCTAAAAAGCTGGTGAATAGTAGCTTAAATTTATATTCTGCTTTTAATTCATTCTGAGAAGTAGCTGAACTGATAAGCTGCTGGAGAAGCTGACTGTTTGGTATACCCGCAACTTATTTTTATAAAAAAACTTGTTCAGAAAGCAAAACATTTTCCCGTCTAAATTCACCATAGATCCTCAACAAATTAAATTCCTATTTAAAAATCATTATCTAAAAAAATTTAAAAATGAACCGACTGACACGGAGGAACAGAGCATAAGATACGATTTGGTACAGTAAGGGCGTGTTTGGCATGGCTCTGGAGTCCAAATTTACTTCAGAGCTGAAAAGATCCACCCAAACACCCCAACTCCATAACTCCGTGGAGCAGCCCAACTCCACAGAGTTGGAGGAGCTGCAGTTCATTTTTTCGGAGTACCTCATTTGTTGCTCCAAAACTAGTGAATATCAATGAAGTCGTGGAGTTGGGGGTATTTACCCGCAATTGCCACTGGTTAAAAAATGATTCGTTGTTTTTTCTTTTCCTCCACCCGGCTGGACTCCTCCCGCACGCTTGGCTGAACCCTAGGGGCGCCGCCGATTCCTCCGACTTCCACCGGCTGTGCCGCCTGCAGCCCGCGACTCGGCCCTCGACCAGCCCCAGCCGCCTTCCACCACCTACGCCGCCTGCAGCTGTCCGGCTTTGTCCTCGTGCTCTTGCTGCTAGCCGGAGTAGTTGCTATCGAGCTCCAGCTACCGGCCGCTAACACCAGTCCTCACGCATCATGATCCCAGCTACATGTGTTCTTAGCCTTCTCCTCCTCCCTTTACAATTTTAACTAAGTCAATGAAATTACTGTGCATCTAACTGAAATACAAATCGTTTCAGGGTTCTTCCCTGAAAACACACACACACACAAAAATACTTACACACAAAAATCTTTTGTTTTTGTTAAGAAACTGATGTAATATGCAATTTCATACACCATCTGTTGTGGTACTGAATTCAGAGGTCAATAGCCAGAATTTTCATATCAGTATATCTCATAACATTGTCGTGTACTTTGCATTTTGCATTTGATAGAATAAAAAAGTTTAAGTGATTTGTAAGAAGACAAAGATTATGTACTATGCTATCATTTTATTATTCATATATGGTTGGAACAAGAGTTTGAATATAAAGTAGTTGCATACACATCATTATATTTGTAGGAAGTCTATGAATGAAAAGTAGTGAAAAAATGTTACATACACTTTATTAATGTTGAATGAAAAAATCTCATTTTTCCTGAAATGATGTATAATTTAAAATATTTTACGAATTGCATACACTTACTATGCATAAAATGCATACAATCAACATAGCAGGGGTAATACGGTATTACGCCCTTTAAACTCTCTTTTCTGAAGCTGACAAACGCATTTCAGCCAAACACCATAATGAACTCCTCTAACTCCACAGAAGAGTTGCTCCACCCCAGAGTTTTGAAGCAGAGTTTCTCTACTGTGAAGCAGAGCCATGCCAAACACGCCCTAAGATTCTGTGCCTGCCTCTTCTGCCTTTAATTACCCCTCCCCCCCAAATTGGTTTACTTGATCTGCCGTTACAAGTGGAGGAGAGCACGTGACGAGGCGTCATAGACAAAATTGGACACGTCTTCCCCCGAAACTTCTCTCTCCTCTGCTGCTGCGTACAAGTCCCCGTCCCCCTCACTTCTCGCGCCGTCCCTCCGAGAACTCGTGAGGGTGGCGTCCGTCCGTTCCGGGGCGAGATGATTGCGCGGCGCCTGCTCCGGTCAAATGCCTCCGCCCAGGTGACGATCCCCGTATCTTCTTTTTGCTTTTGTCGTAACAGATGCGAAAGGCGAAACCTTTCTTGGGGGTTGTGGGGGGAAGTGCACACTGGTCCTTGAGCCGCCTGTTCATCATCGCCTGAACCGGGAAAGAAACCGGCGTTGGTGGCTTCAGAAAACAGGGAATCGGGTTGAGTTGGATAATCGCCACTGTTTTTTTTATTTATAAAAAGGAGTCTTTTGTTCGAATTGGGTCTATGGCCTGAAGATTCGGCTTCCCATGCTCAGCATCTACATCACATGTTCAAATTGGATCAACTGCATGAATATTGTGCTTCCCTTTTCTTAGCATAAAAGATATAATAAAGTATGCGGTTTATGGTTGCAACCCGCAATTCTGGGTACTACCGGTGGATTTATCTGAATATGTTTATGGTTTCATATGTGATCCTTTTTTCCTCCTTCGCAGGCAAGCAACTTACTGAAGTATGTCACTGGCACTGCATGCTTGCAAGGGCATGCAGATAGTTTGCCGGCTGCATCAGCCAGACAATTTAGTTCAGCACCATCCTCCCAATCTGACTCGACTGAAGAAAACGGGTAGAGAATTCTCTCTCTTATTTGGAATTGTCAGACTTTTATTCTGTTCAATTTAATGCATCGGGTTGTATGTAGAACTGCTTACAGACATTACCCCCTCCATTCCAAAATAAATGACGTTTAGGATAAAAATCTAACTCAATTTAAACTAAATTAGCTGTTCAAAACATCATGAAGGAGTATATCTCTAGTACCCATACTGACTTGCAAAGTTACTGTTTCTAGGTTTAAGGGGCATGGCATGTTGGCTCCATTCACAGCTGGCTGGCAGAGCAATGATCTGCATCCGCTGATTATTGAGAGATCTGAGGTTGTGGCTATGAGCGTTAGCATTATTTGATTTACATCGGAATAAAGTGATGATTTCTGGAAAGTACATCTAGAACGCTGAGTATTCCGACATTCTCTAACTTGTTGCATGTATTTGCAGGGTCCGTATGTTTATGACATAAACGGAAATAAGTACCTGGATTCTCTTGCAGGGCTATGGTGTACAGCTTTAGGTTTGTACGCATTATTCTGTGACAACGTTGGAACCTACTACTCTTCCTTCTCCTACAGCTAATGTTTTCAGGTGGTAGTGAGCCTCGATTGGTCAAAGCTGCAACTGAACAATTAAATAAATTACCCTTCTATCACTCCTTTTGGAACCGTACGACCAAACCTTCCTTGGTACATGTTTTGAATCTCTCATATTTGAAATCAGTGGTGGTCATAGTAGATTTCCAAATACTGACGTGTGGTATCGCTGCTTCTTTCAGGATCTTGCAGAGGAGATTCTTAACATGTTCACTGCAAGGAAAATGGGGAAAGTGTTCTTCACAAATAGTGGTTCAGAGGCAAATGACTCTCAGGTGTGACTACGAATAGCGTTTTTTGTAATTAACAGTTTACGCCTATCATTCTGTGTTGCTGTTATGCTTGTCTGAATTTACTGTAAATAACTGAAATTACTTTAGTGGTGTCTGTTGCAGAGGCCACTGATCTCAAAATCATTTTAACATAAATGTAGATTAGACTATGATCTATAAATGGTGTTTACACATCAGTACAGATTACCTTCTCACTTTGTTACTAATAAATTTTAGTTGTGAATTTGGTCTACTGATGTTGTTGTTCTCACATGTTCCTTGCTGGCTTATATTTTACAGGTCAAACTAGTATGGTACTACAACAATGCACTAGGGAGGCCAAACAAGAAAAAATTTATTGCAAGAACAAAAGCGTAATCTTTATACTCTTATCAACTTTTGTTAGTTAAATCTAAATGTCTCGTTGTGCTTCTTAAGTACTGTAATAAATTTTTGATGCTGCTCAATGTCGCAGTGTTTTGATGTCTAGTAGTTTTATGAAACCTGGAGGCGTTTGGTATATCATCCTGATAGTTTGTTACACTTCTTGCAGATACCATGGATCGACATTGATATCAGCAAGTCTAACTGGGTGGGTACAGTTTTACGTAAATAAGCTGGTTTGCATACATACATTTTAAAAACTTGTTTACTATATATGTTTTTCAAATAGCTATCTCCGTATTTCTTTTCTATATATGTGTTTCTAATTTCAATTATGTTTTAGTCTTCCTGCCCTGCACCAGAAGTTTGATCTACCAGCACCTTTTGTTCTTCACACAGACTGCCCTCACTATTGGAGATTTCATCTTCCTGGTATTCTTAAAATTTTGCTACGAGAGTTCCATAAAGCGAAAAATACTGTATGATCGCTCCACCGTATTGGGCTAATATTTCCTTTGATTGTGGGAAACAGGTGAGACAGAGGAAGAGTTTGCAACTAGACTTGCCAAAAATTTAGAGAATCTTATTCTCAAAGAAGGACCAGAGACAGTAAATTTACTTGTCACCAAAAGCTTGTATGCTGTCAATACTCAATAGCTCCAATGTTTACTACTCACCTCATGTGCTTTTCATGTGTCCAGATTGCTGCTTTCATTGCTGAGCCTGTGATGGGTGCTGGTGGTGTCATCCCTCCCCCGAAGACCTATTTTGACAAGGTTATTTCCGATTTTTCATACTTCTAATGTGAACAAACTGAACTTTCCCCACATTATAGTCTTCCCTTTTTCTTTCTTTACTTCGTTATAGTGGTTGTGGTTCCAAAAATTACTGCTGACCCTGAACAGCTAATGTAGTAGTATGCCTAGGCCTGCACTGAAGATTTGAATTTTTGTTCTGGTTGATAATCTCTTCTTTTCATTTTGTACCAATAGGTTCAAGAAGTGGTCAAGAAGTATGACATCCTTTTCATAGCAGATGAGGTATTCATCATCCTTTTCTATGAAATCAAAAAGTAAAAAAAAAAGAAAGGGCAGCCCGGTGCATGTAGCTCCCGCTTGCGCAGGGTCCGGGGAAGGGTCCGACCCATTTGGGTCTTTTGTACGCAGCCTTTCCCTGCATTTCTGCAAGAGGCTGTTTCCAGGACTCGAACCCGTGACCTCGTGGTCACAAGGCAACAGCTTTACCGCTGCGCCAAGGCCCCCCTTCTATGAAATCAAACAGTGTCAAACAAAAATCCTTTTGTGCAGATATTGATGGCTGGTAATTCAATTCCAGGTCATTACTGCATTTGGAAGGTTGGGAACTATGTTTGGATGTGATATGTTTAACATCAAGCCGGATCTAGTTTCTTTCGCCAAGGTGAGGTTTCCAGTGCTTTTGTACATGTGAACAGTGCTCATTCTGATGTAGAACGAATCATGCCAATTTCACTTTAACAGGCTCTTTCAAATGCCTATGTGCCGATTGGAGCCACTCTTGTTAGCCCTGAAATATCAGATGTGATTCATTCCCAGAGCAATAAGCTTGGTAAGCTAATCTGACTTTGTGATTTTCCTGAAACGTTGGTATGTGCTGAGACGTTGCCTCTCGTTACAGGTTCATTTGCTCATGGGTTTACGTACTCTGGCCATCCAGTTGCCTGTGCTGTGGCTATAGAATCTCTAAAAATTTACCAGTAAGCTTCTTTTTCGTGACATCAGCGTCCCTGCGCTACACCCCGTTAGTTCATTCTTCTTGTTCCTGATGGATCCTTTGCGAAAATGGCTTTCAGGGAGAGGGATATTCCAAGTCATGTAAGGCAGATTGCTCCGAAGTTCCAGGAGGGAATTGGGACATTTGCAGACAGTCCAATTATCGGGGAGGTACCCAGGATATAATATGTTCCTTATTTTGCAAACGTACCCAGGCTTTTCTTTCTCGCTCAAATGCACAACTACTGTGCTCCTGTACCGCAGATACGAGGCTTAGGGATGATACTTGGAACCGAATTCACCGACAACAAATCGCCAAATGATCCGTTCCCTGTTGAGTGGGGTAAGCAGCAATAATCATCACTACAGTTTTTCTTTGTGAATTACATGTAGTATAATTTGATGTACATCAAACTTACTGTTTCTTGATCATTTCAACTATAACCTGAAGTACTTACTATGTTGACGTACAAGCGTTATAAGAGAGTTGGGGCTTCTAATCAGTATTCTAAGATACCCATACATCTTGGAACCAAAGGTCAACTGCTTCGGAAGTACTGTACTACTAGTTATGGTCTGTGTGATGTTCGATGACATTTTTTTCAGGTGTCGGTGCGATCTTTGGAGAGGAGTGCCAGAAGCGCGGCATGTTGGTCAGGGTTGCCGGCGACGCCATCATGATGTCTCCGACGCTGATAATGACGCCTGGTGAAGTCGATGAAGTAAGATCAAGGGTTCACAGTCCCTTCATCGTGCTATCAAAATCTAATCCGTTACCATTTTGATCTTTTACTCACGACCCTGTTCCCTCAGCTGGTGGGCATCTATGGAGAAGCCCTGGAGGCCACAGAGGAGAGGGTCGCGGAGCTGAAATCGAAGAAGAAATAGCCGACGTGCCGTCTCCGTCAGATGAGGTCGGCGGCGATGGTCGCTGCAGCTGCAGATGGAATAATATTCATCGCCGTCGTTTTTCATAAAAAAAAATCCATCGCCGTGAGATGGCGATAATGCACTGGAACGAGCAGTGTTCTTTGATGTGCAGAACAGCATCGAAAAAAAATCATGCTCTACCTAGCCAGAACATGGCTTCCTCTAAGAAAAAGAAAAGAAAATCAAAACACGGCTCGGCGATCTCTCTCGCTCCGTCACTCGTTTCGAATCCGACGCGCGGTGATCCGGAAGGAGAGGAGACGCAGGCCGCACCGACACTGTTGGGCGATGCTCTCCCGGGCATGGCGCCAAGCCAAGCGGGCTGTGCGTTCTGCTTCTGCAGGGCCCGGACGACACTGCTCCCGCCACCATTTCTCGAGGAGACGCGCCATTGCCAGTAGCAGCAGCAGCAGCAGCTGTAGCAGGTGGCTGCTGCGCGGGGGTCTCGTCGTACGCGGGCGGCTGCAGGCTTTGTCGCGCGCGCATTGGGCATGGCACGTCCCAGCGCAGCGCAGTGGTCAGCCAGGAACAGGAAGAGCCATCCATATAGTACATAGCAGAAAGATTTTGAAGCGAGCCTCGATCGATGCCCTGCCCGACCGTGAAACTAAAACTCTGATCCGAGTTGATTAAACGAGCCCACGTGTGCAGGTCGCCATCGAGACGCGTCGCACCGCTAATTAAACGAGCTTAGCTGCCTGTCCGTGACCGCCGCGTGGCCGCAGCCTGGCCGCGCGCGCGCGTGTGGGGCCCACGCCGGCGTCCTGCCGCTGTCCGGCTACAGGGAGCTGTCGCCGTCGTCGTTCCCCGACCAGCCTCTGCCGTAAAGAAATCCACCTCATCATCGTGAGAGAAAAAGAAGCATCCTGTATTGTTTGGGAAAAAATATCGGAGGCTTTTAAAGTCAAACTTATGATACATGCTGTGGCCCAACTCGCTAATCATGTTACAGTACAATGTTTTGTGGAGATCTCAAAGAAATGGTGATGTAAAATTACCATTTCCTGGTGTGACGGGTCGTCCATTCCAAACCAACACTGATCATGTAGCCATGCCATCCCAACCTCCTCTGCCCCCCTCCTCTCTCTCTCTCGTCTCTAGCCTCTCCTTGTCCGTGGCGCTGTGCGCACAGGCATCAACAGTGGGGAGCTATCAGTCTGTCTCTGCATTCAAGAGGGCAGCAGGAAGGCTGCAAAGCTGGCGGGTTCTTGTGCCCGCTGCGTCCTCGTCCTTCCGAGCAGTGGTGGAGATTCCCCTCCCCGTTTCTCAGGTATGGACATACAGCGGCAGCGAGAGGGAGGAGACTGACGCCGCACGCCATTGAGGTATAAGCGGCTGGAAACCCTCTTTCCCCTCCCTGAAATCCTACCAATACCAGGTCTTTTTAGGGCGTAGGCTCGGGGGAACGGGGAGAGGCGGGAGGACCGTGCCGGCTGCTTCCCCATCGTTTCCTGGTTTCTTGGGCTTTCCAGATGTCGGTTTGTTTCATTCGTGATTGCATTTGCCAGTTCGAAGGTCAGGTTCTGTTTCAGCGAGCGATACGGATGGATGGATGGCTCATCTGTTCTAGTAGGTCCCTAATAGAGGGAGAATTTGTGCCAGCCCTTAAACTTCATGGCCCTAATTTCAGAAGCCGTCAAGTCGCTATTTTGCCTTTTAGAGAACACAAGGGGCGCAGACCTGAGCCATGGCTTTTGCAGATTCCTCTTATCTGTTTATTTCTACTATAATAATATATCAGATGTGCCATTCATATGGACGATATTCTTCGTACAGCTCAGCTGATTGATGGATTATACCTGTTCGGTCATATGTCAGAGACGCTACATTCCGGTTGCTTTGTTTGCGTGGCTCTCCTTGCAAATCCCGCTGAATCTATTCCCGACGAATAGCAGGCTGCGCCACATGTAGTTTTTTATTCACAGATTCGTTACTTTGACTATAGATCGCCCCACCCATTACGAGTCTGTAAATTGAAAGCACATTCACAAGATTACTTTCTCATTCCCTTCTGACCTCTCGCTTCTCATTTTTCAGGGCCACATCTTGCCATAAGTATTGTAAGTTTGCAAATTTTGGGGCAAAATGAGGCCTTCAGATGACAGGGCGCAGCTCTCAGGATTTGCACAATCGGAAGAATTGTCACTTGACGAGGGGCATTGCCACCATCAGCAGTCATTCCCTTGTTCTCCATCAATGCAGCCAATTGCTTCTGGATGCACACACACAGAGAACAGCGCAGCATACTTCTTATGGCCGACATCGAACCTACAGCATTGCGCTGCTGAGGGACGTGCAAACTATTTTGGCAACCTTTCAAAAGGACTTCTGCCCAAGTCAGGCCGGTTGCCCAAGGGCCAGCAAGCAAATAGCTTGCTTGACCTTATGACTATTAGAGCTTTCCACAGCAAGATATTGTGTCGTTTCAGCCTTGGGACAGCAGTGGGTTTCCGCATCAGGAAAGGGGTTCTGACTGATATCCCGGCTATTCTTGTCTTTGTTGCTCACAAGGTTCACAAGAAGTGGCTTATTCCAACGCAGTGCCTTCCTGCTATCGTTGAGGTAGGGGAACATCAATTTATATTACTTTTACATTATTGGACTAGCTTAATATTTTTATTGAATTGGTTTTTCATGGTCCAAATAGCTTTCACTTAGTTGGATCATTGACAGGGTCCAGGAGGTGTTTGGTGTGATGTTGATGTCGTTGAATTTTCGTACTATGGGGCACCAGCTCAAACTCCTAAAGAACAAATGTTCAGCAAGCTTGTTGATAGATTGTGCGGCAGCGATGAGCGCATAGGTTCAGGCTCTCAGGTACACCTTAAGTTCTTCTCTGCATTGTTCAGACTCACATGAATCAAGCAGATCATGATACCCCGTGCAGCCATGCCGATGCACAAGCATCCTATTGGATATAATCATCATCTACTGGTGTCATATAGGGGTTCACATTCAAAATTTTCAAGATTCTTCTCAGACGACTCTAGGATATGCATAACATTGTGCCAAGGACTGACAGTTACTCTGTCGGTTAGTCCTATCATGCAATTTGTCTGTTTAAAATAGCCACTATGGATCCTGCAAAATGTTCAGTTTTTCTGTTAAGCAATTAGAATTTTTCCCCTGTAAAAACAACTATTAAGTGACTAACATGTCATACCTTCGACGTACTCAGTTCACTTAAAACTCTGTGTTGAAATATGTTCAGCAAGGGAAACCCCTGCTGTGGTTGCTATATATTAATATCACAAAACGAACTAACTAGCTGTACACGATGTGTGGAACTCCCAAGTGCAATGGATTTGGAACTCCTCAAAAAAGTTTTATAGCCTGCCTTTCAAAAACTTTCATCCACCACAGCCGATTCAATGGATTTGGAACTCCAAGTGCAGCAACAAGCTAAAAGTTTTCACCTGGCTACTGTTTCTGGACAGACCGAATACAAGAAATATCCTCAGAAGGAAGAAGCACAAGATTGAAAATAATGCCTATAGTTGTTTTCCGCAGAAGATATGTTGAAGAAACAACTATGCATCTCTTCACCTGCAGCTTCAGCAACGCCTGTTGGGACTGGCTAGGTCTTCAGTGGAAATTAAGCTCCTATTTCTTCAACATGATCATGGAGACCCAGCTCAGCTTCCGTCAACTCTTAATGGCAATTCTAAGTACCGCAGCTTGGAACATTTGGAAGGCAAAAGAATAACAAGATCTTTGAGAACAAACCTGCTAGCCTTCTCTCTTGAAAAAATGGTTTCTAACAGGAATGGCTCATAGGCTTAAGGATTCTGGAAAAATTGTTTTTTTCCTTGGGCAGATCTTCTCCCATAACTCTATTGTTGGTCACACTTACATGACCATTTGTATATTCTGCTTTAAATAATACTGTTTTTCTCCTTCAATATTTTTTCTTTGTTCTGTCAAAATATATTTTATTACATACTATACAAGTTAAGCCGATGGCAGTGCTTTGATGCAATGATTCAAGAGGGCATGCTTTCGAAAATTTCTCCTTACAGATAATTTTCTGCTGTTTTAGGTTGCAAGCCAGGACACTTTTGGAACTTTGGGTGCAGTAGTAAAGAGGCGAACTGGCAACAAGCAGGTTGGTTTCCTCACGAATCGACATGTTGCAGTGGACTTGGACTATCCAAACCAGAAGATGTTTCACCCATTGCCACCCAATCTTGGGCCTGGTGTTTATCTTGGAGCCGTCGAAAGGGCAACATCTTTTATCACGGATGATGTTTGGTATGGAATTTATGCTGGAACAAACCCAGGTAGAGCAGTTGCAAATTACCTGTAGATATAGATTTCCTACAGGGTTAGTTCTTCTGTATTATTTGTCTACTTGAATTTTCTAGAGATGTTGTTATTGGCTGACCTGTTAATTTCAAGCAAGATTTGATATTTGTGTTTTATGTATGAATTTTGCCAGTCAGATTATCACCTTTCGTTTGTTGATAATTTCAAATGATTGTACTTGACCTTCTCATTCCCAAACATACATTCTACATTATAATGGGCCTGCAGAGACATTTGTACGAGCTGACGGGGCGTTCATCCCATTTGCTGATGACTTCGACGTCTCGACTGTCACAACTACAGTTCGGGGTGTTGGCGACATTGGAGATGTCAAGTTTATAGATCTGCAATGTCCGCTTAAAAGCCTCATAGGGAGGCAAGTATGCAAAGTCGGCCGAAGTTCTGGACACACAACTGGAACTGTGGTGGCTTATGCCCTTGAATATAACGATGAGAAAGGGATAAGCTTTTTTACTGACCTCCTTGTTGTTGGTGAGAACCGCCAAACATTTGATCTGGAAGGTGATAGTGGAAGTCTTATCATCCTGACGGGCCAGGATGGTGAGAAGCCACGCCCTATTGGTATAATATGGGGCGGTACAGCAAACCGTGGGAGGCTAAAGCTTACAAGTGACCACGGGCCTGAAAATTGGACTAGTGGAGTTGATCTTGGCCGCCTTCTGGATCGCTTGGAACTTGATCTTATCATAACTGACGAATCACTCAAAGGTTGACCCTCCCCTCCATTTTCAGATTTTGTGACTTGTTCGTTTTTGCACTTGTTCGTTTTTCAATTCATGATACAAAGCTTACGAAATTTTCTGGGGATAAAGAATCCGTGCAGCAGCAAAGGATTGCTTTGGTGGCTGCAGCGAACTCTGCAGTTGGGGAGTCTTCGACAGCAGCTGTTACTGTCCGAGAAGAAAAAGTGGAAGAGGTTTTCGAGCATTTAGGGATCAAAATTGAGCAGCTGCCGCGGCCTGACGTCCCAGCCTCAGGAACTGATGGGGAGGATACAGCTGTGAACAACGTGGAAGAGCATCAGTTCATATCAAATTTTGCCGGCATGTCCCCCGTGCGTGGTGACCAGGATGCTTCAGGGCACATCGCCAACCTGAACAATCCATCGGAGGAAGAACTCGCCATGTCGCTGCACCTAGGCGACCGGGAGCCCAAACGGCTTCGCACTGACCCAGAATCGGAACTCGATCTGGAGAAGTGAAGTGCTCGTTCCGGATGATCCTGTAGGCTATCAGAAGTTGTGGACCAACGACGATCCTCTGCGTTTCAACAAAAAAAACCTGAAGTATTAGCTTAAACAAGCTGTGCCTCCTGGCAAAGCTTTCATGTACCATGGTGAAACCTTTTTCAGCTCTTCTTGTAGGATGTTTGGTGTTAGCCCTGCAATTTTGCCGTGCTTGTAAGAACGCTGAATCTCGTATCTTGGAGAACAATGTGCAGGGGCATTGATGATAAGAGGTGTTTATCAAATTTGTCCTATAATAATTGATGATGCTTCAAGATCGTTATGAAACTGTGGCTGAAGGTCAATTTCTGGAAATCTCCTGTCCTCGTTTCTTGAAGTACAAACTGTGCTGTTTTTAGGGGTACTGCCATCAGTTCTGCCAAAAATTGTTGAAGAACAAGATCTTTGTTCTTAATAATTTTTTTAGAAACTCTCTAAATCATTTTTTGTAGTGTTGTTTTTTAATTCATAACTAGTATGATCTTATCCACTATTTTCCGTGCGAGAGCCTGGTTCCAGAAGCGCCTCAACTGACACGTGGACCGCTTACCCAATTTTCACGTACTGGTACGCATTTTGAGTCACTGACGATCGGGTTAGCAATTGCGGGCACCACATGTCATTGAAAAACAGAGATGGATGATAAACGAAGCCGTGTGATCCTTTTGGTCGCGTGCTCCGTTCGGTGCGGCGTTAGAGTACTGGACGGGATTCATTGCGAAACCCTCACGCCACCGGAATCCCACCACCGCCCAAAATTCCCGGAAGAATTCAGCCACGATACGTGCTCCAGCGTCGCCCCCAGATTGCGTCTAACCCTTGCAGCTTCGTCGTCCAGCCTCTCGCTCTCTCTGGTGCTTCGTCAGCTGGTGCAGTTTGGGGAGTCATACTTGTCGAGGATTTTTTTTCTTCCGCCGCTGGAGTTACAGTTTGCTTCGGAGCGAATTTCCAGCGGCAGCCAACATGTTGACAGCTCTGGCTTGATATAATCTTTCTTGTTGTCTGGCTAAATCGGTCCGGTTTGATCCGTGATTTGCTCCCCCAAGTCGCGTCTTTGCCTTGCAATTTGCTGAAATTGGCCCCCTTTTCGGCTGGCGAAGCGAAGTGCGAGTTGCTAGTAGAAATCGCAACTTTATCTCAGCTTCATTTCCTTGTAACTTGCTGAAATTGCTCATCGTACCGAGCCATTGCGGCTAACTTGAGAGCTTCTGGGGTGAATTTGGAAGTGGAGGATTTTTTGTGCCCATGGCAATACTGGAGGATTTGATCCGGGCTATAGAGCTCTGGCTGCGGATAGCAAAGGAGCAGGTACCCTTGGTGGATCCTACCCTTGACCCTGTGCTACTCGTCCCTGGTATTGCCGGCTCCATTCTTGAAGCTGTTGATGATGCTGGGAACAAGGAGAGGGTTTGGGTGCGCATCCTTGCTGCGGAGCATGAATTTCGAGATAAGCTCTGGTCCAAGTTTGATGCTTCTACCGGTATGAGCAACGCTATTGTTCATTGTTTACAGGTTATATTTTAGTCAGTGCAATAGCCATCCAGTCTATGCTACGATTTTGAATGGCATTCACTTGCTTGTTTTGCTAAAATCAAAACAAAAAATTAAGCTAGAATGTTAAAACAGAGAAAATAGTTATAAGAGTAGCTTAGATAAAGTCTTACAAAGTTCCAGAATGGATGTCTATAAATAATAAAATCTGAAAATTATCTTCTTGGCTCGGTGGCCAAAATACAGGTTTAGGTCACTCCATACTATGTTTTGTTGAATTTGTTCACATCTGTTAGTAAAACCTTGGCTGTTTTTATGTCATCTGATGTAAATTTACTCTGATGAGCAGGTAAAACTGTTTCTGTGAACGAGAAAACAAGCATTGTCGTTCCTGAGGATAGATACGGTTTGTACGCCATTGACACGTTAGATCCAGACATGGTAAAACATTACTTCATCTAGTTGGCTGAAGGTTTATTGCTCTTTTGTTTATTTAAGCTTCATTTCAGATATTTGTTGCTTGTAGAAGTATATTGAAATATGCCTTTTCAATATTATTTCTTTTAACTCCCTTGGTCTATCAAGAACACATCATGTGCCTCCAATACTTGTCGAAATCATCATTTTTATTATTTTTCTATTTTGATTGTTGTTGCCGAAACAATAATTTGTTAGTTCTAGCTGAGACTTTGAAGCCACTGATTATGAACTTGAACTTACATCCCAGCAAAGTGCATAAACTGCATTGGGTACCTGATTATCACTTTGAATTAACAGATCATTGGGGATGATACTGTGTACTACTATCATGACATGATAGTGGAAATGATTAAATGGGGGTATCAGGAAGGAAAAACGCTCTTTGGATTTGGTTATGATTTTCGCCAAAGTAACAGGTGTGTGGGCTTACTCATTCTCTAGTAGTCACTCCTCTGGTTTTTAATATATGATTGAGGACAGATTTTCTTAGTTTATTTAATAATTTTTAAATCTTTTTGGTCGCTATGACACCCTTCTTTTTATTCAGGCTTTCGGAGACACTTGACAGATTTTCCAAAAAGCTGGAGTTAGTATACGAAGCTTCAGGTGGAAAAAAGATTAATCTTATTACTCATTCAATGGGAGGATTGCTCGTCAAATGTTTCATATCTCTTCATAGTGACGTGAGTACATTTTTTGTCTTTTGGATCTTTGTTAAGACTTTCCATATTAAGTATTATGTGCTGCAGCAGCTATAGCTATTTTCTGAATATTGTTGTTTTCCCTGTGTAGGTATTTGAAAAGTATGTCAAGAGTTGGATTGCTATTGCTGCACCATTCCAAGGTAACAATATCTTGGTGGTCATTTCTCGTGATGTTATTCAGCATAAATCGTATTTGAAATTACTTATGGGTGTTTTGTGTTTTCATTCCATTACAAGACTTTTTACTAAGAAAGTATTCAATATTTTCTTTTCCTTTTGATCATTGATCCCTAGTAGTCAGTTAATGAGATTATCAATACTAAAAAAGTAACTTTTTGCCTTCCTTAAATGAGTTTTCTTGCTTGACCTGCCACCTTAAACTATATCTGCTATGTATTTTACATGACAAAGTAAGACTACTACTACATCACAGGTGCACCTGGGTACATAAATACAAGCCTGCTAAATGGAATGTCTTTCGTGGAAGGATGGGAGTCAAAATTCTTTATTTCCAAGTGGAGTATGCAGCAATTGGTATGCCTTTGTGTTCTATCCGTTCATCTATAACCTGGATGTATTTATGTGGATATCATGACTTCAAAAAGGAAGCTTATTTGTTTCTGCTCAGCTACTTGAGTGTCCATCAATCTATGAGTTGTTGGCGAACTCAAACTTCCACTGGAAAGATACTCCGTTACTACAGATCTGGAGGGAGAAGTTGGATGACAATGGCAAGAAAAATGCCTTGCTAGAGTCATATGAGCCAGCTGAAGCAATACAGATGATCGAAAAGGCTCTCTCCAAGCATGAGGTGACTTATTTGAGTTTCACGTTCAGATATAATTCAGCCTTACATTGATGCTTGTTCTGAACAATTAAATTGTAATGGCAGATCATCTCTAATGGAATGCACATTCCCTTGCCTCTTAATTTGGATATACTGAAGTGGGCAGAGGAAACTCATGATATTATATGCAGCACAAAGCTTCCAGAATCAGTGAAGTTCTACAATATTTACGGGATTGATTACGACACTCCACATACTGTTTGGTACTTGCCCATCTGGATAATTATAAAGTTTAGTTTCAGTTTTGTTCATATTCCAAGCAAAATTTCCATCGATCCCCGTGATATTTGGTGGCATGATGAGTTAATTTGCTGTTCATCAATGGCTCAATTATGTACAAGTGTAAACATGTGGTTTCTGTATACATTCTAAAATACAACGGCAGTGTTCTGGTGCATTATTGAAGACGACGGCTACTTAACCAGTGTTGTTCACGTATTGGATGTACTAACACCCATTTCTTTTGCAGCTATGGAAGTGAGCACCATCCAATTTCGAATATCAGTCATCTCTTACATGCTCAGGTTTAGTTCTTTCCCCAACTTTTGTGTTCCATATATATCAAGCTCTGACTTACTGGAGAGAGGCAAAGCAATCAACCCGATATTGTGCCTGAATATTTTTTTTTTTGCTTTTCCAGGGAAAGTATGTCTACGTTAATGGTGATGGATCCGTCCCAGCAGAATCAGCAAAGGTCCTATACTATTGATGTTTGAGCTTATTATCGAGAATTCTACAGAAAAAAAAAAGCATTTATAAAAAGTTTAAGTGGGGACGTTAATTTTGCAGGCAGATGGACTTAATGCAGTGACAAGAGTTGGGGTTTCTGCTGACCACCGAGGAATAATCTGCAACCACCAGGTTTTCCGGATAGTTCAGCACTGGCTGCACGCAGGAGAACCTGACCCATTTTATGACCCGGTCACCGACTATGTCATACTCCCAACAATCTTGGAGTTTGAGAAGTACCGTGCGAAACATGGAGAACGCACATCAGTTTGGGAGGATTGGGAGATCATCTCCCCTGGCGACGATGAAACAATGAGACCATCTGAGCTTCCACCTATGGTCAGCATGCTGTCCACAAGCCGTGAGGGTAAGGGGGGCTCACTGGAGGAGGTGCAGGCTGCCGTCATTGTTCACCCAGAGAACAAAGGGCGGCAGCATGTGGAAGTTAGGGCAGTTGGAGTGAAATATGATGGCTAACCATATCAATCACTCTACTGTTGTATGATATAAGAAGCACCTACTATAAGATGGATGTAAATATTCCCTCAACTCAAAGAAAATTAGTTTTTAGAACTGTAAATATTTACGCTACTTGTAAATGTTCAGAACTGAGAAACACGGACAATGGTTACAATACGAAGGAGAAAAGGCAAAGGAGTGTCAGGACCACAATCCCCTCTCAAAAGCAATGAATGATAATGATCGTTTCTAGTGGTCGAGAAATGTTTATACGTACTTGTTTTTTTTTGAAAAAGAATGTTTATACTTGTTGGATGGAAGCAACAAGGCTTTGTTACGTATGCAGCTCTGTGTTGGATATGCCGATGTCTGTGTGGGCATCGCGGCATATTCTTCTGCCCCTGTCGTTTCTTATGCCGTAAGAGTCAAAATGTGACGCCACAGAGTATCAATGATCTACTAGTCGTTTGACATTTGCCACGCTTTCTTGATCAACTTTCGATTTAGACTTTCCGTTGCTTCCTATGACCATCAGTTCTTTCTGACATTATTGCAGCGGGTAAAAGTGCGTTCTGACGTTGGGTGAAAGTAGACGAGGGTGCTGAATTATCAGCACGTTGGTTACCCAAATAATATGCATATACCCAAATCAAATAATACGCATATACCCAAATCATAGCCACTCAGAAAAAGGAGACGAGAATGATCATGGGTGACGAGCACAAAAAGGCCCAGGATTAATTGCTCAAGTTGCAGGTGAAGTAAGGCACACCATAACAAAAAAATCCATAACGCCACACATCACACGGTGGGAGCAACAACGATCATGTGCGATGAACAGCACGGATGCTAGGGTGGAGTGACGGTCCGGCACTCAGAAGCACATGTCGAGCACGCAGCAGCAGCAGAGAGCGGCCAGACTGCGAAAGGGAAACAGACGTTACTGATCAGGCACGAGATCATAGACGCGCGCATGAGATGGTTTGGAAGGATGCATATGGATTCTGATCAGTCGGTCCTTACCATCCTTTCATGAAGCCGTCGTTGTTGCCGCGGTCCTGCTGAGGCGGGGGCGGCGGCGGCGGGTAACCGGCAGCCACGGGAGGCGGCGCGCCGTAGGCCGGCGGCGGGTACCCCTCGGCCGGGGGAGGGTACGCCTGCTGGCCCGGCGGCGGGTACGCCGTGCCCGGTGGCGGGTAAGCTGCAGATCCACCGCACGAGAGGTTCGCAAATCAGAGACGCGTCGATTCAACCCAAGAAAAATAGAATTTTGCGAGTGCGTAAAGACTTTTGGGATTGAGACTGATCAGAAATTTAAGCAGTACCTGCAGTAGTGCCGGGAGGAGGGTAGCTCATGGTCACGAGCACTCGTTGGAAGCTTCAAGCCAAACAGCAGCAGGCAAAGACGAGATAATTCAGTGGAGAAGACAGGGGAGGGCTCGGGACTTATATAACCCCGCGGCCGCGGCGGCGGCGGCGGCTGCGGCTGTGGGACGAGAAACCGCGTTCGTTCCAGCACCACCAAATTAATTAGGCGCGTAGCCCAAGGCGGAAGGGAAGCAAACGGACAGGCTACAGGCTGCACCAGCGCGGCGTCGACATATTCAAACGCGCGGCGGCGGCTGCGGCTGCAGCTGAATCAGCGCCGTCCTTGTTCCGAAGCACGCGTCGTCCACGGGGGCCCGGCATCGGTTTCTGCTCGCGACAGGAAACCGTTCCAGTTTATTGCTTAATCGCTAAGCATTATCAGTATCGATAGTATACTTAACCGTTGGGCATTATTAGTTGATCGATAGTATATTTAACCGTTAGGCATCATCAGTTGATCGATCTTATACTTAACCGCTAAGCATCATCAGTTGATCAATAGTATATTAACCGCTAAACATCATCAATTGATCGATAGTATACTTAACCGCTAAGCATCATCAGTTGATCGATAGTATGCTTAACCGCTAAGCATCATTAGTTGAACGATAGTATATGTCAAAATGCAGCTACGACACTTCATCGAGTCTGCTACGGAAGCAGCTAGCGGAGGTTCTTTGATTGGAGGGGCTTGACCCCTGCAGGGCGATCCAACTCGAGCGAGCGGGTGAACATCGAGTTTCTACGTGGTTCATACCGCCGGAGCGTAATACGCTACGTCCACGGTGGTGATTGTTATATCGCTAGCTCATATGAGTGAGTGTGAGTTGCAGGGTTGTGAACACTTTATCGAGTGGACACCTCGGTCCTTTTATAGTCCAAGGCCGGGTGGTTACAATGAGGCCCAGGGCTCAACAGGTGGCCCCGAGGCTATCTCTACCCTATACATAATCTAGGGTTTTACAACTCTGAGTAGAGTGGCTGGTGGAGGAGTTAAGTTCTACTGCTTAGCGCGTTGAGCGCTTCTGACTGCGCGGAAGACGATGATGTCGCCGTCTTGTCGTCGTGTTGCCTCGCTCTGCCGGGCGGCACTGTGGCGATGTCATGTCTCACTGCCTTGCCTTGTCACCGTAATGGCGAACGGGCAGGTGACGGGGGTGTGCGCGTGCCATGCTTCTGGGGAAGGCACGAGCCTTGAAGCACGGTCTGACAGTGCACTCTCCTGATGACCCACGGTCTACGGCGGATCGTGGGACACGTGGCGGCTACGGAGCCCTCCTCGACGGGGAGGAGGTTCAAAGCCCAGGTACACGTGGCAGCTCCGGACCTCACCTCAACGGAGAGGCTATGTCTTGGGCCAAGGGCACGTGTCAGCTCCGGAGCCCTCCTCAGCATGGAGGTGGTTTAGAGCCCGGAAACACGTGGCAGCTCCGGACCTCACCTCAGCGGGGAGGCTTGGTCCGGGGTCAAGGGAACGTGTCGGCTCTGGAGCCCTCCTCACCAGGGAGGAGGTTCGGAGTCCGGGTACACGTGGCAGCTCCGGATCTCACCTCAGCGGGGAGGCTAGGTCCGGGGCCAAGGGCACGTGTCGGCCCTCCTCAGCAGGGAGGAGGTTCGAAGCCCGGGTACACGTGGCAGCTCCGGATCTCACCTCAGCAGGGAGGCTAGGTCCGGGGCCAAGGGAACGTGTCGGGTTCGAAGCCCTCTTTAGCGGGGAGGAGGTTTAGAGCCCACATACACATGGCCGCTCCGGACCTCACCTAAGCAGGAAGGCTTGGTCTGGGGCCAAGGACACGTGTTGGCTCTAGACCCTAGGCGCACGTGGCAGCCCCGGGGTCGACCTCAAGGCCAAGTACACGTGGCCTCGCTAGCGCCCGCCTCAGCAGGGAGGCGGGGCCTCGACAGTCTTCAACCCTTCACGCTAGGATACCCGGTCTGCAGGATACCGATAGTATCCTTAACCGCTAAGCATCATCAGTTGATCGATAGTAGACTTAACCGCTAAGCATCATCAATTGATCGATATTATACTTAACCGCTAAGCATCATTAGTTGATCGATAGTATACTTAACCGCTAAGCATCATCAGTTGATTGATAGTATACTTAACTGCTAAGCGTCATCAATTGATCGATAGTATATTTAACCTCTAAGCATCATCAATTAATTGATAGTATACTTAATCACTAAGCATCATCAGTTGGTCGATAGTATACTTAACCACTAAGCATCATCAGTTGATCGATAGTATAATTAACCGCTAAGCATTATTAGTTATCGATAGTATACTTAACTGCTAAGCATCATTAGTTGATCGATAGTATACTTAGCCGCTAAGCATCATTAGTTGATCGATAGTATACTTAACCGCTAAGCATCATCAGTTGATCGATAGTATACTCATACCGCATGCCCTCGCACTGGTGGCCGACTTCGTTGACTTTTGTGAGATGTTCGTGTGCGTGCAACCTTCGGTGCTGCTTTTTAGGGTGTTCTTCTCCTTTAGGGCATCAGAGAGAAGCACAAGCCACCTGGGGGCTTACTACTTCCAGCATCGAGGGAGGAACTCTGCGCCATACATCGCGCCCTTCTCTCCCAAGAAGTGGGAGCACTGGAGGGAGGACTGGGTAATCGCCCAGACCAATGCTCTCGACCGCTTGGAACTGCCCGCCGATCACCGAGGAAGTCGTCGAAGACGAGATCCCCGACCTTCAGGACGCGTACACGCCGGTGCTCGAGAGGATCAGATACTTGGCGGAGAAAGGCCGGACCTCACAGATGGTCCGGGCCAACTTCCTGTCCTGCTAGATTGCCCCTCTCCAGCAGCGCGTCCGGCCCGCCTGGCAGTACACCTGGGAGGGTGACATGACCCGATTGGTGTGCGGAGCTGGGACGTCGCCGGATCGGGAGATGTTGAGCAACAATGCTGCAAAAGCTCTCCTGTGACCCGATCACCGACGACTCCATCACCCCGCCGGTGAGCTGCTAGCCTGTCTACCTCAACCCGCAGGCGCGGGCCAGGCTATTGAGGGAGTCGCCGACACTGGATGATATCGATGTCGAAGTGCAGTAGGTCGGTGATACTTCACGGGGCGTGGAGATCCCCGGAGCAGGCGGTGCCGGTGGCCAGGCAGGGCCTGCGCTGAACTCACTCCCAAACGAGGGAAGGAGCCAGCTGGCAGACCTACACCTGCAACGCGCCCTCCTTCACCGCCCAATGACGCCCCGGAGTTGAATAGGCACCGAAGAGGAAGTTGATCCGTCCTGACGGAAGCTTCGTCTCGATCCCCCTAGCGTGGGGTTCCCAACTTTCTGTGGTCTCGCACGAGGCGACTGGCGTTGGTGGCAGCTCTGGAGCTGCTGCTGCCGGAGCAGCTCCGGCGGGCATAGGAAGGGCGTCTGGCACTGCTGGAGCTTTGAGGAGGTCCCTTGACGTGCCTACGATGCAGAAGAAGTCCTTGGGTGCATCTCCGGCTCGACAACTGTTGTCGGGGAAGACTCCTGAAGCAACGTCAGCACGACGAGGGTTCCAACACCGCCGTCGGCTCCTCAGCCGTCGAGGGCGGCCTCAGCAGGGAAGGCTCCTGCTACGCCATCTTCGACGACGAAGACCCCTAAGGTTCCGTCGGCTCCAAAGCCGAAGGAGGCGGCCTCAACGCCGATGGAGGCAAGTGGCTCTAGCCCTCCACGTAAGAAGCTCCACGCGGGGTGGAACTTCCAGAACTCCAGGTACGACTCAGCCTTTTGGTTTAGGTTGTGTACTAAGCCGATGGATAGTGTGGTTGACTCTTGGTGCTCCTTGTTGCAGGGCTTCTCCGCGGAGCACTCCTCCTCCTCCTCCTCCTCCTCCGCATCAGCCTAGGAGCGACGGCCCCGTCTCTGCCGAATCTCCGACGCCGGAGCCTACGCTTGGGGCAGCTCCAGATGTCGGTACCCGGGCCCCCGAGGCCATCCAACCGGCGGGCGCAGACGCCTCTGGTAGCAGCGTGGCTGCTGCTGAGCGTGTTGCCAGCCCTCCTCCTCTTCCTCTGCAGGTTGCCGTGATGGTAGCCCCACCAGAAGATGAAGAGCCGGAGGGGGTCGAGGCATTTCCTCGCCTAGCGATGCCGAAGGTCGTGCCGCTCCCCAGGGTCGTGAGATCAGACCGCTCGAGCTTAGACCAAATGCAGGACGTGCTCGAGCAGGAGTGGACCGAGCTAAAGTCCGAGCGGGAGCGCCTTCAGGACTGGGACAACCTGTTGAAGGCGTGCGTCCAGTCCTTCAGGGAGAAGGCGCATGCGCGGGAGGAGTGGCTCGAGGTGCGGGAGGAGGTCATCGAGGAGAAGGAGGTTGTTGTCTCCGAGCTCAACAAGAGGGTTGTGAGCCTCCTGTCTAAGGACAAGGACCTCCATGCCTCCACCGATGCATGTCTCGCGGCTCTATCAAAGCTTCAGGACACGCTCCTTTAGCGGGGGAAGGAGGTAGGGGTGAAGGAGAGGGAGCTTTTCCAATCGTCTGGCCGCTCATGAGGAAGAGCGGGGACACCTGAAGAAGTGGCTTTAGGGTGTCTATGACCGGAGCTCGCCACCACGACCAGGGAGTCTAACCTGGACGAGCGGGCTGCATGGGTGGCCACCAAGGAGCAGGTCCTGGTTGCCCAGGAGCAGGAGCTGGCGAGCAGCAATTGGCGGGGGGGGGGGGGGGGGGGGGGGGGCTGGTTTCCACCGCCAAGATGGTTTAAGAACTCCTCCTTCTCGTGCCGCTGAGGCAGAGAAGGTCTAGGACTTCCTTGGCCGCGCAGAGGCGAAGCTGGAACCCTTTGTCTTCGGCCCCTTGCGCTCCGATGGTCCGGCCCAGGAGGTGAGCCAAGTGCTCCCTGCCCTGGACTCGGTCGGAGTCGAGCTCATGGCATTGGAGAACGTCGTGAGGGAGCAGCTGGAGACTGAAGGCAAGTCTCTGGCCCAGCAGGTGGCACAACATGTGCTCTGTTGCCTTCGGAGTTGCGACCCAGCATCTCCCTGAAACCTATGGCACAGGGCCACAGTGCAGAGCTGTCGGGGGTAGACAAGTCACCGTGGAGGAGGTCGTCTTACTTGTACCTGCTAGGTTCCAACGCGAGTAGCTTCTAGGTATCCCGCTCACCTTGTATTATCCTCCGTATGCCGGAGCCCTGCCATGAATATAGACTTTTTTGTTTCAAATCTTGTGTGTCTTGAGTTGATGGTGTATACTTCAGACCCTTGGCAGCGCAAAGGTCTGGAATGACTTAGTCGAAGTGGATAGCTCTTTACCAATGTCATGAGATTGTTTCTCCGGGTCCTTAGCAGCGTAAGGACCCAGAGCGCTCCAACAGTGTGGCTAACTTGCCCTCCCGGGTCCTTGGAAGCGCAAGGATCCGAGGGGACCTCGATCAATGTCTTCATCTTGTTGTAGCGGAGCTCTGAGTCCTCTACTCGCTGCTACAGTGTCCGACGTCCTTCCGGTCTAGTTCACCGTGATAGCCTCCTGGTAGGTATGGCCCTTGAGTTGGGGCGCACCTACAAAGTAGACTAGATGAGGCATTATGTCAGCATCAGACCTCCTGGGAGGTTCAGGACGCCAAGGACCTGTTGAGACCTGGAGACATGGAAGACAAAAGGAGTAGTCGTGCTCTCTAGCCACTCTTTCTTGTTGTTAGTTTTGCTGCGGTTTACGGTCCTAAGCTGAGCTACGAGACTTGGGTAATTCGATGCGGGTCGTTCGAGTTATGGTAAAAGCCTTGCCTAGGGGTATGAGCCGTTCGATTCCCCAGTACTCAACTGTAGCGCTGGAGGGACAGAGTGTGTACGCTTAGGATATGGAACTAGGCTAAGTAGGTTAAACAACCTGGACCTCCCCACTAGCGTAAGCCTTTCAAGGAAGGGACCATTCGGCACCATACGACCCTCAGGCAACGAGACAACCAAAGGAACCCAAGTTATGGTTAAAGTTTTGCTCGGGGGTATGAGCCGTACGGTTCCCCGGTACTGAGCTGTAGTGCGAAAGAGGCAGAGTGTGCACGCTTAGGGTATGGAACCAGTCTAAGTAGGCTACACACCCTAAACCTCCCACTAGTGTAAGCCTTTTGAGAGAGGGACCATTCGACGCCATAGGGCCCCCGAGCAACGAGAGAACCATAGGTACCTCAAGCGGAATTGCCTGCAGAAGGATAGCACAACTCCTACTATGGATGAGGACAGGAAAAAGTGACTAGCCACACGGCCGGAGCAGTATGGAAAGAAAGCACGAAAATAAAAGGGTAATATCTGGGGTACGGTTACTTTCTTGTCCGTAGGTGTGTACCTTCCTGTCGGTACCCTCAATATGGGGTACCCCCGCGCATAGGGGAAACTGCCTAAGGACCTCGCCCTTCTCCACAGGGAGAGTTCCGAAGGCGCCACGTGTCCCGCGGGGCCGGACCTCCCTCTCCTCAGAGGATAGCTCCGGGCCCGCCACGTGGCCAACAGAGCCGGACCTCCCCCCTCCGCGGGGAGTGCTCTGAAGGTTCCACGTGTCCCGCAAGGCCGGACCTCCCTCTCCTCAGAGGAAAGCTCCGAGCCCGCCACGTGGCCAGCAGAGCCGGACCTCCCTCCTCTGCGGGGAGAGCTCCGAAGGCTCCACGTGTCCAGCGGGGCCGGACCTCCCTCTCCTCAGAGGAGAGCTCCGGGCCCGCCACGTGGCCAGCAGAGCCGGACCTCCCTCCACCACGGGGAGAGCTCCGAAGGTTCCACATGTCTAGTGGGGCCGGACCACCCTCTCCTCAGAGGAGAGATCCAGGCCCGCCACGTGGCCAGCAGAGCCGCGCTACCTGCCCCCGCGCAGTAGGCAGCAAGAGTAAAGACGCGCCATACTTTGCCCGTACAAGGTATTCAAGACTCGCGCCTTCCCAAGGCGCGAAGACGCGGAGCACGCCCTTGTCAGGTGCCGTTGCGCCCAGTCACGTCGCAGTGAACACTGGCACGCCGCGTCGGAGGCTGTGCGCCGATAAACACAGCGACAAGACATCCCCTGCCGCCCCTGCCATCATCAACCACTACGACTAGCTTGCGGCATGGGCAGGGCGGTAGAACAAAGAATCAGAAGCCTTCGCCAGAGACAACTATCAGCGTAACTGCAATATACGATAGATGGCAGGCAATCTCTCCGGGACCACCTATCGTGTCCCGGGCCCACCTTGTAAGCCGCCCAAGCCTTGGACTATAAAAGGCTCGGGTAGACGACGTTAGCAAGGGTTCACTCCATAGCCATTCGCACCTGAGGGTTCGACTCTTTGCACACTTGTTCCCTAGACATTCTAGCACTCAGGTTATCCTCAAGCTCAGAACTCCGGTTCTAAGCACCAAGCAATACAACGAGCACCTCTGCTCACCGTGGACGTAGGGTTTTACGCTCCGGCGGCCTGAACCACGTAAAAATCTCTGTGTCAAGCTTCTCCTTCTATTGTCCCTAACGCGTAAGATCCCCGTGAGTGACTAGCCCCTCCGAAAAAGAACCTCCACGGGCTGCCCAAAGCAGGCCCGGGGGAAGTGTCGACAACACACTTCAACATTTGGCGCACCAGGTCGGGGGCTTTTCCCTTGCGCGACGAGCTTTCGCCGACGAAGATGACGAAGCTTCCTTCAGTGGCAAGCTCTCCCCGCCCACGTTCATGACAAATGGTGACCAGCGGGGACTACGTCTCGACACACTTAGGACAGAGTGTGTCGGTGCAAGCTAGAAGCCAGCAGCCAACTCCGGCAGCGCCGAATCCAACGAGACCAAGATCCAATGCAGCACTGAGTGTCTCCCACAGGAGTGCACTAGTTGCAGCACGAGCGCTACTGCGCAATCCACCTGCTGGGGACGTGCCTCAGTCAGCGATCCAGCAGTGGATTCGCGACGTAGACCGTCTCGTCGTCGCCGCCGCCAACCCTCGACTTCGGCGGGGACGACGTCCCGATCAACCAGGTGTGTTGCTGACGCGCACGCCAACGGTTGACGGTGAGACTGCAGACTACCGATCCACCGAGCTCCCATCTGCGGACCTGAGGTCGGAGTTGGAGCGATGTCACCTGGGCGAAGACGCCCGCGTGACCATCGAGCGATGCCGAGAGAGGCGTCGCAACCGCGAGGTCGGCTACAGCATGTCGACCGCCTCGACTCATCCTGGCCTGCAGAGGTTCGCTACGCAATCTCTGCCCCAGGCATACGCCACGCAGCATATGCCTCAGCCATATGCTCTGCAAGTGGCACCCCCGGTCTATGGCGCAGCCTTGCCCATACCGGGGTACACGGTGCCGACGGCGAACCAAGCGTTCGAGGAACCAACACCTGCAGCAACAGGAGCAGGATGTGTGGCCCTGGCGCCACACCTTCGATTCGCGAAGTGGCTGCACAAGTTCCGGCCGCACCTGCTCGAGAAGTACGATGGCATCATCAACCCGGCGGAGTTCCTCCAAATCTACTCCACCGCCATCCTAGCTGCAGAAGGGGACGAGGCCGTCATGGCCAACTACTTCCCCGTCGCCTTGACCGGCCCAGCTCGGTCTTGGCTCATGAATCTCCCCCAGGGTTCCATAACCTCCTCGGAAGAGCTCTGTCGGCAGTTTACTGTGAACTTCGGCAGCTCCTACACTCGACCTGGCACGGAGCTCGACCTCCACGCTATCCAACAACAATCTGGAGAGACACTGCGCTCCTTCATCCAGCGGTTCTCCCAGGTGAGGAACACCATCCCCCATATCCAGAATGCTTCTGTGGTGGTGGCGTTCCGACAGGGTGTAAGGGACAAGAAGATGCTCGAGAAGCTCACGACTAGAGAAGTGTGCGATGTCTCAGAGATCTTCAGTCTGGCAGACAAGTGCGCCAGGGCAGCAGAAGAGCGTAACTGGCACTCACATCCAGTCTCCGAAGACGGAGAACAACCCAGACCAAATGTTGCCCCCCATGGGAGCGACAGAAAGGTCAAGAAGGCCGGCGGCAAGATCATGCTCCCGACTGAAGCTCCAGTTGCAACAGCTGCAGCACCCGCTGAAGCTCTGGGGCCACGCCACGACAAGAGGCCGCGACAGTCACCAGCTCCGGACGGTGACCAAGGCGAGCCGTGCCCCGTGCACAACACCAGCAGCCATACTGCTGCTCAGTGCCGGGAGATCCAGAAGCTCGCGGAGCGCTTCCGCAGGGGGAAGCAACTGCGTGCTGACGCCCCTCCCTTCTGTCAAAGAGAGGGCGAGCAGAAGGTCGACGCCCAGGTCAACATCGGCCAGCACATGGAGTTCCAGGAGCCCCAGTGCGGCGTGAAGGCGGTGCACAACCACGAGGACTCCAGCTCCAGCGACGACGATTCATGTTGGTAGCACGCTACGGCTACTTCGTCTTGAAGGTGCCTACACCAACAGGCGTCTTCAAGATCTGTGGAGACTGCACTGCTGCTATGTCAGCCTTGGAAAAGCTCCAAGCATCTGCAGCAGCCCGAGCACCAGCCCCCGGCAGTGCAGAACCGGGCCAGCTCCACCCGAGCGCACGCCTCCGTGCCTCGGCCTCACCTCCCTGGGGCCGCCCTGGACATGTCAACCCCCTGTCGGCCTAAGCCAATGGAGGAAGACATCCTGGATCCCCCAAGAAGGGTTTGGGTCTGTTTACCTCTTGTCAGCACGAGCCAATGGAGGAGGGTACCCCGGGGCTCCCGGGAGAAGCCACGCAGGGTCAGCTCCGGCGTGAAGATATCGACCTCGTCAACGAGGCACGATTACAAGCAACGTTCTGCAACGCACGGTCCTGGCTGGCGCTCCGGCGCTACCGCCAAAGGACCAAGCGTGTCCAGGAGCTCCAGGGAGGCGACCTGGTGCCGCGGCGCATACTTTCTCGCGAAGGGACCGACAAACTCTCCCCTAGCCGGGAAGGTCCCTTTCGAGTTACAAAAGTTTGCCGCCCTAGGTGCACACGCCTCCCCACCAAGGATGGGGGTCCGCTCCTGAACCCTTGGAACATAGAACACCACTGTAAGTTCTATCCTCAGAGCATTGGTAGCACATGTCTTTTCTTTTCTGTAATAAGATCCCATAGAGTCTAGGAGCAGCGCTCGGAGCAACTAAACCCCAGGGGATGGTCCAGGACTACGTCCAGCTTGGCCTAGTTCCGACCCTAAGTGCGTAGGATCTTGCTTCCCCTCATAATGGGGTGGTCATTGCCTCCATGATTAGCCTGATTTCCTCCTATGGACGTTCATACAAGGAAAAACCTGATCTACCCCACTCTTCCTTTTGTGCTTGTTTAAATTACGCATTAATTTTTCCGACCACACTTTCCATGTATGCTCTTACATTTAGCTCTCCTTTCTCACTCTCATCCCTAGTCGGCATTTGCTATCCTACCGAAGACGGTTGCGCTTGAGGTACCTGCCGATGGCCAGGGGGCCTTTCGGGCCTCCCCCAGTTAGGTATTGCGATGCCAGTTGGTCACCTCCAGGAAAGCCCCGCGCTGTGCATGGGGGGTCCAGGGTGCGTAACCTGCTTTGCCTGGTTCTGACCCAAAGCATGCGCGCCCTACCCTTCGGAGGTCCACGGGAGCACAACCTCTTTGCCTGGTTCCGTACCAAAAGCATGTGCACTCTGCCTCCCGGCGTTGCGGTCCGGTAATAGAGGCCGGACGGTCGTACCCTGACCTCGGAGGGAGCCGGACTCCCGGCGTCGGGCGCACAGAATTGCCCAAGCCCCGTATACCGGACCAAGACCGTAAGCCAAATAAGACTAGGAGACTAGGAAGGGAGAGCCCCCGAGGAGAATTACGTTTCCTCTACTTATATGCAGGACCTCCAAGCTTTAGCTGCGGGGATCACGCAGGGAAGGGCCGGAGCTCCAGACTACTTCAAGGCAAGACCGGAGGAGCCGGACCTCGCCCCCTCAGCAAGGGCGAGCTCCGAAGGCTCCACGTGTCCCGCAAGGCCGGACCTCCCTCTCCTCAGAGGAGAGCTCCGGGCCCGCCACGTGGCCAGCAGATCCGGACCTCCCCGTCCTCACGGCGCGAGCTCCGAAGACCCCTTGGTCCCTTAATCCAACAGGGACCCGAGGAAAGTGTCTGTGCAAGACTTCAAGATCGGTGAAGACCTCCGAGGTCCTTGCGGAGCTAAGGACTCGGCCAGGCCAAGCTGAGAAGAAGATAAACATAGACGCAACAATCAAGAGTCTGTTCATTCAAGGCTCCATGAGCTGGACTACAGACTCAACAAAAGCGAAAAAGAAAAGGTACAAGCCCTAGGAATCCCCGGACTCGCGCCGGAACCTAGAGGCCACGAGGGCGGCCACATCCTCGACTTCAGTCCTCGCGACGCCCTCCCGCTCCGCGACGGGGCCCTGCCTCACCGGCTCCAGAGAAAGGGAGGGATCCCAGCTCTAGAAGCACGCCAGCACGTGCGTGGCAACCTCCATCGCCAAACCCCGTCCCTCCGCCTCGAGCTCGCCGATGATCACCGCTTCGAGCCCGCCCAGTTTGGCGCCGATGGACTCGAGCGCCGGGATCGCCTCGGCCACCTTCTGCGCCGGAGCCTCTGTCCTCACCGGGCTGAAGCCGAGAGGAACCAGGGCGGATCCTGCCTGGTCGATAAAGCTCCAAACCGCATGGGCCTCGACGGACCGTGAAGCCTGGAGCTCCTCCATCTCTTGGTGGATTGCCAGTAGGGCGTCAGGACCCTCCTCGGAGAACTTCTTCTCCTTACCTGCCAGAGAATCTTCCCGAAGCTAGAGACCTTGGGCGAGCCGCTCCAACTCCGACGCCCGGAAATCGGCTGCCAGCTCCCGATCCAGCACTGCCTGGCGCTCCCGGGAGACCTGCTCCTCCCTCGCGACCAGAGCGGCCTCCCGAGTCTCCAGCTCCTTGGCTCGGGCCCTTAGGTCGCCCTCGCCAGCCACCAGATGTGCGACAACCTTCTTTGCCTCAGCCGCCAAGGCGCGCTCCCGGTCCGCGACGACGCGCTCGTGGCGCACCAGCTTCAGCCGCAGCTCCTCCAGGGAAGGGGATTGCGCCCCGGCCTTGGCATAAGCCTCGCGAGCCTTCTGGTGAAGCCGCCGGGTTTCGGAGTCCAAGCGGTTGACGACCCTCTTCGGAGCGTCGAGGAGCACCTCTATGGCGTCAAGCTTCGCCCGCATCGAGTCGAGCTTTGCCCTGACCTCGTGGGTCTGCTGCCTCAAGAGGTGCCCCCAGCTGAGGAGGCGATTCCTCTCCTCAGCCTATGCCTCCCGCTCACTCTCAAGAGCGGCCAGGACCTGTTTGACGCTCATCTGAGCAAGGTCCAAGGCGTCCGCCAGGGGCAGCGGGGCGGCAGAGGCCGAAGCCGCACCCCCGACTTCCTCCATCACATCATCCTCAGAAGGAGATGTTGGCGCTGCAGCAGGGACCGCGACAAGGTGCTGATCTGGAGAAACAGGCGCCGAGGCATGACCGCTTTCGACGCGCCCCTGCTTGTTGCCCGCCGGAGGGCCAGAAGCCGCTCCCAACACCTGCTCAGCACCGGAGGGTTGAGCGCCGTTAGTCGGCCCCGCCGAGCCCTCGGCAGTCGCCGACTTCTGAGTTGGCGACGGAGGACGAACGGGAGCTACTGCCGCCGTCACGGGAGTTGTTCCAGCCGGCAGAGATGTGGCCTGCGCTGGCCCAGGGGCCGGCGAAGCCGCTGCAGTTCCTGGATGCTACGGCGTGGATCCTCTGCCAGCCGGAGATGATCGGGGAGCAGACTCGCCCCTGGTAGCCGATGAATCCCGAGGGACGCGGACGCTCCAACGGGCACGGAGCCCCTGCTTCCGAGCTGGGGTAGACCCGCCGAAACCTGCCGCCGGGGCGTGCGTTGGCCGGGGCGCCTGAGCCCTGGGCACGCCCCCGGGCATCGCAGCACCGGCATCCCCCCTCGAAGCTCCACTACCTGAAGAAGGAGGGCGGGGTGCCCGGGGCCCCTCGGATTGCTGCTGTCCAAGGGGAGTCTCGTCGGAGTGGAAGGCCCGAGACCTCTTGGGGTCGCCACCCGACGAACTAACACCTCTAGAAGGAGGATGCGAAAATACTCTAGTCCCCTAGCTTGGCGCGAACAACGCCGTCGGAGGGGACCGGGCGCGTTTCTTCTCTGGCAGATTGGAAGCCATGACCAACAGAAGCTCAAGAACTTGGAAGACAAGGGCGCAAGAACTCAGAGAACAAGGAAGGTTCAAGCTCGGGGAAGTGCAAAGGGAAGCCTGCGATGCAGATAAGATCCCCTTTTATACTTCCCATACTTGATTCAAATTGATTCGAAACTCTTCGAATGCACTGCTTGGACAACTGCTTCAGCTCCAAGACCAAGCGTCAATGACAAGTGGACCCGAGCCGTCCAGCAGAAGCGGTGGCCAAGAAGTTAGTCTCCCGAGAAGTCAATCCGGCGGGACGCTTCGGCGATTCTTGAAAAGGCGTTGCGACGTGCGGAAGTGGCATCCTTGGGAACCACCGCAGTAAAAGCAGCCATCAAGCAGGGCTCACGCCCTCACGATCCCACGACTGTTCGTGCTCTGACAACAGTCAAAGCGGGTCTTCAAGAAGGTGCGCGAAGTTAAAGATACGGGGGCCCCACCTCAGGCTCGCTATCTCCCCCAAATGGGCCCGGGGGCCACTGTCGGTACCCTCAATATGGGGTACCCCCGCGCACAAGGGAAACTGCCTAAGGACCTCGCCCTTCTCCGCAGGGAGAGTTCCGAAGGCGCCACGTGTCCCGCGGGGCCGGACCTCCCTCTCCTCAAAGGAAAGCTCCGGACCCACCACGTGGCCAGCAGAGCCGCGCTACCTGCCCCCGCGCGGTAGGCAGCAAGAGTAAAGACGCGCCATACCTTGCCCGTACAAGGTATTCAAGACCCCCACCTTCCCAAGGCGCGGAGACGCGGAGCACGCCTCTCTCACGTGCCGTTGCGCCCAGTCACGTCGCAGTGAAGACTGGCACGCCGCGTCAGAGGCTGTGCGCCAATAAAAACAGTGACAAGACATCCCCTGCCGCCCCTGCTATCGAAGTGTATGGTCGACACTTCCCCCGGACCTGCTCTGGGCTGCCCGCGGAGGTTCTTTTTCAGAGGGGCTAGTCGCTTGCGGAGAGCTTAAGCGTTAGGGACGAGTGAGGGAGAAGCTTGACACGACGAGTTTTACGTGGTTCGGGCCACCGGAGCGTAAAACCCTACATCCACGGCGAGCAGAGGTACTCATTGTATTGCTTGCTGCTCAGAACTAGAGTCCTGGGCTCGAGGGTGAGTGATGTCTAGGGTGCGAGTCCACCGGGTTTGAACCCAAGGGTGCGAATGGCTGGAGTGCGAACCCCCGCTAACGTTGCCTACCCGAGCCTTTTATAGTCCAAGGCTTGGGCGGCTTACAAGGTGGGCCCTGGGGACCCGACAGGTGGTCCCAGGGTGATTTCCTACCAGCTTCTATGTCTTGGCGCTGGCGTCGAGGTCCTCGTCCTGCCACCCTGTCCATGCTGCAGGCTAGGTGTAGCGTGCAGCCATTGGTGATGGCAGGGACGGTAGGGCATGTCTTGTCCATGTCTTGTCGCTGCCTTCAATGGACTGCAGCTTCTGACACTATGTGCCTATCTTGACTGTGACTGGTCACAGTGGCACCTTCCTGGCGTGCGTTGCGCCTCCGCGTGTTGGGAAGGCGCGGGTCGTGAATGCCATGTACGGTAAAGGCATGGCGCGCCTTTACTTCTGCTGCCTACCGCGCTGGGTGGACAACGCTGCTCTGCTGGCCACGTGTCGGGCCCGGAGCTCTCCTCTGAGGAGAGGAGGAGCTCTAGCCCCGCAGGACACGTGGAGCCTTCGGAGCTCACCCCCGCGGAGAGGGCGAGGTCCGACCTTCTAGGCCACGTGGCAGGCCCGGAGCTATCCTCCGAGGGGAGGGAAGCTTCGGTCCTACTGGACACGTGGCTCCTTTGGAGCTCGCCCCGGCGGATGGGGCGAGGTCCGGCCTTCTGGGCCACGTGGCAGGCCCGGAGCTATCCTCCGAGGGGAGGGAAGCTCCGACCCTACCAGACACGTGGCTCCTTCGGAGCTCACCCCGGCGGATGGAGCGAGGCCCGGCCTTCTGGGCCACATGGCAGGCCCGGAGCTATCCTCTGAGGGGAGGGAAGCTCCGGCCCTACTGGACACGTGGCTCCTTCGGAGCTCGCCCCGGCGGAAGGGGCGAGGTCTGGCCTTTTGGGCCACGTGACAGGCCCGAAGCTATCCTCTAAGGAGAGGAGAGCTCCGGCCCTGCCGGACACGTGGTGCCTTCGGAGCTTGCCCCTGCGGAGGGGGCGAGGTTCTTAGGCGGTTTTACCCTGTGCGCGGGGGTACCCGGTATTGAGGGTACCGACAGTGGCCCCCGGGCCCACCTTGGGGGAGGTATCGATCCCGGGGTGGGGCATTCTTCTTTCCGCGCACATCCTTGTCTTGAGTATTCCCTATGCTGATAGGGTCTCGACGGCTTCGGAGTTCAACTTCTGAGGAGAGGGTGAACCCTGGCATTGGAGCTCAGCTCTGCCGTGGGGGCGGAGGTCCGGAAGTCATCGGAGCTTAGGCCCACGAAGGGCGTGAGGTCCGGTCATCAGGGCTCGCCTCTCAAAGGAGGGCGAGAGCTGCCATCGGAGCTCGGCCTAGCTGTGGGGGCGGAGGTTCGAAAGTCAACGGAGCTCAGGCCCACGAAGGGCGTGAGGTTCGGCATCAGGGCTCACCTCTGAAAGGAGGGCGAGGGCTGGCATTGGAGCTCGGCCCAGCTGTGGGGGCGGAGGTCCGGAAGTCATCGGAGCTCAGGCCCACGAAGGGCGTGAGGTCCGGCATCAGGGCTCGCTTCTGAAAGGAGGGCGAGGGCTGGCATCGGAGCTCGGCCCAGCTGTGGGGGCGGAGGTCCGGAAGTCATCGGAGCTCAGGCCCAGGAAGGGTGTGAGGTCCGGCATCAGGGCTCGCCTCTGAAAGGAGGGCGAGGGCTAGCATCGGAGCTCGGCCCAGCTGTGGGGGCAGAGGTCTGGAAGTCATCGGAGCTCAGGCCCACGAAGGGCGTGAGGTCCGGCATGAGGGCTCACCTCTGAAAGGAGGGCGAGGGCTGGCATCGGAGCTCGGCCCAGCTGTGGGGGCGGAGGTCCGAAAGTCATCGGAGCTCAGGCCCACAAAGGGCGTGAGGTCCGGCATCAGGGCTCGCCTCTGAAAGGAGGGCGAGGGCTGACATCGGAGCTCGGCCCAGCTGTGGGGGCGGAGGTCCGAAAGTCATCGGAGCTCAGGCCCATGAAGGGTGTGAGGTCCGGCATCAGGGCTCGCCTCTGAAAGGAGGGCGAGGGCTCGCATCGGAGCTCGGCCCAGCTGTGGGGGCGGATGTCCGGAAGTCATCGGAGCTCATGCCCACGAAGGGCATGAGGTCCGGCATCAGGGCTCACCCCTGTGGAAGGGTGATGTGCGTCTTCATAGCTCAGCCCATTGTAGGGCGCAAGGTCCGACTTCGGTGTTCACCCCTGTGGGGTCGCGACCGGCTTCGGAGATCACACCTGCGATAGGTGTGTCGTCCGGCATCGGACCTTAGCCCAGTGTAGAGCACACGGTCCGGCTTCGGTGTTCACCTCTGTGGGGTGGTGACCGGCTTCGGAGATCACACCTGCGATAGGTGTGTCGTCCGGCATCGGACCTTAGCCCAGTGTAGGGCACACGGTCCGGCTTCGGTGTCCACCCCTGTGGGGTGGCGACCGGCTTCGGAGATCACACCTGTGATAGGTGTGTCGTCCGGCATCGGACCTTAGCCCAGTGTAGGGCACACGGTCCGGCTTCGGTGTTCACCCCTATGGGGTGGCGACCGGCTTCGGAGATCACACCTGCGATAGGTGTATCGTCCGGCATCGGACCTTAGCCCAGTGTAGGGCACACGGTCCGGCTTCGATGTTCACCCCTGTGGGGTGGCGACCGGCTTCGGAGATCACACCTGCGATAGGTGTGTCGTCCGGCATCGGACCTCAGCCCAGTGTAGGGCACACGGTCCGACTTCGGTGTTCACCCCTGTGGGGTGGCGACCGGCTTCGGAGATCACACCTGCGATAGGTGTGTCATCCGGAATCGGACCTTAGCCTAGTGTAGGGCACACGGTCCGGCTTCGATGTTCACCCCTGTGGGGTGGCGACCGGCTTCGGAGATCACACCTGCGATAGGTGTGTCGTCCGGCATCGGACCTTAGCCCAGTGTAGGGCACACGGTCCGGCTTCGATGTTCACCCCTGTGGGGTGGCGACCGGCTTCGGAGATCACACCTGCGATAGGTGTGTCATCCGGCATCGGACCTTAGCCCAGTGTAGGGCACACGGTCCGGCTTCGGTGTTCACCCGTGTGGGGTGGCGACCGACTTTGGAGATCACATCTGCGATAGGTGTGTCGTCCGGCATCGGTCCTTAGCCCAGTGTAGGGCACACGGTCCGGCTTCGGTGTTCACCCCTGTGGGGTGGCGACCGACTTCGGAGATCACACCTGCGATAGGTGTGTCGTCCGACATCGGACCTTAGCCCAGTGTAGGGCACACCGTCCGGCTTCGGAGCTCACCCCTGCTGAGTGGGTGAGGTCCGGCGCTGCTCAGGGGCCCTCCCTTTCCTGTCCCTTAGTCTCATTTGGCTTACTGTCCCGGGCCGGAATACGGGGCTTGGGTAATCCAGTGCACTTGGTCCCGAAGGTCTGGCCCCCAGCCCTAGTCAGGGTGTAACCGTCTGGCCCCCTAGTACTCAGATCGTAGCGCTGGGGGGGGGCAGAGTGCGCATGCTTTGGGTGCAGGACCAGGCAAAGCAAGGCTCGTGACCCCCGGTCTGGCGTAGGTTTTTTCCCGGAGGAGACCAACTGGCGTTACAGTACCCTTACAGGGGGAGGTCCAAAAGGCCCCCGGGCCTCTGGCAGGTACCCCAAGCACTACCGCCTTCGGCAGGATGGCAAATATCGACTATGCGTGAGAGTGGGAAAGAGGAACCGAGTGTACAATGGATGTACACTGTCTAGAGCGTGGGAAGGTGATCATATAAATTAATGCGTAATTTAAATAAACACCTAAGTAAGCATGGTGAACTTACTGGGGTAGCGTCGGAGCGCCTGTCTTGGGCTTGCTGGAGTAGGCACTGCCGGAGTCGGCTGCTGGCCTCCAGCTTGCACCGACACACTCCGTCCTGAGCGTGTCGAGAAGTAGTCCCCGCTGGTCTCCGTTCGTCATGAACGTGGCCGGGGAGAGCTTGCCGCTGACAGAAGCTTCGTCATCTTCGTCGGTGAAAGCTCATCGCGCAAGGGAAAAGCCCCCTTCCTGGCGCGCCAAATGTCAAAGTGTGTGGTCGACACTTCCCCCGGACCTGCTTTGGGCAGCCCGCGGAGGTTCTTTTTCGGAGGGGCTAGTCGCTTGCGGAGAGCTTAAGCGTTAGGGGCGAGTGAGGGAGAAGCTTGACACGACGAGTTTTACGTGGTTCGGGTCGCCGGAGCGTAAAACCCTACGTCCACGACGAGCAGAGGTGCTCGCTGTATTGCTTGCTGCTCAGAACCGGAGTCCTGGGCTTGAGGGTGTGTGATGTCTAGGGTGCGAGTCCACCGAGTTCGAACCCAAGGGTGCGAATGGCTGGAGCGCGAACCCCCGCTAACGTTGCCTACCTGAGCCTTTTATAGTCCAAGGCTTGGGCGGCTTACAAGGTGGGCCCCAGGGGCCCGACAGGTGGTCCCGGGGTGATTTCCTACCAGCTTCTATGTCTTGGCGCTGGAGTCGAGGTCCTCGTCCTGCCACCCTTTCCATGCTGCAGGCTAGGTGTAGCGTGCAACCGTTGGTGATGGCAGGGCCGGTAGGGCATGTCTTGTCCGTCTCTTGTCGCTGCCTTCAATGGACTGCAGCTTCTGACACTATGTACCTATCTTGACTGTGACTGGTCACAGTGGCGCCTACCTGGCGTGCGCTGCGCCTCCGCGTCTTGGGAAGACGCGGGTCGTGAATGCCTTGTACAGTAAAGGCATGGCGCGCCTTTACTTCTGCTGCCTACCGCACTGGGTGGATAGCGCTGCTCTGCTGGCCACATGTCGGGCCCGGAGCTCTCCTCTGAGGAGAGGAGGAGCTCTGGCCCAGCCGGACACGTGGAGCCTTCGGAGCTCACCCCCGCGGAGGGGGCGAGGTCCGACCTTCTAGGCCATATGGCAGGCCCGGAGCTATCCTCTGAGGGGAGGGAAGCTCCGGCCCTACTGGACACGTGGCTCCTTTGGAGCTCGCCCCGGTGGATGGGGCGAGGTCCGGCCTTCTGGGCCACGTGGCAGGCCCGGAGCTATCCTGTGAGGGGAGAGAAGCTCCGGCCCTACTAGACACGTGGCTCCTTCGGAGCTCGCCCCGGCGGATGGAGCGAGGTCCGGCCTTCTGGGCCACGTGGCAGGCCCGGAGCTATCCTCCGAGGGGAGGGAAGCTCCGGCCCTACTAGACACGTGGCTCCTTCGGAGCTCGCCCCGGCGGAGGGGGCGAGGTCTGGCCTTCTGGGCCACGTGGCAGGCCCGGAGCTATCCTCTAAGGAGAGGAGAGCTCCGGCCCTGCCGGACACGTGGTGCCTTCGGAGCTTGCCCCTGTGGAGGGGGCGAGGTCCTTAGGCGGTTTTACCCTGTGCGCCGGGGTACCCGGTATTGAGGGTACCGACACCTGCCATCATCAACCACTACGACTAGCTTGCGGCATGGGAAGGGCGGCAGAACGAAGACTCAGAAGCCTTCGCCAGAGACAACTACCGGCGTAACTGCAATATACGGTAGATGGCAGGCAATCTCCCCGGGACCACTTGTCGGGTCCCGGGCCCACCTTATAAGCCGCCCGAGCCTTGGACTATAAAAGGCTCGGGTAGGCGACGTTAGCAAGGGTTTGCTCTTCAGCCATTCGCATCTGAGGGTTCGACTCTTTGCACACTTGTTCCCTAGACATTCTAGCACTCAGGTCATCCTCAAGCTCAGAACTCTGGTTCTGAGCGCCAAGCAATACAACGAGCACCTCTGCTCACCGTGGACGTAGGGTTTTACGCTCCGGCGGCCTGAGCCACGTAAAAATCTCTGTGTCAAGCTTCTCCTTCCATCGTCCCTAACGTGTAAGCTCTCCGTGAGTGACTAGCCCCTCCGAAAAAGAACCTTCACGGGCTGCCCAGAGCAGGCCTGGGGGAAGTGTCGACAACACACTTCGACACTTCCGACCCCCAAGTACTCAGTTGTAGCACAGGGGAGGCATTGCGGCAGGCTTAGGGTACGAAACAGGCTAAGCAGGTTGCGTGTCCTGGACCTCCCGCGGGCGTTAACCTTTTAGCGAGCAGACCTTCCAATGCCACGAGACCTAGGACAAGTATGTAGGACAGACTCCTGGCATGCCATTTACAGTTGATATGCATGAGAGAGCACAAACTGTAAAGAGAGAGTACGCAGGGTAAGACGAACCGCCTCGAGCTGTCTACTCCGCACAAACCGCCTTCTCGAGAAAGTATTCATCAAAGCACCAGGTCGCCAGCCTCGAGCTGTCTACTCCGCAAAAACTGCTGCTGATAGCGTCGGAGCGTGTGGCGGTACCGTGCGTTTTGAGCAACCACTTGCCACATTTGCTCATCGACAAGGTCGATATCTTCACGCCGGAGCTGGTCCTGTCTAGCTTCGTCGTATGCTTGGACATGGGATGAGCCCATGGTGGTTTTGGGGGGGAGGGTGGCCTCGACCGCCTACACCAGTGTAAGAGGGTGTTTCCCTTGTCACACGACGAAGGGACGTCTGGCTAGACGTGGATCACCTTGTGTCGCTCGTTGTCTGCGCTGGAGTTAGAGTCGAAGTTGTCGTAGACGGCTTTCAACCGCCTGCTTGCGGTCTTGATACTCCATCTCTTGCTCAGCGCTAGTGGGAGGGTACGCCGTCTTGGCACGGCCGTTGTTGTTGCAGCTCACGGAAGCGCTCCGCAAGCTTCTTGATCTCACGGCAGTCGCTGACGTCGTGGCGGTTGGAGTTGTGAACCGGGCACCACTGCCTGTGTCGCTGGCAGACGACGGTCGCAGGCGCATGTCACTGCGTGGGGCTCAGCCCTCACCAGTTGCTGCAAGGGCGGCGGTGGGTGCCCCGGCCAAAGGCTTGTCCTTGCCTCCGATCTTCTTCTGTTGCTGCTGCTTGGAGCAACTTCTCCGGCACTCCCCGCCGTGGAGGCAGGTTGTGAGTGCCAGTCTCAGCCTTCCGGCACCCTGGCACACTTGTCGGCCAGGCTGAAGAGCTCGGATACGTCTTACATGTCGTGCGTGGTTAACTTCTCGAGCATCTTCTTGTCGCGGACGCCCTACCGGAAGGCGACGATGACAGAGGCGTTGGAGATGCGGGGGATGGTGTTCCTAACCTAAGAGAACCACTGGATGAAGGATCGTAGCGACTCCCATCGTGCTGACGCACGGCGTGGAGGTCAAGCTCGTTGCCGAGGCGCGTGTAGGAACTCTCGAAGTTGGCTATGAATCTCCAACACAACTTTTCCCAGGATGAGATGGATCCTAGGGGAAGGTTCATGAGCATGACCGGGTAGTGCCGGTTAGGGCCACGGGGAAGTAGTTGTACATGACGACCTCATCCCCTTTTGCAGCTAGGATGGAGGTGGAGTAGATCTGCAGGAACTCGACGGGGTTGACTGTCCCGTCGTATTTCTTCGACAAGTGGGGCCGGAACTTGGGTGGCAAGACCACCATGCGAAGGCGCAGGGCGAGCGCCATGCAGCCCCTGACTGCTCCTGAAGAGGCAAAGGTCTACGGGGAGCGTCCTGTCGATACGGTGCTCGAGGAGTCGTACTCTCCTTCGAGGTTGCGATGCCTCTCGTGACGTCACTCGATGGTGACGCGACCATATTCGCTTGCGTGGCGACGGTTGAGCTCGACCCTGAGGTCAGCTGTGGCCGTCGCGCACGTGACAGCCGTTCCGCGGGCCATTGTCGGCGTACGCGACTGGGCCTACAAGGGATCAGCCCGTTTCCTTCTGTAGGCGGGCATGTTCATGGCTGCGGTGACGAGGTCGTTAACATCGTGCCGCCATTGCTCTGCCGCCTCGGGGGTGGCGCCCTCGCCCGGAGGGTTGTGGAGAAGGGCGCGCGCTGCTGCCAGCACTCTTCGGGCTTGGATGTGGTGGCAATGTCGCCACCGTCGGGGTTGAGGGCCACCGTGAAGTAGCGGTCGCTAGCGCCGTGGGCGCTGAGGGCACACCGACTGTCCGGTCACTAGCCCGACCAGACCTGGGCACCGTGGGCGCCACACGCATGTCGAACGTCTGGTCGCTATCCCAGCCAGACCTGGCCGCCCTGGAGCGGGAGGTGGCCTTGTCGTCTCCCGCTTGGAGACGATAGCGAGTGGTGCAAGAGGTCTCGCTAAGGGAGGTGATGTTCACCATGGTCTCCTAGAGAGCATGAAATGCCCCCTACCGATGCGTCAAATGTCGAAGTGCAGCTACAACACTCCCCCAGTCCCCTACGGGAGCAGCCTAAAGAAGTTCTTTGATTGGAGGGGCTTGACCGCTAAGCATCATCAGTTGATCGATAGTATACTTAACCGCTAAGCATCATTAGTTGATCGATAGTATACTTAACCGCTAAGCATCATCAATTGATCAATAGTATACTTAACTGCTAAGCATCATCAGTTGATCGATAATATACTTAACCGCTAAGTATCATCAGTTGATCGATAGTATACTTGACTGCTAAGCATCCATCAGTTGATCGATAGTATACTTGACCGCTAAGCATCATCAGTTGATCGATAGTATACTTGATCGCTAAGCATCATCAGTTGATCGATAATATACTTAACCGCTAAGCATCATCGGTTGATCGATAGTATACTTAACCGCTAAGCATCATCGGTTGATCGATAGTATACTTGACTGCTAAGCATCATCGGTTGATCGATAGTATACTTGACCGCTAAGTATCATCAGTTGATCGATAGTATACTTGACCGTTAAGCATCATCAGTTGATCGATAATATACTTAACCGCTAAGTATCATCAGTTGATCGATAATATACTTGACCGCTAAGCATCATCAGTTGATCGATAGTATACTTGACAGCTAAGCATCATCAGTTGATCGATAGTATACTTGACCGCTAAGCATCATCAGTTGATCGATAGTATACTTAACCGTTAAGCATCATCGGTTGATCGATAGTATACTTAACCGCTAAGTATCATCGGTTGATCGATAGTATGTTTGACCGCTAAGCATCATCGATTGATCGATAATATACTTGACCGCTAAGCATCATCAGTTGATCGATAGTATACTTGACCGCTAAGCATCATTAGTTGATCGATAGTATACTTAACCGCTAAGCATCATCAGTTGATCGATAGTATACTTGACCGCTAAGCATCATTAGTTGATCGATAGTATACTTAACCGCTAAGCATCATCAGTTGATCGATAGTATACTTGACCGTTAAGCATCATTAGTTGATCGATAATATACTTAACCGCTAAGTATCATCAGTTGATCGATAGTATACTTGAGCGCTAAGCATCCATCAGTTGATCGATAGTATACTTGACCGCTAAGTATCATCAGTTGATCGATAGTATACTTGACCGCTAAGCATCATCAGTTGATCGATAGTATACTTGACCGCTAAACATCATCAGTTGATTGATAGTATACTTGACCGCTAAGCATCCATCAGTTGATCGATAGTATACTTGACCGCTAAGTATCATCAGTTGATCGATAGTATACTTGACCGCTAAGCATCATCAGTTGATCGATAGTATACTTGACCGCTAAACATCATCAGTTGATTGATAGTATACTTGACCGCTAAGCATCCATCAGTTGATCGATAGTATACTTGACCGCTAAGTATCATCAGTTGATCGATAGTATACTTGACCGCTAAGCATCATCAGTTGATCGATAGTATACTTGACCGCTAAACATCATCAGTTGATTGATAGTATACTTGACCGCTAAGCATCATCAGTTGATCGATAGTATATTTGACCGCTAAGCATCATCAGTTGATCGATAGTATACTTGACCGCTAAGCATCATCAGTTGATTGATAGTATACTTCACCGCTAAGCATCATCAGTTGATCGATAGTATACTTGACCGCTAAGCATCATTAGTTGATCGATAGTATACTTAACCGCTAAGCATCATCAGTTGATCGATAGTGTACTTGACCGCTAAGCATCATTAGTTGATCCATAGTATACTAGATCGCTAAGCATCATCAGTTGATCGATAGTATACTTAACCGCTAAGTATTATCAATTAATCGATGGTATACTTAACTGCTAAGTATTATCAATTAATCGATGGTATAATTAACCGCTAAGCATCATCTGTTGATCATGTGTTTGGGGTTCATCAGTCGCCAGCACTGCTCCGCTGACCACTGTTTCGTCTCTCTCTCTGTCTCACACAGACGGCGCAAGCAAAACTTCCAAACGGATCCGGTTCTCGGGTTAGGTGAAGATTGGGTGTTCCGAGCTCAGGGTTGGTACGGCCTTTCGGGTGCCCGTGCTCGAAATCCAGCCGGGTCAAAAAACGGTGATCTAGCGTAGTTGACTATGACGGCTTTTTAGTTCAAATTTCTTCCTTACCTCGCTCAATAATAGTAATGATGATAATTAATCTGTTCCTTGGCAGGAGTGGTTGATACCTGATACCCGTTTGTTTAATTCAACTTCTTCCCTGAATGTAAGGAACAAATAAGACCAAGACTCGCGACACGCAGCTTTCAGGATCGATCTATGCACTGCTGCCCGGGCCTGATCTCATCAGAAGCACATATCGAGCAGGCAGCAGCCAAACTGCACATCCAGGACGCAGGAGCACGCAAGGTTATCGATTTTCGAAGAATCAGAAACGGTTCAAGAGTGATACATGCGAGCGCGCGCGCGCGTGCGTGCGTACGAGATTGTCGAGCTACGTGTGCAGGCCGGAGCCGAAATACCCTGATGAGTATCGACCGATGATGAGGACTGACACTGTCATCTCATCCAAGATGCAGAAGAAGCTCGGACGGCCGCATGGCAACAGTATCCTAGTCCTACCTGTAGTTCTGTCGTCAGTTCAGAATTCGGATTCCAGCAGATGACCTCAAAGGAGCAGCGAACGAGTGGTTCGTATAATATACTAAGTACCATAGCTGGATCATGACCTCAAAGGCCTAGTTTAAGTATTCTTCGAAAGGTGATACCGAATATCCTGCATTCCTGCCATTGCCTTTTCAGTGATACTATTCGGTTCATCGTCTTCCCCAGACCTTACAATATGTTGGAGCCGAGGAAGAGGATGAGGATGGCCTTCGCCGCAACATGTACCATGTACTTCTCATCTTGTTTAATGGCTGCAGCTACTTTATTCTCGCCTATGTTTAGACTGTGAGGCACTAACAATGCTCAAGCATGGCCATACAGAATACAGATGGCCTCCCCTTTCTCTGCCGGTAGTCCGGTACTAAATACGTATGCTTGATCGTGGGAGCTGTCTCTGGATTAAACTAGTCGCAACGGTTTGTTAGGGTATTTGTGCGTCTGGCTGTAATCAATCATGGACCAAAAGATGCGTGATTGTGCCCGTCCCCGGATAGCTCGGAGAAAAGGAGTGAGCGGCTGCAACGAGCTTGAGTTGTCCCCGGTATATATCTCGTCTCCATTGCGTTGTCGAGCATGGACGTAGGGGGGTCCAGTTGCCTATGTGGGCCATCAGCTGGGCTCAGAACCCAGCTGCAGGCCTGCAGCCAACTCCACCTAATCAGTGGGTCAGTCTCTCTCCGAGCTCCTGCGCCGTAGTCATCATCGCCATGGCTAACGAAGAAGAGCTCGAGGTAGCACGGCATCGTTTGCATGACCAGGTCATTCTCATATGTTTATTGATGAGCAACTCAAATCATGGTGACCAATGTACACGTTTCGGGCAGTTTGATCTTATAGGACCTATGAGAGAAGGTGTTTATTCCGACAAATTGCTTTCCAAATGCCATGAGCCAAAACATCAAGAAATATTCCTTGCTGAGAGAGAGATAACCTGCTTGTATACGAGAAAGACAGCAGCTTGCGACAAGACTTCATGGTTAGTTACGATTAAGCATATTCTGGAAAGAAATGTATAAATCTCTGTGCTCTGTTCCAAATATATCTTCTGCTTTTGATAGGGTGTCCTGTAGATTAATCAGGTAATAAACATGACATTAGCATATTAGGTGGGCACCAATGAACTGAATCGTTGTAAACAAGAGAATACTGACAAGCTAAGCTACCTCTCGTGATTGTTTCTGAGCATTGAACTCCTTGATATTTGACAAAAATGCTCCAAATTGCTCATAAGATAGTCTTGTCCTGAGAGTCGCAAGGCCAAGTGTTATATAGGTTATATAGGTTGATATAGGTTGACCAATATAGTAACTTACCTTGCTTGTCGGAAGAATTCCTTTCCATCTATTCTAGGCCGCCCTGAAAACAGAAAACACGTTCAGCTAGAACCTTAACAAAATGAGATTTCCCACAGATGATTTTTTAAGTGCCTCAAACCTGAGTATGAGCAGCGTTGAGGAGGTGAGGTAGGTGCTGAATACTGGTGACTTGATGATCCTTGCCATGACGAAAATGTGGATTGGCCTTCGGACCGAGATCTTGTAGGTGATGTTGGACCAGATAAGAACTTGGGAAAGGGTAGTCCATTTGAATATGCTTGGGGGGAACCACCAGACGACGAAACTATAGGTGTCGAACCAGGAGTTAATTTTTGAGGCATGTATGGTGTGATTGAGAACTGGTATCCTGTAAATGCTTTCTATTCAAGTGGCTGCACCAAAAATAGAGTAATATGTTGTAAAGTTTAGCTGCTTACCTCCACCATGGGTGGATTCAGTCATTGTAGATCTGCTGGAAGCATCTGAAGAAGTGTGACTGCTTGAAAATTCATCTATCAAGTCAAAAAAATTGTTTTTTACATAAACCAAGGTAGTGTATCTGACATGAAGGTATGGCAATACTTGAACACAAAGATGCTATGACAATCACACGGATGTTGAACAGCACCTTTCCAAGAAGGGACTCGGGCAGTCAAATTATCCTCTGTATTGTGATCCTGACTGGTTTCGGACAATTGCTGTAAAAACATGCAAATAAAATCATTTGTTACACAAAAGTTTCAGAAGAAGAGAAGGCATAAAATGTAGAAGGAAATGTAGACTAGTACAAGAAACATTTTGATAAAAACTCACCAATAAATTATCTTCATTCAATGACTTCATCAACTGCTCCTTAAATGCCTCCAGCTGCAGAGAAAGAATGGGCTCTAGTAATTTGATAGCAAGGAAAGCACATTTTTTCATGTTGAATAGGAAGAACTCAACAAACTTCATGCTGATTAAAACACCCAGACAGGTCACACAGATGTGATAGTTCAAAAAAAGCAAATAGAAATATATCAGAGATCATAGGCACAGAAGAATATGTAAAAGGGCGTACCCAGTGCCGAAGGCTCCCACACATGTGGGGGCTGGTTCGAACCCAAGACCTCAGGACACAAGTGGAGACACACTACCACTGCGCCAGGTCCGCCCTTCGCACAGAAGAATATGTGTTCCACTAAAAACCATCAGACTGATACTCTTGGTTCCCCACTATAGCGTGCATGGAACTGCAAAGTAACACAGTAGAGGGGACACAGTCCGGTTCTTATTTCTATTTAGTCTCTATAAATCCGGGTAGACAGTTTGAGATCACTAACAATCCATGTTCAAAATTATTTGCGACTTTCAAGCTTCTCTACAAAGATAATCAAGCTTGTTTGTAGTAAAAATGGTATAATTTTCAGCTACACCAAATCCCCACCGAAGAAGATATAACAAAACTCCCATGGTCAGAACATTGCAGCCCAGCCTAAATCGAATCATATGAACAGAGTCAAAAAAATTTGACCCTATAATCTCAAGGATTACCAAGAGTAGTCCCATCATAGTAACTACTGAAACAAACAGCACAACAAAATCTGCGTAACTATCCACTGCAATGAACACTACAAACAATAGACTGAACAAGAATTGTTTCTTTCACAATAGAAACGGATATCATCCAAACTCAAAATGTTGCATTTCGTGTTTGTCTCATCTTAACCAAGTGTCCACAATCATGGTCGGTAAATGGCTCGTCCCTATCGTGAACAAGCAAACAACACTAAGAAGGACACAGATTCAATCGAAATCTCCCAGCAATTTCCTTCCGGTAAACAATAAAAACACATCTCTTCAGAAATTGATAGGCCTCCCAGTGATTAAAAAAAGTTTGTAATCGAAATTGAAAGAATTTGCGCTAAATGGGAGCTGGAAAGTAAGTTTTTTTTTTCGAAATACCGGTTATCCGGCTTATATTAATAGCTGGAAAGTAAGTAAACGCCGAACCTTTGCCAAGTTCCTTGCCAGCTTCTTGGCCGTCGCCGCAAGCGAGTCCCTCTCCTTCGCCAGCTTCGCCTGTACACCAAGAACCAGAGGGGACGAAGGTAAGCACAAATCCTAATTCCCCGGGCACAAGGATTCCGGCGACGGCGAGCTTACGTTCTCGTCGAGGGCTGCGAGCAGGCGTGCGTCGGTCTCGGCGAGGCGGGCGCGGAGGTCGGCCTCGGCGCGATCCCGGTCGGCGAGGTCACGGCGGAGGCGAGTGACGTCTGCCTCCAGGCGGGAGACGCGGGAGGCGATGGCCATGGAGGTTATCTTGCGCGCCACGTCCAGCTGCTCGTACGGGTCCGTGGGGATCACGGCCAGGATCTCGTCCGGGAGGTGGAAGTCCACGCCCGACGCCGAAGCATCCTGCCTTGCCATCGCCGCCGCCGGAGGCGGGCAGGAAGGTTAGTTTAGCTCCAGTGGGCTGTGGCGGCGGTGGTCTCCGGCGTCGGAGAGGAATAGCAGTGGACTCTCTCTCTCTCTCTCTCGATGTGGACATGTGATTGTGACACGGATTGCTTGGCTGGCTCTACTCTGTTCCAGGTCATTTTCTCACTCTGGGTTGTCTTTTTTTGTATTTCTTTATTTATATATACTTTTAACTTTATATTCTTTATTAGCTTGTTTGATTTGAGTTTGCAGGAGTTAGAGGCATGCTTAGCATATATTCAAAAAGATGAACAAGTTTTAGTTGGCCGTGACAGAGAGCAAAGAATACATATAAGTGCAATACGCGGCTGACTTTTCTCGCAATTATAAACTCCTCCGTTTTAAAATAAATAATGTTTAAATTAACTAATTTTAAAAAGTATATAAACATGAATTTGTATTATATAATTTTGTAGCTTTAGCCGATTCCCTTACTGGAAGTCTCACATTTCCCTGCGTGAGTGATCGAGTGATTTTCCAGACTGACCCAGAAAAATTGGTGAAGCATAAATTTTTATTTTATCAACATTTAAGGTATTTCTATTTTTAGCGGGAGAACATGCAAAGTTTCAACCCTCGTTAGAAAAATAGGCACACGTGCAATCGTGTGAGGAGGAGGAGGAGGAGGAGTAGGTAGGCGACACCAAAAACTCAAAAAAGAACGGCAGGGGACGTCAAAAAAAAAGAAAACTCTAGAAGCTGCCATTCGATCGATGGATAGGAATGAAATGGATGGGCCATGCTCCCCCAGTCCAGTGCAGCCCAGTAATCTACTCGAACGGGCCTGGCCCAATTTGGTTGGCGCAGGTGCTGCCGTGCGGCAGAGTCGCGTGAGGGAGGGGGGGGAGGGATTAGTACCACACGGCTGGTTGTCGGGCGCTTCACTCCGAGGGAATGTGATATAAGGAGGGCCAAGGCGACATTTTGAAGGCACGCAGCTGCGCGGTGCACACAGAGCGAACTATTCTTTCGCCTTTTACTAAAGAATACCGTGTGTGCGCCGCAAATAGCAGCATACGCCTATTTTTGGAGGGGATTCTCCTTTAAGGAGGGCCCCCAACAGTTAAAAATTTAAATATCGAGTCTTGAAACACTTCTAATTGAGTCATTCTGCTTTTTCTTAATGTCCTTTGTAAATAGATGAAAAGTGCGGAATTGATTTGAAGACAAAAAGGGAAAGGTTGACAGAACCAGTGAGTTCAATGCTAGAAACACAGGTTCGATGAGCTAATGGAGTAATGTTAGCTAGGGCATTTGTTGTATACAGCAGCGAGCGCCAAACATCCATCCCCATCGCCAGAATGCTGGGGGCAAAAATGCTCTCAGATAACAAGCAGATGACTTTCCAAATTCTAAACCCTGCATTACATAGCAATAGATGTGAATAAACATGTAACTTGTGCAACTCAAAATTAGGGTGTGACAAAGGAACTGTGAAACGTCAGATGGAAGAACCTACCTGAACTTATTTGCGAGAAGAGGCCGGCTGGTTGCATATCATACACCCCTGGTTCCCGACTATATAATTTAGAAATAAATAATGGTGCCATCCGAAATAACTCAACTAAAGGTGCATGCGAGGCACCTCTGTTAGTACTAGGTGGGATCCCGTCGGACTCAATACAAGCCATATTTCAAACTCATCGTCACCCTTGCTCACTTTACAGACCGCACACCAACAGTTCTGACTTTAAATTTATATTGGGGCGGCTCTTCTTCATCGTCCTCTTCATCATCACTCGAATCATCTTCAACCTTGTCCCATTTTGAGTAATCAAGGACTGAATGGCCCTTCGGTTTTGGGATGGGCTCCCAATCCTGGAGTTTTGAAGGCAAAATGGAAAGGACATCAACCTTTTCAGGTACAGCCGCAGGTTTTCTATCATGACTCCGTTCATTTGAAGGTTTGCTCCCAAAACTCAGTTCAGATGCAGGTTGGTCAGGCTTGGTGATAGAGTTCTCGATCTTCTGATCTGTTTTTGAAGGAAGTTCTTCTTTATCTTCTTCAATATACAGGGACTCTTCTTCACATTCAGGAATTGGGGCCAGTGACTTCAAAAGAATACAGTAGATGAGCAATGAAATAGGTCAGCTATGTAAACAAGTGACTGGACAGCTTGAACTGTTTGAGGCATTCAGGAGAAGTGGGGGAAAGCTTAAGAGTCAAGTGCGATCGCATTTAGAAAAACACGAGCATGTAAGAAAAGATCACAAACAACAACAGAACTGATGAGACATTCTTTAGCAGTTACTGCTGTTCTTTTTTCACTTCTGCACATGAACTATTTAGAATATATATTTCGTTATATGTTGGAGTAACATGTGCCAGGAAGCTAAAGCAAACTGAACGCATGATGAGAGTGAAAACATACTAGCTGTGTCTTCAATCTGGCATGAAGGTTTCGGTACACTTCAGATGCTGGATTTATCTCAATCAACCTGTTGACATCAAATAGAGCTGACTGATAATCTTTCAGAGTAACAAGAGTCTGGGCTCTTAGCATTAGAGCTCCGGCATGCTCTCTATCCAACCCAAGGACAGATGTACACTCTTCCGCTGCCTGCACAAGATATCACAAATTGAGAATGCAATTTTAAGAACACTAGTGTTATTATAGAAAAAGGAAGAATAAACGGTGTCAGCGTCCCGGGTGATCCAGTGAAATCCTGACTGTTCTTTTCATGAACTACTCAACATGTTACTAGAGCACCAAACAAATCATAACTTCAGCCCTAATGCTTTTTGCCATATAAAATCATCAATTAATCTATTCATCCGTTCCATGAAACTTCAGGTAGTGCAATTAACTTTTTTTCCAAGGGAATCATTCATCAAGTGATTCAATTCAATGAAATTAGGCAGTTGTCTGCTTTACACTACTGCAATTAGGGAATGTAACACTAAGAACACCGTAAGCACAGTAGATTCTCTGGTTCAGTCCACACGTGGCAACAGATTTAGTTGCCTCTTAGAACACTAATTGTCAGCAGTTGAGCTGAATCCGCAGACCACTATAGAGCAAACAGTAGTAGAGCTTGGCAACGTTAATCAGGTTGTGTCCCTTGGGATTGGGATGTCTGGAATAAGTTACCCTCACGATTGGAATCTCATCCAATCTTAACATCTAGGAAACAGACAAAAGCAATCACAATTAACCATTCAGCCCTAAACATTCGGCGTCCTTCAACCCAGGGCCGAAAAGGGACGCTCGGATGACCATGAAATTCGATCCCTTGCTACCCTGATCGACACTTGCGAGCGCCGAGAGGGCACGCCCCAACCCACCGCCGAAACAAAAGTCAAACTGAAACGAGCAACGCAATCCGCGAGGAAAACAGCACGGGGGGCATTTTTCGACCTGGCGGAAGTCTTGGAGCTTGAGGTAGCACGCGGCGCGGTTGCTGTGGAGCGCGATGCGCTGCGCGGGGCCCCGCGCCGCCGCCAGCGCCGCCGAGTAGAGCTCCAGCGCCTCCCGGTGGCGGCCGCCCCTGTAGAGCTCGTGCGCGCGCTCCACCGCGGCGCCCGCGCCCGCCATCGCCGGCGCGGGGGATCGGGCGCGCTGGTTCCGGGGAGGAGGGATTTGGGGGGTAACCACGAGGAAGGGCGGAGGTGATGGTGGCGAGCGGAGTGGAGATTTGAATGTGGATGGATAACTGCCTGCTTGGTTTGCGGGTTGCTGCCCGCGACAAACACGGCCTCCAGGATTCCTCTCTCTCTCTCTCTCTACGCTTATCTCAAGGGATTTACGGATTTGCCCCTGGAGTCGATCGATCAAACAATGCAAACCTTTTATGCAAATGTAGCCGTCTCGATATCGATCGCGACAGAGTACTTTGCGATAAACATGATGGCTCTCGCGGGAAGCCAGTTCGTCGAAAAAAAAATGATCCCATCTCGAGCACAGTTTGACCACCGAACACGTAACGCGCAGAACGCTGCAGGGGCGAGACCACGCGGCGTACCTCACCTCGCTACACATATCACCTGCCCTCATCGATGATGGAAGTGAACATCGGCGACGGTGCCGCCGGCGTGTCGCCGTGCACGCCGGACGACGGCTGCGTCGACGACGAGCCGGCCTGGGTGCTCGTGAAGCTGCTGCTCGTGTTGCCGACCTTGACCTGCCACTCGGTGATGTAGCTGGGCTTGGTGATCTCCTCGGTCATGTCGGCGTCGCCGGCGAGCATCGAGACGACCTTGGACATGGGCGGCCGTCTCTGGGGCGAGCTCTGGGTGCAGTGGAGCGCCACGCGGATGACTCGCAGGACCTCGTCGCCGTTGAACTCGGTGAGCTTGGGGTCCACCAAGTCAAGCAGGCGGTTGTTTTCGTACAGCTCCCACACCTGACAGTGTTGGGAAATCCTCAATTACTGGAGATTTCTTCAGCCCATTCTCCGTTGTAAAACTTTACCGACGACAGTACAGGGAAACAGAAAGTATGAGTTGGTACATAGTATGTGTTACCCTTTCAAAAATATAAGTCGTTTCTTCTTCGACCGAATTTTGATGGTTTGATTCACCAGCGACAATCTCCAAAGCGACCACGCCAAATGCAAACACATCAATCTTCTCAGTCATATGACCCCTCATGGCGTACTCAGGTGCTAGATAGCCGCTGAATGATAGAGTCAAAGAAGATAACCGATCACCATGAGCTCACATAGGCAAATAGTACAACAGCGTATCCAAGGCTGAGATATATATATATATATAAAAGATACTTACAATGTGCCAGCAACTTTTGTGCTGACATGAGTCTTTCTGTCATCACAGAGTTTGGCGAGCCCAAAATCCGAGATTTTAGGATTGAGATCAGCATCCAGCAACACATTACTGGCCTTTATGTCCCTATGCACAATGCGGATGCTTGATTCCTCATGGAGGTAAGCTATACCTCTTGCTATTCCCAAACATATCTCAAACCGTGCTGGCCAATCCAGGTTCAAGCCCCCCTTTCCTGAAAATGAAGGTTCAGAGCCATCTAAAGTTGCTGCACTGAAGTTGCAATCTTTGTCATGTAAAATGCAAATGCGATCATTTACCAAACAATGCATGGTCAAGGCTTCCATTTTCCAGGTACTCATAAACCAACAGTGGCGTATTCCTCTCAAGGCAGCAACCATACAACTTGACCAGGTTGCGGTGTTGGACTCGAGATATAGTTTCTATTTCTGCAGCAAATTGCTTTTTCCCCTGATTAGATGATTGAGAGAGCTGCTTTACTGCCACCATTCTTCCATCACTCAACTTACCCTGCAAAAAGGCCCCCTTCTTAATTATGTAGGTATTTCATAGCTCAGGGCAAGGTTTAGCTTACAAGAACTCCTGAATTTACACTAAAGGACACCCAACTTCACTTTTCTGTTTGGTACTACTATCTAGTTATGCGGAAGCAGCCCTTTAGCATTAATGAGGTAACATATTATCAAGCACAAATACAACTATAAAAAATTAACCTTGTAAACTGATCCGTATCCTCCTCCACCAAGCAGGTTACTAGAACAAAAGTTTTCAGTAGCTGACTTAAGCTCACTATAACTGAAGACATTTGGTCTTCCAACTATACTGTGCAATTCTGCAGGGTTCAAGAAAGCTTATTAGCAAAATTTCTGTGTACATTCAAGTGTACAATGTGATTTTGATTTATCAAATACCTTCCAACTCTAATAATAGCTTTCTCCTTTTCTGATTCCATATAAATATTCCAGCCAACCCAGCCAAAACAAAAACTGAAATACCAACAACAACCCCAACAACAACACCAGTTCTGCTACTCTTGTTTTCTGGAGGGCCACGAACTGAAGGGACAAAATCTGAGAAAAAAGTTCACTTCATTAGAGTGTTAAAGACCTTGATAAAACTTGATTGAAATGGAACATGAAATTTTAAACAGTGAGAATCACATTGACTATTAAAGTGGACAATGTGCATGTGTCGAGCCCTATAATGGGAACTTGTAATAATACACTCTGTTACTGTATAACAAAATTAAAGTGCCTTTCCCAACAATTTTCCATGTTCTAATCTAGCTATTAAAACTAAAAGTAATCAGAAGTTTAAATAATTGACATCGCATCGTGATTACACACACTGAAATATTTTTGTGATTATATTAGCATCGCATTAGTTGACACTTCAAAACGGTATCTGGGCAGTAGTACTACTAAATGTAGAATGAAGATATTAATTCAGGTGAGTACTTGGAGTTACACTCAAAGCCGATATTGCAGGCCCATAGTAGCCTTGAGTAGGAATGCAGCAAGTACCCTTGCCAGCCCAGAAAAGATGAATTTCGAGGAAGTTTTTTATAACTGAAACAACATACTGCTTCTTAACAACAGTGAAAGATTTTCCTCCTGCTGTCTTTCTGATGTCAAAGTTCTGCTCCTTGCGCTCACCCTGTGAAGGAAAAGAAAAAGGTATTGAACCAAGCACTGCATACAATCTAAATGCACCAAAACCAGTAACGCATAATTGTTGCCACCTGAACATAGATGTCAAAAATCCTCCTCCCTCTGCTTCTCCATGACTGTATGTCTGGAAAGTCAACCTCTGCAAATTGGAGTGCGACCGTGTAGTTTCCATTCTCGAGTCCGATGCCATAATATCTCAGAGATGATGGTGACATCCTGGCTGTTTGGAACAGTGCAGAATCTAGTGTGTTCTGAAACTGGCGTGAACTGTAGATTATGTAACTTCCATTTGGTGGATCCATGAATCTTCCAACGCTGCTGACACCCCATGTAGGTGCACCAGAAACATAATATGAGGCAGCTCCAAGACTAGCATTATCAGCCTGATACATCAAATTATCTGAACCCGATATAGTTCTACTACCACCACTGTCCACCGCAAAGGAGGCAGCTGCATACAAATTATCAAAAGAAAAAAGTGTTTCATTGGAGTATGGTATTACTAGTCTATTAGTCTGAAGATATTCACCGAACCAACAAATGCTCGAAATTACGATTGTTCAAAATCTTACATTGAGGAGAACCAAGAAAACAGGGAGTATTCCGCTGAAGACAGTTCAATCCCCAAGGCAGAACACTGCAGACAAAATATTTCACTATTTTGAGATCTGGTTACAAGCTAGGATGAGCATATCATTTTTATGCTAGCCTTGTTAGGAGAAGCTGAACAGGCGTTCACCTGCCATTGGAGCTATCCACCACAAAGTCGTTTGCCACCAAATTCCTTAAAACATAGTACAACATACAACAACGATTAATAATACTATTTAACAGAGTCAGACAAGCTTTGTGTTCAAAAAAAGAAGAGTATACAATTTATAATATAAATTTCAAAACTCAAACATACAATTGTAAATTTTTCTGGTTAGCCCAAGAAGGGAAGCTTCCTGACAGATGGTTGTATGAAAAATCTCTGCAAAAAGTGCAACAAAGTAATGATATCAGATGAAGATAATGTGTTCCTTCCAGCAAAACGAAAAAGCACCTGAGCATACAAATTGGTCAGTAAGGGACTTTTCGTGGCTGGTAGTCTTCCTGAAAGGCTATTATTCCCAAGAAATCTGATTCAAGCACATTTTCAAAGGAAGATAGATGTTTACAAAGATCAGCAGAAGGTTATAAAGAAACAAAAACAAAGGTCAATTCAGCCACATTATGAAAAACTTCAGCACAAAAAAAATGCTTACAAGAAACTCAGCGCTGGGAGATTCAAAAGTGATTGAGGTATTTGGCCTGTGATATTGTTAAAACTCAGATCTCTGCAGTGATAGGAAAAGGAGCATTAAAAGTGAAACGGCAATTTTTCAACTGAAAATAAATGTATAAGACTGTGATATGGAAAAATCTTACAATAAACTTAAGATTCCAAACTGGGAGAAGCCCACTGATGCAATTGTGTCGGATATTTTGCAATTCCTCAGTACCCTGCAAGATGGAAGCTTGAATTATATAGGCTCCTAAACCTAAACAAAAAAGTAAAGCATAGGGCACATGCCATACAGATCACCCAAAGACGTCATGTTGCTAATGAACGCCAGTGTAGAGCTTCCGTTTACTATGTCGCCTATTCTTCTGTTACATTCAAATAAACAACTAGTTACTGCCCTTTGCAACAATATCAATACTACCGCAAAAGAAAGTACCAGGGACTCACAAGCTTGTCAACTTGACAAGATTAGAGAAACTTCTGGGAATGGGGCCTTGGAAAGAATTCCCTTGGAGCCTCCTGAAAACTCATAGATATTTGGTTAGTGAAGCAACAACTAAACTAGTTCCTCATGATAAGTAGATTGTGCTATTCGAGAAAAGTAATATAAATGTGTCACGAATTAATTGATGATGCTGATAAATAGGCAACATATTGCACTTTTCCAGATCAACATACAACCTCCTTGATAGTTGTCAATGGAACAGAGAAAAAAATTCTAAAATCTTTGTAATTGGTCAAATTTGGGTCTTACACTTGAGTCAAGTTAGTCAAGCTCCCAAGATAATCAGGAATCTGCCCACTGAAATTATTGTCTGATGCCCACCTGGATGCACAATGACAGGCGTGTGAGATCATTAATTTCTGCCTCAGAAGAAAGAGTAGCTCCAAGAGTTGGTATATTATTTTAAAATTTAAAATTACAAGACTGATAGGTTCTTGAGTTGGGACAATGTTGATGGTAGTGGACCACTGAAGTCATTACTATCAATGTACCTACAAATGTGTCACTCAAGAATATTAGTACTCTAAACGAAAAAGAAAGCACCAATGATAAGACACTGTGGCAATGACCAAATAGCTAACATACATTTGTTGAAGTTTTGTCAATTTCCCCAGCTCATCAGGAAGTGTGCCATTAAAATTGTTTGAGCCCAATGCCCTGAAACAATAAGTTATACTACTTTAGCACCAGAAGAATGCTTAAAAGAAAGCACCGCTGAATTCTTTTGGAAATGTCCTTTTTGTCAGATTATCTCTTCCACTATATTAGAGTGGAAACTTTAAATGAATGATAGAGCACATCAAAGATCATTCTATTAAGAGTACCCATTAGAATAAAACGATCAGAACATCTTACAGTGATTTGAGATTTGTAAGATTCCCAAGCTCCTTTGGAAGAGGTCCCGACAATGCATTGATGCCCACAGTGCTTGTGATTTTCAAGGAAAAGAATGTAAGATTTGTCGAAAGCAAGACCTGCGTGCAGTTTCAAGTTGAGGTAATTACATGAACTCTAGAGCAGTCAGTTCTCCAATGAACGCTGGTAACGGCCCAGTGAAATAGTTTTTCCTGAAGTCCCTGAAATGGTAAGATCAGAGAGCGACGGCATTAATACTGCAATTCACAGACAAAACTGGGGTAAATCAGATATTTTTTAGGTGAGGTTCCTAAAGAGAAGAAAAATAAAAGCGTTAGCACATACAGCTTTTTGAGATGAGTGAGGTTCCGCAGCTCTTCTGGAATCGGACCAACCGCGTCTAGCATGTTTATCTTCCTGCACCGATTCAATAGAAGGAAAACGGACTCAGACTCAATCTGATGAGATGAGCGGTCAGTCAAGGAGGAGGAAGAAGAGGAGGACGAGGCAGCTCGAACTACTCACAATCTGATGACGTGACAGAGCGTGCTGTTCTGGTCGGAGCAGTCGCACTTGATGGCCGGGTTGAATGCCGGGTTGTCGTCCAGCGGCGTGTCGTCCGTCGCCGCGCCGCTGCACGGGTTGCCGCTGATGTTCCACGACGCCGGCGCGCTCAGCCCCAGCTTGCTCAGGATCGCGTTCACCGCCGCCGCTGCCCAAACCCAACAAGAAAGATCAGGTTCCACTCATCCCGTCTGTCGAGCAGTCCATCGTCGTCAAGCTGCTACGTACTACGTACCTTCAACCGGATCAGTCTGCGGCGCCTGCTGAGCCTGCGCAGCCGCCCTCCAAGAACGACAGGGAAGCAGCAGCAAGAACAGCAGCACGGCGGGGACGCCGTGGACGAAGCTGCCGCAGCGACTCGGTCCATGCTTCATCCTCGTCCCTCCCTCCTCCCAGCTCCGAGTCCTCTGCCTCATCAGCTTTGCTCCCTTCTGAAACAAGTGGTGGATCGAACAAAGGAAACGGACAAAAGCTGCACGGGTCGGGTAGCGCCTGTTCGTCTATACAACATGGCGCGGCTACCGTACGGATTAGGGAGCAACTACTCTGGCGAAGCAAAGTGACGAAGCCTTATGAGCTGGGTGGTTTATTTATTTTCGCTGCAATCAAGTAGCGTCATGCTAATCTGTTGTCCCTTTACACACTACTACTTGGCAAATTGTAAATTACGAGTTGCCAAGTAACTAATCAGACGTATGAAAGCTAGTAGGGAATAGAAAATATAGTAGTAGCTGGCTGATGCAGACATCCTACCTAACTATTCCGCTCTAATGCACTGCCTGATTCTAGTTCCGTGATTCACACTGCATGCGTTTCCAAAGCTGTGGAATGCGGACTGACCAGCAACAGGCACGTCGTGTCCCATGTCCGTTCGTCGTTCAAGGCTGAAGCGGTCCGGATTTCAAGACTACGAGAGCAGGGACTCGTCGGCCATCGTCAGAGTAGCAGACGGGTGACGTGCCGTGACGATTGGGTTGTGACCTAGCTAGTAGCTACCCGTGTTGGAGTTTTCTACTTAGTGGAGAGAGTCAAGGGGAGCATGGGGGAACAGATAGATAGGCCGTGATTGGTTGTCCTGGGTGGATTGACTATTGAGCATGGATGGGAACAGCGCGCCGTTTTACAAGTTTTCTCCCATTTTTCTAAAAAAAAGAAGCAATTTTTCTCCGGCCTCCGCTCCGCCTCCGCCAGTGCATTCGATATATATTACCTAATTGTGATTTTGTGTCTAATAAGAATAATAACTGCAGAGGAATTTTATGGTCAAATGAAGCATGTAACTTAAAAAACCGTACCAGGTCTAATCACGTCTGCTTACCAATGGCGCTACTACTCTGAAGTTTGAACGGACTACTGATGGAACCACTGGAATTTTATTTTTGATTCAGAAGTCGTCTAGTTACTCCTGCATTGGTGTAGATCTCATGGACGAACAACTGAACTACTTAAATATTATTGTTTGATCCCAGCACAGCAGGTTCATTTGTTCAACGCCGGATCAGCACAAGAACAAGTCCCGGTCAACAAGCACGTGGGTCGGGGAACCTCGTTCAAAGTAGACCAACATTCATTTCATCGCGGTAGAGGTGTCACTACGGCGAAAACACAAATTCACGATGGCCAAATTTATTAACAACGGTACCGTCATTAATAAAATTGTTCACGGCGGTCTTATTCACGATGGTAGGCTGTGACCGTCGCGAATAAGTATTTTATTCACGACGGTGTTTGTCCCCGTCATGAATAAAATCCTAGTTATCCGTCGCGCGGCCGTCCGCCCGGCCCACTCAAGCGCCCGCCCGCTGTCGTCGCACTCCCTGCCGCCTCGACGCCACCCCGCCCCCTCGCCGCGCCGCCCCACCCGCCAGCCGCCCCAGTGCCCCGCCCCGGCCGCCCAGCGCCGCCCCGGCCTGGCCGGCCCGCCGACCGCCCCACCCCAACCGCCCCGCCACAGACCCGGCGCCGCCCCGACCCGGCGCCGCCCTGCCCAGCCCGTTGAGGTTTTTTTAATTAGTTTTAATTAATTAGCTTATTTTAGTTAGTTTAGTTTAATTACTTAAAATTAGTTTAGTTTAGTTTATTCACGACGGCGCATCGGCACCGTCGTGAATAAGTGCCTAACTTACACCCGCGTGCGGCCGCCGCACTTGCTCATTCAACTCTCGCGTCGCTGCCGCTCTCTGCTGCTCCCACGCAGTCGCCTACTTGCGCCGCGGTCACTCCCACGCCGTCCGTCCCCGCCCACCGTCGCCGTCTCCCGCCCCGGCCCCGCCCGCCACTGCCAGCTCCCTGCCCGCCGCCGCCGGCCCTGCCCGCCACCGCCGGCTCCCTACCCGCCCTGCCCGCCAGCTTACTATTGTTTTAAATTATTTAATTGTTTATTTTGTTTCGAATTGTTCAATTAGATTATAATTAGTTAATTGATTGATTATGAGTGTGTAATATTTATACGTATATTAACTGGTTTCGAGCCAGTCCGACCCGGCACGGCCTAACACGGCACGACACGGCATGGCCCGACCCGGCACAACCCAATCCGGCCCGACCTGACACGGACCAATCCGGCTCGACCCGACACGGCCCAGATGGTTTTAGTCGCAACTTATGTGTCGAGATGAGCACGAGGACGAACGGTTACAATGACTTGGAACTTTCAACGGTGACGCGTCGCCCCTTTAAACTTTCAACTCTGACCAAATTACCCCTCTTTCTCGTTCTTTCCTATCTTATAAATGACTGAAAAATAAAAATGAGTAACATAACCTATAGAAATTTATTACCCGTTGCGAATCTGTATGTCTCACATGCGATAGGCTTGTGAGGCGTGCAGGTTCAAAATTATCCCTTTTTGGACAGCCCGAGAGTGACCAATGATGTGCTTTTGACGAGTTAGGTATGGGGTGTGGATCTGGACGTGATTTCGACAGCATAACCTTAATGTTCTCTGTTGCACCATTTTTGGGCGTGCAGTTGGAAGACGGCGGGGTTATGCTGCCGAAATTTTGTCCGGATTCGGACACTGTGTCTCGTCATAAACACGTTACCTCGGTCACTCTTAGGTGGGTTTAGGACCTATCTGCCTAGTTGTATGGGCCGGGACAAGACATACAAATGTATTAATAATGATTTATCCGCTTTGAAGGTATAACCTCAGACATGGCTGAAGACCGGACTTAGATGTATTCTGATTGAAAAAAGAAGGGGCATCACTCAGAGGAGTGGTTCACTAAGACAAATGCTTTTATACAACGAGCTTTTTAGTTGTGCAACAGCAGCAAGTTGCGGTGCCCATGCAGCAAGGACCCGTCGATAGAGCAGAGGGATGGATGGGAAGCACACGTTTGGTGCGGGCGGCTACTTACGTTTTCTAAACACATGGTAAGTGTGATTACTATTGTTTTAAAATATGTTAAAATTATTCATTGTACTAACATATATATAGGAGCGCGAGAGCGGTCAGAAGCCGACTCCGATTCAAGTCTCGAAGAGGGGTCATAGGGAAAGTGACCCGTCACAGCCTGACCAACTATGTTCTCAGACGGCGTCAGACGCACTGGTGAGTTGTTTTGTATTTGTATTGAGTTTTTTTAAATAGTTTTGATGATATTCATTTCCCGTCTTTGTACGCAAGGTATGGGCAGGAGACGGAACGGCTTCACGGTGAAGACTTTTATTGGCAGAGCGCGTTAATCATCTCAGAAGCCGCGTATGCAACCGTAGGCGAGAAACCTCAAGGATGATAAGTTCTCTTTTTTACTTAATGTCAATGATTTTGGGATTCAAAAATAATAATCTTTCTTCTTTTGTAGGTTCGTCATCTTCGATGGAGTTATTGACTCGAGAGAGGCACGAACTCCTCGAGTGGCTCTTCATCGCGGCAGGTGGGATCGTGACATCCTAGCTCTCTAGAGCTCCAGAGTGTCCGGGACGAGCTCTGCAGGACACAAGAGGAGCTCCAGCTAGAAAGGGAGCAGCTGCAGCTAGAAAGGAAGCGTCAAGCCGCGGCAAGCAGGGCTCGGGATGAGTATCAGGCCTCGTTCATTCTACAGATGCAAACGGCAATACAGGTATGTACCGGTTGTTTTACTTAATATTTCTAACATATCAATAATGGTTATATGATAATGTTTTCTGTTCACAGGTTATGACAGCAGGGCAGCCGATCGTCTTTCTACAGTGGCAGCCCCCACAGGAGCCACATGCGCCGTTTACAGGAGCAGAGGTACAAATTTACTCAAATTTCCACACATAGCCATATTTGATAAAATTTAGTCAAATTTATTAGAGTATCACCAAACTTGGTTAAACATAGTCAAAACTAGTTTATCTTGATCAATTCTAGGTTATAATAAGCTCACTTAGGCAAACATGCATTTTTAAACTTATAACTTGTCTAACTACGCTTATATATAACAGAGCTCCGCGACCTAGACTCACACGCCATTGCCGCAGCTACCGAGAGAACGAAGACTGGAGAGCGAGTTCCCGGGTTCGGGAGGTAGCGCACGTGGTAGTATGTAGTGTGACATGTGTGCCTAATGTTGATGTTTATAATATTTTGATTGCATAGTGTTGTTGTTGAGCTGGCCATCGAGATAGGGCTGGCCTCGAAACCAAGACATTTTTTTTAATTTAAAAAAAATACTAAACTTATTTATGACGGTTTCCTAGTGTTGGCCGCCATAAATAATTCATTAGTATTTACGACGGCCAATACCAGCCATCGTAAATAATCCAATAGTATTTACGACGGCTAGTGTTGACCGTCGATAATGTGTACTATTCACGACGGCCCGTCGTGAATAAATACGCCGAACCACGTGGCAGTCAGAGAAACTAGTTCGCGACGGGATAGTTTAGCCGTCGCAAATAAAATTATTTATGATGGGAGCCGTCGTTAACAACCTTATTAATAACTAATTATCAGTGACGGCCAAGAACTGTCGTGAATACTAACATTCACGACGGTTTTCAATCGTCTTTAATTGTTCATATTCCTCTAATATGTGGTCCAGTCAATTGCAATCTGCAAATATTATATTGTACTTCCAATTGGCAAAAGCAAACAATATCCAATTGCACGTACAAAACTCAGAGACTGGAAAGCAGACACTGCACTCTACTGTGCAAAACAGTTGACAGTTCCGGCAGGGAGGACCATCTCTCAAGTGCAGTATATACAAGACGCAATCCGTCGCTTAACAGAAAAAAAGATCTGAGCCATGATGACGCCCATCATCACCTGCCTTCCTCGATGACGGAGGTGAGGAACGGCGACGAGGTGCGCGACGCCGCGGCTGCCGTCGCCGCCACGCTCGACTGTCCGCTGACGTCGCTGCTCATGAAGCTGCTCGTGTTGCCGCCCTTGATCTGCCACTCGGTGATGTAGCTGGGCTTGTTCACCACCACGCCCACCTCCACGTCCCCCGCGAGCATCGACACGGCCCGCGACATGGACGGACGCTGGTGGGGTGACCCCTGGGTGCAGAGGAGGGCGACGTGGATGGCCCGGAGCACCTCCTCGTCGTTGAACTCTGCGAGCTTCGGGTCCACCATCTCCAGAGGGTTTTTCTCCTCGTACAGTTGCCAGACCTGACAGCATTGATGAGTAACTTCAGCGAATGCATACAAGATCCGCGATTATGCTTCCATGCTAAAATCTAGGACACCCGTTGTATTTAAATACGGATTAGAGATTACGGTACAAGCCTAAGCAGATATTACAACAAAACATTTTATTTACAGGTTGAGGTTAATCAGATATATTAGCACTATTTGCTCATATAAAATAACGTGACAAAAAGTTTATGAGTGTTCGCAGTGAACTTACCCATTCTAAAATGTAAACCTTGTCCTCATCAAGCGTGTTGTCAAAGTTTGGCCTTCCAGCTAAGGTTTCCAATACGACCACACCGAAGGCAAACACATCAATTTTCTCCGTCATATGACCTCTCATGGCGTACTCAGGTGCAAGATAACCACTTGCAAAAGAGTTGAGAAAAGACACCATTACCTCACATGTGAAAAATGATCTGTAGGCATGAAGGGGTGGGCCAGATGGAAATGTACTTACAATGTGCCAGCAACTTTTGTGCTGACATGCGTCTTCTTGTCATCATACAGTTTGGCGAGACCAAAATCTGAGATCTTAGGGTTGAGATTGGCGTCAAGTAAGACATTACTGGCCTTTATGTCCCTGTGCACGACACGGATGCTAGATTCTTCATGGAGATAAGCCAGACCTCTTCCAATGCCCAAGCATATCCCAAAGCGTGTTGGCCAGTCCAGGTTCTGTCTCGCGCTTCCTGTAAAACAAGTTTAAAGTTCTCATAAAACGATTCTCAACTAGTGAAAGTCACGGTAGCATCATATCAAATGAACGTGTACCAAATAGTGCTCTATCAAGGCTCCCATTCTTCAAGTACTCATAGACCAATAGTGGTTTATTTCCCTCAAGGCAGCAACCAAACAATTTCACGAGATTACGGTGTTGCACTCGGGAAATAGTTTCTATTTCTGTTGCAAATTCCTTCTTTCCCTGATGAGATGTTTCAGATAGCTGTTTTACAGCCACCACTCTTCCATCAGTTAATGTGCCCTGCAAGAAGGTGCCACTCAATCCAAGTTTCAGGAATTATATTGCCAAACATACTGTACTGTAAAAATGAAGTAAACCGTCCACTCTCATTTCATCAAGCTTGTAAGGTACTAGGAAAGAAACTGGAAACCTATAGAAAGAAAGGATGAATCTACCTACTGCCTACTATTGATATTGGCCGAAAAAAATAAAGGGAAGGAATTCATATAGAAGTAGACGAACCAAAAAAAGCCGGTTTTGCATAATAAGAAAATAAGTTGCACAAGGAATATTACTCTCAGACATAAAACTTCATAGAAATTCACATCCATGTGTACTATAAATGAACTAACCTTATATACTGACCCATATCCTCCTTCACCAAGAAGGTTATTGGAACTAAAGTTTTCAGTAGCAGCCCTTAGTTCACCATAACTGAATACATTAGGTCTTCCAACAATACTGTAAAGCTCTGCAAACATCACAAAACATAAGTTCATAACCACAACTCTTGGCATGGTTAGGAATAGGTTGTGCCTTGTGACTATGGCATGTCATTTACCTTGTTGCTCCAGTGATAGCTGTCTCCTCTTCTTCCTCCACATAAAAATTCCAGCAAGTGCTACTAGTCCTAAAACTGCTACACCAACCACTAACCCCACAACTACACCTGTTTTACTACTACTTTTCTTTTGTGCAGCACTGCGTACCGTAGGCTTGAAATCTGTCATAAAATCAAAATATTAGAAAAATGTGATCTTACAACCAAATCAGTAAATTTTGGATTCTATGTTAGGTGTTTCTGAATTTTCACCATTTCCATTTGAAAATGTGCACATGACAACATTCAGCAAAGTTCAGAATGGATATGTATGACTAGTAGTATTCATTAGTTCCATCATCAGCATTTCTTGTGGTAGAAATTACATATGCATTAGTTTATTCTAAGGTGATTATATAGACAGTATTGAAACAGTGATTCATGGCTAAGGGGAGTACTTGGAGTAACACTCAAAGCTGAGATTGCGGGTCCGTAGTAGCCTTGAGTAGGGATGCAACAAGTGCCCTTGCCAGCCCAGAAGAGATGAATCTCAAGGAAGTTTCTAGTGACAGGAACAGTATATTGTTTCTTGACAGCAGTGTTAGATTTCCCCCCTGCTGTCTTCCTAATATCAAAGTTTTGCTCCTTGCGCTCGCCCTGCACCAGAAACAAGACGAAAAAATGGCCATTTCATAAGCTAACACCCAAACGTGTAGGTTATCAGCACACTGGAACCTACCTGGACATAGATATCAAAAACCCTTCTCCCAACGCTCTTCCAGGTCTGTGAGTCTTCGAAGTCAAATTCTGCAAACTGAAGTGTGACTGTATAGTTTCCGTTCTCAAGTCCAACACCATAGTATCTTAAAGATGATGGCGACATCCTGGCTGTCTGGAAGAGTTCTGAATCTAGAGTGTTCTGGAACTGTCGTGAGTTGTAGATTATGTAACTTCCATTTGTTGCATCCATGAACCTTCCAACATTGCTAACACCCCATGTTGGTGGTTCTGTAACATAATAGGATGCAGGTCCAAGAGTGGCATCATCAGGCTGATACAAGGAATTATCTGATCCATGTAGAGATCTGATGCTCCCACAGTCCACCGCAAAGGTGGCAGCTACAAGCAAGTCAAATAGTTTAATATTGGTGCTAATGTAGGCACATGGTTGGAGTTGCAACAGCGGAAACTCACATTGTGGAGAGCCAAGGAAACAGGGTGTGTTTCGCTGAAGGCACTCCAGCCCTGAGGGTAAGATACTGCAGATGCAACGCATTGGCATTAAATCCAAAATGAACTGAGAGAACATAATAGTTGTACTTGAGGTTTTTAGGAGCTTTTGAGGTATGAGCTCACCTGTTGTTAGAGTTGTTGATCACGAAATTGTTTGCCACCAAATTCCTATGTAGAATGGAACATAGCGAAATCAGAAGGCAGATTCATACTTCGAGTGCAAATTGAAGGCCTATTAGGTCTAGCATAAATTAAAATACAATAATTCAGGAACAAATAACCTATAATTAAGCTGCATCTTATTTTCAGCCAATTTGATATTCAGTACTCTGAACTTACAGTTGCAAATTGTTCTCACTAGCCCAAGAAGGGAAGTTTCCTGTAAGCTGGTTGTAAGAAAAGTCTCTACACAAGAGAAAGACAACGTTATAGATGCATTCAGCTTTTATTGCATAAGTAAAATTGGACGACGATGACGTACAAGTTTTTAAGAGAAGGCCCTATAGAGCTTGGAAGGCTTCCTGAAAGGCTATTATTTCCAAGAAATCTGGCCATAAAAAATGAACTAGCATTAGCAACACAAAGAGTGAATGTCTCAGTTTCTAGAAATAAGCATTGGAAAACAAGAAAAATCATACAGGAAGTTGAGGGAATTCAGGTTCAGCAGGCCTTGTGGTATTTGTCCTGTGATATTGTTAAAACTTAAATCCCTGTAGTGGCAAGAGAATAGGAGCAGAGGGGAAGTCAAAGCGTTCATAAAAGAATATTGCAGAGACCAATTTGACTGGAGTTTAAGAAGAAACAAAATATCTTACAGTAAGTTTAAATTTGAAAACTGAGAAAAGTTTACTGATGCCAGGCTATCAGATATCTTGCAATTCCTCAAAACTCTGCAATGAAGCATGTCACAAGTTTTGGGATTGAAATAAGTTGGCTGCACAACATCAAATATTAAGCTGTAGTTTGAGTCATGAAGTTAATGACAATCTATGCATACAAGGTGTTCAAAGATGTCATGTTACTGATGAACGCCAATGAAGAACTTCCATTTACTATGTCACCAATTCGTCTGCACCACAGAAATAGGTAATTCATTCATCTCTTCTGCAATTTTGACATTTAAGAATGAAACCTTGCTACTCTGGCCATTAGTAGCCACTTACAAGTCTGTCAGTCGGCCGAGATTAGACATAGTGGTTGGGAGTGGACCTTGAAAAGAATTGCCTTGAAACCGCCTACAAAAACACAACTCTTATCACTATTTTAAAGCATAATTTCTTCATATATGCATTTTCCTACTGCATTGTAATGAAAGAAAGATGATGATACTTCTTTGGGAAAAAAGTAAATAAAATTATGTAGGTATAAATACCTTAGCTCATTGTTACAGAAAGAAAAAAATAATTGTTACAACAAGCCATTCAAATATTACTAATACTAGTAATTTCAATCAAGTTAAATGCATCAAAGATGAGACTGACCGCATTCTAGTGAAGGATGAAGAGATTAAAAACAGATGGTGGGATTACTTTAACGGACTATTCAATGATGGGAAAGGGAGCACTATGGTTGAGTTGGATGACTCCTTTGATGACTCCAACAGACGGTTCATGCGAAGGATACAAGAGTTTGAGGTTAAGCAGGCCTTAAAAAGGATGAAAGGAGGAAAGACCCTTGGCCCTGATGATGTCCCTATTGAGGTGTGGAGATGCCTTGGGGACGTGGCAATAGTATGACTCACAAAGCTATTCAACCACATTTTTCAGTCAAACAAGATGACTGAAGAATGGAGGAAAAGTATATTAGTACCTATCTTTAAAAATAAAGGAGATATTCAAAGTTGTACTAATTATCGAGTGATTAAGCTTATGAGTCATACTATGAAGCGTTGGGAGAGAGTGATTGAACACCGTATGAGGAAAGTGACCAATGTCACTAAAAAACAGTTTGGTTTTATGACTAGGAGGTCTACAATGGACGCGATTTTCTTGCTTCGTCAGCTTATGGAGATATAGGGAGCAGAAGAACTTGCATATGGTGTTCATTGACTTGGAGAAGGCGTACGACAAGATACCAAGGTCAGTCATGTGGTGGGCACTAGAGAAACATAAAGTGTCAACAAAGTACATTACCCTTATCAAGTATATGTACAATAATGTTAGGACAAGTGTGCGCGTAAGTGATAGTGAGACTGATGCATTTCATATCACGGTAGGACTACATCAAGGATCAGCTTTGAGCTCATACATCTTTCCTTGGTGATGGATGAGGTGTCGAAGGATATACAAGGGGATATCCCTTGGTGCATGCTCTTTACCAATGATGTAGTGCTGGTAGATGAAACTAGGGATGCTGTTAATAAGAAATTAGAGTTATGGAGATAAACCTTAGAGTCCAAGGGGTTTAGACTTAGTAGGACCAAGACCGAGTATATGAGGTATGACTTTAGTGGTGTTGGTCATGAAGAGGGAAATATTAATCTACAAGGACAAATAGTACCTAGAAGGGACTCTTTCCGATACTTAGGATCAATGTTACAAAGCAATGGCGATATTGATGAGGATGTTTGCCACAGGATCAAGGTAGGGTGGATGAAATGGCGACAAGCCTCTAGAATCCTATGTGATAGGAAGGTCCCACAAAAGCTAAAAGTGAAGTTATATAGGACGGTGATCAGACCCGTGATGCTTTATGAGGTGGAATGTTGACAAACTAAACGGGAACATGTCCAACAAATGAGTGTTACAGAGATGCGCATGCTACGGTGGATGTGCGGGCACACGAGAAGAGACCGAATAAGGAATGAGGTGATTCGTGATAGGGTAGGGGTGGCGTCGATTGAAGAGAAGTTAGTCCAACATCGACTAAGGTGGTTCGGACATATCCAGCAGAGACCTCCAGAAGCACCGGTTAACAGTGGGATTTTAAGAGATAGAGAAAATATTAGGAGGGGTAGAGGACAACCAAGGTTGACCTGAGAGGAGGCGGTAAAACGAGATTTGAGAGATTGGAATGTATCCAGAGACTTAGCTCATGATAGGACCGCATGGAAAGTAGCAATTCATGTGCCAAAATCTTAGTCTTATTTTTTTTCTTTTTTCCTTGTTATTCTTATATCTCTTTCTCTCTTTCACTTCATTGATATAATATATATATATATATATAATTATTGGGTTCGACCCCAACATGCTTGGGATAAAGGCTTGGATGTTGTTGTTGTTGTTGTACTAGTAATTTCTTTAAAAAGAGCAGCTCATTATCTTGAGTGGTGAAAGAAACCATATAGTACTTACAAGTACCACATCGAATTTCACCTTAAATAATTTTAATTAAGAGGCCACTATATAGAGACTTTGCAAAATAAAACACCGAAAACTGAAAACGCATGATATCCTTTTACAGACTACAATGACAATCTCCCTGAGATGAATTGGTTAGTGGAGTCTGGATGTCACCCAGCCAACAAGGATTCCACGTTCACCTTCTATATAAATAGTTCTATGGTGGGATTCTCTCCCCTAGTCGATTTCTTTTTCTTTTACAGACCACAGTGATCCAACTTAAGTTCTGGCAAACTGATGGCAGGTGTGGGGCCTCTCACCAGGGTTCAAGCCCTAGTGTGTGCAGTTTATGGAATAAAAAATTTACTCGGCTTGATCAGACCTGCGGTGGGCGGGCCCTCGTATATGGGATGGGCCTAAAGCACAGTGAAGGCCATGAAATATAAAAGGTGGCTTCATGGGGATGGGACATGGTTCTTGGATTTTTCTCGGCCCTGAATTGCAGGTGCTTCTCTTTAAAGTTAAAACAGAAAAGAGTAGGGACGGTCTTACACCGGGGGCAAGGTTTGTTTTTCAACTCAAGTTCTGGTAACAAGTAAGGCTCAAGTTTTGAACTGAACTGTAGCATACTGAACCCACACTCTTTGGAAAGAAAAAAAATTAGAACCAATGCAATAGAAAAAATATCTGATTTTTATACTGTTTTGAGTTACGAAAAAAATTAAAAAGACCAAAGGTCAATAAAAGCTTACAAATCTTTTAAATTAGTCCAGCCTCCAATATAGTCCGGTATTTGCCCAGTAAAATCATTATCTGATGCCCACCTGAACACAGAGAACACTAAAACATAAGACTGAGGGCAACGAAGAGCACCATCACAAAGCATCTTTTATAGGCATACAATATTTCCATTCTTGTAAGCTTGGAAAGTGACGCCGGTAGAGGACCGCGTAAGCCAGCACTATCAATATACCTGCAATTAAGATATGCAAACATGAGCTCATATTAGACATGGAGCTCGGCAAGCAAAACAGGGAAAAAAGATTATGTATGGAGCCCCAAAAATTAATCAAGACGTACAACTCCTTGAGCTTATCCAGGTTCCCTAGTTCCTCAGGGAGGGAGCCATTAAAGTTGTTGGCGCCAAGTCCCCTGAAAACCCACCAAAACAATCCAAGTTAGTTACAAAAAAAACCATAACTGGAATCTCTACTCGTGAAAGAATGATTGCTAGCAGCATAACAGCCTTTCCTAAATAGATTAATTAGTTTACAGAATGAAAATATCAAATAAATGTTTCCGACTTTTTCTATTAAAGAGTCACAACATTGAGAAAACATCTTCCTTACAGCAGTGAGAGGTTTGTAAGGTTCCCGAGCTCCTTTGGAATGGATCCAGATAATGCATTGACGCCCACAGTCCTGTACATGTTCAAGGTAAAAAGTTCAAGGTTTGATGTTAAGAAAGTAGGTAATGGGACAATGTTTTGAGTTTTAAGTCTCACATGAACTGCAGAGCAGTCAATTCCCCGAGAAAAGATGGTAAAGGCCCTGTTAAGTAATTTTGCCCTAAATCCCTGAAACAATATCAGATCAGATATCAACGATAAGAGATTGGTTCGTTAGTTATTATTTTCAAATGTTGAATTTGGTTGTAATGTTGGAGTATGTGAAATTAACATATAACGGCCATCGCCAAGTGTGCAAGAGAAATATGCTAGTAATCGCAAATCTGAATATGTCAATTCCATGGTTGCGAACAAAGAACGTGTAAATGGTTGATTCGGGAACTCTGTTATGCAGCACCATCAGCAAATAAGAAACTCCTCATGAAACGCAAGTGGACAGTCTCATTTTCCGATTCAGCTAAAGTGTTTCTGCTCGCAGACCAGTTGGTGCGAGAAAGTTGAGAGTTCATACAGTCTGGTCAAGCGCGTGAGGTTTCGCAGTTCCTGTGGTATCGGACCAACTGCGTCCACGTCATATATCTTCCTGCAGTGACAAGAGTTAAGTAGTTATCAGCTGACGCAATCTCAACTCAGCCATCATCGCGGTCCGTCGTACATGAACAAATCAAATGGCATTTGCAGTGTGTTAAGGACGCGCTAGTACAGCAAGATCCACGCGGCGCGTGCCTCAGAGCCAGCACGAAAAGGAAGCATCGGCCGGGCAATCTGTCGAACAGCTGGTAGGGAAGCGGCCAAAGGACGTGGACTTACAGCTTGGTGACGTGGCAGACGGTGTTGTTCTGGTCGGTGCACTCGCACTTGATGCCCACTTTGATGTTGGGGTCGCCGTCGATGTTGGTGCCGTCCGTGGCGATGCCGGTGCAGGGGTCGCCGCTGATGTTCCATGCCGGCGACGCCTTCAGCCCGAGCTTGGCGAACACCGCGTTCACCGCCGCCGCTGCAACGTCATCACACCGGAAATTAAACCGGGCGGTCGATCGGTAAGGAGGGCCCACGCGGACGACGCGAAAACCGGCCAAACCGCACGTGGTTTTATTATTATGACTTTTCGTCGAGCGAGCTAGCTAGCTAATAGCAAACACAAAATCAAAAGCCAAGAGATCATGTCGATCATGGGGTTGACCTTTCCAACCGAGACTTTTTGGGAACGAGGCGTGCTAGTAGTTTCTTGGAACAGCGGTTCTTTAATTTGGGAAGAACGGTTGACCTACCAGCCAGAGATGGCTAGCTAATTAAGCTAGAACAATTTAAGATGCGATTTCTCATCCTGCAGAAGTCATGTTCCCGGCCTCGCTATCCGTACGTCCAGTTGTAGAACCCAAATAAACTCTATCTATCGACATGCCATGCACGTAGAAAATTCAGAAACATATGCCGAAGCCTTGTTCGATCGGAGCAGGAGAAACATAGATGAGCCATGAGAAACGATGGGCAGAAGAAAATTAAGGTTGCTAACATCGCGATCGAAGAAACGATGTCCTCGATTCGATGGGAAGAACAGGCCGGGTTTCACTTTCACCCCAGCTAGCTAGGCCGGAACGAACAGCTCGGCGGCAGAACTATATATTGTTACTTGAGGAAAAGGATATATAAGGAACGATGATCGAGAGCTATATAACAACCCACCTTCAGTTGGATCGGTCGTCGTCCTCGGCGCCTGCTGCGCTCGCACAGCTGCTACCAGAAGCAGCAGCAGCAGCGTGGCGAGCGCGGCGCCATGGCGGCAAGAGCTCGACGACGACGACGAGCCAGGCCTCATCTCCTTCCGTTCCTCCGTCCACCACCACCTAGCTAGCTAGCTACTCCTCTCCAGGCCGGAGTCGTGCGTGCATGCACATATAGCCCTCGGGATCGATCGGAGCGAGATACGCCGCGCTGATACGCCCTTGGGGATCCGAGTGAGAGATATAAGGCGACGCGACGCGACGCGACCACGGATGGACGATGGAAAGGGACGCCTCTGCTGCTGCATCTGCATGCCCGGTCCAAGGGATCGACCAACTTGCTAATTAAACCTGTCCAAATTCAGAGGACGCAGCTAAACCTGCCCCCAGCGCGCAGGTTCCCCACATGAAAATTGACTGACCAAGGAGAGATGAGATGAGGCTGCTAGCTCTCTCAGAATATACTACTATACTAGTAGCTTCCTTATTAGACCAGCAACATGCATGGGGTGGTTGCAGACCCCTCCCCCCCCTGCGCGCTGGATAACGTTGATTGGCTGTCGGACGGCGACCGGTGTCTCTACGCCAGCGCCGGACCGGCGGCGGACGTGCCCTCTGCAGCAGCATTTGCGCACGTGCGCGCGCGAGGAAGAATCTGTCCGCGCGCGCCGCACGAGCCTGCGCTGCCGCTGAAAAGCAACGGCAGGTCGACCTGGGAGAACGATTGAATCGGTAGTGTGTTTACACGTGACGCCTCCTCTTCCTCTGCAGCCTGCGACGGCGGGCGGCGTGGTCCAACCAGCCGAGCCGCCGGCAAAGGGCGTCGTTGGTGGCGACGTGGGTGGGACGTGGCGCTGACGCGGACGAACGAGATCTACCATTTCTACATTATCGGGTGCAGAGAAGTTTTCAATCAGGCCCAGGCTTAGATGAACAAAAGATAACGATAGGACAACGGTTCCTCTGCAAAGGCAAAGCATACCACGGCATCAAGGGAACATAGCAAGCATTGAAAAGCCCATAATGTGGACAGTTGGACATATTTTTTCACCCAGACTATGTCTATGCAAAATCAACACATCGATCAAGGTGGCATGGTGCCATAGCGTTGCTCTGGATTCTGAGCAGGCTCCTGAGAGAATGGTGGCCTCTCCTGTTGTGCCGAAGGGCCTCTTTGTATGGCTTCTCTCCGTTCCACTTGCATCGTCTCCCGTCGTCTGTCATAGCGAGGACGAGGTCTACTCCTTACCTGCTGCCTCTCGGTGAACTGGAATTGAGGTCTATGTATGACCTTGCCATCTATAAATAGATCACCTGGCCCAACAGATTCTTGTAAGTGCGTTGAAAAAAAATAATAGGATGCTGAGCAACAAGATAAAAACATTGAGAAGATATGATCAGGGCGGTGTCCAGACCAACCGATGAAATTTCACTGAACGAGTAAGAAACGATGAATACCGACCTCCGTAGTCCTTGTTAGGAACATCCAGGTATGAATCAGGTAGTACCCAAAGAACTCCCGGCAATCCTTCACAAAGTAGTTAAATAAGCAAATCGAATTCAGTCCAAACATGTCTGTGCATAAGGATCTAACAGAAAGTTAGACACACGGAAATTCCACCTTTAACTTTGTACGATAACTCCTCTGAGATCAGTGCCCCGAACCCTGTGTAGGTTGTAGTGGACACTGAGTAGATCTTTTTCTTTGCTTCCTCCTCACTGTAAAATATAATCAGAACCAACATTCAATTCCTGGGCGCCATGATATGCAGGTATACATCTTCAGGGTACAAGTAATTTCAATAGTGACAACTTGTTACCAGGCCATGGCAATTTGTTGAGAGAAGAATACATGAACTACAAGAATAGGTGTTTCAGGAATGATATAGTCCAATAACAATCAATTGATGATTAGCACGCAAACAAAGATAGATTTTTAAGTACTTAGAGTGATAACATGACAATCCGAACAAGACTGTCCAAGCATAATGTGGTAATCAAGACACTGAATCTCGATGCGTCGAACTGTTGGAATAAGATGGACTAATCGCGCACACGTACCTTCCCAGTACGGAAGCGAGGGTCCTGACGTACGCGGCGACCATCTCTTCCTCGGTCGGCTTGGGGTCGGTGGGGAACTCCATGACGATGAGCCAGTGCTCGTAGTCACAGCCGTCGAGGAGGATCGTCTCCTTGGGCGGGCGGTTGCTCCAGTTCGGCGAGGGGTCGTTCAGCGGGGAGTACCCGGACGCGCCAGGTGAACCGGTCCTGGCTCCGCGAGACGGGAGCAGGGCCCACGGGGTGAGGTGAGTTGCGGCGGCGAGGGCGGGGCGGAGGCGGCAGGGGACCGCGCGGGAGGAGAGGAGGAGCGTTGAGATGCCGCGGCGGGTGGCTGACGGAGCCGCCATGGTTGGCTCAGTGAGGAGAGGCGGCGGCGTGCGGCGAGGTGTGGGAGGGAGAAGGCGGCGGGGGACGAGAGAGGAGGAGAAAGGGGAATGCGGTGGGCCGGTGGCGCAGAGTGGCGCCGAGGCGGAGGGGCCCGGATTTCAAGGCCCACCTGGAGATGCATTCTTGTAAGGCCGGCCATTCCAAACGGGCCTGATTAGGGTCCGTGTCTCTGATGCGGCCACCACTGAGACAAGTGGACCTGAACTGGATCGATTCCAATTCAGAGGAGGAAGGCCTGATCAGGCTCCGTGCGGGAAGGCCGATGTGCTCAACATCGGGCTGAGGTACGTCAAGTCCTTCCAATTCTTAGCCTGTCCTTCCTCTAAACCGTCAGTCTCAAATGCAGCAGGTAGCAATTGACGTGCTTCGCTATCTTGCCAGTTCAATTGATGATTTCTTTTCGTTTCCTCAGGTGTACCACCTGATCCACTGACGAAGGTACGGCTGGCCGGACTTGTTGGTAACTAATATTTGTTTGCCGTGCTTCCGATATCGTTGTTATCCGTGCATGAAGATGCGATTAGGATCTGGTAGCGTTAATGCTTGTGGGGCATGTTAAGGTAGCTGCAATCAGACGTTGCAGCTGCAAGCCGGGCCAAGTGCACCCCCGTACACCAAGTAACAACCGACACCTCGAATAGTATCGTCGACATGGTGGCTGCCATGGAAACCAAAGGCACAAGAATCTTCAGACGCCTCAAAAAGAAATTAAGATTTGTTTTGGTTGGGGCGCGCCTGGCCCGGCCTGAAGTGCAACGGCTAGGCGACGCTCGAGGGACCAGATAGCAAGCTACCTTTACGGTCCCTCCCCCACAAAAAATAAATTTAATATCGTTGTGGGCCGTTGGCCCACATATCAGATATTAAACTGATAAGAACAGATACTACACTTGATCTTAGCCAAAAGGCCGAGAAAGGTATGAGTTGATCCAAGCACGCCCGCGTTGTTTTATACAGGGAGCCTCCCGCCTGGCCCCGGGTCAGCTAGCGATGTGGTACTAAACGCTTCCTCCGCCTGTTCTGCTCTGCGCCGCGCTTCCGATTCCGACTCCTGGCACGCGCACCTGGGCCGCTTTGTTTCGTGGGCCAGTGCTTGCTCGTGGGAGTCTAGCAGGCCCACCAGTGCTTGCTCCTCGTCACCGTGGTCGTGCGTGCCGGCGAGGGTGTGCTGGTCGGGGAGGAGGACGAGGGGGTGCCGGAGCTGGTGGTGGTGGACGTGCGCGTGCTGGGGAACACCGGCCGAATTAAAAGAGCGGCGCAGGGGAACACCGGCAAGGCCCGCTCCAAAATAGTCGGCACATTTGGCCCACGCGAAGGGGGTCCTGCGAGACTGGTACCCGCTCCCGCCGCCTCCAACACGCTCACCCCCAGAGCAAGGCGCCGGCGGCGAGCTGTCGCCGATGACCACGCCACGGTTCGTACCGACCTCCACGTCCGGGATATACTCCACGCCAGCCGCACCGGTCTCCAAAAACCTGGGGCGAGTTAGCGGTCGGCTCGCCTTCCATGCTCCACCTCGCGGCGTCTCGCTTCACCTGAGGCCGCCTGCCATGGCCGCCGCCGCCGCCGTCGGCGGAGACGGCTCCCCGACCGTTCCCAACGACTCTACGGGTAGGTCCCCTACGACTACTCATTACTCTACCTTTACAGTCTTCTGCTTCGCGTGCGGTTTCTCTCTTCTCTTGTGCCCTTGTTCCTCATGTTGCGTTTACCTACCGGCTATCTCGACCTGGTTTCTTGTCCATACGAATTCGAATTTTATTATTATTCTGTTTTAGAATTTATAGGGTGCTCTAGGATTGGAGAAGTCAAGAGAGTGACCAAGGAGACAAATGTGCATGTGAAAATCAACCTTGACGGCACTGGTGTTGCTGACTGCAGTACAGGGATACCCTTCTTGGATCACATGCTCGATGTGAGTACGGTTTATTTTTGTTGTTGTGTCAGTAATTATGGGATTGATAGTCTCTGTAAAAAACATAATATGCTTTGTGGTAGCTGTCTCTGGTTCTTACCAAGGTTGAGCAAGCATGCTTTTTTCCAGTAAAGCTGACTACTAACTTTGAGTTTCCAACTTACAGCAACTGGCATCCCATGGACTGTTTGATGTTTGTGTTAGGGCAACAGGTGACACACACATTGATGATCATCACTCAAATGAAGACATTGCTTTGGCAATTGGAACGGTGATTGATTCATTCCTAGAATTTCTTCAGCTTTGCAATTCAGTTTTACAAAATGGTGAAGGATATGTAATTTTGACAATGTGCAATATGCATAGGTAAGCAAACAATCGGTGGGATGACCTTTTTTATTGTATATGCAGGCACTGCTTCAAGCACTTGGTGACCGAAAAGGAATAAACCGATTCGGGCATTTTACAGCACCACTTGATGAGGCTGCAGTTGAGGTTATTCTGGTAATTGCACCTTCTGGCTGTATTTTCATACTTTGAATATGCAATTTTTTCGTGACAGTATGTGCATGTGCATGTTCATGTTCTGTGTGGCATAATTTATACATTCGTGGGCCTTAGATGTTGTGCAAAGACGTAATAAAGTTACATTATCGATTCTGCACTTAATTGCTTGCAATCATAGTTGAAATTGTTTTCATGACTGTTATGATAGATAGGCTATCCCACTTACATTTTTTGACATTTGAGTACCTGCACTGAGAACAATCTTTTTGTGTTGAAAACGATTTTCAGACTCAATCTATCACACGTAAGTGTTGAAAAATAGTTGCTTCTATGTTGCTCATATTTTTTGTTTGTCACATTAGCTTCTTGCTAATCTTAGATATTTGACTGAAAAAAATCATGAATGTGATGTTTTCAATGTTTTTGACTTGATGTCATGTTTTTATATTTTAACTAGTTGTCATTATGAATGTACAAATTTGGACCAAAGAATTTTTGCTTCACTAATATTGAATTGGACTTTAATTCCCACCCTTATGCAGGATCTATCTGGTCGTCCTCATTTAAGCTGCGGCTTAGATATTCCTACTGAGCGAGTTGGCACATATGATACACAGGTGATTTTTTTTCGTTCTCAGACTTTTAAAATATCCTTGATACCATGTCTGAAACACTTGTTTCAAGTTCCACATTACATGTACTGCATTCTACTTTAAAATTCAAGTTTTCCTGTGCTTTTTCAAATAAATTTCTGATGAAATCTTGAAAGAAGACTTCCATCTTTATCATTGTTAGTCAGATATTCATTTTTTTGTTACAGCTAGTTGAGCACTTTTTCCAGTCGCTTGTGAACACATCTGGGATGACGCTTCACATCCATCAGGTACACTGATTTACATTTTAACTAAATTTTCAAAATGATCGGACCAGTGTTGGAATGTTCTTTGATCGTGAGCTGTTACCACCAAACAACATCTTTGGTTGAACTTATAAGTTGAGATAGTTGCTATATTTCCTGATCCTGCTCTAATTTCTCTTTAAAAGCTTGCTGGGAAGAACTCGCACCATATTATTGAGGCTACATTCAAAGCATTTGCTAGGGCCCTCAGACAGGCAACCGAATATGACTTGAGGCGACGTGGCACTGTCCCCAGGTTTGTCTTTGCTTACTCTGTTTCGTAACTAGTAGACCAGCTTCAGTTAATACTATTCCAACCACACTCTTTCGCACATGTAGTTTGGCTTTGTAACTGTTTACTTCTCCCCTGCATTTTTGTTTTCAACGAATCCACATTTCTATTTTTAGAAGATAATGGGGGTCTGAATGGAGAACGTTAGTTAACATTAACAAGCATAGACTATCGGTACTGTAGATTGGCTTTGTTACTGTTGGGGATCTGCATTTTCGTACATGTATCCTGGCTTTGTTACTGATGGCTGGTACCCTCATTTCTATCAGTTTTTCAACTGATCTACATTTTCATAGTTAGAAGATAATGGGGGTTGGAGTGGAGAATGATACGTAAACATATGCTCTATATTGGGACCGATTTTCACCCATCCACAACTCCGATGAATAATGAACATCCCTGATGATATCTTTCTTGGCTCAAAATTGCAGCTCCAAAGGTGTCCTGTCGAGGTGGTAGCGTTGCAAGTATGGCAATGCTGTTGTACCTTTGAAGTCTACCATCTAAAGACGTAGAAGTGGAACGGCCAGCCACAGCTTGATACGTTTGTGCTACTGCTGCTCACACTGGGAGCCTTGTGTAGTTTGGTTAAGCCAGTAGTATAATGTATCTTTGTGCGATGGCAGTTTTGGCCGTTCTCCAGAGAGAGAGACATCTAAAGATTTTGAAAGGGCTCGACAATACCATTGGACATTGAAGGGGATAAATATTATGTAAAATCCGATTTAAACAGTATTGCTAGGTAATATCAGTGCCGAATCACCACAATGTAAGGCGCTGGTGCTCTGTGTTGTCAGGACTCGGAAGCAATACGGCTAGGTGCTATCAGTCAGCCCCAGTTTGTACTGTCATAAAGGAAACTGCGGAGTGGTTGTGGACTGTTCGCACGCTCTACTCCATGCACGGCTCAAACACGTCGGGGCTGTGTAGTTTGAGTAGGCATCCACAACACTGGGAGCAGGATCATCATCTGTTCGAGTCTTGTTGTTACAGCCCCCACCAATAACCGTTTGGTTGCACAGAGTAATCACGTGTGTGGTATGCTTGTGGAACACTTGAGCGACGTGTTTGAAAAATGTTGGAAGAAGGTAACAAAAATTTTCAAATATAAGGGGCGCTGTAACATTGTAACACTCTATATAAAAAAAATGATGATAATAGTATATATGTAGGAAATTTCAAGAATTTCTTTAAATAAACTGGAACTTAGATAATTAAATTCAGAATTTAGATGTAGAACAAGAAAACAGAATGAAGGAAAAATATATACAAGGTAAAACAAAAATTGGGCCGCAGCCCATTTCTTTCTTTCCCCCTTCCCGTTTTCCCGCAGCCCATTTCCCTCTTTACTTCAAAGTACCCGGCCCAGTCGCTAGCCCTCTCTTTTCTTTCTCTTCCCCCACTGACGGGCGGGGCCCGCCTGTCAGCGGTTTCTGCCCGTTATCTTCTTCCCGCGGTCCCCCCTCCCTCTCCTCTCTTTTCCGATCGGTCGCCGACCACCTCTGATCGGCTCCAACCGAAAGCGGGCGCCTCCTCCCTTTATTCCCCTCGGATCCTCCGCCCTCGCTGCTCTATAAAGGGGCCCCGAAAACCCTAGCCCCAGTTGCTCCGCCCCTCCCGCCGCGAACGGAGCCGAGCTCCCGGCGTCAACCCTCCTCGGTGAGCGTCGCGACTCCGCTCTCTCTACGTTTCTCAGTGGTTCCACGAGCTAACACGCGACCGCAGGGACGACGCCGAAGCCTCCTCGGCCCTCCCCGACGCAGACCGGCACTGAGTGCTCCTCCCTCTTTTCTATACGCCGGTGAGCAGCTCGGACTTCCCTCGGTCCTCCCGTTCTCCTCCGTTTTCAACACTACTCGGCCTCACAGAGGCTGTCCTCATGCACTAGGGCGCAACCCTGACCCGAAGGGCTCGACGGAGGAGCGCCCACACCCGCGTCCGACGGGAACTGAAGGCTCCTGCCCGTCTACCGCAGCAAGTCCTCCCCGCACCTCCCCGGGCCCCGGAAAACCCCTCTCAGTGAGTTCCCCGATCTTTCTCCTTCATTTCCAGTAGCCATATAGGGGTAGGACTAGGTGTAGGCGAAGAACGGCAGCGCCGGCGAGCTCCAAGGGCTCGGTCATGGCGCACCGCCGCGAGTGGCGGCCGCCGGCGGCCGGATCCGGCCGGATTTCACTCGGACCGTCCGATCTAGGAAGGGCGGCTGCGATTAGAACCTGATAACGATTCAATCTTCTTAAATCCTAGCCGCCGAACGTCGATCCAACGGTCCCTGCTGAATGGACTTTTTCCCGCGGCCCGTTTAGCATCTAGCCCCCCAGGGTTCTCGGCAATGAGCAGGCTAGCCCCTGCCAATTGCCAGCTACCCCCTGAACTCCAGAGTAATTAGGTAAATCGCGGTATTTCTCATTTTAAGCCCCTGTACCCCCCCTAATTTGTTGTATCCGCCCCTGACCTGTTAGGAAGCTTCCCAGATGACCCCTAGAACCCCCATTATGTTAATTTTAACCCCGGAAAACTTCTGAAAACCCCCCTGTTATATTAAAATTGGCCCTAGAAAAATCCTGAAAACCCCCTTGGCTGTTTTGATTGGTGCTTAGACCCATGAAAGGTGCTGTTTTCACACCTTGATCCCTAAGCAGTTCTGAAAATTCTCAGAAACACCCCTAAGCCATGCTGAAATTGTACCAAACACTATGTAAATCATAACCTAACATTTTAAGCCTCCAAAGAATGTTGAACCATTGCATACAAGAACATGAGTTAGCCATGAAAAGTACCCAAGATGCCCTGTTAGGGCTGGACATGAAAATAACTCCTGTAGGTGATAGGAAGTCAAGTAGAAGCCCTAAGCTACTTGCTGATTTTGTTTATAGACCCCTGCAGCCCCCTTGCTAGCATGTTGACCCCTGTAGTTTCTGAACATAACAGCCAGCCCCTTTTACCCTACTGCCCTTTAGCACAAAAACCCCTGCGTGGGCTGGAAATTTACCTTTTGGAAGGGTTATAGTGCTGAAAATTAATTAAACACCCTAGAACATATAATAGGGATATTATAATTTAAATACCCTGCTGAAATTTCCTTAGAGAACCCCCTTCACAGATCTGGAAACCTATTTTACCCCATGTACCTTTGCTGAAAAATCCACGAAGATACCCTCCCACTTGCTAAAAGATCCCACCTAGGGCCCAAATAAACCCCAAACATTTACAAGCCACCCTCCCTGGAATATATACAAATGATGGTGTGGGAATTACGTTTTACCTTAGTACCTTGATGATTGACATGTCAGTATGCTATGTAGCTTCGCTTACTCACTCTCTGTTACATTCTGTTTCCCCTGCTATGTTATGGACAAAATTAGCCCCCGAGCCGACGCTGGACCTGCAAGCCCAAGACTTCGACGACCTCGAGCAGCAGCACTTCTCGAGAGGCAAGTGCCCTTGACCATATTTCTCCATTTTTAGGATTTTAGTTAGATTTGCATGCTTAGGTCTTAAATTGAATCCCATGTGTTGGTTGTTTACTAGTAATTCCAATATCTGCCTTGTAGCCGGGATGGGTAGTATAGGGTTTACCTTTATGTCATTATTTTCATGCTTAGCCCTGCTTAGTAAATGGGATGGGAGTAATTTACATTAATATTATATTATCATGATCATTGAGATGTTGTGTGGAGATATATATATATATGATATATATATATGTGGTGTATGAGGTGGGTAGTGTAGGGATCTAGCAGGCTGGTGGGTTACGGTGGGTGCTGAGTGCACGAGACTCGGGTTAGTGGTTGGTTAGCCTGCGTAGATCCTAAGGACCGGTTCGTGAGACCCGTCAACTGGCTTAAACAGTGCCACCACAAGAACTGTTATGGGGCAGTGTGGCCAATTAAGTTGTTCCTATCTTTCCTTGTGTACACCAGAGAGATGTGTAAGTGGCGCAAGAGGGGGCTTCTGCGGCAGAGGTTTCAGAGTGCCGCAGCGGTGAATCCTTAGCGGGTGTGCACGGGTTGGGTAGTGCAATGTAAAGGCCTTGTCGTGTACTCCTGGCCCCACACCATAGGGAGTGTGAGAGGGCGGAAAGGAGTTTCTTGAGTCGCCGACGGGTGATGGAAACACGACTTGTGGGTAAAAGGTACAAACTCTGCAGAGTCAAAACTGTCTAGACAGCCGTGCTCACGGTCAAGAGCGGGCTGGTAACTCTCTCATGATTAGAGTGGGTTGGTTTGGTATGGTTTGGGAGTTGGTGGTTTGGGATTGAGGTTACGGTGATAGTGGAGATCACCTGGGGATGTGTTTGGGTTGGGCGGGAATGTCACTAAACAAATAGGACGCTTAATAAAGCTAAGGAATAGGTTGCGTAGTGCAATAGCCGTGTCAAGCCTCTCTTGTAACTTGCCTCATCATGCATAAACTTTCCCACACTTGCTGAGTACATCATTGTACTCAGGCGTTTGCCTCTTTTCTTTTTCGTGCTGCTCAGGACCCGAGGAGGCCGCTGAAGATGACGTGGATGACGGCTTCGACCCCGATGCGCAGATCTAGGCTGGCGTACCGCCGGACGGCGCCTGTGGAGCCCACTTTAGATTTTCCGCTGTCAGGATGTACTCTTCTTTTTGAGCCCTTGAGGCATTTATGTACTCGGTTGATGTAATCGCCGCACTTGGCTTAATATTAATAATGATACATTGCTCTTAATTCATCTCGTGTGTGAAATGACTTGATCCTGACACACACGGGAGTACGCTTGGTGACTGATGCAGGTACCGGGCGTGACAGAGTGGTATCAGAGCCAAGGCTGTCCCTAGGACGCGAGCCTAGATAGAAACGGATACGAAATAGATTTAATTTTAACTTAAAAACTATTTGCAACTATAAACCTGCGTGCAGTTCGCGTGAGTTTCTATGTTTCCCACGACTTACCCCTTTTCCCCCAAGCTCGTCTCGTTCAACCCATCTGTCTTCCTCACTCGTATCCCATTCAAACCTAGTAGGGTCCGTTACCACGGGCAATCCGGAAGTACCTAGGATAGGAGATACCGAGCCATGGTGAAGAAGCGTTAGTTCCGTAAAGATAGGACTCGTACGGATAATGGGTTGATTTATTGCATACTTGTTTGATGAGTGCTGCATGCGCATTTATGGTTCTTTATATATAAAAATTATGAGCCTGATAATAGATTTTTCTCTAGATTTTCCAGGTTCTAAGATTTTGTTGCTATCTGTAACAGATGGCAGGTAGGAGACGAGGTCGAGGACGAGGTCGAGGGCGTGAAATGCCCGAGGCCGATGAGCCCCCGGAGTTCCAGGTCCCAGGCTGGAACGGGCGAGCGGCTCGACGAGGAGCGGACTACATGACGGTGCAGGACATGCTGGCCTCTCAAAACCAGCTCCTGCAGGGCCTGGCAGCAATTATGGCCCACAACCACCAAGCCCCTCCGCCTCCACCACCACCACCGGCACCTGGACCACGGTCCAAGCTGAGAGACTTCCAGAGTACTCAGCCCCCGGTCTTCTCGAGTCCGGTGGAGCCGATGGACGCGGATGATTGGCTGAAGACGATCGACAGCAAGCTGCGGTTGATCCAGTGCGTGGGAGGAGAGCGTGTCTTGTTAGCTGCTCACCAGCTAGCGGGACTCGCGGCAGACTGGTGGACCGCTTACACCGCTGCTCACGCCGACCCTGAGGCTATCACTTGGGAGGAGTTCCAGCTCAGCTTCCGGCGCCACTTCGTGCCAGCTGGTGAGATCAAGATGAAGCGGCAGGAGTTCCTCGGACTGAGACAGGGTGGCTCGACAGTGCGTGAGTACCTCACACGCTTCACGCAGCTGTCCCGCTACGCACCGGAGGACGTCAGGACTGATGACATGAAGCAGGACTGCTTCATACGAGGTCTTGATGAGGAGCTGAAGTGTGCCCTATCGTCTAGCTACTACGACGACTTTCAGAAGATGGTGGACAAGGCCTTTGTAATGGAGCGACAGATGCCAGAGCTCGAGGCGCACAGGAAGCGCAGGATGGGATGGCAGGGACAGTCTTCGGGTAGCAGCAGCCGCACTCGCTTTGCACCACTCCCAGCTACGCAGACAGGCCGGTACGTGGGACCGAGTCCGCCTCAGAGGTACCCTTCTCCAGCTTACAGGCAGCCGTTTCCGCAGCCACAGCGCCCACAGAGCCAGCAATTGCAGCAGCGACCAGCTTTCCCACCCCGCACAGCAGCGCCTACTCAGCAGGGACAGTTCACCAGGGCTCTGGGCCCGTGCTACGTGTGTGGCGAGATGGGCCACCTTGCCAGCAGATGCCAGAAGAAGAAGCCACCACAGCAGCAGCAGCAGCCGCAGAGTCTCCCGCGTGGTCGAGTGCACCACGTAGCTGTGGAGGAGGCTCAGTTGGCTCCGGACGTGGTACTTGGTACGTTTACCGTCGACTCGCACCCCGCTACTATTTTATTTGATTCTGGTGCTACTCACTCTTTTATTGCCAAAGATTTTATAAAGAAATATGATATGAGGGCAATAGCTATGTCCCGTATGCTAGTGGTCACTTCTCCTGGAGGCGAGATCAAAACAAGTCAGGTATGCCCAAAGGTGAGCATCAAGATAGTGGGAAGGGAGTTCAAAGCAAATCTTATTGTGTTGGAGTCACAAGGCCTGGACGTGATCTTGGGGATGGATTGGTTGGCCAAGTACGGAGGTGTGATCCTCTGTGCCACCAGGACTGTCAGGTTGTCACACCCAGACGGTGTTGTGGTGGAATACACCTCTCTACCCCCGCCAGCCGAGAAGGTCCACCTTAACCAGCTCGACACTACTAAGGGGATTCGCGTGGTTGGCGAGTTCCCGGACGTCTTTCCAGAGGAGTTACCAGGTATGCCTCCAGACCGCGATATTGAGTTTGCTATAGAACTAGTGCCTGGCACGGCCCCTATATATAAACGGCCGTATAGGATGGATGCCAAGCAATTAGCGGAGCTCAAGGACCACCTCCGAGAGCTGCTAGATAAGGGCTATATCCGTCCTAGCTCCTCCCCTTGGGGAGCCCCGGTCATATTTGTGCCGAAGAAGGATGGGACCCAGAGGTTGTGCGTAGACTACCGAGCCCTCAACGCCGTCACAATCAAGAACAAGTACCCTCTGCCTCGCATCGAGGATCTGTTTGATCAACTTAGAGGGGCGTGTGTGTTCTCAAAGATCGACCTTCGATCGGGCTACCACCAATTGAAGATCCGAGCTTCGGACATTCCGAAGACAGCTTTTGTCACCCGATATGGTCTCTATGAGTGCACGGTCATGTCCTTTGGGTTGACCAATGCTCCTGCTTACTTCATGTACCTTATGAACAAGGTGTTTATGGAGTACTTGGATAAATTCGTTGTGGTCTTCATCGATGATATCCTTGTATTCTCCAAGAATGAAGAGGAGCATGCAAAACACTTGAGGTTGGTGTTGCAAAAACTTCGGGAGCACCAGCTATACGCCAAACTCAGCAAGTGTGACTTCTGGTTGAGGGAGGTGTCTTTCTTGGGACACATGATTTCCAAAGGCGGTATATCGGTGGATCCAAGCAAGGTGGCGGATGTGATGAAGTGGAAGGTGCCAGAGAACGTGAGCGAGATCAGAAGCTTCTTGGGATTGGCAGGCTACTACCGACGATTTATTGAAGGATTCTTGAAGATTTCAAAACCACTCACCAAGTTGCTAGAAAAGGGAAAGACATTCAAGTGGACGCCGGAGTGCGAGGCAAGCTTCCAAGAGCTAAAGCAAAGGTTGACGACGGCACCCGTGCTAGTGATGCCTGACATGCAAAAGGAGTTCATCGTGTACTGTGATGCCTCCGGGCATGGACTAGGATGCGTGCTTATGCAAGAGGGACGCGTCGTGGCCTATGCCTCTAGGCAGCTTCGTAAGCACGAGCGGAACTACCCGACGCATGACTTGGAGTTGGCCGCCGTGGTTCACGCTCTAAAGCTGTGGAGACACTACCTCATGGGAAAGAGGACGGAGATCTACACAGATCATAAAAGCCTCAAGTACATCTTCACACAGCCGGACCTCAACCTCAGACAGCGCAGATGGCTAGAGCTCATCAACGACTTCGACGTGGGCATCAACTATCACCCTGGAAAGGCGAACGTCGTTGCCGATGCTCTGAGCCGAAAGGCACATTGCCACGCCTTGACGCTACAGCCCCAGTTGTGCGAGGAGTTTGCAAAACTCAACCTTAACCTGGTGACAAGCGCAGAGGCAGTGGTAATGGAGGTGGATTCAACCTTGGAGCGTGACATTCGAGAAAGCCAAAAGAACGATGAGAGGATCCAAGAGATCAAGCAGTTGATGGATGAGGGCAAGGCTCCAGACTACAGGATAGATGAGCAAGGGACGTTATGGCTTGGCAAGAGGATCTGCGTGCCTGACATTCAGGCCATACGACAGACGATCTTGAGAGAAGCACATGACTCAGAGTACTCCATTCACCCTGGGAGTACCAAAATGTATCAAGATCTCAAAGACCGCTACTGGTGGCACGGCATGAGGCGTGACGTGGCAGAGTACGTGGCCTTGTGTGACACGTGCCAGCGCGTCAAGGCAGAGCATCAAAGGCCTGCCGGATTGCTTCAGCCACTCAAGATACCAGAGTGGAAATGGGAGGAAATCAGCATGGATTTCATTGTGGGATTGCCCAGGACCCAGTCAGGATACGACTCCATTTGGGTAGTTGTGGACCGCCTGACCAAGGTGGCTCACTTCATCCCCGTGAAGGAGAAGTACAAGGGGGCAAAACTGGCTGAGTTGTACATGTCCCGGATTGTGTGCTACCACGGGGTTCCAAAGAAAATCGTTTCCGATCGCGGCACACAATTCACCTCAAGGTTCTGGCAGCAGTTGCAAAAATCCTTGGGCACACAACTGAACTTTAGCTCAGCATATCACCCCCAGACAGATGGACAAACGGAACGAACCAACCAAATTCTGGAGGATATGTTGAGAGCTTGTGCCCTGAAAAACAACCGAAGTTGGGACAAGTACCTACCCTATGCGGAGTTCTCCTACAACAATAGCTACCAAGCAAGCTTGAAGATGTCACCCTTCGAGGCCCTGTATGGTAGGAAGTGTAGGACACCCCTGTTCTGGGATGAGGTAGGGGAAGGACAAGTCTTTGGCCCTGACGTGCTCAGGATTGCCGAGGAAAAAGTGCGTGAGATCCGCAAGAATCTAAAAACCGCACAGTCGAGGCAGAAAAGTTATGCGGACACACCCCGGAGAGAGTTGACCTTTGAGGTGGGGGACTACGTGTACCTCAAGGTGTCTCCCATTCGAGGTCTCCGTCGCTTCAAAGTGAAAGGCAAGCTAGCACCCCGGTACATAGGACCCTTCAGGGTGGTGAGTAGAAGAGGAGAGGTTGCTTACCAACTCGAGTTGCCTCCTCGCCTGTCAGACGTGCACGACGTGTTCCACGTCTCACAGTTGAAAAAGTGTCTGAGAGCACCCGAGGAGCAACTACCCCTGGAAGATATCAATGTGCAAGAGGATCTCTCCTACGATGAATGCCCCGTCAAAATTCTCGAGAGGTCAGAAAGAATTACCAGGTACAAGCGGATCCCGATGTGCAAGGTACAATGGAAGCACCACTCCGAGAGAGAAGCTACGTGGGAGCGAGAAGAAGATATCAAAGCAAGCTATCCGCATCTCTTCAAGTAAGTCACTTCAAATCTCGGGACGAGATTTCTTTTGAGGGGGGGGAGTGTTGTAACACTCTATATAAAAAAAATGATGATAATAGTATATATGTAGGAAATTTCAAGAATTTCTTTAAATAAACTGGAACTTAGATAATTAAATTCAGAATTTAGATGTAGAACAAGAAAACAGAATGAAGGAAAAATATATACAAGGTAAAACAAAAATTGGGCCGCAGCCCATTTCTTTCTTTCCCCCTTCCCGTTTTCCCGCAGCCCATTTCCCTCTTTACTTCAAAGTACCCGGCCCAGTCGCTAGCCCTCTCTTTTCTTTCTCTTCCCCCACTGACGGGCGGGGCCCGCCTGTCAGCGGTTTTTGCCCGTTATCTTCTTCCCGCGGTCCCCCCTCCCTCTCCTCTCTTTTCCGATCGGTCGCCGACCACCTCTGATCGGCTCCAACCGAAAGCGGGCGCCTCCTCCCTTTATTCCCCTCGGATCCTCCGCCCTCGCTGCTCTATAAAGGGGCCCCGAAAACCCTAGCCCCAGTTGCTCCGCCCCTCCCGCCGCGAACGGAGCCGAGCTCCCGGCGTCAACCCTCCTCGGTGAGCGTCGCGACTCCGCTCTCTCTACGTTTCTCAGTGGTTCCACGAGCTAACACGCGACCGCAGGGACGACGCCGAAGCCTCCTCGGCCCTCCCCGACGCAGACCGGCACTGAGTGCTCCTCCCTCTTTTCTATACGCCGGTGAGCAGCTCGGACTTCCCTCGGTCCTCCCGTTCTCCTCCGTTTTCAACACTACTCGGCCTCACAGAGGCTGTCCTCATGCACTAGGGCGCAACCCTGACCCGAAGGGCTCGACGGAGGAGCGCCCACACCCGCGTCCGACGGGAACTGAAGGCTCCTGCCCGTCTACCGCAGCAAGTCCTCCCCGCACCTCCCCGGGCCCCGGAAAACCCCTCTCAGTGAGTTCCCCGATCTTTCTCCTTCATTTCCAGTAGCCATATAGGGGTAGGACTAGGTGTAGGCGAAGAACGGCAGCGCCGGCGAGCTCCAAGGGCTCGGTCATGGCGCACCGCCGCGAGTGGCGGCCGCCGGCGGCCGGATCCGGCCGGATTTCACTCGGACCGTCCGATCTAGGAAGGGCGGCTGCGATTAGAACCTGATAACGATTCAATCTTCTTAAATCCTAGCCGCCGAACGTCGATCCAACGGTCCCTGCTGAATGGACTTTTTCCCGCGGCCCGTTTAGCATCTAGCCCCCCAGGGTTCTCGGCAATGAGCAGGCTAGCCCCTGCCAATTGCCAGCTACCCCCTGAACTCCAGAGTAATTAGGTAAATCGCGGTATTTCTCATTTTAAGCCCCTGTACCCCCCCTAATTTGTTGTATCCGCCCCTGACCTGTTAGGAAGCTTCCCAGATGACCCCTAGAACCCCCATTATGTTAATTTTAACCCCGGAAAACTTCTGAAAACCCCCCTGTTATATTAAAATTGGCCCTGGAAAAATCCTGAAAACCCCCTTGGCTGTTTTGATTGGTGCTTAGACCCATGAAAGGTGCTGTTTTCACACCTTGATCCCTAAGCAGTTCTGAAAATTCTCAGAAACACCCCTAAGCCATGCTGAAATTGTACCAAACACTATGTAAATCATAACCTAACATTTTAAGCCTCCAAAGAATGTTGAACCATTGCATACAAGAACATGAGTTAGCCATGAAAAGTACCCAAGATGCCCTGTTAGGGCTGGACATGAAAATAACTCCTGTAGGTGATAGGAAGTCAAGTAGAAGCCCTAAGCTACTTGCTGATTTTGTTTATAGACCCCTGCAGCCCCCTTGCTAGCATGTTGACCCCTGTAGTTTCTGAACATAACAGCCAGCCCCTTTTACCCTACTGCCCTTTAGCACAAAAACCCCTGCGTGGGCTGAAAATTTACCTTTTGGAAGGGTTATAGTGCTGAAAATTAATTAAACACCCTAGAACATATAATAGGGATATTATAATTTAAATACCCTGCTGAAATTTCCTTAGAGAACCCCCTTCACAGATCTGGAAACCTATTTTACCCCATGTACCTTTGCTGAAAAATCCACGAAGATACCCTCCCACTTGCTAAAAGATCCCACCTAGGGCCCAAATAAACCCCAAACATTTACAAGCCACCCTCCCCGGAATATATACAAATGATGGTGTGGGAATTACGTTTTACCTTAGTACCTTGATGATTGACATGTCAGTATGCTATGTAGCTTCGCTTACTCACTCTCTGTTACATTCTGTTTCCCCTGCTATGTTATGGACAAAATTAGCCCCCGAGCCGACGCTGGACCTGCAAGCCCAAGACTTCGACGACCCCGAGCAGCAGCACTTCTCGAGAGGCAAGTGCCCTTAACCATATTTCTCCATTTTTAGGATTTTAGTTAGATTTGCATGCTTAGGTCTTAAATTGAATCCCATGTGTTGGTTGTTTACTAGTAATTCCAATATCTGCCTTGTAGCCGGGATGGGTAGTATAGGGTTTACCTTTATGTCATTATTTTCATGCTTAGCCCTGCTTAGTAAATGGGATGGGAGTAATTTACATTAATGTTATATTATCATGATCATTGAGATGTTGTGTGGAGATATATATATATATGGTATATATATATGTGGTGTATGAGGTGGGTAGTGTAGGGATCTAGCAGGCTGGTGGGTTACGGTGGGTGCTGAGTGCACGAGACTCGGGTTAGTGGTTGGTTAGCCTGCGTAGATCCTAAGGACCGGTTCGTGAGACCCGTCAACTGGCTTAAACAGTGCCACCACAAGAACTGTTATGGGGCAGTGTGGCCAATTAAGTTGTTCCTATCTTTCCTTGTGTACACCAGAGAGATGTGTAAGTGGCGCAAGAGGGGGCTTCTGCGGCAGAGGTTTCAGAGTGCCGCAGCGGTGAATCCTTAGCGGGTGTGCACGGGTTGGGTAGTGCAATGTAAAGGCCTTGTCGTGTACTCCTGGCCCCACACCATAGGGAGTGTGAGAGGGCGGAAAGGAGTTTCTTGAGTCGCCGACGGGTGATGGAAACACGACTTGTGGGTAAAGGGTACAAACTCTGCAGAGTCAAAACTGTCTAGACAGCCGTGCTCACGGTCAAGAGCGGGCTGGTAACTCTCTCATGATTAGAGTGGGTTGGTTTGGTATGGTTTGGGAGTTGGTGGTTTGGGATTGAGGTTACGGTGATAGTGGAGATCACCTGGGGATGTGTTTGGGTTGGGCGGGAATGTCACTAAACAAATAGGACGCTTAATAAAGCTAAGGAATAGGTTGCGTAGTGCAATAGCCGTGTCAAGCCTCCCTTGTAACTTGCCTCATCATGCATAAACTTTCCCACACTTGCTGAGTACATCATTGTACTCAGGCGTTTGCCTCTTTTCTTTTTCGTGCTGCTCAGGACCCGAGGAGGCCGCTGAAGATGACGTGGATGACGGCTTCGACCCCGATGCGCAGATCTAGGCTGGCGTACCGCCGGACGGCGCCTGTGGAGTCCACTTTAGATTTTCCGCTGTCAGGATGTACTCTTCTTTTTGAGCCCTTGAGGCATTTATGTACTCGGTTGATGTAATCGCCGCACTTGGCTTAATATTAATAATGATACATTGCTCTTAATTCATCTCGTGTGTGAAATGACTTGATCCTGACACACACGGGAGTACGCTTGGTGACTGATGCAGGTACCGGGCGTGACAGAGCTATAACATCTACCAACTAGCGAAGACCTCTATAAACTCGCACATGTGACTTGGTGCCGATTCATTTTTGCAAACAAGCTGCTCTGTACACAGAAAATTCCACGGGGGTGTCTCATGAGAAGGTGAATAATTTTTCTTTGAATGCACTCGAGGACTACACAAGGGGTTTGCACGAGCATTGAGAAGACATGCATGCATCCACTAATTAAGAGGAGTTTCCAATTTTCCATGAACCCCACTCCACATATGACGTCGGATTTGGATACGATCAGTCCGTCAACAAGTAGTAATCATGGGACCACCATGAAATGCAGGCAGCTGTGTTTATGTAGTATCGGTTGTAACATCAGTTTTTATGCCACCACTGGAGTAATCATGGGACTTGGCATCTTAGGGAAAGGAGCTAGCTTGCTTGCCCAAGTTAGTTTATGCGATGAGCTGCATAAATTTTCACTTTGGGAGCATTGTGTTCAACGGTGTTTTTAGCGTGCCTAGGGTTATCAAACATTTTATTACAATCATGAATACCGGTGATTCTATACAAAAAGGAAAAAAAACACGAGATTTAGACAATCATGAATAGACGAAATTTGAAGAAGTGAAAGAAAGAAAGCGAGGGAAAAACAAAAAGTAAACGACCACGATGGGACTCGAACCCACAATCTCCCGCTCCGGAGGCGAGCGCCTTATCCATTAGGCCACGCGGTCAGAATGTTCATGTGTGTATTACAATATATATCACCCAGTTGCGTACGAAACACGAACAGCAGTACTCCCCGGCCGGTCCGGCAACCAGAGCCAAACAGCTTTTTTTATACGCGATCGGGTTGTATTTTTTGTACAGGACGTTCCGGTCGGATCTTAGCTACCAAATGGACATCGTTTAGTAAATGATGATGATTGATGGACAGGACAGGCGATGTGTACCACCAGTTCAGTTTGTGTGACTGTGACCAGGTGACAGGCAACGGCGGCTTACGTTTACGATTCAGCGGAAAACGCCAAAAGAGTTTGGCCGATCACCATTCTGCACGCAAGGAAATTGCCAGGGAGGATAGAAATTATCAAGAAAAAAGAACAACTTTATGCGAATACAAAATCGCAAGGATTCAGGCCTTGCCAGCCCGCTGCACTGAACGCAACAAGGCGGCGCCTCGAAAAAAGGAAAGGAATTTCGCGAAAAAGATTCTAGCCGCGCTGCATAGATCGCCGCACGCGGCCTGTGTGATGATGACCCGGTAATAGAGAGAAAGCCCCGACGACCTGCTCCTCCGCCACCGCCTGACTTGCCCTCTTCCCCGGACAGCTGGGCTGCCGCCCTCCGCTTCCGCGCCTGCCGATCTCGCGCCGCGCGGAACCAGTCGCTGGGCTGGGAACACTTCCCTGGCCGCGTCGATCTGCTCGGGACCGGGTGGGCTTCCTGTGCCTTGATCCCCGCCCGCTTTCTCGTCTTAGCGTTTCTGCAGCCCAGGGATCCGAGCTCTCGCGCGGGCGGTTCGTGTCTGTTCCATATTCCTGGCTTGCCGTTCCTGGTTTCCTTTTTTTCTTTCACTTGTCCTGAATCGATGTTCCTTGGGTTCTGCCCCGTTTGATCTCCTTATGAGGAAATTCAACTGCCTCCCCCCCCTATCTCTGGAGATCGTGTCGCGTGGGCGGAGATGGTTGTTGGGCTTCAAAGTCTTGCTCTTGACGCGAATTTTAATCGTGCGAGTTTCGTGATGCAGAGTGATAGGTAGGACGAGAGGAGCGGACTTCGTGTTGGTTTCATTCGTGGAGACCGACCTCACATGCCAACAACCCCCGGGAGCAGAAGCCAGGCTAGGACCACTAGGCCTTGGATCTTGTCAGGTGTACATCATTCTCTTCCCTGCTGTATGCTTCGTTCTTCTACTTTTCGCATCTAATTCAACTGATATGGATGTACGGTGAAATCTACAGTGAAGCAAAGAGTTGTTTCTTTTCTCTTCATTTTTTTACTTGAATGCCTGTTCATGTAAATTTAACTTGTATATAGTGTTGTTAGCCGTCCAAATTTGATGCAAAATATGTAAGCATGTCAAATCGCAATGTTGATTCCTAAAATAAGTAATGTTGCATACAAGTAGAATTATATCATTTTTCTGGCTTTTAAAGTTTGAGCCTGTACATTATGAGTTTACTTGCACAAATTTTTATTTCCCCCACCATTTTCTCAGGGATGGATTTCGCTGATTCGAGACGCAAGCCTTATTTCACTGGGAAGATCACTGTGGCTGCTGCCCTGACGGTCATGTGCATAATTGTGTTGAGACAGTCTCCTGGTTTCGGCAGTACCAGTGTGGTATGTGCTGACTCTGTCTGCAGCTTACCATGTCACAGTCACTTGCTGTTGACTGGACATTTTACATCATTCTCCATGAAACATTGACTTGATTAATTCAGAGAATTGCCGTCAAGGAAATTAGAAGAAATGATGCCGTTTCCTCTTATGGTTCACTGTTCCTTGTTTCCTCTATTGCCCGAGCATTATTTTCCCAGTATATTTATGCATCATTAGTTCTGGATGAAGCTCAGTAGCAATTACATGAGAAATACACCACTACAATGATTTCCTAGAAGCACTTTAGATTGTCATTTCTGCAGTTTTGTGCTACCAAAGTTTCCCTCACTCAAACTGGAGACATTTTGTTGATGCACTTACGTGTCCTGCAGTTCTCTCGCCATGAAATTGGGGTGACCCATGTGTTAGTTACAGGGGGTGCTGGATATATTGGCTCGCATGCTACTCTTCGACTCCTTAAGGACAACTATCGTGTTACCATTGTGGTAATTTTTTGTTTCTAGTTTGCATCTTCTCCTCATCATGTAACTTTGACAGTGATGACAACTTTTCCAGCGTTTGCTCTTCACAGGATAACCTTTCCAGAGGGAACATGGGAGCCATCAGAGTTCTTCAACAGCTGTTTCCAGAGCCTGGAAGGCTTCAATTTATTTATGCTGATTTAGGCGATGCAAAAGCTGTATCCTTTGTCTGAAATTTGATAATTTTGTGGTTTTCTGGCGTTTCTTTGTGATGAAATCTGATTTGCACTTAACCATTAGTCAGGTGAACAAAATATTTTCGGAGAATGCGTTTGATGCTGTTATGCACTTTGCCGCTGTTGCTTATGTTGGTGAAAGCACCATGGAGCCACTCCGGTAAAGTCTTGGGTTAAATATGTGGATCTTATTTCTGCTCACATATCTGAAAGCTTCTTTGTATATCATTCCTGTGCAGTTCTTCGATGTACATCAGTACGTGTAGTGAAGTATCCCTGTTTTCTTTCATTTCTGAAACAAAATTGCCTAATATTTTTGCATCTGCTTCCACAGTATGACATCGAATCGAAATTATTTCATCATTCTTGATAACTCGTCTTCATTTTAGCTCATAATGCATCATAATTTAGATGGACGTAGTGGACATTCATAATACTTTGCTCCTATAACGACTATCTGTGCTGTTTTCTGTATATTAGTGCAACCTGAATATAGTTCCTATTACCCAATGTGTATGCTCTGCATATTTAGCTCATAATGATGCATCATAATTTAGATGGATGGAGTGGAAAGTCACAACACTTTGCTCCTATAATTGCTATCTGTGCTGCATTCTGTCTATTAGTGCAACCTGCAGAAATAATCAGCAGCAAATATAGTTCCTATAGTCTAATGTGTATGCTCTGCTAACTTTGATATTTCAGGTACTACCACAACATAACATCAAATACATTGACAGTGCTCGAGGCCATGGCAGCGCATAATGTAAATACACTGATTTACTCAAGTACTTGTGCAACATATGGTGAACCTGATACAATGCCTATTGTAGAAACAACTCCACAGGTTAGCCCCATGATGCATGAGCCTTTGTTTTCTAAATTTATGGATATTATCAGCAACTCAATTCTAATTATATTCCAAATCAATGTAGAATCCTATCAATCCATACGGAAAGGCAAAGAAGATGGCAGAGGACATCATCATAGATTTCTCAAAGTCAAAGGGATCAAACATGGCTGTCATGATTTTAAGGTTCGGTTTTAAGAGCCTATATTATGTTGACAAGTCCACAAAATAATTCTAACTCAGTTCCTATTTCTGATAATTTAGATACTTCAACGTGATTGGATCAGACCCAGAGGGGCGGCTAGGGGAAGCTCCAAGGCCAGAGCTTCGTGAGCATGGACGGATTTCTGGTGCTTGCTTTGATGCAGCTTTGGGAACCATTACAGGATTGAAGGTGCTCTACATGTTTCCCTTTTTTCCTAAGTAGTTGCACTCATAATTTTCTGATTGCTAGATAACAATGGTATATGTCCATCAGGTTCGAGGAACCGATTACCCCACGGCGGATGGAACATGTATTAGGGACTACATAGATGTCACAGATCTTGTTGACGCCCATGTCAAAGCTCTTGATAAAGCTCAGCCTGGCAAAGTTGGAATCTACAATGTCGGAACAGGGCGAGGTTGTTGAAAGGCCAATTATCCAACCTGCGGTTTCAGAATAACTCATCTATTTAGCATTGTCTAAAGATCATATCTTACATTGTTTCTGAGCATTGTGTTTTGTGTTTTATCAGGTAGATCAGTGAAGGAGTTTGTAGAAGCATGCAAGCAGGCAACAGGAGCCTCCATCAATGTCGAATACCTTACCCGTAGACCCGGAGATTATGCTGAGGTATACAGTGACCCATCAAAAATCCTAAACGAGCTCAACTGGACTGCTCGTTACACTGATCTTCGTGAAAGCCTTTCAATGGCGTGGAAATGGCAGAAGGCCCACCCGCGTGGATATGGGTCTGTCTGATTCAGAGTTCAATAGGTTCAGAGATTCATCAGGTTTTCAGACACCTATTTATTGGTCCATGTGCAGCCATATAGCCTTCAGACTACTGGTTCTTCACCATAGATATATAGCAGGCAGCAACAGAAGAGTCCTGATTTTTTTCCAAAGCGCTGAAAGACGACACAGGATCACGGGGAGACTGCCTTACCTGGTCCTTACTAGGTTCATACATATATAGGTTTTTTCTTTTCTATATTGACATTTTTATTTATTTTTTGTATGTGCTGAGGCATGATATAATAACACATGCAGAGTTGTGTAGTAAAGAGAGTAGATCAATCTTGTGTATGAACCTTAATGGTGATGGAATGGGAGGATATAAGTTGATTTATGATCCTTGTTCTTCCATCCTCTGTGAGTTTGAAATCGTGATATGTGCATTTTTTGAACGAACACATTTCTTTTAAGAATTGATCTCAACACAACTAATAACGCTGTTATATCTTCTTGAGGATATCAGAGAGTACATGGTACAGAGAGAATGTGATTACATACAGGATCCTTTGAAAAGAGAGAAAAGAAACAAATAATGTTGGATCAAACAGAGGCCTACAGTCCAGTTGAGTCTGACTAAAAATTCCCTTCACTAATACTTCATAACGCGTGGGAGCTTTCACCCCGCTTCGCACTTTCCATTTTTGGATCATGGCCCCCTTGATTAGCGATATTCTCCATTTAAACCTTATAAAGTTTCCCGTTAAATGGAGCAGACAGGACAAATGCGGCTGAATAATCCCAGTTAATCTTTCTCATACCAGATAGCAACACCAGACCGCCTACTATGGGTCCATAGCCAGTGCTAAACTCGTGGGTCTCTGCACCACTAGCAAAAAATTGGCGAGACGGACCAACTGGGAAAATTCAGACGCAAATCACATGCCCACCAATCTACTTGGAGCCCGTGAATCCAAAAAACACACATGACCACACAAACCAAGATACCAAGAAATCGTACAAGACCATCGAAATGTTTAATTTCAGAAAACAAATATTTCGATGGTTCAGAAACGTGGGGTGCATGGTACATCGTTCACCAGGCAGCCGGGCGAGCATGTTCTGAAGCCTGAACTCTGCAACCTGTCGTGCATGTCAGATGAAATCGAACCAGGCTTCAAGAAACGGGCAGGTGAAGAGGATCACCAGCAGCAGCCGCTCGGGTCCCCCTGCGTGCCAGAGGACGGCCCCCACGTCCACGGCTCGCCGGACAATGGAGGGCGGCCGCGCGTCGCGGTCTCTCATTCCGTGCATGATGAGCAGCAGACCGGCGGACATGGTCGCGAACGCCAGGACGACTCGCCACGCGGCACCGGCCGCGATCGCCGCGCTGGCGGGGGCGGCGTCCTGGCCGACAATGACGAAGAGGAGGAACGACGCTGCGTTCGCCACGGCGACGAAGCCGGTGGCGACGAAGTCGGCGTCCGCGGCGCCACCGCCACGGCGGCGGCGGTCGATGAAGCGGCCAGGCTGCATAGCGGCGACGACTGCGCTGCGCGGGGTGCCGTTCGATTGGCAGCTAGAATTCACAGCTCGTTTGGAGAGCTGAGACGACGAATGGGTCTGTTGGATAGCGAAGTGGGGGTTTTGGACCTCCGCGCCCTTATATGAGCGCGGAGATTGCGTGTGCAAATCTGCGTCGATGAGCAGGTGTGGTGTGAACGAGGAATTGACATGGAAAGTGTTAAGTCATTTCCCGAGAATTTTCTCGGATGATTCCGTATGAAACAGTTAATCGCTCTTAATTCTCGAAGAATCTAGGAATGGTGCAGTTTTGCAGTCCCAACTGGGTGCTTCTAGCATATTCTCTCCGTTCTGAAATAAATTACGTTCTGATCTAAATTGTTTAATCCCCTCTGCATTTTGATCTCTGATATTTGTTAGCTGGAGAGGGGATAGGCAATGCGTTTCTCGTTTGTAAAACGAAACTGAAAAGAGGGCCGTGCTATTTCGCTGAAACTTTCTGCTGGGATCCAAGAGCACTATGCGTCCCACGGTTAGAATTGCAGGCTCCCTCCTTTCCAAATCCATGATGGACACTAGCATGGTCTATGGGAAATGTCAGTTTCTTCGGTTTTTTTTAAAACAAGAGCAATAAAGTAGTTTCTGTTAGAGATGTAGGGTATATTTGTATTTCCCTTTTTGTATAAGGACTTTTCTGTATAATCCTTATTCCCGTACATCTATTTATAGAGACTTGTGACCTTCTGAGTAATATACGCATCATTTGTAACATGGTATCAGAGCCACGAAAATAGGGTTTCGTTTTACCCTAGCCCGCGGTCCGCCAGTGCCGCCGCCGCTTTCTGCTTCTTTCTTTTCTCGTCGGTCTTCACAGGGTGTTGGCGGTGCTAGTACTATAGGATTTCAGGGGAGTTCTGCTACTACGGATGCACAAGTACTCATGCTTTTTCGTCGCCTTGCTACTTCTACACCATCGGGAGCTACTGGTTCTGTGACTCAGTCTTCTACACCTTCGAGTACTGCTGCTGCTTCTTCGTCTTCCACTGAGGGACCACCTCCTACTTCTGCTCCAGGTACTTGTCCATGGATTCTTGATTCTGGTGCTTCCTTCCATATGATTTCTTATCATACCAGTTTGTCTTCCTTGAGTCCTTCGTATCGTTCTTCTACTGTTCATACTGCCGATGGTTCTCCTCTTTCGGTTATTGGACAGATCACTCTTTTATCTGACTTTTTGTTATTCTTGATGTTTCCTTTGTTCCTGGACTTACAATGCAGCTTATATCCACTGGTCAACTCACTGATAGTGATTGTCGAGTGATTCTTGATCATGATATTTGTTATGTTCAGGATTGTTGCATGGGTCGTCTGGTTGGTACTGACCCTCGTCGTCGTGATTCACAGCGTCTTTGGGAGTTTGACTGGCTTCGTCTTCCTTCCGCTGCGCCTGCCAGTTTTGTTGCTTCGTCCACTTCGACGTTTGCTCAGTGGCACCATCGTTTGGGTCATCTTTGTGACTCTCGTCTGTCTGTTCTAGTTCGGTGTGGTCTTTTAGAATCAGTCTCTAGTTTTGAGTCTTTAGCTCATTGTCAGGGTTGTCGGTTGGGGAAGCAGATTCAGCTTCCTTATCATTCTAGTGAGTCGGTGTCTGAGCGTCCTTTTGATCTTATTCATTCAGATGTATGGGGACCTGCACCTTTTGCTTTAAAAGAAGGACATAAATACTATATTATTTTTATATATGATTTTTCGCGACACATATGGGTTTACTTTATGAAACATCGTAGTGAGGCATTATCTATCTACAAGTCCTTCTCGACTATGGTCCGCACTCAGTTTGACACTCGTATTCGTATTTTTCGAGCCGATTCCGCGGGTGAATACCTTTCTGATGCTCTTCATAAGTTTCTTTCTAAGCAAGGTACTCTTGCCCAGTTTTCTTGTCCTGGTGTTCATGCTTAGAATTGTGTTGCTGAGCGTAAGCATCGTCATCTTCTTGAGACGGCTCGTACTCTTCTGATTGCTTCCTCTGCTCCTCCTCATTTTTGGGCCGAGGCGGTCTCGGTTGCCACCTATTTAATTAACATTCAACCATCGTCGGCACTTAGAGGGGTGGTTCCTTTTGAGCGTCTTACGGGTAAGACGCCTGACTACACCAGCCTTCGTCTTTTTGTATGTGTCTGCTACGTGCTGCTCGCACCTCGTGAGCGCACTAAACTGACTGCTCAGTCGGTCGAGTGTGTTTTTCTTGGATACAGTTCGTAGCATAAGGGGTATCGTTGTTGGGATTAGGGATGGCAACGGGTGCCCATTACCCGTTTACCCGCGGATATCCGACCCGATGGGTACGGATTCGGGTATAAGTTCAGATCCACGGGTACGGGTTCGGGTAACGGGTTGAATCCAACGGATATTTCTTATCGGGTAAAAAAAATCCATACCCATATCCGTATACCCGAACCCGTTCTGACATGTGGGCCAATACACCATTATATAATAGTTCTACCTTCTAGGGTTTGGTTTTCTTTTCTTTCCAACTCCCTTGCTCGGCTGCTCGGTGTCAAACTGTTCCATAAATCTATATGCAATGTATTTTTTTATTAAAGGTTTTCGGGTAACGGATATACCCGCGGATAAAAAATATCCGCGGGTAACGGATACGGATAATGTTTTATACCCGCTGCGGGTAACGGGTACGGGTTCGGATACGGATTTTATCCAGCGGGTACGGGTAACCCAGAGTGATATCCGCGGGTTTTTTACCCGTTGCCATCCCTAGTTGGGATCTGATTGATCGACGGATGAGGATTTCACGGGATGTTATTTTTGATGAGACACTTCCTTTCTATCCTCGTCCTTCTTCTGATACTTCTTCTGTATCTGTGGTCGATCCCATTTTATTTATATTCTTTCCAGATGCTCCAGTTTCTGGTGTACCACCTTCACACTCGGTGTCGTGTTCCACGGTTTCTTCTCCATCGGAGCCTGCTTCTTTGGTTCCCGATTATACTTTGAAGGCTCCTGTGACGTAGGTCTATACTCGACGAGTTGTCCCTCTTTCAGACGTATCATCTTCTTCTGATGAGCTGTCTACTCCAGTTGGGTCACCTTCTGATGATCCATCTTCTGTGAATCAGTCTGCCTCTCCTGGTACGTCCTCCTCTCCTGAGAGATCATCTCCTTCCGATGATTCTTCTCCTGAGCAACCTCTTGGACGTGGTCATCGTCCTCAACAACCTCCCGATCGGTATTCTACTTCTAGCTTTACCGTTGCTGCTCTGCATGAGCCGGCTACGTATCGTGATGTTGTTCCTCATCCGGAATAGCAACATGCGATGGCCGAGGAGATTGCTGCTCTCGAGCGCACCGACACGTGGGAACTTGTGCCATGTCCCCCACGTGTTCGTCCTATCACCTGTAAGTGGGTCTATAAGGTTAAGACCCACTCTGATGGTTCACTTGAGCGTTATAAGCCTCGTTAGTCGTCTGTGGCTTCCAGCAGGAACATGATCGTGACTATGATGAGACATTTGCTCCTGTTGCTCACATGACCACTGTTCGCACTCTACTTGCCGTGGCCTCTGTTCGTGACTGGTCCATCTCTCAGCTTGATGTGAAGAATGTCTTCCTTAATGGTGAGCTGCGTGAGGAGATTTATATGTAGCCACCACCTGGGTATTCTGTTCCTGAGGGTATGTTTGCCGTCTTCGACGTTCTCTTTATGGCCTTAAGCAGGCTCCTCATGCTTGGTTTCAGCGTTTTGCGCCTGTGGTCACTGCTGCAGATTTTTCTGCCAGTACTCATGATCCGACGCTCTTTGTGCACACTTCGTCTCGTGGTCGCACGCTTCTTCTTCTCTATGTTGATGATATGATTATCACCGGAGACGATTTTGAGTACATAGCCTTCGTGAAGGCCCGTCTCAGTGAGTAGTTTCTTATGTCTGATCTTGGTCCTCTTCGTTATTTTCTTGGGATTGAGGTTTCCTCTTCCTGTGAGGGAATTTATCTGTCTCAGGAAAAGTACATTCAGGATCTTCTTGATCGGACTTCTCTTACTGATCACCAGACTGTCGAGACTCCTATGGAACTCAATGTCCATCCTCGAGCCAGTGATGGTGAGCCTCTTGATGATCCTACTCGTTATAGTCATATTATAGGGAGTCTGGTATATTTTGGTGTCACTCGTCCTGATATTTTGTACTCTGTTCACATTCTGAGTCAATTTGTTTCGGCTCCCACCCATATCCACTATAGTCACTTGCTTCGTGTCTTGCGTTATCTTCATAGGACTATTTCTAGACGTTTGTTCTTTCCACGCCCTAGCACTTTACAACTCAAAGCATATTCTGATGCTACTTGGGCTAGTGATCCCTTTGATCGTCGATCTCTTTCTGCGCATTGTGTTTTTCTTGGTGATTCCCTCATTGCTTGGAAGACTAAGAAGCAGGTAGCAATTTCTCGTTTGAGTGCAGAGGTTATTTGGTTGCGATGGTTGCTTGAGGATTTTGGTGTGTCTGATGGTATACCGACTCCTCTTTTGTGTGACAGTATAGGTGCTATCAGTATTGCTCGTGATCCGGTTAAACATGAGCTTACCAAGCATATTGGTGTTGATGCTTTTTATACACGAGTACAGGTAGATGATGTTCTTGATCTTCAGTACGTGCCTTCAGAGCTTCAGTTGGCAAATTTCTTCACGAAGGCACAAACGCGAGCTCAGCATAGTTTTTATCTCTCCAAACTCAGTGTTAGTGATGCACCTTGAGTTTGAGTGAGGTGTTAGAGATGTAGGGTATATTTGTATTTTTCTTTTTGTATAAGGACTTTTTTGCATAATCCTTATTCCTATACATTTATTTATAGAGACTCGTGGCCTCCTGAATAATATACGCATCATTTGTAACAGTTTCTTCCTAATCAGGTCCTGCTACTTGAACTATGTCGTCTTTTTCATCTTGTGGCCTGATGCTGACAAGACAGGTCAGAAGCCGTATTTGTTTGGTGTTAATAGGGCAATCATGTGAGAACAATTGTAATCGTAGTATTGTTCGATTTATTTAAGAAGAGCCCTCTGACTTCCCCTTTTCACCTCTCCAAGGGCCAACGTACTAGAAGTACAAAATATCTTGGAAGTTCCAGTTTTCAGAGTTTTCAGGATACACTGACTACAACCGCCACAGAACAGAAAACCGTCAGATTCTGGACAAAACATATATGTTCTGCGAAACTGCGGATGATAAGGTCGTAGTGCTTTCCTGTTTGGTGACGTTCAAAAGAAGAAGAAAAAAATGATTTCTTTTCGGTATGACATGAGTTCTCTTCGCTTCAGTACAGCGAACTCGAAGAGTATTTTTGGAGTTTCAGAGTCTGGCACTGCCAAACATCACACGACAACAAGCTGACTGAACAAACCTCAAATTCTTACGAAACGGTCGGTGGCTTTTTAGGTTCTGCTCAAAGAAAAAGAAATTTAGATATCAGTTTTTGAGGAAAAAAACATGGTGTATCTAAAAAAAAGGAAAACTAGCCAATGTTCTCGTATCATGGTATCATACTACAAGGCTATAAATGTTGCACCTGATTCAAGTCAATGACAGCACAAGATGATATCGCTGGTGTTGCCGCCTTTAATCTTGCCGTGCAAGGCCGAAGGGGCTCATATTCCATTGGCAGCTGACACCCTCGAAGTCATCATCCACTGTCAAAATTGAACTGTCAAATAATTCGAAACGGAGCGGTTTCTTCACAGCAGTACGTAAAGTATACATCATTCGGTAAGCGTGCCGTTTAATACGGCAGCTCGCTGCAGTGCTGCTTTCTGAATCTTTTTCTGAAACAAGAGAAGATTCAGACTTGGGTTGTTCCTGCTACGCAAGCTCTATGGCCTAATCCGATCGAGCTGCCGTTTGTCTTGGGCCAACCCGTTGTCGTCCAAGCTGATAAGATAGTTATCACGTGTGCTGTTTTGTTTCGTTGATTTGATCGGCACTCATATACGATACACCTACCAAAGGCAGAACAAGAAAAGCCACACAAGGGAAAAAAAAGTGTCTGCAGTTCATCTAGGGTGTCTCTGCAAACAACACGTTACACATGCATGGGACGGAGGAGGATAAAAAAGAAAAAAGAAAAAATAATCCGACCTGCCGGATTCGAACCAGCGACCTAAGGATTTATCTGCAACTACTACAGTCCTCCGCTCTACCAACTGAGCTAAGGTCGGTTTGTGTCCTTGTTCTTTACTAAGAGTTTAAGTACGGTAAACATGAAAACATTATTCGAAATAATTTCATGTATTGCATGAGCCCATGCCGGATAGACCAACGGCCGGGCTAGATTTTATTCTGAACAGTTGAGCTCGAGCCATGCAGATGCTGTGACCTTGAGCCCGCAGCTCCAGCTGGTGCGGGAGCAAGCGTCACCACGTCCGTGACCTGCCGGGTCCCGAGCTCCCTCCCGGCCGCGCGCTTGGGATCGTCCATTCGCAGCCGCCACGCACGACGTCGCTGCGGCCGAACGAACCCGATCATATCGCCATGCGTCCGCAGTCCGCACTCACATGCCGCCTCGCTCCGCCATGCACGGCCCCCCACTCCCATCCCGTGATGGCGTGATCGAAGGAGCAGCCGGCTCGGCAGCAGGCTGCGTGCACCGCGCCCACGCCTTCGCGTCACCGCCGGCGCCACCTCTGCCTCGAGGACGCCCCGTTTCCCAATCCCAGCCGGCGCGCCACGCGTTTCTCGGTCACCCCAGGCTAGTCGGCGACGGCCAAGCGTCTGGCGCTGTTGCTCTCCTGCTGGTGACGGCGCCGCTTCTGCTACCGCCCCCCCCCCCCCCCCCCCCGCCCCCACGCGACGGGCCGGAAGCTGAAACGGGTCGGCGAGACGAAGGCTCAGGTGGCGCAGCTGCTGCGCCGCCAGTACTAGTGCCCATCCCGACCGTGCCCGGCGTTCCAGGACACGCAAGTCCAGCTGCCACTCTCCATGACTGCGTGCATGGTCTGCGCTCGAATCGATCCCCCTGCTGACGAGCCCGAACAAGTTTTACGTGTGTAGTATGCGTGGTTATGTGCATGCTTCTCAGTTATGTGCAACTCCAGCTTACGTTGTTCTGGCTTGTTGTCTTGTGTGAACGACCTGCGTCAGAGTTTGCAACCTTGTTGACATATACGTTTTCTAGCTTGATGATGGACGTGTCACCACTGCTCGTACGTGCTGGGATGACCGCATCGTCCACTTTCGTAATCCCATCGTCCACATTCGCGTGGAAGAAAAAAAAAAGATGCAACTTGACTGACGAAATTGTTCCACATCCGGAGCTACAGAATTTGGTTTCGTTTGTATATCCCGATGAATGAACTTGTAGAAATCATACAGCACGGGTAAAAATCATACCAATAATCTCTGAATACCAGCAAACAATCGGTGTGAAAATGTATAATGCATGTGCACAAATCCAACAAGAGTTGAGTTGAGCTTGGCAAATTTTATGATACGGATGCCGTCCAAAAGATTCACTGTGTAATTCATGTCACTATCATTTTTACAACTGTTCCAGCTCATCGATGTCATATTACCCCACCACCGCCACCACTCTCAGTTACCACCCGTGGAGAATGGTGCTAAGTTAGATCATCCTCGTCCAGGGGTTCCTCGCCATCATCAGCTGCCGTGTCTTTCCTGATGGCCAGCAGATCACCGGCTGGTAGTTTCCTTGCAAGCCTAATTACCTACAGTTTGTGTTGCAAACATCAGCACAAGTTCCAAGCCAAGGTAGGTACCAAGTTAACAATCAACCTTCAACCAAGGAATCAATCCATCAGATTGGATATGAATTGCCTAGAATAGGGAACCATCAATGGTCTTGTGGTACAAAGAAGTGTTAATGGGACCAATTAGACATTATATTCTGAGGAAGATCAAAGGATTTACCACATGGTCAAGGTGATTGAAGGCACTTGATTGAGCAATATGTTTGACTTCTTCAGCATCACCTTCCTCATAAGCAGATAGTAATTTTGTTGCACATCGATTCTGGTCACTGTTGAGGAAGGCTTGAACCCTGTGACATGGCGGTCAAAGACATGGTAATGTCAAAATTTTCCTTTGCCACATCATGATTAGGTGGGACCATGAGGTCACGGGTTCGAGTCCTGGAAACAGCCTCTTGCAGAAATGCAGGGAAAGGCTGCGTACAAAAGACCCAAGTGGGTCGGACCCTTCCCCGGACCCTGCGCAAGCGGGAGCTACATGCACCGAGCTGCCCTTACATCATGATTAGGTGGAAAAGCCCAATGTAACAGATAGCAGATAGTAACCAGCACCTATGTACTTACTCTGAACAGTCATTGTAGCATTTCTGAGCCAGCTGAAAATCATGTGCATAAAGATAGATGATGATTGCACTCAAATAAGCCTGAATACACAAAATAATGTTTCAGTCAGACAATTTTTGCATTCAAGTCATGATCTTGTAAGCAGATTATTCTTCAGAAATTATTGGTTCTTTTGCATTAATCATTCTAAATTATCCAATTAGTATATGAATAGATAAGTATTCAGCTAAAAGACTAGTACCTTGCATTGGCTGTTGATGGCACTGCACTTATCAGCAGCTGTACCGAGTCTTAGAAAGAAAGATGCAGCATCCGAATACCTGTTAAAGTTGGCCAGAGATGGAAACAAATCAAGATGGTTATGTTTAATAAAAGATAATGCGATGTCAAATGATGCAGCCATGTATAAATATCAGTAAGATATTAGTAAGCCCCTATTTTTATACATCATTTCGTGGGGAAGTAAAATTCAAGTCCAAGTAGTATAATCCAATTACTAGATGAAGGTCCAGGTTTCCAAACAATGTTTCATTTTCCCTCTCCCATCCTTCATTTCCAAATTGCCAAACAGGCCATCAAGGAAACACGTGACTGGGACACGATATTGTACAATGGATGGGGAACAGTGTGAGAAGCATTTAGGTGACTGCTTATACTTACTTTTCAAGCTTAACATACAAAGCTGCTGCAGAACGATACAAGTCAAAAGCCATCTGCTCCTTCCCATCCTCTTCTAGAAGTGAGGAAGCCTCATCGTACATTTTAATAGCTTCTTCTGGAGCTTTTTCTTCCAATGCACTAATTTAGTTGATATTCTGTTTAGAAAGTATGCTTTCACAATGTCCACGTGATCATTTGATTTTTTTTCGATTACCTGGCTCCCTTTGCTAGAGCATCCGATGCAGGTTGTGATCTTCCACATTCACGGTATAATTCTGAAGCTCTGCGATAAAAATCTGAAACTTCATTCCAGCGCCCAAGCTCCTTTGCTAAAGCAGCAGCAGATTCCATATGCTTAGCAGCATCCCATGGTCTATGAAACTAGTTAAGGATGCATTAGAGGATTGTTCAACTGTGTAAAAATGAGATAGAAAATAATGAAGAAATTTCAAAAGGATACGAGGAGATCATTTCCTGTCCTTTTGAGGCCTTCTCAAATGCATCTTTTGCTTTCTCATTATCCTTTCTGAATCTGTATGCAATTGCTTTAAAGAAGAAACAAATTCACTTATGTGTGTAACAGGGAATAAAATAATATCAATGAAACAAAAGACGGCTGACAAAGCAACCGACCAGCCTGCTCATACAAGGAAGTAGCAGTTTTCCAATCAGCATTCCACCTTGTAAAGCTCAATTTTGTTCTGCAAAAGAAAGTAGATTAATTCAACGAAGCGGCATTCTTTTAGGTCATACAGCACAAATGGTCCATGTTAAAGGTCTGGAAGTGGAAAAAGTGCAGCTATGCAGTTAACTAGGCACAGGCAATCCTCCCAAGAAATGCACTAATCTGGCATTAAGGCAATAACACATCAGCATCACCAAAGTGAGGCGGGACTAGCAGATGAAATTGTCTGAGCCCATTCACATGTGCATAAATTTCGAAAGTGTGATACCATTTATGGTACGTGGTCGAACAGGATTTCCCACGATGTCGATCTAAACAGAACTGCAGCGGAGCAAACAGCCACATTTCAGCTCTGTCCTTGAAATTCAACTTGCACTTGAACATAGGTCCCATGGATTTGCCTGAAGCAGTAGCAGCTCATATATGGGAAACGATAAGCCATTTTAAAACGAACACAGAAGCTCTCTCTCTCTCTCCCCACCATTTGAGGCAGGCTCATTTTACAGCGGGAACTGGATCCAGGACCAGGAATTTCCAGATCGCTGAAGATACTTCCACCAGAAAGTTCGCCCTGATCCGGCTGAAAGTTACATATTACTATATTACATTTCTACACGGTGACACGAAATTCCCCTTTCGTCCGAAAAACGGCAGCAATCGGGTGGCTGGTGGGTCAGGAAGGGCAGAAGTGTAGCAGAAAGAACGGTGGAAGAAGCATAATAGAGCTTACAATTTGTCGGCCTTGGCCATGAGCTTGTCCGGGTCGGAAGAACTCGACATGATCGCGGCAACCAACTCGCCCCCGCTCCGCCGCCCAGGTCCTCTCGCGGCTTGCTTTGCTTGTTCCGCTGCAGGAGGCGAAGCAAGCTGTGGGACGGACGGGAAGGGACAGCTGCTGCCTGCTGGCCTTCCGCTGGATGAGGACGAGGGGTGCTCAGGACAGGTGCTCTTTGAGATTCGTGCTGCCACCCGTTCAATTGGGCCCTGGAGACGACCCCGTCCGGTCCAAGTGTCCGCGGCAGCGTTGGAGTCCATTTCATTGACAGCGTCTCGAGGCCCAGCTCTGGAACACAAGGGCGCACGAGAGGCGCCGACGGCCACCCTCTCGGCGGCCGTCGCCGAAGACGCCGACGGCGGAGACCACCCGCGCGCGTTACCCACTCCACCCTGGCGCCCCCCCCCCCCACGCCCACACCGCAGTTTCATTCAGATCGGGTGCACGATCGCGTCAGGCGTCATCGAACGGCGGACCCGGATGTCGGCACGGCGAGCAACACGCTGTCGCGCGCCTAGCTTGCTAGCCTTTGCCCCGCTAATGGCCTGGCCTGGCATGGCCCGGCCTGGCCTGCCCATGCGTGCGGCGGTAGCACGCGGACTCCACGCCCACAGACACTCTTGGCGATTCCTGGTGATGTCGTCAGTGACTCGGCCAGTAGCGTACGTGTAGTGGTCACCGGCCGGACCGTGCGCGCGCGCGCGCATGCACGCGCGCGTTCTGAGCTACGACTAGCTAGGTAGGCACCGCCATAGCCGCGCCTACCTATCAAGCTAGTCCGTCCGTCCGTGCCATGTGTTGTTCGTCGCTGCATGCAGCTGGCCGGGCCGGGTCGGGTCGGGTCTGTTTAATTGGGTTACGATCAAAGCAGCAAGCGAGACGGAATGGAGGTGACTGCATGCCTTCCTGCGCCCCGGCCGGCCATGCCACCGGCGCGCATGGGCGCGCGTCGTGGACGGCGCCCTTTCCGTCCGGCCATGGCGTGCATGGTTGTGTGGTACGAACACGACGGCGATCGACGGTCCGGGTACTTCTGCACGTGCTCGTCGTTCGTCAGCACGTGCGCTGCGCCCCGTGGCCAGCAGGGAGGATGAGACTGGGCTCTTTGGCTGCGTCCTGCTTCGCCGCCATCCTGTAGTCTGTACCGAGGGTCGGTCCTTTCACTAGCTCTCCGGTGCTTTGCATGGGCAGCGGCTAGCCCCTGCCGTCACTTGCTTCTTTGATCTGCTTTGTCAAACGTCTCATCCTCGATCGGTGTATAACAAGAGCCAACCAAATGACTGAATCTCTACGCATTCTCACCGCTTAAGACCATGAATCTCGAAGCAACATGCATGGTAGTAGTATCTTAGTAGTGCTAGGCTCTCTTCGTGTGCTTCGAAGTCAGTGCCTTCCATTCCTCTACCTTATACACATTGTGTCACGATCAAGACCCAAATTTTTTGTATTTTCAGGAACTCTGAACCTAATTTCTTCAGGAACTTTTTACTAGATCTGAACCTACTGAAGAAACCGCACGCTTCAGTACTTTTACAGTTCTCAAGTTGAGCGAGCCAGCCTTTTTTCGCACGTCAAGTTTGAGCCATTCCCTGGTAAGGTAGGTGAAGTCATTGGCCTAGCTAGTGAGCATCCTACACTACACGAACGCAAACATCCTGCCGTCGGAGTCATGGCGCGCGGTAGCGGCAAAATTCCACGGCCGGTGAAAGAGTCCAGGACGATAAGGCCGGATAGGTACAGTACCGACGCAGTCCTGCCATGACGTAAAAGCTAATAGAAATCAGATGCCATAAATACTATTCAGAGCTAAAGGTTACAGACCAGGCCATCTCCTAGCTTGTTAGCCTAGCCTAGCCCATCCTAGGGCTGGACCTGTTAGGCGTTGCGAGTATCGGATTCATAAGAAGAGGACACCGGCCATGGACATTAGGGGAGCCTGCTTGTACAAGTCAGACACCGCGGTGAAGAACACGGTATGTATGCGTGTAAGGATCGACAAATTAAGATCCATGGTTCTACATCGTTTGATCTAATCACAGTTCATATGTTCCTTCTTTTCAAAAAAAAAAGAAACAGTTCATATGTTCTTCTGAAAGTTCTGCCACAGTTCTCGTATGTATCATGTATTCTATTTTTTTTTCTCTTGTTGTTAGGAGAAGTGCATCGATCAGTAACTGATGGAAGATGCCAGGGTACCAAGGATTACTCCCCCTACCCGCAGAACTAGATCTGCTGAGTTCCACAATTTTTCAGAAAGAGTAAGTTGTTAGCATTATTTGTACCTCCTAGCTAGTTTATCAGCATCCGGCGTTCCTGAGAATTCTTACCTGAAACATTAATTTGCGTAGAGGAGAAGGGACAAGATCAATGAGAAGCTCAAGGCACTGCAAGAGCTACTTCCGAATTGCACAAAGGTGTAGTACTGCTGCATGCAGCTTTCACCATATGTCTTATCACGCAGATGCAGCTGGTTGCCTGATCTCAGAAACTTCTTGTTTCAGACAGACAAAGTGTCCATGCTGGATGAAGCGATCGACTACCTGAAATCACTTCAACTGCAACTTCAGGTACTGAATGGCATCACATCACCGTATGCACAAGCTGACATCGTTTTCTTATCATTCCTCTTCTGCGCGCTTTTCTGTTTTTTTGTTTGTCTGCGTGCAGTGACCCGCCTTTGTTACTCTTAATCTGAACATATGCATATGAACTGTTCGATTCATGAATTTACTAATGCAACTTCTGTCATATATATATACACGCGCAGATGCTGGTCATGGGAAAGGGAATGGCGCCAGTGCTGCCGCCCGAGCTTCAACAATACATGTATCATATCACGGCTGATCCTGCCCAAATGCCTCCCTTGCGGCCCTCCCAGCAGCCCCGGCCATTTCAGATAACTCAAGCTGATCCCCAACGACAGTCTAACGTCGAGTCGGACTTCTTGAGCCAGATGCAGAACTTGCACTCTTCTGAGGCACCTCAGAATTTCCTCAGGCCACCAAAATTACAACTCTATACGCCTGTAAGTGGTTAATAATTCATGGGCTTCAGTTTGCATAATTAATAATTTCTGTTTATCGCGACGTGGGGGCTAGGATTTTTTCTATAGATCATTCCGTATATCATAAGTTTTAAGTATTTTGCAGGGAAGTTGTAAATTTCTAACTGCTAGATCACCAATAATTCGATTACCAAAACTTTTAAGAGTTTTCCTTTGAGCAACGATACTACTCATCATCATGTGGCTCATGTGAAAGTTCATGTCCCTGATTCAGGAACAGAGGGGTGGCCTAGCTAGCACCAGTCATAACGGTGGTTGGATCTCAGAGAGGAGTTCCTCGTACAACTTCTTGGAATAGTTACGATGTGCTCCTGATGATAAGCTTTCGGTCTGTAACGTTGTTCTTCTCAGAGATCATACGATGATCTGCTCACTGAGTGGTGTATGCGTACTACTAGCTAGTTAACTTGCTGGTCGTGTTCTTAAATAAAAAGCTTTGATGCTGCTTGTTTGGCTACCTGGATATCAAACTGCCTCAGTGTCGTGTGCATGCATGCTAGGCCTAATAGGGCTCTTTGGGGTGTCTGGATTTATGCAGCAATCCTCTGACAAGCAGGGGGGCATGGCCAGTTCAGTCAAGTGAATCAGAGAAATATCATAAGTGTAGGTTTACCATGCAATCACAAAGTTTAACACATACATACGCTGCAAATAGCCGCTCCATGCAATCTTACAACAAGAGAGAGAGAGAGAATCTGAGTCAAGGGACATTCTTCTGCCCACCAATAATAAGCTGTTGCCGGCAATTCAACGGACGCACCTTCATCTGTGACTGAGAATTCATATTATGTTGTTTGATGTGATTGACACTTTTGTACGCATCCAAGGCGAAGAATAATATAGTGCATATCCTTTAACCCATAACTGCATGCCATCGAATCGTTCAGCTTCCATTCTTCTGCAACCCTGCCGGTGCGCAGGTCTGTTGCAGCACTGAAACTTATAGTCAAAAGCAGAAAATTCGGTAGCGCTTCAAGCCCATACCGTCAGGTAGCATGGGCAGGACTGATTCCAGCGTACCATTATTCTGAGGACCAATGTCAGCAGAGTAGTTGCCTAGGATCTAGTTCCAAGAAATTTTTACCACTGTGGGAATTAGAGCTACAATCTGTGTGCACACGAACAGTCTACAATCTGTATGGAGGCTGCCGCAATCGAACAGGGCCTCAGGTGTGGGGACGATGGGCCTTGGATAGAGACATTCGCAGGCCAGGCCGGAAAACTAGCCATCTCCAGGCCCTGTCGACGAATGTGCACGCGTGAGGCCCACCGCGAGACCCGGAAGCCTGCCTGGCTTGCCGCTGCTGACGTGCACACTGCAGCCATATCTGCCGCCGCGTCGGCAGCAGCTGGCCGCCTCTCCCCGTCCGTTCCGGGAGACCCGACCCCCCTCTGCAGGTTCCATATATCGACGCGTTGCTGCAGCCACAAGGACGAGCTCTGAGGTCGTGATCAATGTGCAGGTGTTGTTTGTTTGTTTCCGACGGTATCCAGGCTGATGCTGCGGCGAAGATGGCGAGTGACTTACGTCTTCTTGCTGTATCCTTGGAAAACCAGCCACGATCGAGAATGAGATGATGCTAGCGTCCGGTAGATTGGCACCAGCATTTCCTCGCTGCTTTCGTCATGCAAGCTTCCACCCAATGAGATGGTGTGGATAATGTATGACGGCAGTGTGGCGTTTCCTTCCGAAGATATCTGGAAATGTGAACCTCCTGCTTGCAGAGGAGACGACCAGGAATGCATCCTGGAGGAGAGATCGCGCTTACGTGTCTGTCGACAGCGTGTTTACGCTGCCAAGGATGGCATTATCGATTTGTTTTCAGATGTATCTATCACAATGTTCAGCCAGGACCTGCTCCATCTACATATATGCGTTTCTGAATCTTGACCGTGCGGGTACCAAATCCGATGGCGAAAGCAGAATGGGGTTCGGTTCAGAGAGTAAGACTTTCTCATAGTCATAGCCCAATTCTTCAGGATTTTGTGTTCAGACTTCTGTGTGATGGGTTGGTTCCCCCTCCGCCTCGCGATACAATTTTGTGCCTGATACACACATGTCCTGGTATCTGCGTCCATCTGAACGAAGCAGCCATGTGAATTGTGATTTCTCAGTGGTACAAATATAAACTTAACTAGTTGTTATAAAAAAAATCTATCAGCCATAGCAAGTTACCATTTTGTTTTTTTAACCTCTTTTCAATGAAAGCGGTAGCCGTGTGACGCTCTAGCTACTACTGAGAGAAACATAAAGTTTTATCAACTGTCCTGTTCAACTGAGAAATACAGCAGTAGCAACTAGCAAACAGTTGCAAGCAAACCTTGGCGACATGCCCGAATAGGCCCTATGTTGGCCACGTCTCCCTATTTATACGGCATCGGCTGCATCGCGTGTTCTGAAACGGCCGGATACGCCATTACCTTCTCTGTTCTCGTTGCCTCTTCCAGCCCAGGCGTCAAAGGCGTGTGTAGCTAACTAGCTAGCTAGCTGCTAGAGGCTGTCTAGTTAGGGGCGAGAGCATGAGCTCGATCAGCATGGTGGAGGCGAGGCTGCCCCCGGGGTTCCGGTTCCACCTCAGGGACGACGAGCTGGTGCTGGACTACCTCTGCCGCAAGCTCTCCGGCAAAGGCGGCGGCGGCGGCATCGCCATGGTCGACGTCGACCTCAACAAGTGCGAGCCGTGGGAGCTTCCAGGTGCGCGCTTGTCTCCTGCAGCAGCAACCTTGGTTTTCTCCCGCCAACAAGAACCAACCATTCGGACTACATATTCATTCCCTCAGCATCCTGCACCGCTGGAAGTTGCGCGGTTGACTTGGCTCAGACATACAAGACTAGAACAGAGGCATTCAGTTAGTCCTTAATCCAAAAACTCCGCCCAATTAGGTTAAAATCGAAAGGATAGACGAGAGAGAGAGAGAGAACCAGTAAAAAAAATTGAACAATAATGGCGTCGCCCGGACTCGAACCGGAGACCTTCAGTGTGTTAGACTGACGTGATAACCAACTACACCACGACACAAGCTTGCAAATCGAAAGTTCTTTTTTATTTTAACATGCATGTAGTCAATCATGTTCATAATCACTCACATATAATCAATCATGTCCATTCCAACCTGCATAACCCTTGCATAAGTCTGCCGATGGCCACTGTCGAACGAGCTGATCAGCCTGCCGATGCCAATGGCGATGCCGCACGCGCCTGCCGTCGACGCGTACGTCCTCGCCTTCGACCACGCGCCGGCGGCGGCCACCATCGGCGGCTTGTACTACCAGTACCAGCAAGACGACGACGCCGACGGTCTCCCGGCGGCGCAGGCCAGGTCCCTGGCGGGCTTCACGGGGCTGCTGACCAGCACGGTGGAACGCGACGTCGCGAAGGCAGAGCCCCGCCGTCAGGACTGGACCGGGGCGCAGCAGAGCGCCGTGTCGTCGCAGGCCTGGAACCCGTTCCTGAGCTCTGGATGACGCCCGCGGCTCATCCAGATAGTGGATACTCCCTACGTTTTCCGATTAGAATTCTTCTCGGCAACAATTTGAGAATGAAAGGAGCAGTACGCAGTTTGTTTGTGTTTTTTTCCCTGTAACTTATTTGGTCAGTTGATCTCTATCTGTTACTCCCTCCGTTCTGAATTAATTTGTCCTAAACGTCAATTAATTCAGAACGGAGGAAGTAATTGTAGGGTGCTAATGGTAACTCACAATAGATTGGTGGAATTGCTTGATGCAGTAAACTCTTGTACAAAGGATTGCAGCAGAAATATTACATTTTCTTCATTCTCGCACAACTTCTTTCATGCCCACTGTGATTGTGATTTTTGTCAATCGTGGACGATAAAATGACGACCTGCCTTTCTGTTGGTGTAAATTCGAGCAGGAATTCATAACAGTTCAATTCCTACAATCCATGATGGCGGCAAGCCCGCACAATTTCAACTTGGGCCCAATAAGCACATGTAATGTCTTAACCGACTTAACGCGACATAGATTTAGGCCCAAGCCCACAAGTCCGCCCCCCAAAAGCCCACATGTCTACCGGTTTTTCGCTTATCAGACTGTAGTTTCTGCCTCCCAAGGCATCGCGTCGCCGCCTGCCGGCTCCTCCTCCCGATTCGCTCCCCCCCCCCCTGCTCGCCGCCTCCGCCGTCCCGCCAGCTTCGCCGCCCCTCTTCGCTTGGGTAGTTAGGTTGGTTTTCCGCCTCCTCGTTCCAGCGCTCGACTGCCCGCAGCTACCGCCTTCGCCATACACGACTCCTCTGCTGACCTCCTGCACTGTTGTCGCTATCTACTCGCTCCTTCGGGGTGCCGGCGCTCTCAACATTGAAGTCCCGACCCTACGCGTCCTCGTCGATTGCCTTCCTGGTAAGACTAATTCCTTCTCGTGTGCTCTTTCTGCGTCGATTCGGGGCCACGTGACTCGCCCAATCGCTCCACCGGTTGGGCGGGGGCTAGGGTTTCTTCTATAAATTGGCCTTCTCTAGCTGTGTATACATAGTGGTAATGCTCTTTTGAACTTGCTCTGATGGATTGCGAATCTCTTTGCTTATCAGGAGAAGATCGGGCTAACATCCGCTGCTGGTCTTTAATTTGCGGTCATGGGGGCTGCTGATGACGCGAGGGATGCGGCGGTGGACGAAATGGAGCTGGACGGTGGTGAGCGGCACCGGGACAAGGAAAGGAGGGAGAGGCACAGGAGGGAGGATAAGGATCACCATGGCAGTGGGAGAAGGGTCCGGGACAGAGAAAAGGATAAGGAAGATAGGAGGAGGGAGAAGGATGAAAGCAGACACAGGGATAGGGAGAGAGACAGGGACAAGGATAGTAAGCACAGGGATAGGGATAAGGAGGCAGAGCGTGACCGTGGTCGTGAACGTGGCAAGGATCGGGAGCGGGAGCCAGAGCGGCCACGAGATAAGGACAGAGGTAAAGACAGGGAGAGGGATCCGGAGCGAGATAAGGAGAGGGATCGAAGGGACCGGGACAAAGAGAGGAGCCGTAACAGAGACAAGGAAAAGGATAGGACGGAGAGGGGAGAGAGGGAGAGGGATGAAAGAGAGCGAGAGAAATCGAGGGCGAAGGGGCATGGTGAGGATGATGCAGATTTGTCAAAGGGACATGAAGGGGGCCAGAATGCCCAAGAGGAGGCAGAGCAGGCGTCAACAGCTGAGCTCAGAGAGCGCATTGTGAGGTAATCCTCTCAACATTCTTTTCTTTCCATTTCATATTTATGTTAGAATGCTTTGCATCATCATTTGCCCCAGTTCAGTGGAATATAGAAAACAGTATCACCCCATATAAGTTCTCGATAAGTACATTTTTATGGGCATAGCCTCCTGCTATGTCCAGTTACTTAACCTTAGACCCCTACTGATGAATTTTAGGTTAACCCAGCCAGCATTTATGCTAGATTTGGAATTTGAAAGGCGGTTGGCTTTCTACGCAGCTTCTTTTACTTGTGTTCTTATGAGAGTGCATTGTGGAAAATCGTTTTTCCATCTCCAGCACATTTGATGTGGCTATGATAGTGCATTTTTGCTTTTGATTATGTAGCACCGATATAATCCTGCATGGTGTTGAAGGTTTTCCAAGGTCTCCAGGTTAGAATAATTTGATGAGAGCTGATCTACTGGCGTTGAATTTCTGAATATAGAAATCTTTGCATCCATGAACATTGTCAGTCCATATGAGAACTAATAAAAAAACTAAAACTTCAGGAAAGGGGGGAGGGGTCTGGTGCAGCGGTAAAGCTGTTGCCTTGTGACCATGAGGTCACGGGTTCACGTCCTGGAAACAGCCTCTTGCGAAAATGTAGGGAAAGACTGCGCACAAAAGACCCAAAGTGGGTGGCACCCTTCCCAGACCCTGCGCAAGCGGGAGCTGCATGCACCGCACCGGGCTGCCCCTTCTTTTTTTTTTCAAGGTACAGAGTTTAGGATTTAAATCATGATCAACAACATAAACCTATCTGAATTGGAGTAGGTTATATCCTTATAAATCTATTGATCATACAATGTTATCCATGAGTTCCATAATGTATCTGTTTATAGCTTTTGGTGTGCCTGAATTCTGGTTATGGCCATTCAGTGTAATCCATGAGTACCATCCTGTATTTGTTTAATGTTCGTACCTTTGGGTATGCCTGCATTCTGGTTAATTGCTGCTCTGCTGCCCCGTTTACCATTGCTCAGATTTTCTTGCTGTCAAATCTTCCAATTAAGAAATCAGGTTCAAATAATTTATAAATCAAGGTGTTTCATTTAGGGCGAAGGAAGAAAGGATGAAAGATAAAAAGGAAGGTGGAATTCTGGATGGTAATGATGAAGCTTCTGAGATACTTGCATGGGTGGGAAAGAGTCGTAAGCTGGATGAAAGAAGGAAAGCTGAAGAAGAGAAAGCATTACGTCGTGCACGAGCATTGGAGGAACAGGTGATCAAAGCGTTGTATTTGTATATGCTGAGTGCTGTTATGATGTACATGTTCTTCACTGACATTCTTATATTTTAACTCAGGATAACATCTTAGCAGAAAATGATGATGACGATGAGGAAGAGGAAGACAAACAAGGTGGAGGTATTAATATCCTTTTTCTTTTTTCCTTTTTTTTTCTTTTTTCTTTTCCTTTTTTTCCCCTTGTTCTCATATCTCTTCCTCTGTTTTACTTCATTGATATTGGGTTTCATGTCTAGCCGACCCCAACAGGCTTGGGATAAAGGCTTGGTTGTTGTTGTTGTTGTTGCAAGTTACAGTGACCTGTTTGTGGGAAACTGCTAGTAGCTGCTACGTTTTCTTTTGTATTTAACACGTTAAATGTTTTCTAATTTATTCTTAGCAGCAATCATCGTGACATGTTTTTTTCTTTATCGAAAAACACAGACCACCTATCTGGTGTTAAGGTTCTTCATGGCCTTGATAAGGTGTTGGAAGGTGGTGCAGTTGTCATGACTCTCAAAGATCAGAGCATCCTTGCTGACGGAGATATCAATGAAGGTAACATGTTATTCATTTTTATCTGTTTTTTCCATTTCGGTCCATTTTCTCTTAACTCCATCTGTAATAATTTAAAGAGGGTGATATGCTTGAGAATATTGAGATCGGTGAACAGAAACAAAGAGATGACGCTTATAAAGCTGCAAGGAAGAAAGGAACATATGATGACAAGTAAGTTACTGCACACATAGCATATTTGCTACTGTTTTTTTTTCTTGGATTGCTTTTGCCCCCTTTTCTAATCTTCATCATCCCGGTTGTTCGTAGGTTCAGTGAGGATTCATTGTCAAAGAAATCCATACTCTCACATTATGATGACCCAATGGATGATGAGGTAAACATTCTATCTACCTTCTTTTACTTCATTCCCTGGATGTTGCTCTACTTATTATTTTTTTACTTATCAGGGAGTAACACTTGATGAAGGTGGACACTTCACAGGAGAAGCAGAAAGGAAGCTTGAGGAGGTAATTCTGGTTTTCACTTTAGAAACCACTGTATATTCAGTGGCATTCTACTTTTTTAGGGACAAGGACAATCAATACGGCTGGTGCATTGCATTTACTGACCGATTAATCATTTTTTGTGTTGCCAGCTCCGGAAAAGGATTGAAGGTGGTCACATCCTGAAAAAGATGGAAGACCTTACATCCACAACAAAGGTGACAACAGATTATTTTACCCCAGATGAAATGGTTCAGTTTAAAAAACCGAAGAAAAAGAAATCCCTTAGGAAGAAAGAGAAGCTGGATCTGGATGCGCTTGAAGCAGAAGCAATTGCTGCAGGACTTGGTGCAGCTGATCTTGGGTCTAGGAAAGATTCAAAGAGACAGTCTGCTAGAGAGGAAGAACAAAAGGCTGATGCTGAAAAGAGAAGCAGTGCATATCAAGCCGCCATTGCAAAAGCTGAAGAGGCATCAAAAGCATTGCGTCAAGACAAAACCAAGCCTGGAAAATCAACTGAAGAAGAACTTGTTTTTGGTGAGGACTACGAAGATCTGCAGAAATCTCTGGAGCAAGCTAGGAAGCTTGCCCTGAGGAAGCAGGAAGAGGCTGCTGCTTCTGTTCCTCTGGCTGTAGCTGCAATGGCTACAACTAACAAGGGCCGAGAAGATGCAGATGCAACTGGTGGAGATGCGCAAAATAAGGTTGTTATCACAGAGATGGAAGAGTTTGTATGGGGCCTACAATTGAGCGAAGGTAACTTGTTTTAAATATCTACCAGATAATTTGAAATAAGTGTGGGGGGTTCTGCAGTTAATACTCAATTTCTATGTGCCGGCTATTGTTACATTTTTCCAGATTCGCGCAAACCAGAAGCAGGTGATGTGTTTATGGATGAAGATGATGATGCAATGCCTTCAGATAGTCCTGCAAAAGACGACACAAATGGGTTAGTAGCTATGGAAGAGGAAACTATTCACAATGAAAAACCAGTAACGAATGAAGAGGAAGAAGTTAAACCAGATGATGTTATACATGAAGTTGCAGTTGGAAAGGGTTTAGCTGGTGCTTTGAAGATTCTCAAGGAACGAGGATCTCTTAACGAGGGCACAGATTGGGGAGGCAGAACTACAGACAAGAAAAAGAGCAAGCTTGTTGGCATCGAGGATGGACCTAAAGACATTCGCATTGAAAGGCTGGATGAATTTGGCCGAGTGGTAAGTATCCACCTGTACCCTGTCCAATAAACCTGCACTCCTTGGTTTTGATCATTGAAACGATGAAATTTAATATAGTATTACTGCAAACTATGGTATTGGAGAGCATTGAATAGTCTCTACGCCTTTATTTTGTCATTATGATAATCCTTGCTAGGTCTGTTCTTCTCCTGTGTTAATATTTTCTGGAAGAACAAATACAAAAATGAGTAAATGACTAATCGTAAACTACTATGTTCCCCCTGCAGATGACACCTAAGGAGGCATTTCGGGATCTTTCACACAAATTCCATGGCAAAGGTCCTGGTAAAATGAAATTGGAAAAACGTCAAAAGAAATACGAGGATGAGTTGAAAACAAAGCGAATGAATTCTTCTGACACGCCTTTAATGGCCGCGGAAAAGATGAGAGAGGCTCAGGCTCGCAGCCAAACACCATACCTCATTTTAAGTGGCAATGCAAAAACAAGGTATGCCAACGCTTGCAAATACCAATAATTTTTGCAGTTCATTTGTTTTAGATGTCTTTGTTGATGCTGCTATGCTTGGATTCATTGTTCCAATAAAGCCTTCACAAAATATTCACAAACACTGCTCCCTGTTTTTGTGGGGCTGTTTGTTGACTAGGCTTTCCTTCAGATTATAATCTTGAGTTCAGTTGATTTGTAAAAGTTCTTTCTAGCTTTAATTTTTGAGAAAAAGTCAAGGCAAAACCATTTTTAGTTGTTACTAGCATGCTAGCTCGCAACACGGACATACGCTGACTGCAGGACAATGTTTGGGTGTTTTAATTTTGGATTTTGGAGGAACTTGACGGCCACATAAATGGATATTTTGGTAACTTGAATTTAGAAATTAGATGTGAGCTATCTGATGACTCGTATTAACAATTACATTATCCATTCCATTTTTACTGAAGTTTCTTTAGATAATCTATGTGATGTTATTCTGTGTATTTTGTTCTCTGTTTACCTGATGGCGTAGCTAATCTTATATATCTGTTATTATTGTCATAGTGATGCTAGCGGCTTTGCTAGCGTGGAGAAAGCCCCTCCTGGGAGCCTGACGCCCATGCTGGGTGACAAAAAGGTTAGCTTGTGATATTCTTTGTTGTGTTCTATAATTTCTATGTTTGATGATGGACAATGCCATATTGGGTGATCTGACTGGATATTTGGCAGGTGGAACACTTTCTGGGCATCAAACGAAGTGCCAAGTCTGGTGGGTTGCCTCCGCCAGCCCCCAAGAGGCCGAAGAACTGAACCTGCTGTGGTCTTAACAGTGACTGGCAATCAATGGTAGCCTTTTAGCTCATCTGCGGCTGCAGGCAGGCTTGGAACAGATTTTGTGAGTTACCTACAGCAACAGCAGCAGCACCAGATGCCTGCACCACCATACGGTGAAGCCCCAAATACGATTGAAAACGTTAAGAGCCTGTACATTTCAGTTCAAGCTGATCATGCTAGCAATCTGACACGTTGGACAGAATTTTGTACTCGTGTATGATTCCGCCCTTCCTAATGCAGATATTGAAACCTAGAACCGATTTCTCTAAACATTTTCGTTGCAGCATACCGTTTGTGCTGCAAGAACAATAACTCTTTGCTGCTGCTGCTGCTGCTGACTAGATAATACTAGATGAGTCACTTGCCCACCCAGGTGAGGTGATCACATATGGTTTCAGGTCCTTCCTTTGTTATCTACAGTGGCAGGCATTATAACACGCCGCCTCAGTGGCCGTTGAAAATCCAAGGCGGATCTCATCTCAATATTCATTCATCGATAAAGCTCGGATCGGTACAGGTTGGTAGATAGCGGCCGGCCGTCAGGCGGTAAAAAAAAACACTCCTTAGTACGTATCACCTTACAACACACTAGCAAATGACGCCGCATTCATCCTCACTTTAAACGGTTGACGAAGCAGCGATTTGGACAGGACTTTTGACACACGTTGATGCCGGGCAAATTTCGCAACGATCTTTGCGCTATCCGATGCCGACGGGGACGCGTTTCTCGGCACGATCTCTCGCGGTTTTCTGCTTCGGGAAATTCGTCTTTGGCTGTTGTCATCCCTGCGGAAACTCGGAGCCGTTGACTATTCCTGTACTGGTGAGACTTGCGACGGTTGGACTTCTTCCTGGCGACATCGGCATGACGCACAGCCAGCGTCAGGTACACTTTTTTAGGAAAATATTTTAAAATATGGGTAGAGGTATTTTAATTTATTTTCTTATAGTGGTAGTTGTCGGTAATCTCCAAATTTATTAAAAAAATAGTCTATTCTTATAACGATAATGGTGGATAATTTAAAAAATATATGATGTATTTTCTTATTATGGCAGTGGTGGATAATTCCTTTTTTCATTAATGTGAGAATTTACAAGCCTTGGCGCTGAAGTGGCATCTGCAAAGCTTATCTTGACCATCTTCGTTTCTAAATATTTACAACATACAGAGAAGCAAATAAGCCACCTACCTACCCAGATCTTCTCTCGTAACAAATCAAACAAAAAAACTCTTCAGAAATCACGTGTAACCTGACCCACATCTATGGCGCAATATACAAACTAGAAAACACTCTGTCCACTTTTTCACATGGATAACTGTGTGGGCGTCCAGAACGTTTCTGTTGTGCTGAACGTCTTGGTCGGGGAGCGTGTCTCGTTCGATCTTCCCTCTTTGTTGCTGACCTTGAGATCCGCAAAGTCGGTGATCATGGCCGGCCTAGTGATCTTCTCTACGGAGACCCGCTTCTGTCCCGTGAGCATCCGGACGACATTGGTCATGTCGGGACGACGCGCCATTGCGTCCTGCGTGCATAGCAGACCAACCTTCAAGAACCGGCACGCCTCTTCGACAGTGAGGTCGTCCCCGATGTCGATATCAATGATCTCATCTAAACGCCCTTCCTCGTAGAGGGCCCATGTCTGCAACAACGTACAGCATCATCATATTTGCCTGCAGGTTTTCAGCACTCTTCTACTCGCATAGTCCGTCCAGGACACGCCATTCAGTTCATATGCTTGGAGATGAAAACTGACAAGGAAAGCTTACCCTCTCGAGAAGAAACTGATCTCCGCAAGGTAACCTTGTGTTGGTGTTGCATCTGCCGCTGACAATTTCCAGCACAAGAACACCAAAGCTATAGATGTCGGACTTCCTCGTCACCTGACCTCGGACAGCATACTCAGGCGCCAAGTACCCTCTGAACAGAAATTAAACAAGAGGTAAGAATTTGACAGTACGTTACACACGAAAGAAGGCTCGCGAAGAGGATGGGGTTGTGCTTACAATGTGCCTGCGACCCGGGTGCTCACATGAGTTGCATTGGGTGGTAGGAGCCTCGCCAACCCAAAGTCAGAGATTTTCGGCGTAAGGTCCTTGTCAAGAAGAATGTTGCTTGCCTTAATGTCACGGTGGATAATGGGAGGATGGGTTTCCTCATGAAGAAACGCAAGTCCACGAGCAACGCCCACGGCGATTTCGACACGGGCGCGCCAGTTAAATCGAATGCTGCTATATCTGGATCCTGCGATAGCATAGGCATAGCATTTGTCAAGCACGGAATTCGAACAGACATGCATGGAGAGACTGATGGCAATGTTGGGGGTAGGGCAACGCGTTACCTAGCAATGTCTGCGAGAGGCTGTTGTTCTCAAGGTAGTTGTAAACAAGAATCCTGTGAGACCCTTCGGCGCAGCAACCGATAAGAGTGACGAGATTTTCGTGCTTGATGTCCGAAATTGCTCGAAGTTCTGTCAAGAACGCACGGACACCTTGCCTTGAAGTAGCTGACAGGACCTTCACTGCAACTGTCGTCCCATCTTTAAGTACTCCCTGAGCAACCAAAAACGAATGTGGGCTCCATGTCTTTCTTTAATCGTACTGTCAACACAAGACACCAACCAACCGTGTGTCGAAGAGGTTACGAGTGTTTACCCTGAATACAGAACCGAAACCGCCCTCACCAATCTTATTTGCGCCGCTGAAATCTTGTGTGGCCTTTCTCAAGTCGCTGTAAGAGAAGACTTTCACTCCGTGCTCACCTGGAACAAACAAAGCAAGCACGTATAATATAAGGCCGGAAAATTGTTTGAACATCTAGAGTACGGAGCTGTTCTAAGATAAAAGCAGAGATTGCTAACCATCATCGCCTTCAACAGCTTCTTCTCTCTTTCCAAACATACAGCAATTTCCCATATTCTTAGGCTCCACCAAGATAAAATTGCAGTGGTGTCCAACAAACAAGAAAGGAACCGTAGTACGAACGATCTTGAATAAAGTTATAAAGGGACGGCAGAAGCAGTTTCTGAAAACAGAGATATGCTGATATCATCAGAAAAGGATTCAGTAGACAAGCTGGGACAGACGCCATCCATCCATAACAAACAAACGTCAGCGATCGATACACCATGCTCACGGCCGGAACGTAACTACTAGCATTCCGATCCAAACGAGGCCCATGGGCGACTCAGATTTGGAGTTATAGCAGCGCCAGGATTTGAGATAACACCATCAGAAATGCAGTGCGGAGGAGCCTGTACCCAGCGAATCGGCCTCCTAAGCTAGCAAAAACTCCCCTCTGTTCTGATTTAATTGACGCTGGTAGAACTAGCGTCAATTCAAACAGAACAGGGGGAGTACTGAACAAGAGGAACCTCCCAGTTGAGAGACGAGAGCTGGAAACGAGAGACTCACCTGCACTGCGGATAGCTCTCCGGACCGGCCGGTACCGGTACCGCGCGAGCTGTTTGTTGTTCCCGTCGAGCCCCCCGCCGCGTGCCCACGAGCGGCCGGGCGATGGCAGAGCGAGCGAGAGGAGCGGCGGCGCCCCGCGGCTGCTCGAACGAGGTGGGAGGCGGCGGCAAGCCTAGCGGTACTACTACTAGTAGTGGCGGTGGTGGAAGGGGAAGGGAAACGTGCGAGTGGAGAGGAAGGCGGCGAGAAGGATCGAGAGCCGCTTTGACTCGTCTCTCACCCGCGCGCAGCTACAGCTAGAGCAGCGTAGGGCTACCTCGCTCTCTGTTTGGTCTGTGGCTTTGGCGGTTGCTGCTTAATAAATTAGTCAGCGTAGCCGCGTGCAACGACGGGCGGGTACTCATGGATCCAAACCATCTATTACTACGCCCAGTGTAAACAGGCTCAGACACGCGGTAAACGTGGTCACAGGATCTTCGTCTTCGCTGCACAGGCTGCTGCTGCTGCTGCTGCTAGTGGTGGTGGTAGTCCAAGCCGCCAGTCTTGTAGCCTAGATTACCTTATTGTTTTTTTTCTTCGTCGGTTCAGAAATAGTTTTAGTTTCAGCTCGAGTCAGTGTCGTGCGTGGTCGTCGTATTTCTCGTTTCCCCTGATGAGACACGTCATGTCTGCGAGAAGAAGAGGAAGCAGAAGAAAAAAAGGGCAGTTTGGTCGCGCCGAACAGACGACGGAGAAGTCCATGGATCCCGCGGTGCCAGGGGCGCGTGCGTTCCCACACAGATGATACTCGGGAGTCAGGACGGAATGGACAGCGGCGGTACGTGGCGGCCCGGCGCAGGTGGGTGTGGACTTTAAAGGCAGCCGCGTGTTCACGGCGGCGTCGGGGCCGGAGCCAGTCGCCGCGGCCGCGTGTCCCAGCTGCCGCGAAGCCACACGCCGCGGCCTTTCACGGCACGAGACGCCGTGCACGGGCGCGCGTCGGCTGGTCGTCAACCGGCGGACATGCCGTGCTGTGCCGTGCGACAGGTTAACCGGCGGTCGCGTCCGCAATTCAGAACGACCGCCAATGCCCTGCGTTTGAGATCCGGGGGGGTCGTCGTCGGAAAACCGGCGTCCGCTTTGGGGCGACCCACGAGGCCCCGAAGGCTGAGCACCCCACATGGACATGGCCCTCCATGACCGGCAGCCGAGACGCCAGCCATCAGGTTTACGTCCGAGCAAGATGTCAAGGGAAAAAGACCTCACTCGCCACTTCTCTTTTTTCTTTCTTTTTGGCTTGGTGATCTACACACACACACACACAAAACGAAAACCCTATTATTCAACGCTTGTCAAGCAGGACAACGCCCAAAGAATTAGAAGCAGCTAAACAACCTACACGAACAGTACAACACAAGGAAAGATTTTTCGGTGGGGTTTCCCAGCTGTCAGAAAACCATCACGTGTCTGCTCCCTCTCTGACACTCGATGGTTTCGAGTTATGTTCCTCTTCGCCCTCTCCGATATGAGGAAGGCTCAAGGAGGAGACGATATCAGCGAACCCCAGTTCGCCGCTTCCGAACGACCCGCTGCCCACCACGTTGCGCTTGTAAGCTTCATGGAGCTGCAACGCGTACTCGAGATGCCACAGCACCTCGCCCATGGACGGCCTGCTCTTCCCGTCATCAGCGACGCATTTCTCCGCGATCTCGCCAAACTTCTTCAAGGACTCCGACGAAAACTCACCATCCAGGCGTGGATCCGTGATCGCCTCCAGCGAACGCTGGCGTTGCCACCTCATCGCCCACTCTGCCAGATTGATTTGATCCTTGGGCAATGTGGGGTCTATCACCGGCCTTGCACAGGCGACTTCAAAGAGCACCACTCCAAATGAGTACACGTCAGATTTCTGCGTGAGCTGCTGCCTCCGGAAATACTCGGGATCTAGGTACCCGAAGCTTCCCTTGACCGCTGTACTGACGTGGGTCTGGTCAAGTGTTGGCCCGGTCTTTGACAACCCAAAGTCTGCTATTTTCGCAACAAGGTTGTCATCCAGTAGGATGTTATTAGTCTTCACATCCCGGTGTATTATACCTCGGTCTGCTCCCGTGTGGAGGTAGTGAAGCCCACGGGCTGCACCGATGCAAGCATCAATCCGCTGCTTCCATGTCAGAGGAGGGAGGCCACTCCCATAGAGGTGGCTTCGCAGTGTTCCGTTGGTCATGTACTCATACACGAGGATCATCTCCTTCTGCTCTTCACAGTAGCCAATCATTGCGACAAGGTGCCGGTGCCTGAGCTTAGAAAGCATCTCGATCTCCGTTTCGAATTCCTTCAGACCCTGGCCACATAACGGATTAGCGCGTTTTATTGCCACTGTGGTGCCCTCATCAATCTCGCCTTTGTAGACCTTGCCAAAACCTCCAGTACCGATGACCAAGGACTCATCAAAGTTATTTGTGCCATTCCTAATCTCTGCAATGCTGAATCTTCTTCCCATCCTGTGACCAATGGAAGAGGCATTTCGTGTCAACGACTTACTGGCTGAACGAGCATCTGTGGTGCTTTTCATCATAGCCTCATGGAGGACCAGTGGATGCCAACCGGCTGGAGGAGCCTCCTTGTTGACAGCTTTTCGTTTCTTTCTTATATAGCACCACGAGGCCAGAAAAACACTTGTAAGTGCCACAAAAGAAGTCAAGGCAATACCAACTTCTTCCCATAAGTTTGTTTTCTTTTTCCTCTTGGAAGAATCCCTTTGGTCTGGCATGTCAATATGGCCTAGCACGTAAGCAAGGTTACCACTCCTGCTGAGCTTGAATATCTCCAAGCCGTTCAGAAGAGCATCGGTGCCTGAGGCACTGGTCATGGAATCAGGGCCTAACTGAAGCCAAAGTGAGTCTGCCTGCTGTGGCAAGTTGTCAAGATAATCCTCGTGATATGCTTTGTTGATACCCCCAGCTGTGGCATACACATCATAGTTCTCAGCAGCAGTCTTGTTGTTGATGTAGATCTTGAAGATTCTCTGGCTAGGCTTGTCATAGACAAGCTCACAGAAATGGAGGCGAACCAAGTAATCAAAGTTTGGGTGGACAAGGAATCGCCATGACACGTTGAACCGCTTGTCCACGACCATGTTATTGCCCATGATTCTAGCGGTCTCGTAGACATCAATCGGCGCAATTAAGGAGTCATTGCTTGAAACATACACTATGCTCGAAGTATTGGACACAGTCTGAGCAGCATTTATAGAAAACATGAATGCTTCGTCAGTGTACCATGGCCTATGGAGATACTGATCACTGGCAGATTTAAGTTCAGGCCCTCCAATATTCAGGCGGTACATTGTCTCGATGCCTCTATCGCCTATGCCAAGAGGAAGTTGTGCATCACCGCCATCAACTCGATTCACCGTATCATTGAACAAATTATCTGGGGTGGGCATCACTTCAATTGCATTCACAAAGGCAAACGACTCAGGGCTTGGATCAAACTCAATCTGCAGGCCACGAACACCAACAACAAGAAAATACTCCTTGACAACTGCGCTAGTGGCTGAATCGCTTGAGGAGCGCCTCCAAAGAATCTCCTCTGACACATTGAATTTGGAAACAAGCTTGAAATCATTTGCAGTGACACCAAACAGAGAACTGTTTGCACTGAGGTTCCCCAATGTCAATGTCGAAGGGAAGAAATGCAACCTGATGCAGTAGCTTCCTGGTAGCACATTGATTGTATACCAAGATGTCGTGTCAAAGAAACGGGCAGAGGTGTAAACCGGTCCAAAGATCTCATCGGCACTGCTCTTCCTGGGCAATGACACGGCGAATCCAGGGCTGCTCAAGGTGAAATTACCCCCTGGGGACATGTCGCCGATCCATCTGCGGCCATCAGCATCAACAGTCCCGTTGGATCCACAGCTCAGAAGCAATTCGCTTCCACGAGCTTGCAGGAACGGCAAGTAGATGAATGCAATGCTCGCCACAGCCAGCACAACTGGACTCATCTGAACGTCGGTCACTGCCGACTCGTAGTTCTTGAAGGTCTCATTTAGTCCACACGGCAACCTAAAATTAGATGAGAAGGACTTAAATACAACAACAGTCGCAAGAAGCAGAGCAACTATAAGAATTAAAAAAACTAATAAAAACTCATCATTTTTCCTTCAGATCCAAATCTCGAAAGAAAGAAGGCACTTACCAAAGCAGAACCCCCCCGAATTTTACCGTCTCCTGGTAGTCCGCCACCGCAGAAACTGAGATCCCAACCAAGAACACGCACACTACATCAGCTCCAGATCCCACGAGATCTCAAGAGCCAAGAGAACGACAGGACAAGGAGATCAAATCGAGCTGCAACCTTGTTACCTGCATTAGACGGAACTCGACGAAGGCAAGCATGACCGCCCTAGTACTGCCGCCTCTGTTGGATCACTGTGAAGCAAGAATGGTGGGGTCCTGGCTCGGCAACTCTAGCAACAACCTTCTGCTTGCAAGAACCAACAGGCGGCGACTCAGCAGGATAGACGGTGCCTACCGGGCATTCTAGGGGATCGGTTTGTCCTCTGGGGATGATCGATCTCGTGATGGGCGGATAGATGGATTGGGTTCTCGGGGAGCACGACTGCACGAGAGACAAAAAAGCAGCCAGAAGAGGAGGGAAAAAGAGGAGCGAAAAAAAAATAGAGTAACTGGCTAACTGCTGTGGAGCAAGCTCTACTGGAGCACCGCACTTTGCTGTCTGACCGCAGCGTGCTCGCTCGCTGACGTGTTCGGTAGGACGGTAGCAGGGTTTTCACTGGCATCATGCAGCTGATGATATGTGTGGTTCACGAAGCGGTTAACCTCCCCGTGGCGGCGAGCCAAGTGCATCCCAGTGAACTATCCTGAAATTGTCTGTGGATCCAAGAAAATTGAGCTCAATCCCATTTTGGTCGAAACGTAATCTTGCAAGCCTCTATTGTATATGCAGGAAGCTAATTTGTTCGGTACGAACTACGAAATATGCTCTCGCTAATGAGGACATGGTTGAACTAGAACCATGTGGAGGGATGTCCATTCTTCAGCACTTACTATGTCTTAGTACGAATTGTTGGTTTCCCTCCTCTCCTGAAAGCTGTGCACTCGGCTAGAGAGATTAGCGGTTGAGCTTTCTAAAAAAACAGAGAGAGAGAGAGAGAGAGATTAGCGGTTAAGTAAGTTGGAGAGGAAGAGCGAGACCGTGAGCGAGAATCCAGTCACATTCCGTTGGGTGGGAGTCACGTGGATGGATGGAGGGCGCGGCAACACATGGGGCTTGTTCCTTCCCGTCGTGTTGTGCCTCAATGCCTGCTCATCGTCTCCAGATTGAATCAATCCCTTCACTATCTGCAGTTCACATCTAAAGTGCAGAACCGGCACGTAGAGGCAGTTTAAACGAGTAAACATTTCAAGAACAAAAAGATCAGCCAACCTCTCACATGAAGAGATTTGACCAATCAGAAAGCAAATATATAAACAGGCACACCGATCACATTCGAGAGGAGTCCTGATCAGGATCATTATTTTTAAAAAGTTCAAACGGCCAGTAGAAAAGGGAAAACAACTGATGAGGTCAATTTGGGCGGGAGGAAGCATCGAGGGGAAGCTTCCTGGGCGAGGGCGAAACCTTGCCGATGAGCAAACTGTCAAGTCCCTGATAGACCTTGCAGCATGTGGGCCTCAGCATCGTCTGTCAGGCACATACATTTGTTTACCATGATATTAGTAGATGCTAATACAGAGGATGGAATTGTTTGTTACTGCTTCAAAAAACAATGGCGATCATTCAGACAAAGCGCAAGTGCGGGCATAGTGAATCGTACGTGCACGCTGACAGTGCCAATGATTCCGGTTGCAGAACGTTGGGTTGGTGCTCAGAGGGAGTACTATAACAACAGTCTCAGCTTGGCGACAATTGCGTCAAAGCAACCTACTACACGTTTCTTCGCCAGGCTAGAAGCTTCGCGCCGTGCAATTGGTGCAATGCATGCACCAACCAGATCAGCGGTAAGTGTCCGAACGATTCGACTCGTCAAGCATCGTCCGTTCTGAGTTTCTTTTTTTTTTTGAAAAAAAAACGTCCCCCCCCTGATAACTGCAACAAAAGCTGCAGCTATGATTCGGTGAACCCTGGAGAAAAAGGGAACCAGATGCGACACCCAAGTCACAACCAGAAAAAGGGGCGACCGACCAGGAAGTAGTAGTACAAGCGTACAGTACAGGCAGGGCTGCATGCAGCAACAACAGCAGCTGCGTGTGTGTGTGCTTTTGCTTCAGCTCTTTCGCTACACGACTGAGACACTGACAGTACCGTGCACTAAAAAAAAAAAGCGCGGCACGTACTGTGTCAGTCACGGGCACAAAAGGCCGGTGTAACTGCAGCAGAGCCCCGGTTCAGATCCCCGTATATATACAGAAGAAGAACATGCACGGCCTGTCAGTGAAGCATGGCCCCCCTCGAGCAATCAGAAACGATGTGCAGTTGTTAAGTACTGTACTCTTGCTGCTACTACTACTACTTTAACAGGGTGCCTGTAATCTCTGTCCTTGTTCCTATCATTTGGTGGTGATCTTTATGGGTTTATTGGGGTTAGGTAGACGTGCGCAAAAGCTGCCAAGTAATCGTCAGGCCAATGCCACCGTTGTATGCCACTATTATCATCTCTAGTTCTGGACCAAACCTACTCTGATCAGATCAAATCCAGTACGCTGTTACCGCTCGCTCACCTGAAAGCAAAGCCTGTCACTGTCAGCCCTAAAAAGGAAGCAGGAGCAAAGTTAATAGTGCTGCTAATGCAGTACAGTACTAGCATAGCTAGCACAGTGTGCCATCAGTTGTTAATCATCTCCACGCATCATCAGCCCCACAATATCTATTCTGGAATCTGGATAATTGCTGTTAAATCGAAAATGATTTCGCGTACTGGTGCATGTGCAGCCGCGAATTAAAGAAAACACGCGATCAGGCAGGTACTGTTGCCCTGCGCGTCCGTGTGGATATGGATCTCGTCGCTGAACTGGGGAGCCCCGTGATCATCATCGGACGGGCAAACGCCAAGAAATAAAGCGTGAGCGGGACCGGCGAGGCACGCCGAGCGAGTTCGAAGCAAAAGCGGACAGAGGTTGGTAAATTAAAGAGGCTCACGTGGTCACCTAACATGGGTCTCCCTCTTTCCCAAGCCTGGTCATTCTAGCTTCCCCCTCACTACGTACTCCACCCTGCAGGAAACAATGAGCCCTACATAACCAAAGGCATGCAGCTAGATCCTCACCATGCATTAGCTACCGTCTCACACGCACATGGTCCCAAATATACTAGTACTACTCCAATGGCAAGGAGGAGAGAGGCTTACCAGGAATCTTATTAGGTGTGTGTGTGTGAGAGAGTATAAAAGGGTCTGTCTGTTGCTCTAACCTTCAAGTGTGGCTGCAGCTCCTCACAAGCTAGCCAGTTGCCTCTCTCTACATCACCAAACGTTAGGTCTTTCTCCTGAAAGCTGCAAAGGTATGTGTTACTCAAAGGGAAACCTTTTGGTCTGAACTTTTGCTTCGCCTGAATTGGGAACTGGGAACGGGCATGTCTGCTCCTGGGTTGTAGCAAAAAAGAAAAGCAAGTTTCATAATTAGAACTACTTCCGTTACGTGAACCAGTCTGCGTTTCTCCCTCTGAATGAGGTGAACTCTAATCCTTAGCAGTCAAATGCGATGGAAGAAGGTCTAGATCTGCATATTAGCTTCGGTCGAGAGAGGGGAGAGGAGTTACATGTGGCCGTCGCAACAGCTTCCTAATGGAAGCTGCCGCGTTTCTGACAGGTCATCATCGGGGACTGGAGCAATAATGGCGTCCGTCCGGCGGCTGCTCGTCGCGCTGTGCGTGGTGGCGCTCCTCGCCGTGAGGCCGGAGGCCCACGGCCTGGAGGACTTGGCCGGCGGTAAGACGCCGGCGACGCCGGCGATGGAGTCCTTCTTCGGCGCCAAGCCGGAGGCCGCCGAGCTCCCGGAGGCGCTCGGCGCGTCCATGCCCGCGGCCAAGCCGGAGGCCGCCTCGGCGATCCCCGCGGCGACGACGGCCAGCGGCGCTACGAAGGACCCGCCGGCCCCGCCGCGTCGGTCCGTGTCCGCGGCCGCCGGCGTGGCGTGCGGCGTGGCGGCGGTCGGCGTCGCGGCGGCGGCCGTGGCCTACGCGGTGCGCGCCAGGCGCGGGTCCGCCGCGGCCCAGCTCGGGGCCTCGCCGTGAACGGCCTAGCTTTAACTAGCGGGTGGGGTGGGGGTCCCTGTTGATTTGATCGCTCGCTCTGGGTTAGTTGGATTCGTCCCTCTCCCTCCGGGTCCGGGGGTGGTGGATGCGGAGAGATGCAGCGCGGCTGGCGCGTACGTGTACCATAAATAACGCTGGCGGTAGCGTGTCGTTGCTGTGACGTTGTTTAACTCGGCTTTGCTATCGCTGCATCAGAATTCCAGGATGTTGTCGTCCAGAACGTTGCATGCGTTCGTGTTAAAACTCCATCCAGACTCCGAATGCTCAGGCTCTGTACCGATCCCGGCAACTTCAGTGTCGGTACTAGGCTAGCCAAGTGTAGCGTGCAGGTCTGCTCCGTTGTTTACTTGCGACATGACGAGATGACGAGAATCGACGCGCTCCAGAAAAAAAAAAACGGGCGGACGAGCAGTAACTCGCCGATCGATCGAGCGGGGAGCTGCCGTGGACAGTGTCTGGACGACGTGTGGGGCGGGAGAGCCGTCCGTTCGTGGCGCGATCGAGACCTGGAAATGGAACCGACTGTGCCTCTCTCCTCATCTGGCGCCGGGCCGACAGGGGAACTTGCGGAGCTGTAGATTAGATCCGTGGGTGTGCGCGTAGTAGATCGCGGCGTGGCGCGCACGGCTTCTTCACGCCGACGATCCACCACCGACACAGCTCGCGATCGTGTGTTTGCGCTGAATGAATAGGGGCGCCTCCAATGACGGCCCACAGAAGCAGCCCAGTCCTGGAACGCGACCGGGTTGAATTAGCACGACAGGTCCGTGCGGGTGGATGGCGCGTCTATTATATATTCCTTTCGTTCTGAAATAAATAACGTTTAGTATAAAAAATCTAGTTTATTTTGAATTAAATTAACTGTCCTAAATATTATTTAATTCAGAGTATATGGCTGACCACGCAGGCCCAACCTAGGTACGAAACCGGGAAAAAAAGTAGGGACTCGAAGAAGCGCGTCTCGTCCCGCGCCTCCTCTCCCCCACGCCACCGCCACCGCGAGGAACCTTCGTTCCCTGGCGCTGCACTCGGAGGAAGCGGTCTACTACCATCCGGCCGTGCGCGTCGACCGATCGATCCCGCGCCACGCACGTACGGCCCCGGCGGTGATGCGGCATGCAGCGGCCGGGCTCGGACGGCGGGTAGAGCGGCAGCAGCAGCGGGCGGTCGGAGGAGGAGGAGGCGGCCGGCCGGCCGGCCGGCCGGCCGGGTGGGTGGGAGGTCCGCCCGAGCCAGTTTGTCAGAGATCATTCTTCGCACGCGTGAATTAGTACCCAAATGCTGGTGAGCAGTACGCAGTGTAGCTGCAGCCTGCAGGAGATCGAATCAATAATTAGCTGTACGTACTCTACCGCGCTAATCGTGCGATCCGTATCTACGCAGGGCAGCTGAAGAATCTAGCTGCTGGGCGACGAGGACGGGGACCCGGCGAGCCTGGAGCGGCGGTGCATCGAGCGCCAGAAGAACGCCAGGATCGAGAGCGCCATCTCGCGTTGGAGGTCGACAAGCTCGCTGATCAGGTAGGGTCACTGTCTGTCTGTCTCATTCCCCACACACCAGGCCGTTGCTTCTTTCACTGCCTCTGCGAGATAAGAAAGTTTTTATGGGGAAGTCCATGGTTTCAACTTTGAAGCCGTGCTGCTTCGGACGTGCAAACATATGGGAGTCGTGGGGACGGTGCATCCTGCACTGAATCGCGAGTTGAGCGATCCGTTCAAGGAATTAGGTGACTCGACTGATTTTGCATCAATGGATGGCCTGTGATGTGGTCATGTGGCGGTGAAATTTCCTACATGGTCCCCGAAGTCCATTCAGTACAGCAACAGGGACGCACAGCTTGAACCCATGACAAGGAGACGTGCGTTCTGATAATGCTGATCAGGGGAGACCTTTCCTCTGCTTGTGTCAGGTAAGCAGCGTCGAGAAATCGATCTCGAGAGGGAGCAAGGTACGTTGCAGAGGTGCAGATCACGACGCTAGCTGATCGAGCCGATGATGCGGCACGTGGTGAAGCTGGAGAGCTTACCTGCACTAGGGGGCTCCTCTTCGCAGAAGAGCATTCAGATAACACATACGCTCACTGCAGAAAGCCGTCCTTGCGTGAGAATATAAAGGATGTCCTTTTACATTTGCAGAGTTTATAGCAAGTAAATGTAGATTGTTATGACAAGATGATAACTAGAAGCCGAGGCCTCAGTGTGCAATCCAAAGACTCGTAGCTGTCTTGTCTTCAGGCGACCTCAAGGGGGACAAGGATTAGCATAGAAAAGTTCATCTCGGTTACTTGAGTGCCTTCCAAATCCGATGGATGGGATGGGATACGTGCAGGCGAAGCGGGTGCAGAAATGCGCGGAGACGCTGGACGCGCTCAAGGTCTCCAACGCGCGGCTACAGGCGGTCGTCGTCACGACCAAGTGGGAGGCGTTCGACGCGTCGGCCACGACGCAGTGGGAGCTCTTCGACTGAAACCGGGCTCAGGTACTCCCGTAATGTTTGTACTCTCTGCTCCCTCGGTTTCGTCGCTCTATTAGTTGTGGTCATGGTGAGACAGTCAGCAGGATAGATTGTTAGAAGAAACGAAACCCCACCATTAATTGTTTGTAATCACCGCCATCCATATCTCGCAGTGGATTCGATTGATCGGTCTAATAATAAAGAGAAGCAGCAATGGTCTTCTTGCCTATGCGATGGAGCCTGGTGAGGGTATGCAGAGAATAACTCGGACAATTGTGGCCAGAGAAGCAGTAGTCATTGCATAGGTTGTGGATGGGTTTATATTGTACAGTAGTATCGATGTGCATACTGTTCATGATACATCTCACCTGAAACGGGAAGACAATCGGACAAACATTTCTCAAAGTATATCAAGAAAACAAAGGCACACACGATCTGCAGGTATTAACGATTCACACAAGCATGCCTTTTAAAAAAAGGATGTGCATTTAGCACAAATATCAAAATTTCGTACATTTCGTGAGCGTGCATAAGAACTTACAATCCTCGAGAACCATGGTTCTGAAATCGTCCCGCTTTGGCAAAATCTGCAAGTTATTCAACTTTTTTTTTTGACGGACGGAGGTGTCGGAGCTGCATGTTACATGTTCTCGTCGACATGTACATCACCGTGACCAAAGTATCAAACCCGCAGGAAATTACTACACCAACCTACTCCACGATGCGACTTCACGAACACAGCGGCGCTGCACCCCACTACGTCTACATTTGGTCCCAGTCAAGAGAAGCGTTGTCCTCAAAATTGTAAGCAGGTTGCTGCAGACGGTTACGGCCCAATCTGCTCATCATGGCGAGGCCTGAAAGCAATACGTACGAATCGTACCAAAATATATCAGTATAGAACGAGAGAGATACGTGTGTGATTCAGAACAAAAATAGGTGTTAGCCAAAGAGATTGGTAAACTATTTTTCTTATGAGCAAATGCTAATTCTGAGCATGCACACAAGAATGCCAAGCAGACTTCGCACTGCAGGTCAAAAGAAATGTTTTCTAAACTTACTGCATAACGATAATTTTATCTATTTCTTAGGTAGCCACTTGTAGGTTCCACATAAAATATCCCATATTATGCCGTTTTGATGAAATTTTAGTATTAGCAAAGACAATTAATTCAGTGAAGTAAATCATTCCTGCAGACTTGAGCCATACCTTCAATAACTTTGTAAAGAGATGACCACCACCTATCAGCTGGGACCTGATACTGATTTAAAGATTCATCAATTTCAGTATTGTGCTTCCCTTCTAGGACATTCTGCAGAGTTATCACAGCATCCTTTGTCCTCCTCAGGATATTGTTTCCCTCAACAGCCTCCAGTGCAAGGAGGTCACTGTGCGATGATGTGAGGCTTCTAGCGAGTGCAAATTGGGCAGCTTCAGCCCATCTCTGCATACCATGCAGCTTGCTTTCTTCCCTTTGCAACCTCTCTTCTCCACTTCCAAATGCAAGACTCTGTAGATCATTTTTTCAGGAAAATGAATTATCATTGTTTATGTACCTTTCTATCTCATTATCTTAATACAAAGGGATACAGTTCTTGAGGTACGAATTATTGATGCAAAGAGTACCTTGAGGTATTCTGCATTGCTAGGTCCTGTACTCTGGACCATTTTGGAGAAAGCACTCTCCTCTCTTCTCAGAAGATTCTCAGGAGTATCAAATTCCAAAACCTGAAATACAACATAAAGAATTTGAATTGCCAACAACACTACTACCTTCGTTTTTGTATTGTTCTCATTAGGACAACTCTAGTTATAGCCTTTGCTTTTCTAGTTATAGCCCGTCCCAAGCCTGGGTAAAGGATGAGGGTCGTGATAGGCTTGGCGAGCCAGCATCAAAACCAGCCACTCCTGTGAATATGAAATCCAGTTTGGGTTTTATATCTAGCCTACTTCAACGTGCTTGAGACAAAGGCTTTGTTGTTTTTGTTGTTGTTGTTGTTGTAGGACAACTCTAGTTCAACCTAACGACAACAATCTAAGAACCGAGGGACTGAGACAAGAGAAAACCAAGCGTTGCATTGGGTGTGAAAAAATGCAGCATTAACACTTAGGTGTTATTGAAATGAACGCATCTGTTCCAAGTCATCTGTCTCAGTGGTAAGTAACACGACGTAATTCAGGCATGAGGTGGATGTTTGTGTAGCAATATGGATGACCCGTACAGCATAAAAAAATAGAAAGCAATAGTAGAGAGTAGTCATCTCACAATAATAAAGGAAGAAAAAGGTTTTTCACTCAAGCATACCTGCCCAGAACTTAAAATAAGCAGCCTGTCACAGTCAATGACAGTGTTCAAGCGGTGGGCAATTATGAGCATTGTGCAACTCTTGAATTCTTCTCTGATTGTTTTTTGGATAAGAGCATCAGTTCGTACATCAACAGCTGCTGTTGCCTCATCAAGAACAAGTATCTTTGCTCTTCGTAATAAAGCACGGGCCAAACTCAACAGCTGGCGCTGTCCAACACTAAAATTCTCACCAGCTTCAGAAACCTAAGTCAATGAAATGAAGCTTGTATTAGTGATTCTTTTGCATTACAGTCTTAAACCAAAAATTGTCACTCAAAATCTCTACACTGATGTTAATGAAATTCGTTCAGGATGTTTTTTATAGGGCAAAAACCACCAGTTGCATATTGTTTATCCATTCCTACTCATGTTCTTTGACGTCAAATATTCACCCACAAGCAAAATAATGATGATCACATTACAAAATGCTATCACTTGTCAGTGTAAAACTGTCACTGAAAACTGTCATGTCTTGTGGAAAATGTCGCATGTTTCTAGCAGCAGGCACCATTTGTAAATGAAAATGACAGCCAAGAATGACTGATGTGTTTGAACTGTCAGACGAACAAGTGCGTACCTCAGCATCTAATCCTAGAGCATTCCTCCGAATAACATCTTTCAGATGTGCCCTTTCCAGAGCCTCCCAGAGATCCGCATCATTGTGCTCATTAAAAGGATCCAGATTAAATCGAACAGACCCTAAAAGAATATAAACAAAGAGTTAGGACAAAAATAAAAGAAGTCAAAGTCACTGAGGAATAAGGAAGATGCTCATATTGGATTTCCAAAGGGATCTATTACAGAAATTCACGCAATACAGCTATATGGTTTCAGTAAACAAACCTGAAAACAGGACTGGTGCCTGTGGTATTATTCCAAGAACTTTGCGCAGGTCCCAAATTCCAAACTTAGATGTGTCACAATCATCAATCAAAATTCTCCCTCGTTCCAGCTCCACAATACGAAACAACGCATTAAGCATGCTAGATTTACCAGCCCCCGTCCTGCCAACTATTCCTACCTTTTCACTTCCATTAATAGTGAAAGATATGCCATGAAGAACGGGAGGAAGCTCTGGTCGATACCGAAGTACAACATCTTCAAACTTGATGACACCGGCTGATGGCCAGCCAGGAGGTGGCCTGTTATCCTCAATGAGGGGAGGAGCTTCAGAAGGTAACTCAATATATGTTCCCACTCGCTCAACAGCATTTAAACTGTTTTCAGCAAGACTAGCAAGACGAAGGACAGCCGTAAGCAAATTAGTAATATTGAGTGTGTAAGTAAGAAGAAGACCCATTGTGGAGGCAAAGGCCTTCTGGTTCTCTGCTCGTTGATTTTGCAAGACAGCAAAAGTTGCTGTGAACCATATCATGATGCCACCCAAAGTTTCTAGACGAATTGCTAGCCATCTATTTGAACTCATGTTCACAAGCGTGAACCTAATGTTGTTGTCCATTGCTCTTCCATTAATGTTTGCCATTCTATCATAGGCTTTGTAGGCACGGATTGTGGACAGACCATTCAAAGCCTCTGAAAATTGAGCGTACACAGGAGACCTTGTAATAGAATCCAGGCGCTTCACCTCACGAGATGTAGCCTGAGAAAAATGAATTACAAAGTTTAGTTAGGCAAAAAGGGCAAAAAAAAAGGGCATACCCAGTGCTGAAAGCTCCCACGCGTTGTGGGGTCTGGGGAAGGGAATTTCTAGGCAGCCTTCCCCTTGCTTATTTTGCAAGGAGGCTGATTCGAACCCAGCACCTCCAGGACACAAGTGGAGAGACTCTACCACTGCGCCAGACCTGCCCTTCTTAGTTAGGCAAAAGGTAAAATTTATTTATCTAATACAACTTTGAAATGTAACAGTTGGAACATTCATCTTTCCATATATGTGTAACTGTTAGACTGTGTGTCAAGGAGTATTGTGGTCCTTTGAGTGGGCTTCATAGCCTATATATGTAACCCCCTTCCTTTGCATTATTAACAATGAGTTAGGATTAGGGTTAGGGTTTCTTGGGCCTGCTCTCCCCTCTCACTCTCCACCAGCCGCCGCCACCTGCCAGCGCGCCGCCGCCGGCCGGCAAGCCGGCGGCAGCCTGCCTCGCGTGTGCCATCCGCCACTGTTTCCCTTCCTCCGCCCCCTTCGCCTCCCTGTCGGGATCAGCCGCCCCAGCCCATGGCGCAAGGCTCCGCCCCCTCCGCCGCCGTGGCTGCAGGCGGCGCCTGTCTCTCCGCCTCCGCTGCGGACGACGAATCCCCGAGCTCCTCCTCCCGTGCCGTCGCGCCCGCCGTCTTCTGCCCTCCCACGCCGCTCCCGTGGGTGCAGCTGCCGCCGCCGGCTCTGGCCAGGCCGGCGCTGCCCCGGGCGCTGCCTTGGGTCCCTCCGCAGGGGCCTCTGGCCCGATCCAAGCGCTGGCCGGGCGTATGGCGGCTTGATCTGGGGACGCCGCCCCTCTCCATGGCCCTGTGGCGGCCCGATCTGCGAGTGCCGCCCCTCTCCTTGCCTCTGCCGCCGGTGCCCCTGGTCGGCGCGCCTCCTGCCGGCGCGCCCCTGGCTGCGCCCCTGGCCAGCACGCCTCTGACTTGGTCGTGCCCCTGGCCGGCGCTCCCCTCGCATGTGTCGCTGCCGCCGCGCCTCCCATGGCCACAACGCCTTCTCTGGCTGCCGCGCCTCCCATGACCGCCGCGCCTTCCCCAGCCGCCGCGCCTCTCCTGACCGCCACATCTCCGCTCCTCCCCATGGCCGCAGCAGCGCCTCCGTTCCTCCCCATGGCCGCAGCAGCGCCTCCGCTCCTCCCCATGGCCGCCGCGGCGCCACTGCTCCTCGCCATGGCTGCCGCGGCGCCTTCACCCCTCCTATCCCGTGCTGCCGACCTTCCGCGCGCGTCCCTGCCCTCCTATCCCGCGCTGCCGACCTTCCGCGCGCGTCCTTGCCCTCCTACCCCGCGCTGCCAACCTTCCGCGTGCGTCCCTGCCCCCCTACCCCGTGCGCATCCCTCCTACCACGCGCTGCCGGCCTTCTGCGCGTGTCTTTGCCCTCTTTCCCGCGTCGCCGGCCTTCGCCGCGCACGTCCCTCCTACCCCGCGCGCGTCCCTCCTGCCCCGCGCTGCCGGCCTTCCGCGCACGTCCCTCTTCCTCCTACCCCACGCTGACGGCCTTCCGCGTGCGTCCCTGCCCTCCTACCCCACGCCGTCGGCCTTCGCCGCACGCATCCCTCCTACCCCGCGCGTCCCTGCCCTCCTATCCCGCACTGCCGGCCTTTCGCGCGCGTCCCTTCCCTCTTACCCCGCGCCGTCGGCCTTCGCCGCGCGCATCCCTCCTACCCCGCGCTTGCGGACTTCCGCGCGTGTCCCTGCCCTCCTACCACGCGTTGTCGGCCTTCCGCGCGCGTCCCTGCCCTCCTATCCCGCGCGGCTGGCCTTCCGCGCGCGTCCTTGCCCTCCTACCCTCCTCCTACTCCGCGCTGCCGGCCTTCCGCGCGTGTCCCTCCTCCTACTCCGCACCGCCGGCCTTTCGCATGCGTCGCCGCCCTCCACCACGCGCACTTGGGCCATCTCTACCAGCCGTGCCCCTCATGGCGAGGTGTTTGCGTCCCACTCCGTCCTCGTGACCGGCCAGGAGCATGGGTGGGACCTCTACGGTGTTCTCCACGGAAAGCTGTTAGAGTGTGTATTGACTCATGTATGTAGGGTCTTTTGGTTCAGTCTCAACATCTGCCACGGCTAGATGCTGTGACTGCGAGGGGGTCTTATTAGAGTGTCTTTGTGTTTACTCATGTAGTAAGTATGTTATTGTCCAGTCTCAACGTCTGTAGCAGCCAGAGTTTCAAATGTGGGGGATGTTAGACTGTGTGTGTCAAGGGGTATTGTGGTCCTTTGAGTTGGGTTTCATAGCCTATATATGTAACCTCCCTCCCTTTGCATTATTAACAATGAGTTCATTTCCTTCTCACAGTAATAGATCCAGGCAATCTTAATAATATGCAATGATGAACTGGTGAGTTTCAGGGTGATGCAACAAGAAATTTAAAAAGTCATTCAATTGCTCCTTTAAGGTGGTGCTTAGAAGTAAATCCACAGACAGCTTTGAATTTCAGAATACAGTTTTTCAATAAGCATGAAATTACCTGGTAATAGAGGTAGGCTGCATAAAATAAAATCAGAAGTGGCATAATAGCCCAGAGAGACATAGTGCTGACAACACCAATGAGAACAAAAGTTGAGAGAAGCTGGGATATTTGAGCCATGAACATATTGACAAAGACAGCAACATTCCGGTCAATGTCACCCAAATCTTTTGAAAATCTATTGATGATCCGTCCAAGTGGATTGGTATGGAAAAATACCATAGGAGCTCTTAATATAGATCGGAGCATGGCATCATGCAACCGTTTTGCTGCTTGGAGACTTGATGTAATCAACCAATAAGAATTTGTGAGAGTAACTAAAACCTAAACCCGAAAAATGTCACTGTCAGTTCATATGGTACCAATCATAGGGACATAAAAGAGAGCTGATAGCCCCCAAAAGTAAACGATAGTATAAACACCTGCCCAACAGAAAGAACTCCATATATTAAATTGTAGTAACCAGGACCATGGATCTTTAAAGAACCTTGATCAGTCCAAATACTCAGCCATGTACTACTTGAAATCCTGAGAACTTCAGTCAATGCATAGCAAAAGAAGAGTATGGATACCACCCAAATCCCTCCCAGTGCATTTTTGTAGCTGCAACGACAACGACAGTGGGTAAGCATATAATGAGTGCCTCAAAAAATCAATCGATAATATTAGTAATATTAAGTACAGTAGCATAGAATCATCTTTACCGTGAAAGGACCTTTGTGCTCACAACCCCGGTTTCCCTTTCCTCTTGCTTGATAAGAACAGCTTTCCCTTGTTTTGTTTTATTAGGATCCTGGTTCTTCTGTGAACCTCCATCTACTACTACTACAACGCCCCCATTTTCAGTTTGTTTTGTGGGATCCGTTGATTCGCTTTCATCTTGTTTCTCTTCCAGTTGTTCTTCCATCTTTCCAGCATTTTCCATGAGCTTCTTGAAGAGCTCCCCATGATTGCTAAGTTCATCAAAGGTACCCTGCTCTTTAATGACACCATCATGGATCAGCAGTATTTTATCCACATATGGTAGAAAATGCAGCTGATTGGTGACAAGAACTCGAGTTTTGTGACGTAGTTCTTCTTTGATACATTTGTCAAATACCTGCACATGTAATCATATCATATTAGTAATAACTAATAAGATTCTATCGCAGTCCTTATACAGTATGTAACAAGGAAGATAACACAGTACAAAAACCTTTAAATATACTAACAGTGGAGATCCAAAACGCGGTCAATTGTCTGAGACTGTGCTATGTTGATAAATCCATGTGATTATTGTAAGGTGTTCCACAGAACCACAAGGAACATTTACAGCATCAATTTGGCAAGAGCAAAAAAATGTATAGGCGAGAAGTGGCACCAATATAAGTTTTTTTATTGTAAAATGTTCTCTTAATCTCTTTTTAATAGAAAAGCACCAATATAAGGTTTTCAAGCATTGTATATATAGTATTTCAGCATATGTTACCATAGGTTAAATTTGAACATCCTGTGCATTAGTGTTCAGATTTTGACCGATTAAATGCATTTGAGTTCAGTTGTACAAACTAGAAATTCAAGTAGTTCTGTGAATATTGAATCTCTATTATCTTCTATCTACTGCCAAGTTGTGAACTTGTGATAGTGCTTCTTGAAATTGGTTTATACCCTGCCAATTAACATGCATTTTCATGTCAAGCGAAGAACTAAGAGGATCACAGATATAAACCAAAAGACACATCATGCAGGACTGCCAAAGGTTTACTTCTTTTAGTGGGTGGCAAGGTCGTAAAACAGAAGCATGGACATCATAACATGTAATGGTAGTGAATGCACCTGGCGGCCAACATGGGCATCCAATGCACTCAGAGGATCATCAAATATGTACACGTCTGAATCAGAATACACAGCTCTTGCCATTGAAACTCTTTGCTTCTGGCCCCCACTAATATTAACTCCTCTTTCACCAATCTCTGTGAGATCACCACCCTGATAACAAAAATAACAAAATACACTATTCATTAATGATCACTAGAAAAATAAATCAGGATGCACCCTAGATCACGAGGGCGTGCACGGGCGTGGTGGTTGGTGAGGGTTGAGGCATGGCCAGATAACAACATGGTACATGTTTCCCAGCAAGCCTTCTACTACAAGAGATTGTATACGGTTCCAAAATTTCACCTGTGAATCGAATTAATAGTGGGTGGATTTAGAACTTACAGGGAGTAGGTCAAGGTCATGCCGTAATGAAGTGACATCTATCGCTCTCTCATAACGTGGGGGTTGAAAGGGAGACCCGAACAATATGTTATCCCGAACCTGTGGTATAACAATTAGATCCATCAGAGGTTTATAAGATTCAATTGAGAATAATAATACCAGTGGCTACACTCTCACCGTAGCATTGAAGATCCATGAAACTTGAGGAACATAAGCCACTGATCCACGGATGACCACCGAGGTATCCGATCCTGAAACTGGAGGTATTTCACCAAGCATCGCAGACACGAGAGAAGTTTTGCCCTCCCCAGTGCTTCCCACTACCGCAACTAGACTTCCAACAGGTACTTCCAGATTGACATTTGATAAAGTTGGCCTCTCAGCCTGTCAACAGTTAACATTAGATATTTTACAATGAGAATCTTAAATCTAGAGGAAAATCAGTGGTGCTGATAGCATCATGACTATGTTGTAAAAATAAAAACTTCTTAATATGGTAATCAATAGGAATATTGATTTAAGTTTAGTGACTATACTATGTGAACTAGGAAGACATCAACAAAGCCAATTGCTTTTAGCTATATCGAAATTCAAAACAAAAGCCCATAGATATGATGTTAGGACACATACTCTAGTTCAGTTTTGAGCTAAACCGAATGCTATAACACCATATATATAAAACTGGAGAAAGTAATAAGTCGCTACTGCTTGCCCTGGACATCTATACTAATGAAGGGTGCCAACCTATAACTGCACAGATTCACTCCCAGGTTACACACCTATCATCAAGAGAGTTGTGTCCTAGTGTCTTTCTCCCAACCTTTTGATTATGGAATCAGAAGCCAAGTGTTCAATATCATAAACCCTAATAGTTACAAGGAAACGTTAATGTCAAGTAAATAAGAATATTTGATACCTCTGATTCCCACGAGAAATACCCATCCTTGATAGAAATGGCTGGAACTTCCGAATCAAGAGGCGGATTTGGCAAAAGTAATCTCTCTTCAGCCAAAAGGAGATCTTCAAGACGCTTCAATGACACTTTACAATTAACCACCTGTTGAAATTAAAATGAAAAACAATGGCAAGACAACATTGAGCCCCATAAATTGTTGAAGAATGGAAAAAACAACACATCAAACAAATCTAAGGGCAAAAGACTGATTAATTATTAACAAATAAAATATAGTTATACATATATGAATTGATATGATCTGTAACATGGAAGTAGCTTTATAAGTAACTTTAGAAAAGGAAATAGAAGTTATTGTAGCACACCTGAGTTATCAGATTGGGAAGCATGAATAGCGGGAACCTCAGGACGGCAAATAGTGAAAGGGAAGTAAATGCCTTTGCTGGTGTCAAGTCACCTCCCAGCAGAGAGTATACACCAAATGAAACAACAGTGACAATGACAGGAATACTGTTAAGGATGAAGCTATTCAGCTGCAACAAGCAAGAAAAAGTAAGAGAAACGATAAAGAGCAATGCAGAACAAATCAAACTCAGAATGATATTTTTAAATCTGCACTTCAATTATATATATATATATGACATTTGTTAGTTCAATTTTAAAATAACCACATTTATATTTAAAGAAATAGAGGGAATACTTCACAACTCAAACTAGCACAAGTCAATTATTATACAAATGTTAATTTTGAAACTTATGCAAACACAAGGAATATACCGCAGCAAGCAATTGAGCCCTGCGGAACCAAGAAAGCTCATCATCACGGATGTCCTGCACCTTTGACTGGAAACTTTGCTCCCAAGCATAACACCTAACAAAAGAAGTTTCCAGGAGTTGGAGCTACAATTCAAAATGCAAGTATTGCTACTAGTGAAACAAAAATAAATGGTACATACTTGACAGTATCCATAGCAGCTAATATTTCGTTCATGAGACCAATTCGCTTGTCAGTCCTCTGCAAGCCCTCCTTCGTAAGTTTTTGCATTTTGCTTATAATAACTGTCTGCCAAATAAATTAAGCCAGCCGAGTCAGTGTTGAAAGTCAAAAGCAGTAAATTTAGATAAAAAAGTACGGAATGATTCAAAAAATATATATCCTTTACAAATACAGTAGGCTAAAAATGCTACAATCCTAAGACTGCAAATTAGCAACAGAATGTGTTATTTGACATTAAAAGGAAAATAGAATCAGCACAACAGAAAAACCAATTATAAGGTATTCAGTTCAAAACAGTCCATCTATAACCAATTTCGGTTAGTAATGACAAGTTTCAGTTATTTATTTTGCGCAGCATTGTGTACTGCATAAAACACACAAAAACTATCATAATAAAAAACTCGGTCACAGAAACAAATTTGTGTAGCTTGCGTAAGAAAAGTATACATTGTTTTAGCATAGAAAAGTATATATGTTGCTTGCAAAAACAAGTTCTGTCAAGCAAAAGGCGGGTTGGGCCAGGCAAAAACATTGTACCAATGAACTGCAATATCAAAACACCAATAGATAAAAAGAACAAACTACAGGAATGTTTTAGAAACTCTGTTTGGCATTAGACCCTATACGTGAAGAATAGCTTTTATATAGAATGTGTAGCTGTTGGATGCAATCATGTTTTAGCTAATTAAAAAAATAGGACTGAAACAAATAAAATACACACTTAAGCATGAGCCATGGAGTTTCAAGAATTGCATGTGCATATAGAGAAATGTACCTGAAGTGGGAACAAAAGAACCAACATGAGTGCACCAACTAATGCTGCGGGACCAAGCTGTGCATATAGAAGAACCATGGAAATAATGATGCGGAAAGGAGCAGACCATAGGCTGTGCAGCTGCTGGCACACTTGCTGCAAATGTAAAGTATAATTTACAAGGATGAAAAAAGAACAGAAGCGAATGACCATTCTTCAAGTGATGAAGTCTATCTAGCAAAAAAAAATTACCTGTAGGGATTCTGTATCAGTTGAAATCAAATTAGTTATCCTCCCAGAAGCAAACTTCCTTCGACTATCATTAGTCAGTCGCAAAGACTTACGGAAAACAGCTGCAATCTGTGCAACAGAAGATAAGCCTATTTAGAAAACCTCATTGTCCATGCCTACAAGTAGCAGAACAGAAATTTTTATGGTAAACCTAGCATGAGGAAAGACATCTACAAGTTATCACAAATAAGGAAGTGCAATCCTCATTCCTCAAACCAACTAGAAATGAGAGTGTCTTGGAGAAAGTGGAAGAAGTGGTTCACTTTTGCCTATTGACTGCATAACCTATTAACTAAAACGTGATAAAGTTCACAAACACATACCAGTGTAGACCTCAATCTGAAACCTGTTCGCATGACATTCTGAAAGTATTGTGCCTCGGCAAGGACTCCCAATGACTAAAGGATGGAAAGGAAGAGTTAGCGAGGGGCATAGTTATTGCTTGAAGGTTCAAAAACAGTGGGGAAAAAAGAAATGAAGTGCAAAATATGCAAGAGGAAAAAATTATCATACCACTCCAGCAAAGATTGAGAAAGCGTATATGTACCCATTCCAAGATGGATCACCTTTTTGCATAGACTGAAAAAAATACCAAGGTTAAGTTTTGCAGAGTAACAGTAACAAAACACAAATCCTAAGAATTGCATAATCACTTAGTATACTCTATAGATAATAAACTTCAGTAATCCGATGGAAAAATAGATTGATTAAAGAAGCGTATATAAGCATTAAAAAGGAACACTGCCATATTATCAATTTTCTATGAAACGAGGAGCATTTACCTCTAATAACAGGTTCAATATGAGCGGACCAACAAATTGAGAAGCATCATTGCCAATCTAAAAATGTGGGAGGAAAAGATTAGTTACCAAGAAAAATAAAATTGTAACAAAGCACGATTAAAAAAAAAGACTAAGAGCAAATATTCTTAAGAAACTATTGATTCTGGACAGAAAATGTCACCTTGAAAAATCCTCCAAGCCAGAACCTGAAAGTAAAGTGAACCAATCACTACAGGCACAAACCAAAGAAAATAGCAGAAAAACTAGAGGTTTTCATAATTGTGAAATAATACATAAAGGCATCAAGTGTACCTTCCCCCAAGGCTACTATGAAGAGCCCGCAGCAGCCAAGGTTTTGGTTTTCGAAGCTCGTCATTCCAACATTTCTGGAATCTGAGGAAGATTCTCATCTTTAAGGTTTGCAGGACCAGGAATTTCTAAAGAAAGACAATGATAAAACATACTGGCTATATAAAGTTTCAGTCTCGTCCCAGCTGTCTAATTTCCAGGTATCCTTATCTGTGATGGGCCTCTTGTATCCTTGTTGCATCAGAGGAGTCATCCATGAAAAAAATATTCCTAGGAAAGTAATAGGATAATAAGATATGCCAATATTAGAAAAGTAACAGAGATAGAAGAGTAATCATGTGTGTATCTGATTGTGTGCAACAGCTTCTATTCACTCACTGGAAATTATGTTGGCACGCCTCTCCGGGCAAATCTGTTCACCGTCTGGAAGAGGCTCATAATCAGTGTTGTCGACCAGCACCTCATTCCTCATCGGAGTATAACCCGGATATGGATCCAGGCTAGGAAGATATAACACCATGAGAATTCCAAATAAGAACTGCAAAAAAAGGGTTCAGTATGTGACAGAGATAACAGAAAATATAGTTATAGGAAAACTACAGAAACAAAGATACAAACCTGGCATATAATCTCACTGCAGTATAAGTAAAAGATTGAACTGCACAGATAAAATACCAAGGTTAGTCCACATGTACAATTCCTAAAGAGAAAAACAATGCGTCACCACAAAAATAGTTTCATCAAGAAAGTAAATGTTACATATGTACTGTACCTCGAACTATAGTACTGCCTAACTGAAAGCACAAGATTGAACATAGCAGCTTCCCCAACCAACACATAAATGACCACGAACCGGATGTACCACCTAAACTCGTAGATGTAAATTTTTGTCTCCAACACAATCATTACAAGCATACAGCACCAAGCCACAGATTCAATGATCAATGAGACAATCTGCAGAAAAGGAAAACTTTAAATGCCCGAAATTACCAAAAAGGCACAGAAAATTTAAGTGTATTACTCAACACTCATATATAGCAAGGACTGTTCAGTTATCATTTGGTATTACTGCATATTGTTTCATGAATATAGAAGAGAAAATTAGCTCACAGCCTCGTAAATAGGTGGTAACTTGGATGGTATTTTTCAATTATATGATCCTTCCAATGATGCTGAGAAATACTGTCCAGAATAAAATAGTATTCCCAATAAATTGTCGGAAGCATACCCAAAACACTACTGGAGTACTCTTGACACCAGTATGGGAGGATCTCATATCAGCATAAGAGTTTAAAAAATCGATGATAATGATATTGCATTGAGCCACACTCACCTCAAATGGAGCGAGGCCAGGCTGCCCATCCAAGTTCATAATAGAGGTACCAGTGGCGATCCGGTAAAGCGGCTCTGCTATGCAGTACACCACAAGCAGCCCAATCAGATAGTTGTAGTATGGTGAGCGTAACTTGTACCGCTGCACTGTGTAGTCCCTCGTCGTCCTCCATATCCGATAGAAGCAAACACCAAAGAGTGCGAGGTATGAGATGCAGACCACCAGGGTGTCGATGCCGCACGGAGTGTACGCGCCAAACGCGTTCTCCACCACATGTGACCAGGCACCATGCTTGACAGGCTGGCAGTACCAATCCAGTGGCTTGAACCCCATCTCAGCACCTCCTCTAATCAACCTTGTTCTTCACTCGGTTCGGATCTTCCCCTGGTTACAAGAATTGAACAAGTGAAACATGAGAAAAATAAGCTAATGAGCAGTGTGCTTCAACACCAATCTACAAAGGAAACTTCTCTACCAACTCATTAGTCACCTTGGGGCAAACACTAGCACAAACAATTTCACTGAATACAGAGATGCAATGTCAGGTTTGAATGTGATTATGTGAGGTCAGTTGAATGCCAAATTTTGGGAAATAAACAGCGCCCATCGTATTTGGGATCAAGTGATCAGTCTATCTCGCACTGAGAAGATCCTAAGGGGCCATGGATGGATGAGTTGGGTTGAATTCATCAAATAAACTCAGCATACAAGTCCGTAAATAACTTGAAAGGACAAAGACAACACATCCGAGCAGGCTAGGGTTGCTTGCCAGCAAACGAAGAAATCAATCTACGACCGGGAAGGTCTCCCCTCCGACGGAGCGGTGGCAGTGGAGCACGGAGCAGCCGCGCCACATGTCCCCACTCCACTGGACACAGCCCACCGCGAAACGCAGAAAGGCGATACTAACGAGGATAGTTTATCATCCCGAGGGAAACGAGTATCGCGCCCCAGAATGGTCCAATCCAACGAGATCCTCCGCGGAAGCTGCGACAAGGGGGCTGAAAAGGGAGGGTCGCTCTCAACTTTCCCGGTGAATTTCGCGTCGTGGTTATCCTCTCCGCTCTCTAGGCGCCCAACGAGGGCCACCCAAACCACGGGGAGCTACGCGACAAAGGCATCCAAATCAGAGAACGTGCCTACGGAATCTCAGTGTGAAAAACGCGAAGCAGAGCTCCGTGATCGGGGACGATCGGAGGATCCACACCCACTGACGTGGCAGGGTAGCGGCGCTCACCTCGCCGGAGGATCAACGGAGGCGGCGGCGGCGGGGGCGGCGAAGCATCAGCAGCGTATGCTCGCGGCGGTGGCGGGCACCTCTCGCGCTCGCGAGGTCACGAGGAGGTGAGCGATGTGACAAGAGGAGGTTTATTTATGGGTTTGGTTGGATCTGGGGATGCTTCCGCTTGGGTGAGGAGCTGCCGTGTTTTGATTCTTCAACAAACTTTGAGAAAAAAAAATATAATGCATATTTAGTAATTGGTAGGTGTCGTCATTGGTGATGCTGCCCACTACCGGTTGTCTTTTGTACAAATTTTCCTCGTGAGCACCTGTGTGGACTTGACCATAGATCACTGGCAAAGTTATGATATTGAGGACGCATCGACCTTTGGAGATTCAATTATGCAGGTACCTGTTGAGAGTACTTCAGGATGGTACTTTAGGTCCAGTAATCTGTCTGTAGAAAGTACTACTCCTACCCCACAAGCTCCGTGCGGTGACCATCGTTTGACCTTTCAAGTTTAGGACATTTACATTGTTACCCTCACTTTGGTCTTCAATTGTGATTTTACCTTCATTTTTCAGCTTTGTAATTTTGCTCTCACTTTTTTTTCAAAACTCCGCTAAGCCCACTTAGCGGTGTTAACTTAGGTATAAAAAAAGACATGGATGATGCTCTTGCAGAATTGCTCCTATTTTAGTTAGGACTTTGTGATTTTATTCCTCTTTTTACAAAAGCATTTTTGACATATTTTCAAAAGTATCATGACATATTTCAATTACAAAGTTGTATAACTACTTCGAGGGGCTTTTTTGTGCACGCTATGCGTTGGCCTTGCGCTCGTGTTACCAGCTCCGTAAATTCTGTAACGGCCGCCAGGGGAACCTTCGTGTTCCACTCCCAGCCCCCGTTTCCCCCAGGATTTTTGACGATTTCCCGTCGGCGACCAACAAATCTCACCGGATCTGGTGGCTGCGTATGGAGGCTGGTGCAATCGACTACTACTAGTACGTCAGTGCTGACGGCCAATCAGTGGGGAACAAGCACAAGCAGGACAAAAAGGTCGAAAAAGGGAGCAGCCGCGACTCGACTCGCGAGGCCCATTGCGGGGAGCACTCCCGAATTGCCGGAATGGAAGTTTTTTTTGTGACGTGCACATGTGCCGGACACACTTGTCGTCAGCTCTAGTAGATATACTGAGGCCAGCGAAATTTGTCCAAAAAAACCTTGGTAATATAGCACGAGATTAGTAGTAGTTGTTGTAGTTTGGAATATGAAGCTTCACCTTGTAATCATTAGGTGGGAAAAAAACAAACCCATGGCGGGGAAATATGTTGTTCTCTCGTTGAAAACATACGTTATTGTGTATCTTTACTGTAAAACTGCATAGGTGGTTTTGGGGCTATCTTGATAGACCTATACTATTGTTGATCTCTTTTTTTTTTGTTACGAGAGAGGATGTGCTTTTATCTATTTTTGTTGTGGGCTCTTTGTACAGTTGCCGGTCTTTATGTCCGCTTTAATTGTATTGACTACACGCATCAATTGATAAAGGGATTGTGATATCTTAATAATATTTCCTTCTAATATAAAAAAACGTTGAGCATGTGATGTGGTCAGTGTCTAAGGTCATGATAATGACTAGTACAAAAATAAAAAGAGGTTAAGGAGAGTCGACGTGGGGTATTAGAGCGTACTACACGATCGCGCTAAATCTCGAGCAACCAAAATACTAGTACGTAGTACTCCTGGAGTAGTAATAGTACTAGTACTATTCTATTCCATCGCCCAACAAAACCCAGTCAACTCATCTTTCTAAAAAAAACAGTCAACCCTATGCAAAAGTACAGTGTAGACTCGGCAAACACATGGGATCGAGGTCACATCACACACTGGTCGATCATCTCATCCCGGAGCCTGTTCTTGACGTGTGCTCTTAGCGCAGCAGGAGCAGCCGCAGGACCTGAGCGTGTAATAGAATCGCAGGCGCCAAATGACCGAGCTAATGAACGAGGTCGTCGTCAGTTAGCATGGACGTGCCGTCCCGCCCCGGTTAAACAAAGCGAAGCTAGCACACGCTGGCTGTCACTGTCCATTGACAATGTTCCGCAGGCCTCGGCACACAGATCTGCAAGCCGGGGGGCAAACTGGCATTTGGCTTGACAAGGGCTGGGACTTGTATATTACGTATGGGCGAGATGCCGGCAAATTAAAGCCCATTCTCTCTGTCACTGTCGTTACTTCGGTTACGAATTCGTCACCTCATTTTAAAACCATACCAAGGTATTCTTCCAGGGCCACTATGTTCCGCAGTTAGCGCGGCGCATGGTTGAGTTCAACAAGTAGGAGAGAGAGCTGTTCAAGTTCAACCTAAATGGAGTCGCTAGCTGTAATCAATTACTGAGCACGGAGTATCTTTCAACCTCAATTCAGGGACTAAGAAAGCGTTTACTTTTGGATTTCTTTCCTCCTGGGTCCAATGGCTCGGTGACCCTGCCGTCGAGTTCTCGACCGATTTCGAATCGAGGGCCGAGTTCTTCTGGTCGCATGCATGTGTCTCGAGACTGGCAACGCCGATCGGGGTTCTTCTCCGAGTGTAATCAGATTTTCTCATGGAAGGGGCTGGAGATTGTGTCGTCACAAGTGGAGATGCTTTAGAAATCTCTGGGGAAGAGCGTGCCAAATAGATGAATTCGTATTATTAGCAGATGGCGCCCGTGTGCCTGGAGAACCGAATCCGATTAAATCCGATCGCGAGCGCACGCGTCGCCCACCCGGAGGTGCCGAGCGGGACCACCACGGCTCCTCCCAGTCCCGTCCTCACGTCGCGTCGCGTTGCGGCGACTTCACTCGCGAAGCGCCTCGTGTCCGCACCGATCCGCCCCGCCACCGGCCATGTCGGCCTCCGCCTCCCGCCGCGTCCCGCGGCGCCGTCGTCCCGCGTCGCGCTCCTCGCAAAGCCCCTCGTGTCCAGGGCGCCCGCGTCGACGTACCACCGGCCCGCGCCCCTCGCGCACCGACGCCGCCGGTACGGGCCGCCCGCGGTTGCTGCGACCACCGCCTCCAGGATCGTCCTCAAGGTACTTACGTTGGCTCTCGTTTTAATATCAGGCAAGGATGGCCAAGCTTTTCTGAAGAAGGGGTTAAATTTGTTGGATCATTGTCTGGTTGGACAGCCACACTTCTCTTCATGTGGATGCCAGTGGCACAAATGGTAATCAGACTTTCTAACTTATAGCGTTGGACGTTGGTAGTGCCTATACGTTAACTGACACTTTATTCCTTGGGATCTGCAGTGGACAAATTACCTCAATCCAAGTAACATCAAAGGGTTGTCAGCTTTCAGCATGTTGCGTGCAATGCTTGGAGAAGAGAACACAGATGATGGTCCTTATTTCAACAGAAAAGGTGGCACAAATGGATTGTCAGAGACTGAAATGAGGCTAAAGACAAGACAGGAAATTGCCGCTCTTGGTATACAGCTAGGAAAAATGAATATTGCTACATGGGCTAGCAAAGAAGAGCTCGAATTAGTGTCTGCACCAACCACAGCTGATTTGGAGAAGATGAGAAAGGAATATACCGCCCGTGCAGCAGCATATATATGAGGAGGCAGAAAATTCTAAACATACAGCTAGGTATTATTCAATCTGAATGCTGATCTTCCTTGCTGGTGTCATCTGCTATTGAATTGCAAAGGGAAACTATAAATCTTTTAAATAGCATTTTTATTCACCACATCTTGTAATAGAGATTGTGTTCCTCAAATTCAAAAAGGAAGAGGTGAAGATTGAAGCTTGAGAGAGTCGTCAAAGAGGGACAATTGAATCCGAAATGAGAAGAATAGAGGTGCATTCCCATTTTGCATTTTCATGCCTTTCTTTACATTAGCAAATAAACTTATCAAAATTCTGAATTCGACATATCTTACATGGCTAGTAATATGTCAGTGCAGCCTTCTTTTAATTGAATGTCTTACATGTCTTTTTTTTGCATCAACACAAAACCTCTCAATCAAATTTCAAATGCGCCATATATCTTGCATAGCTAGTAATATACCAAGTAACATTTAATCGCTCTATGGCAGGAACATGCAGAGAAAATGCGAAATGAGGCGATGGCAAAGATGGCTGAAAAGTTAGAGGTGACACGCCACATGGCTGAAGAGGAACGAGCCTCAGCTAATGCGAGAATGAACCAGGAAGCAGCAGTAGCAGTTCAGAAAGCCGAGAAGATTCGCCAGACAGGAGGTGTTCCAGGACCAAGCATACTATGCTGCAGTGGTTGCTTCTGTGATCCTTAGTACTAGTAAATATGTTTAACGACTTGTATGTTGAATGCAGTGGTGGGAAATCTAAACTCCGTCCTCTATAAATCAGCATTCCTTGATTTTAGCATGGAAGAGGGAATGCCTGATCTAGCATTCAGATGCAACTCATTCTTGTTTGTCATGTGAATCATTCCAGTGCTTTTATCTCGGTCAATGAACAAAAGAAGAGGAAGAAAGGGTTGAGATGAACTGTGCCGAACATTACAGTGAACTTTTCATATATATAGAACCCCCATCTTCCCATAAACAGACAAGATCGGTAGTCCTCTGATAGTGTAACTTTCCTGAACACTAGGAAACAGTAAAGTCTGCATCTGGAATTTACATCCAAACACTGTCCCAGAATAGAATTAATTCCAGGCCATAGCTACTGAACGATAGGTACTCCTGGCTGCCGCGCGGACCCGATGAATTCATGGCCCAGCGAGGCAGCGTCCGGAAATCGTTTCGACCAGCCCGGCATGCGAGTGACTGTACCAGGGAAGAAGCCAGCTGCCGCGAGATCAAATCTCCAGTGCCAGTGCGTCCCCGCAGCAAGCCACTGACAAATGGCACCACGTATAAGTTAGGCCCACTGTCAGTCGGAAAGACATGCATCTGACTGTACTCGTGACTGATACACGCCGCCAGGAGCTATCTGCCCGGGGCCCCTGCCACGTCATGAATCCCAAAAGGTATTGCTACTGTGTACACCTCGGTCACGTCACACTGCATCTCGGTCCCACTAAAGCTAAGCCCACAGCCCAGTCACGAGTGTAGCGTTTTGAACGACCCGGTACACCGGAGGGTATCTGTAGCGAACCTCTCCGCGTAAAATCTCAAGCGCCACCGGTGGATTCAAATATACCTCAATGCCACCTGGGCACTACCGATGGTGGTCCCGCTATGCAGTGACATGGACGTATATACCCGCACCTGGACGGAGACTCCCATCCCCGTCCAGCTCCCCAAGCCGCATCGAGACGAAGTGACACATTAGACTATTCTCCTCCCCAAAGTCTCTCCCTGCCTCTCCTCTCCTCCATCTCGGCCTCGCGATCGAACCCTCGCCCTCTCGCTCCCCCCCCCCTGCTCCGCCTCCGCCTCCGCCTCCTGCCACTCCTCGTCTCGCGATTGGCGATTTCTAGGGTTGCGCGGCGTCCACCCGGATCCAGCTCGGCGAGGCGCGCTCCTCTACAGCTTTGGATCGCGTGCACGCGCTGTGCCCGCTCTCTGTTCCACCTCTCCGCCGGCACGACGACGATGCGCTGGTGCGCCTGGGGTTGGAGCCTCCCGCCGCCTCGCCGTTGACCACGGGTGAGGAACCCAGCTCGTTTTCCGAGCTCTCCCGGCTGCTGTTTGTTGCTGCTGTCCAGCCGTTGCGACTCGCGAGCTCGCTACCCAGTTCGATCGCGCCGTGCTGTGATTTGATATGTCGGAGATGGATGCTTGCGGTCGAGCTCGTGGCGGTAGCTGGGAGCTGGTTTGGGAGTGATGTTGTTTGTGTTTCCGCGGTTGCTTTTTGTGTGGGTGATGGGTGGGGTTGCCGTCTGTTGCCGTGTCAGTCGTCGCTTTGCTTGTCTCGCTTTGCGGATTTGTGTTTGCGGAGCTGGAATCTCGTAGGATCGCTTTGACTTAACCATTCGGACTTTGAATACGAGTGACTGGAGAGGTGGGGCTATAGTTGATGTGCTTTTTTTTTGGGGGGGGGGGTCATGTTGCTTGTTCAGTTGCGAACAAGTGTTGCGTTCCTGAACATGCGGTCTCTTACTCTCTTGCTTCAACTTTGTGAGTGCCTGTGTGAATCTGGAGATTCATGGAGGGTGACTGACTGGGTGATCGTTAACTGGTGGCTTACACTTATTTGAGGATGCCGAAGTAGGAGAATTGCGTTGCGTCTTTTTTGCTCCGAATTTGTTGTTCCAACTTATTTGTAATTTCTGTTCCGATGACGGAACGATTTGTTTCTATATGGGTGCACTCTGAATTAAGGATGCTGTTGTTTTGGTTATGTAGCCTCTTAAGAGAATGGGTATTATTCAAGGCTAGAGTTTTATTATTGGATGGTAGATGGTATTAGACAGAGGTATTCACATTCTTGGGAATTTCTTTGATTAGGGATTTGTAACAGTTTCTTACAATGTTTAAAAGTTCAGGATGTTCCTGATGTTATGCTTATTTATGCTCTATTAATGAAGCTGGCGATGGGTTGTTGGGCGGGCTAGTAATATTTATAAATGCTTTCAGATGCTGTTTCTTTGTACTGCTATGAGGTTTTTGCATTAGAAGTGCGTTCCTGTGTTATGCAGGAGAATGGGATGGGGAAGGGGTGTTATGTGGGTGACATGCCAGGTTGTTATAATTTTCCCCAGATCTTTGCTCCAGGTTACAGGCTGCCAATTTATATAGTGTAAAATCAGTCGGTGAACTTTAATGTTTAAAGGATATTTGTGGCTCAAGGCTCATGTTTATTCATCGCCAAAACTTTCTCCTGCTCATCTCATAATAAACTGTTTTCAGGAGATGACCTGAAGTCTTAATATCCGCTTGGTTTGTACAATTGTGAAAGTGCATTGTACTAACGGGATTGCCACATTGCAAGATGTTCTGGCACGTGCCTGGGCTATCTGCTGCATCACCTGTGAGTGCTTGACTGAGCTGTTTTCTTTCTGTAGGGTTCAGTTTTTCTTATATTTGGGGCATTCTATTTCTTTTCAGGTGGATACTATTTTGGACAAGGAAAACTTTAAATTGGAAGATCTTCTTGATGAGGATGAAATAATCCAGGAGTGCAAAGCACTGAATACCCGCCTAATAAATTTGTACTGATTATTCTAGAGCACTGTTTCCCTGTGATTGTCTTTTTCCTTGATCAGTGGTAAATTATTTGGTTGTAAACTATCTGTTTTATCTGGCTATTGCAGTTTGCGAGACAAGGTTCAGGTGGAGCAGTTGCTCCGCTATATTGTAGAGGAGGCACATGAAGATGCAGAAAAGAAGAGGATATTAAGGTATTAGGAAGGCTAATTGATGTTGAATAAACACATTTCCTCCAATCATCTGATGAGAAATTTATTCAACACCATGAAATATCACAACGCAGATTTCCTTTTATAGCTTGTGAAATATTTACATGTGAAGTGGATGTCATCATGAAGACGCTAGTGGAGGATGAAGATGTATATTTTCTATTTTCCTTTCACTGTTTCCGTGCAAGTATGATGTAAATTTTTCATTAGCAGCTGATGAAAATCATGATTGTTTGCAGCTCATGAATTTACTTTTCTCCTTCCTGAACTCTAATCACCCTCACGGAACATTGTCGTCTGGTTACTTTGCAAAGGTACTTATATGAAGCTATTACTTTTTGCCTCTCTGGAAAGAAATACTAGTCTGGGTGATCAAATGGTATTTTTCTGATTCTTATACCGACATCACAAATATTCATGAGCTTACTGTTTTTGCAGGTAGTAATTTGCCTGATGCTGAGGAAGACACTCCCACTTCTTAATTATGTGCAGGTTTGAGTAGTTCTATTGCCCCCTCTCTGCTCGTCCTTTGCCCTTCTGTGTTCTGTTTTATTCATCGATATCCCATGTTAGCTGTCCATCTCGTTCATTTATGCTGGGTAATGTTTGCTGTGCTATATGAGTCCTATTCTAGCTAACCTTTGTTAGAGTCCAGCTAATTTCTTCATCATAAGTTAAGCATCTGGTAGGATACTCAAAGAATTATTATCCTTTTTTGAAATATAAACTGCTTCTGGATGACTTTTACATACATGTATTGTTTCATATGTTGGAGGTCTGATAAACATCTGTAAAATCTTTTCTTGATCTCCTTACACTTTGTATTGCATCAGAAATTTGAACTTGAGTATGTAATAACTATGCTTTATTATATTACTTATCTAGAGCCATCCTGAAATAGTGAGCCAACTCGTGGATCTTATTGGGATCACTTCTATCATGGAGGTCTGTTTCCTCTACGACTTCACTGTAATTTCATTTCAATCTTTATTTTAGCCATAGCTAAAGCCGTGGCACCTAAAAAATACCATTGGCTATGATACTGACAAATGGTGGCTTGACCCATGTCAGTGGTACACTCAATGTTTTTTATAAACTTACTTTTTCCATGCAGTGATTAGTATACCTAAGCTTGATTATTGGTTTGCAATGTAGATTTTGATTCGCTTAATGGGTGCTGACGAAACTATGTATTCAAGTTATACGGATTCTATGCAATGGTTGGATGACATAAAAGTCCTTGAGATGATTACTGACAAGTTCAGCACATCGGTAAGAACTAAGTATTGCTTTTAGCATTTAACCTTGTCAGCTGTGTACTCAATACTTATATGTTTATTGAGTCAAACTATTAAAGTTGTATCTGCTGATGTTTGTGATGAAATAATATTGAAAAGTATCGCTGTCACCATGCTGCGAAGATAATGCATGCTTTTAGCACAATAACATCCCCTTGTAACCTTGTTTTATTTTTTGGGTGATCCTGCACTTCTATCAGGATAAGGTTGCAGTCAATGAATAAATTCAGAAGCTATCCCTTTGTATATAATTTTTTTTGAATCGGGTGTTTTTCACCCAAACTCACGCCAGGGAATCGAACCCCTGACGCGAGCAGCGTGTTTTACACGCGGTGACCAGGCCAGCTTCTAGCTGCCTGGCATCCCTTTGTATATAATTGACTTGCTAAGAATGATATGTCTCCTTCAAAAGCAGAGTTACTTCAAAATTCAAACTTATTTTTGTTGCAGAAACAGGCTCACAATTTTTCGCGGAACAGTGGCACAGATCCACCCCAGTATTGGGTTTACCTATTAACTTGTATTTTTTAAATCTGGGCATAGATGACAATGACAGTAAAGCCCTCTAGCAATCCAATCTCCTCTAGATGTGAGATCCTGTGGCCAATTTTGTGGTTGACATTCATGTAGTTGTTGAGCAATTGTTCTTTGTGGATTATATTTACTTTGGAGTTTATTCTTTTACGCACGACAACATTCCTTTTTTATTTAATTTCTATTGCAGGATTCTCCTGAGGTTCATGCAAATGCTGCAGAAATTCTCTGTGCGGTTACTAGATACGCCCCTCCAGCACTTGCTGCAAAGATTTCTAGTCCAAGGTACTACATAGTTGCACAATCTTTTAATATACTACCACTGTTTGAGTATGTGAACATTTTTATAGCTTCAGTGCCATATTTCAGTTTTATATTTTGGTCATTGCTTTCTTCTTCACATTTGCAGCTTTGTGGGGAGACTATTTCAACATGCTTTTGAAAATTCAAGGCCTAAATCGGTGTTAATCCACTCATTATCAGTGTGCATATCTTTGTTAGATCCTAAGAGACTTGTATCGGCTTCCTACCAGGCTTTCCATAGTCAGTTAAGCCATGGAACACTAGTCACTGCAAGTCCTGAAACAGTTAATGGCATGCTGGAGAACCTAGGTCGGTGGTTTAAATTGTTGTATCGGCGTCTTTTTGCAGAGTCATCAATTCATCATAGATACAGTACAGCCGTATGAGGTGTCCTTTCAACTTCTATGTTCTTGTCTATGATATTCCAGGTGATTTGTTGAAGCTACTGGATGTTTCTTCTGCTGAAAATGTTCTGCCAACAACATATGGAAGCTTACAACCTCCCCTTGGAAAGCATCGTTTGAAGGTACTTGGTTCTTGTAACCATTTGCTGGTTTGAAATAGTTGGGGTGAATAGCACGAGTACTTGTGCTAGAAGACTGGTGCTATATATTTCTTTTATTTGTAGTTTACAGAATAGTTTTCAGGTAATTGCTCCAATTTTCCATCATTACTAATTTACTATTGAGGTTGGGTTATTTTATCTTTCTTCAGATTTTCGAATTCATCTCAGTTCTACTGTCAATTGGTAGTGAAGCTGCTGAAAAGCGACTGATCCAACTAGGAGCAATCAAGTGTGCTATAGATCTATTTTTTGAGTAAGTCAGACTTTAGAATATGCTTCTAAAAATTGTCAAAAAACTTACACAGCTTTCATTGTTAGGTACCCGTTTAACAACTTTTTGCACCATCATGTGGAGAATATCATTGTATCCTGTTTAGAGAGTAAGCAGGATCACCTGATTGGCCATGTTCTTGATGAGTGTAAACTTGTTATAAGAATATTGGAAGCAGAGAAGAACTCAGCCCTCTCAACAGATGTAACTAAGGTAAAAAATAGTACCTTGCTACTTCAATTATTTAACTGTCAATTAGATTCCTGGTTTCTTTTCGTCCTTATATGTTCACCTATTATTTTACTTGCAGCAAACATTATCTTCACAGGGAAGATCTCCACCTAGGGTAGGAAATGTTGGTCATATGACACGCGTAGCAAACAAGCTCATTCAGCTGTCGAACACCAATATAGCAGTACAATCACATTTGCAGGTTAAATTTGATTTTCCCATTATCTAGATGAAGCATCGTAACTATTTACATTCCTGACGGATTACAGACTTCCAACTGGATTTGCCTATAATTCTTTGCTTCCGTTCCTTACCTTGATTCTATGAACTTCTTCTCGCTAAAGTTTATTATAGGAAATTGTTGTCTTGGAACTCTTGATAGATACAAGTTAAATTTCTCTACTGATGATAAAAAATGTGTCTTAAAAGTCAATGTAGCTTACATTATAATACCTAATCTTTTTGTAACTAATAACTATTTAAGCTGAAAGAATTTGCATGTAAGATCTTCAGATTTTAGAGACGCATAGCACACCCACTATCATGCTTGTCATGGGCCGTTTTATTTTATTCATTTATTTTTGGGCTGTTCTACTTTTATTAATTTGCCTTCTTTGTACAAGTTCTTTCTCTAAAACTGTTTTTGCTGACACATCTAGCAGCGAGATTGTTTGACATGGTTAATTTGGTTGCAGCAAACTTGTGGTTGGATTGAGTGGCATGCTAACATCCTAACGAAGCGTAATGCATTAGAAAATGTTTACCAGTGGGCTTGTGGGTAAGTTTTATTTAGACCATTTGTTATCATATCTGTACAAGCCTTTTTTATTATATAGTAATTTGATTCTGAATTCCCCTTTTATTTGTCTTGTTTTCCTCCTTATGGATCATAGCAACCACACTCTGCTGATGGAATATGGTATTAGTCAGTGTGACTGCTTTAAGAATTAATGGCCATCTTTTAACTTCATCGATGCTGCTTTGATATCGAAAAGTGTATCACGCTGTTGTCCTTTGCTCTCGCTGAATTTGGCGGACAATATATACTCAGTAATGGATATAATTTTCTGTTGAGCTCCAAAATATCATTCCTACTTCTTTAGAGGTTTACATATCTGCATAATGTTCTGGAATCTGAATTATGATTGTTGTATAATTTGTAATCTACATAGCTCTCGAAAACATTAGTGCATGAAAGAACAATGTGATGTTTCGAAGTTTCTCATTTCAGAACTGTCACTAGACCCAAATAACCAAATGTGGCTAAAGCTCAGACCTTGTGCAGCATTGATGCCACAGTTTTAAAATCAATTATTTTTGTAATACTTTTAAAAGGATAAAGTCCAAGGGCAGACCGTGTGTCATGCAAATTAGTATATGGATGTAGACTTCATCTTCTATACTTTCCTTGCTTTGCTTTGTTTCCTGTTGCATTTACTTGAAAAGATTTATATGCTGAATTGTATGTTGCTTCTCTTGTTATAGCCGACCAACATCACTGCAGGATCGTGGTAGGGACAGTGATGATGAAGATTTCCGAGATAGGGACTATGATGTGGCTGCACTTGCTAGTAATTTAAGTCAGGCATTTAAGTATGGTATTTATAGTAAGGAAGATATAGATGAGGTCAGTATTATCTTTCTGAATGGTATTCTTACTGACAAAGTGTATGTATTCAGTTGTATACTTGTATTTGACTTGATTCGTTTTGTTTGCGGTACCATACATTATCGTCTGATGTAGATGTAAGTATGCTACATGTATTAGATAGATATCTGGATTATTGTTTCATTCAAGAATTCAACTGCTGAATTTGTGGAGTCTGCGATGTCTAATAATTTAATTATGGACCTAAGTAGCATGTTTCTCTATGCATGCAAGACATTTGAATGTCGAACTTGTTCAGTAAAGTAACTTTTGCCGGTATGATACATGCAGGCTCAAGTATCACTCGAGCGAGATGATGAGGTATATTTATATTTGCTTGTTCAGATTCACTGCACCATTGCGAACTATCAGTCAACCTGACAAGTGACAAGATCGCATTTCCTGATATATGATAGTCCTCTTTCTTATTATCACTCTGTCACAGGATGTATATTTTGATGATGACTCTGCGGAGGTTGTGATATCGCCTCTCCGCCTTGGGGCCGAACAGGACAGGTTTGTTCTTTTATGTGCTTTGACTTTTGTTCTTCGTAAACACATTTGTTATTTGCAACAGGAATTGAGTTATGAAGAATCTCCTTTTCAGTAGCCCCCTCTTTACAAATTCCAATTGGTTTGCGTTTGATGAGGACAAAGCACTAAATGATGGTTCTGTTAGCTCAGAAGCTTCCCTATCCCTAAATTCAGAAATATCTTCACCAGAAGTGGACGATGATACTGATGAAGTCATTCTTGGTAGAGTTATCTATAGCACAAAAGATTCTGAAGGTGATGATGGTACTGATGAAGTCATTCTTGGAGTTATAGATGACACAAATAATTCCATAGCACTTTCACCAGTCTCCAACAAGGACTCTGATGAACAGTCTGTTCAAACAATTTTGACAAACGGCCCTGTTGACAAACTGGAAGATGACATCAGACCACCAACTCCGGATGTAAAGGAGAGTCAACCTGAGTGTGTTGAATGGAGGGAGGAAGATGCTGAACCTGTTGTTACTGAGAAGGATATTGTTGTTCCTAATTTTGAGGTTGGAAGTGAGAAGGAGGTTGATGCTACAGATGATGTCAGGCCTGATGATGCTAAACTAGGTGCGGAAAAGGTGAGTGATAATTCAGTTGAACCTTCAATGCCTGAGGCTATGACAGAAGCTTTACCAGTTTCACCTGCTGTTACTTCAATCAAGCATCCTATATCAGCTGATGACAGCACAGTTTTGGAGTCTCAGTAGTCTGTAGATAAACAAGATTATGAGAAGGATGAAAATCAGGGGCGATGAAGTGAATTTCATTGGAACAGAGTTTGATCATATGATGATGGATGGCATATCATGATGGACATGCAGGCTGCTTGGGAAACTGGTCCGGACATTTTTGTGTGAACTGTTCCAGGGCCGAAAATGGAATGTATGTTTCTATACAGTTCGCTCAAGGTTGTCCGGGACAGGCGCCTGATGGATCTTCAAAGATTGAACTCGTCTCATGGAGCTGCTTGAGTTTGATTTGTATCATAATTTATTGGAGATTTGCTGTCAGCTGCACTGTGGTGCAAAATGGTCAAAATAGTCAAGCCTTCTGCATTCAGCCAACAGAGGGGGATTTCTGCTTGTGTCAGCTTGGTACATAACTGATTGGTGATATCTGATTCTGACGCATGTCAATTACTTTAGGTGGTGCTATTTGTACAAAATTTTGACTCTTTAACTCCAGTTAGCCCATTGCTGCCGTATCTATAATTTGTTTTAAAATCTTACAGGCCACATATTCATTTGTTAGCTAATTTTACATGCTGACATCCCGATTTGAATTACTTTTAATATTTTCAGTGCGTCTAAGTTTAATTTAGTAAACCTGAAGCATTTGTTTATAGTTATCCTCTTCCCCCCCCCTCTTGAACTCTCTTTACACGTTATTGAATTCACGATTAGTTCAGATCTATTTGTGAAGCTGAATGCATGAAAGAAACGTGCGGTCCATTGTTAGAATGATGTTGATCGGATTCTGTTGTAGTTAAAGTTTTGCTTCTATGCTAGTTTGTATGCGCGACACTTTGAGCTTGAACACGTGCAAGCGGCAAAAATAAAAATAAAAACAGTTGGACAGTTTTTTTCAGTTAAAGGCCATTTTGTTGATTTGTCATACCGCTTTTCGTTTCTCGTTACAACCGGGTTAAACACAAGTCGAACAAACAGCATGGATTCCGCCGGCGCTCCGGTCCAATGATCACTTCTGGACCGGAGGGCACAGCAGCACAATCCACGGTCTGTTTTCTCTGACGGCAGCAACGATCAGCAGGTACAGAAGAACCACTTCCTCTGCTGCTGCAGAAGATCATGGACCGCATATATAAGCTCCCATCATATATACGCGTCGATGGCGGGAAGAAGAGATAGACCTGCGCTCACCAACGTACAATCAATCCTACAAGGATAATTTTTTTTGTTACCTTGCCGTGTGTGGGCGGCGTGTAGGGGTGGCCGTCGCCGCCGCCGCCGCCTGGTTTGTGCCCGCCGTCGCCGTTGTTCCTGAAGGCCGGCGGGATGCCGGCCTGCGCGTGTCCGGGGCCGGCCGTCTTCTTGTCGTCGCGGGCCTTCTGGAATATGACGGTGAAGCCCTCGGCCGACGCCGGATTCTTCACGTCCCAGTCCCCGAACTTGGGCAGCGGCCGGCCCTTGTCCTGCATGCATGGGATTCCAACACGCGACTTCAGAAGGAAGGAAGGAAACGAGAGGCTGGCCGTCGTCTCGTTCCTCCCACCCGGCCGCCAACGGACCCGTTTCGACGGCGTCTCCGATCCGAGAGGCGTTCAACAAAGTAAAGCAACGCCGCAAGCATGTGGAGATGGAGAGCTGGTTTAGAAGAATACCGCCGTCGCCATGGCCGGAGGAGCGAGCGAGCGAGCTAGCCCGCGCGGACGAACTCGACTCGACCCGACACCCGGCCGGCCGCCGGGGACGGTAGAGAAGCGGTGCGGTGGAGAAAACGACGGCACCAACACGAGAGAAGCGGTGGTGAGTAGAAATAGACGGGAGGGGGGGAGGGCGCCCTTGACGTTGGTCCGTTGGTCAGTTTAGAACAAAGTCCCTTCGTTCGTTCAGTGCGTCAGAACCAATAGTTGGGTAGCATGTCCGCATCGGCCGGCTTGATAAAAAAAAAAGAAGCTAAGAATTGGAGGCGGCCCGTGGAATCCACGTGATCTTACGTTGAGGACCGGTAGGCTGCTAGATCGTGTTACCAGAGCCACCAAAGAACGATGCCATGAAAGAGCAGCAGGAGCACAGTGCGATCTAACAATTCTCACTTTTTCTCATTTCATTTCAAGCCGGTGCTCGCCCCCTCTGCAGAGGAAGTTGGTTGGTTCAAGCGTTTCCTTGTACCACGTTCATCTGAAGCCAACAGCACAATAACCATACTTCAAACTATAACGCATTTAAGTTGTAGTGTTCATCACACCTACACAATCTTTCCCAGTAAAAAAAGGACTCCTGTTTCTGGTTCATGTTCATCCAGACACCCATCATCTGTTCTCACCAATACACATAACCCACTCCCACACAGATTCAATCCCACATACAATAGGGCGGGCAGCCAGTGGGACACGCGCACCACTCAGTACGACTAACACAAGCCTCATGCCAAGGAGAAGCAAGGGAGTTGCTGCCTTCCTCTAGCAGTCAGTGGAACGGTCAGCGTACTTGTAGGGTTTCCCCACACCTTACTGCAATGTGTTTTAGGACACGCGATGATCTTTTCTTACTAGAGCCTAGAGATGAGCAGGGGGACAGAGACGGGGCTCTCCTCGCCCATCGCGGGGTGGCACAGCTCCAGCATGTCCAGCTCCCGGAACCGCTCCAGGACCCGATCGCGGCACTCCTCGGCTGCCATGACACCCGTCGAGAAGGCACCGTGCACCGTGCCAGTGTACTTGACGCTCGTGGCCTCTCCAGCGAAGAAGAGGTTGTCCACGGGGATGCGCAGCTTCTCGTAGAGGTCGCGAGGTTTGCCCACCCCATCGAAGGTGTAGGAACCAAGCGTGTTCTCGTCGGAGCCCCAATGTGACACCAGGTAATTAATCTGCAATAGGAGTTCAGGCAACAAGACTGTTAAGAAATCATGTACCAGAATTCTTGATATATACAGTATAGTATTTGATACTAGCTAGTGTCAAAATACTGACAGGTTCAGCTGCATTCGGAAGGATCTTCCTCAACTGAGAGAAGGCAAACTGGGCAGCAGCCTCATCTGACATCTTTTCAATGTCACGAGCAAGCCGTCCAGCAGGCATGTAAACGAGAACAGGATGTCCCGTTGCCTTGTGAAGGTTGAGGAAATAGCTGCATCCATAGGTGGTGGAGGAAACAACCCCAATGAACTCTACGTTAGGCCAGAAAACCTTGCTGAAGTGGAGGATAATTTTGTTCTCCACTCCAACTGAAAGTTCCCTGATTGCTTCTTCCTTCCACTCTGGAAGTTTCGGCTCAAATTTAATAGTATTTGCTTTCAGGACACCCAAGGGAACGGTGACTACTGCAGCATCCGCAACAAATGTTTTGCCGCTGCTTACGGTAACCTCCACCCTGTTCCTGTGGCGAACAATTTCAACAACCCTGGAGAAATGGACTTAGGTCAGTAAATGCGCAAAGACATACGAAGCTACAGCCATTGTTTAACAAATGAAAAGAAAACCTTGATATTCATACCTATGATTAAGGTGTATATCTAAACCTTTTGCTAGAGTATTTATAACTGGGCGATATCCACGAACCATGAGGCCATGGCCACCTGGAAGCAGTACCTCCTGCACACGATGACACATATATGCTTAGACACAAAGCATTGCGATGCAAAGTGTTGCCTGCCCATCTCTTGCTCAAGTACATTGGTCACTGCAGCTAGCGAGGGAAAAGTACCTGGTCCCAACCCTGGAGTGAGATTGAATCAGCATCAGTGGCAAACCAACCCTCCATGCGGCACAAGTACCACTGAAGAACTTCATGAGCAATCCCTTCTTGCCTGAGGTAAGCATGAACTCGGATGACTAATTAGTTTTTTATATTAACTAATCCACAGAGGCAAAAATCAGACAGCACAAACCTCAGGTGAGGATTTCTCTCCATAGCAATTGTGATGGCTTTCGCTATAGATATATCTTCATTGATTTCTTCCCTCAATTTTTCGGTCTGGGCACATGAGTGTTACAAAAAAAATCAAATGCCAAGAATATTATTAACTGAATTCAACAACCACTATTAGCTGAAAGAAGGAAATACCTCTTTAAGTATAGCCTCAAACACCTTTCCAATTTTTTGTACCAACTCTTGTGGAATTTGACGGCCCTTGGTGTCATATAGTGCATAACTGAAAGGCAATAGGACAATTAGCTGGACAGCATAGTTTTGGCATCTCTCAATTTACAAATATCCTAGTTGCGAATTTCTACCTCTCTAAATCATGATCAAACAACACAGAATCATCTCCACTTGTGCGATACAGTGGAAGTCCAAGCCTTCCAATGATTGGTGCCAAGGGATTTTCTTCACAGACACCATGAAGCCTGATAAATGTAGAAAAAGCAGAAGAGAATTAGACATTCCTTTATGATACTGCCTTGTCAAATACAGGCCATGCATTCTAAGGAAAAAATATATAACTCACCAAGATGCTCCCAAATCGACAGGAAACCCAAAAGAATAATCAGTGTGAACTCTGCCACCTATCCTGTCACGGGATTCCAGAAGAATAACCTGAAATTCAGAGCATTTGAAATGAATCATAAGAGGACGGTCACATCCTTGTACCACAAACATCAGCCACATTTCTGGAATAAACACTAAACAATACCTGGAAGGACGCATTTCTGAGAGCATCAGCTGCAGCAAGCCCAGCAAACCCACCACCAATAACAATAGCAGACGGTGTGTGCAACTCTTTCCTAACATTTTCAGCATGGGAGCCTGACCAAATATTTAAACAGAACACTTAAGTCTTAAATAGATTTATAGACAAATCCATGAATCTACTACTCGTGAAATACCAACATTTTGAGTTTTGGACACATAAACTAAGAGGTTGATAACTTATTTTTCTAACTACATCCCTAAAATAAACTTACAGAAACTTTCGTGTGTTTGTTACACAATAGTGACTGGACGGCATGAAAAAACTGTTCAAGTTTAGCTTTATGTTGATTTTGATGACATTGAAGGGTTTCTTGGAACATTACCATGTTCATGTGTTTAGCGTCAAGGCATTTTGCTCCAATGCGAGAAAATGGGAGTTTCTACCTCCAAATGATAAAATACCAGTTCATAGTTTCATAAAGAAGTAAAATATAAAGAAGCCTACCAAGTGGTGAAATTGCCGATATCGTCTGTTCTTCTCACATCAACCCTCCTCTACCCCCTCCACCATGGAGGGTTAGTAGTGAGGCATGTTCCCCTGTCTCAGAACAATGATGGTGAGGTAAGACAGGACAATTTAAGCTTTCGCTGGTCTCTCCCAATAACTAAATCCAGTGATACCTATGTGATGTTCATGGCTTGTATTGTTTATGAATACTCTGGCATGAAAAGATAGATCATTTTTTATAAGAAATCAGAATAATGGGAGAGGCATATGGCTGGTGTCGTGGCTAGTTTTTGTCTTGGCATAACTTGAAACTAGGATTTTAGTAGAGAACTCATGCATGATGAAAACTCAAACTAATGAGGAGAAAGGAGCAGGACAGGTATTGTGGCTATTGTTTGTCTCCATATTATTGGTAGTTGGTACGAATATGCTTCAGGACACTGAAAAAGCGCCAAACCTTTGGTGGTCACCACGACACAGAATACGCACTAATAGTGAAATGTAAGCATCCAAATTTGTGTGACAATAATAACAGAAACAAAAGCACTTTATAACGGGAATGAAACATATACTTGTACTATTAGAGCATTGAAGATGGTGAACATGTAAACCCATGTCCACGTGCATGGTAGCACATGACACGAATAGAAAAGCAATTCGACACATATGTTTATATGAACCAAGATTCAAGAATTAATGAGTGCATCAGTAGTAGGCTTCTGTGACATTTTACTGATCCAAGCTCGCCTCAGTTTCAAAAAAAAAAGAAACGGTCCACGGGTCCACATGACTTGTTTTTGTCATGAGCTAGGTCAAAATCAAGTGGTCGGTCCCCTCTTGCGTGAGGTGTTGGTATAACAAGTGTAAAGTGTAAACAGCTACTATTATTGACTGTTTTTATCTTCCTACCACCGACAAAGGAACACGGGGCTTGATAACACTTCCGTCAGTAGGCCCATACGGCACCTCTCAACAACCATAAGACCTTAATTTAAATTATTGTACAAGAAATTATTGTTTGAACCAAGACCAAATCGAAAGTTAGAAGTCGAAAATTTCAATCGTTCCACGGTTCAGTTGATAAAGATGGGAATCACGAAAATCTAAAAAAAATAGGAGCTGAACTCTAAGATGGATTTTGAAGCTAAATCGCTCTAAATTCACCGTTTCATTCACACATCAGAACCAGAAAATTTTCCATTTTACCGGGAAAACTTCGAATCCGACGAAAACTGCTGTCATCTGTTTCGTACGCAACCCAATTCAAATGAATCCAAGAAGGGAGCCAACGAGAAATTTTCCGGTCTAGGAGAAGAGAGAAACAAGAAGCTTACTGTTGCTGTTCGCCATCCGTGCGGCTCCGTTCTTCCCCGTCACGATCACTACCGGGATTCGAATCGGACGGAGTTAACAACTGGGGGGAGAAATGCAGCAGGAAGATGAGGAGGCAGGCGACGTAGTGGTTGGAGTTGGAGTTGAGTCCCAGGTTCACGAAACAGTTCATGCAGCCAGCCGTGCAGCCTGACCGCCGCGACCCGCCTAGGGATTCCAAGGTCTCCCCTCCCCCCTCCTCCCCACCGCTCGGGATCTCACACCCGGTATCGCCCCCCAGATCCCATGAACTGTTACAGCCAATTCGGAAACGGATCCCGCGGGGAACCACTGCAAAATCAGAAAGATTTTTCTATGTCAGTCAGTCGAAATTCGAAAAGAAAGTTGGCCCTTCCGTTCCGTTCCGTTCCGTTCCAGGCTCGGCTCCCCCTCCAGCCAAGAGGATGAAAAACAAAAAGAAATCACCACGAAGTCCGGGAACCTACACCAAATCCCGGAATTACTCGATCGAGAGGAAAGAAGAAGAAGAAGAAGAAGAAAAAAGATCCCATGCCACGACCACCAAATCGCGACCACAATCGCCAGCTCAGGAAAAGAAAGGAAAAGAAAAGAAGAGAAAAAAAAGAAGGTACGTCTTGCGCTCCGAGAACTCCTCCAAGAAAATCATGAGACCCACCTCGGAACGGAATCTCGTCTCAGGCCGGCGGCCAATCGGGATCGAGGGAGCCGCGGCGCGGGGACTGGAGAACTCGAAGCGAACCGCGTCGTCTCCTCACTGGATTTTTAGTTTCTGCAAATCGGGAGGAGGAGGAGGGGGAGGGGTGGGGGTGGGGAGGATTTTATGAGCGACGGAGGAAATTATTGCTTTTGCTTCCTGGCGATTGGGGGGGGGGGGGGGTGGGGAGCTTTTTGTGTGTGGTGCGCTGGCTGTGGCAGGCGCGGCACCCACGGCTCGGATTTATAGCATCTTTATTTATTTATTTATTTTCGTGCGAGAGTCCCGTCCACCACCAGGTCACTTTACCCGCCACACCAACCAACCAAACGTTGCGGCGAGGCGAGGCGTTGGCGTTGGGCGGGTCAGATTTGGACGGCGGTGATCCATGGGAAACAGCTGACCGGGGTGCTGCAGGGCCACACCACACCCACACGCGTGGCAACATTTTATTACGTAATGTTCAGTTAGTCCATGAAAAGTTTGGGAAACGTTGCCGCGTTCGTAAGCAAGCATCGCAACGTGTAATTATATTTGGTGTAGTGTAACATCTAAAAATAATTAGTGCAACATACTAGAGTAGTACTCGTTGTAGCTGCTGTACAGTTAACAGTATTTGTTCGCATGTCGGTTTTGTAGGTAGGTTGCTCGTTAGGGAAGTATTCCGATGGAGAAGAAGGAGAGGTATCTGGACAGGACGAGTTTTCCCTTCCTGTTGCGGCTAAATGTTTTGGTGGGTTTGTTGTCGTTGTCCATGGACCATGGGCATATGCATCCTTCTCCTTCCTTCCGTCCGTTCCGTGCCGTCCGTCTCATTCCAGCCACGAAGCCCGGTCGGTTGAATGAATGAATCAATCGGTGACAGTGAGACGGTGATCGAGGTGAAGAGAACGATCAACTGTAGGCACGGGCGGCTGACACGCCGCGCTCCTCTTGGGTGCTCGACCAGTCGAGTCGTCGTGATGGGGCAGGTGAGATCGTCCGTGCGTGTTAGTTTAGCTAGTAGTAGTAGTAGGGTGTGTGTGCGGAGGAGCGTGTTTCGCCGGCCGGTGGTGGTGGTGGCCCGTCTCGCGGGCACCGGCGTGCATGCGCGGGGGGCGGCTAGCCACCGGAACGAAAGTATGATACGGTTCCTCCCTTCCAACGAGACGACATCGTCACGCGGTCAGTGTCCGCGTCGTGCGTGCCATGCCACGGCTCCTCCTCCTCCCGCGGCCGGGTGTCAGGGGAAGCACGTGCGTGCGTGCCGCGGGCCTCGGTGCCGTCGCGATCGCACCCTCTCCTCTCGCGTCGTCGTCGTCGTCGATCACGGATCGGGATCCAGCGTGGTCGTGGACCGGTCGACGCCCTGTCCATGTCCGGTACACCGTACACGCCTTGTCGCCATTCCGTCTGCGGAGGACCAGAACGAAGTTCGGGCACGACGACGCCCTTTTTCAGATGTACTAAGTGGAACCCAAGTCATACCAAGATGGACCCGAACAAAACACATAAAATCAAGAGAGAAGCTCACGCTCACGCTCACGCCAAGATGGGAGACGCGTTACGAGCCCACCAACCTGACTACCATGTCGGAGTGCTCAAAGAACCAATAACTTATGTGAACCGACTAAAAAACACCAATGCTGAAGCGTAGTAAATGGAGTCATAACTTACGTGAAAATACTATCTAATGGATGTCGCAAACAGCCAATACAAATGGTCCAGTCCAGCTATCCTTCTATCATGCTGATTCCAGGGAAAGTACCAACGGTTCAGTTCACTGCTATGGAAACTGAACATGGCACGTATGAGAAAGCCATGATAAGAAAAAGGTGTTCCGCCATAGGGAACAAGATCAAGCTAGGGGAGGCTACCCTACAGGGACAAGTCCAATGAATTCAATAACGAATACAAGGTAGGGATACTGAAAACTTGAAATTAAGAAAGCTTCCTGCAATCACTAGCCCTGACGGACTCGTTCCTGAGCCCTTTGTATGTCAGTTTTAAATCAAAGGTAATTCTCTGGATAATTTGACATAGTATCGTCACATCTCGCATTGCTCTATGTGCAGTGTCTTGAGAATGGATGCCATAGTGTTCCCTCAGAGCCTCCAAGTTTAGAAGGCGTCTTTTTTCCCCTGCAACAGAACAGTATAACTTCACTCAACTACAACTACCCCTGTGTTACCGACGAACCAAATAGCCAAGCAAAACAGGAGCTACTCGAATCAAAGTGATTCCACATTCCAAGAACCACCAACAAAAATAACAGTGGGAACATGAGAAATTACACTCCCAAGAATAGGGTGACTGGCCAAAAACATAAATCCTTGTATTTGTGGACTGAGGGAGTAGGCACACAAATAGAAAAAAAGGTTCAAGTCCTCAAAAGACCCAGATAGTGAGAAACGGCCAATGTCCACAACTAAACTGATCCAAAAAAAAAAACTGTTGACCCCCCCCCCCCCCGGACAAGGTCTTAGTGGAAATTGTATGCTTAAAAGAGTTGGATGGATGACCACCACAACAACAGCAGCAGCAAAACCTTGTAGTCCCAATCAAATCAGGGTAAGCTAGGGATGAAACGCGCAAGAACCAACAAAAAGGGTCATAAGAATTCAAAGGCAACCGAAAAGAAAAGAGGGGAAAGAGCCATTGATAACTTTTACAAGCAAAAAAAAAACACTAAACTCTCACCCTGAAAATATGTGTACTTCTCCAAGCAAGAAATCAATAGTGAACGAGATATACCAGCTGATTTCACCTCTGATTTAACCAACTTTCTTGCCAAAGAAAGGCTGTCAACGAAAACCCAATCTGCAGGAATCTCTGCTGAACAACGTCGAAACTCCTTGGCAAGGAAAGGTACATCGAAGTTTTTTGCATTATGAGCAACCCACAGAACTGGCTTGCCAGGAACCTGGCGACTTCGAATGTATGCTAGTAGTACTGGAAGTACATCACTGAACCTATGGTTGTCAAATAGTCAGAGTAAGATAACAAGGAAGAAGTGGAATGTTGAGTTAATAGTTAAATAACAGATACACAGCACAAAATTATTACTAGCGTTTTAAAATTTATTTTGCACAAGATTTTGCATATAAATCACCTACAGTAACACCAAATTCTTACTGGGGTGGGTGTTCTCCAAAGGCGAAAAAAATCATGGACAGACAGAATTTTCACAGATTTGATTTGATTTCATAGTTCATACTATGGTTTATGTCAATAGAATCATGATGATGAATGACATGATTTGGGGCATTTATCTAGATCAATGTTTATGAATGTGATGGACAGGTCATTGTAAGAATGACATACCTTGGAATGTCAGGCTGGCAAACCAAATCAGTGCCAATGCCAGTGACAGTTGAAACGTATTCGGGAATGTTTCGTTCTGGATTGATGAGAGTCTCAAATGTGCAATTCTTTCCTCCAGAAAGGTCACGGAGTGCAATCTCAATAATTCTGTGATTCTTATGGAGGAAACCAGTAGTCTCAATGTCGAAGACTAGAACAGTTCCAGGTTGGTCAAGTTCAGAAGTTTGCTGAGGCCACAGTGATTGAATTCCAGGAATACATGAACCTGAGACAGGTTTGGGCCAACTAGGTGCCTCCGTAAGCTTTGTTTCGAGTGTCCCTACTCTTGTTGTGAAATGTCGTTTCTCGTAGCTTCTAGGATCAAACAATTTTCCTGATAAATACCCAGCATGTTGCTTAAGCAACCTAACAGGATAGGTACTCCGTATGTTGTTTCTCAGAAGACAGAAGTGAAGCGCCAGTGACATTCTGCACAAGATTGGTACTTAGAACCAACACCAAAAACATACGTTTGTAACTTAGGTGAACCACATCTCACACCTGAACCTTGTATATAAAAGGATATCAGTTCATAATCCTAGATAAAGGACCATACGTCCATAAATATATCAGTGGAAGATGGAAAATTATGGTACTGTCCAAATATTTTCTGGACTGACTAAAAAATCAACCTTTCAGGTTTGATGAACCGAGCTACAGGCTTTAAGCGAACCAATTGAACTGATACATGGCAATGTATTTGTAGCAAAATCTAAAAATACAATTCATAATGATCAAATGATAAGCGTCCAGATGGAAGTAAAATTATGATTGGCTGCAGAATTGTGCTATTGCTATTTCGGTTATAAGACTATAATGCAGGCCCATAGGAGATTAATAGTAGGACTCAAACACTAAAACCCTAAAAACTAAACCCCCCGTCCAAAATTGGGCAGCCCGGAAGGTAAGTGACCAACATTTCTATCGCCTATCGTGCACGCACAGTCCCTTACAGGGGCTCAATGGCTCATACCTTTATTTCCCCGTTGACTACCCGCGTCGGCTTCACCATTATCTATGGGGCACGATTATACGAATCCACACCAATGTGGACACGCACGGGCGTGCTTGCGAGCGTACACCTGGAGCAGGAGAGAGGGACGCGACAGCGGCGCCGGCACGAACCGCTCGCACGCGCGTGACAGAAACCGGGCGGCGCCCAGTCGCGTCCGCGACGCGATAGGGGAGGCGCGGGTGGAGTTGGGGATTACCCGTGAAAAAAAAAAAAGAAACGGCCCACGGGGACGCGCCGCGCCTACACCGCAGTCGCCGCCGCCGCCCTCGGGATCGCCGGCCGCGGAGGGGAGGGGTCTGGATGGGCGAGGGTTTAAGGCGCCGTGACCGTTTTGTTTTTGTTTTTTTGCGTATGGGAAGTGGGAGGAGGAGGAGCGGGAAGAGGCGGAGACGGTACCGTGACGTGGCGCTGCGGACGATGGCCGGTGTTGTGTGGCTGCCAGGTGGGACCTGCTGAGTGCCCTCTGTGCGGTTCTTGTATCTCGCTAAAACCGAACTCTGAAACCTGCAACCGGGAGAGAGAGGATGCAGTGGATACTGAAAATCCATGCGAGGTACGATAACGATTTGGGTCGGCGGAAATCTCGATGCGTTTCGGTGAATCCCTGTCATCTTCAAGGCTTCAAACAACAAACCGGCATTCTCCAGCGTATAGACAGCTGCGGCTCATTCAGCAGGTGATCAGAGTGAGTAGGGATTCTGAAACAACGGTAGAGCTTAATGTAGCAGCTTCATCCAACCTGACACCTGCAGACAGCCTCCAAGACTCCCTCCCATCAGAGATGTGAAAGGAATACTTAATAGGATCTTTGTTGCCCATGATGCGTCGTTGTCTCGTTGCTGCATCACAGTTGTCAGAAGTAGAGGATGACGGGTGACAGTCCGCAAAGTCCGATGCAGAATCTCTGGACCCTGTATTACAGTTTACAGCGTGATCCCTGCTCTCATGTACTACGAGACGAGCGGGGTTTGTGTTGGCTTTCGTATCTTCAGCAGGCACCCTCCACTCCACGTGCGTGCTCGTGCTGTCGATTCCCTGTCGATGCTGCAGCTTGGAGACGCCCAAAAAAAATGCTGCGACGTGCGCGGTGCAGGGGATCCCAGGGACCAAAACAGCAAGACACGTCATGGCTAGCCGGATCTCACCGTCAGAAAATTCAGAACGGGAATGGCCATTCATGTGCGGCTCGTAGGCTGTGTTTTCAGCAAGCAACCTCCATGTGCTGTTGACACGAGACGTAGTAGGATCGATCGTCTTCTTCAGCACAGCCATTTGGATCGCTGCTCTGTCAGTAGCAGCCATCCAATTCCAAAGCAGGTCTCCGACTCTGTGAGCTAGTAGCGTTCGTCCAAATGCAGCCATCCTACCCAGTTAGTTGCCCACATGTAAACGTGCTGCTGTCTCGTCTCGTCTCTCAAAGTTCAGGCTCACGGGCGCATATTCAGATCGACGTCAGCGCCAGACCAAACCATCCCATCTGAGCCTTTATGAATTAAATACACCGCACCGCACGGCAGACACCACGACCTCGCTCGCTCCACTCGACCGCTCTCAACGGCACACGCCGCCGCCGTCGCAGCCTCGACCCGCGCTCTTCTCGCGCTTCCTCCGGCCGTGAGTTTCTCCTATGATCCGTCCGTGGAGATTTTCGCATCGTTTTCTTCATGTCATCCGGATTAGTTCGCCCGGTTTCTGTTCTTCCTGCCCTCTGGTTGGGATGGGATGATCTTTCACCTCTCGGTAGTCGGAATCGCTTGGATCGATTCGTTTCTTTACAGCGCGCGCTAGGGTTCAAGTGGCGTATGTATCTCGAGACGCTGCTAGGTAACCGGAGAAAGCCAGACTCCTGGATTGTTATGCAGTTGATGATGTCTTATGGTTTGTCCATGCTGTGATCTCGACACCCCCCCCCCCTTTTCTTAATTTCTTTGGAAGAGGCACCATACGTTTTGACCATTTCTTCTCTGTACTCACGGCAATCCTCACTCTTTCCTGTGATCTTTCATCGTCATTAATTTATCCAAAGAACATTGGATAGTTCTGTCGACGGAAAACTGAATATCCGCTGTTCGCGGATCAGAACCTGCTTGTTCTGTCGATTCTTGTGAACCGGGGTACCGATTACGTGAATGGTTTGATGAGCAGATCGAGAGATGGAGCTGATCACAAATGTCTCCGAGTATGAGAAGCTCGCGAAGGAGAGGCTGCCCAAGATGGTGTACGACTACTACGCCTCCGGTGCGGAAGATCAGTGGACGCTCAAAGAGAACAGGGAGGCCTTCTCCAGAATTTTGTAAGCTAAACTACCTTCCAAATCCCAAAATAGTTGGTTTTAGCTGTATTGGCTCGGTGTAGCGCACTGCTGCATCAGCTGTTCTTGTTTGCATTCACATCAGCAGCTAATATTTCTTAGGTTAATATATGTTTTGATGATGAATGTGTCTTGTGGATTGAGAACCACGATTACCATTAATCTGACGTATTAGGACAATGTTTCAGTGTAAAGGGACTAGGACTAGCTTACCTTTGATTAATATAAGGTAGTGGTAGAAAAAGTGAACCAAACAAATGGACTACAGACAAGAGATCAGATGAGTCTTGTGACGTGCGGCCTGGATGGTCAAAGTAGTAGATGGCAATCTCAACAAGAACTCTCAGATAAGACATACGGCATCAATAATGCATGTACATGTGAAAACATATTCTCCATTACATGGTATCAGATCTTTGGCGATATGTCTGAACTTTAAATTCTTATGCAGAGGAAGCTGCAGCAGTTACACATTTATACAAGACAATAAAATTCCCTCCGAGATTTGCATCTCGTTAATTTCTACATTCCCCTCCGTTGATCATACAGAACAAAATAATGATTAGTTGGTTGGTAAAACAAGCCCTTAAAGGGATACAATACACGTAGAGAAAATAAAATATTACACGTGACACAGTCTTATTATCCCTCTCTTTTTTTCTCGAAGAACCTCATTTTATCCTTCCCTGGCAAATGGTTATAGGTTTCGACCACGCATACTCATTGACGTCTCCCGCATCGACATGGCCACAAGCGTCTTGGGCTTCAACATCTCCATGCCTATTATGATTGCTCCCTCAGCCATGCAGAAGATGGCTCACCCTGAAGGTTCAGACGACTGAAATTACACACTTCATCCACTGTGCAAGGAAAAAAAAAGTTCTAATGTTTATTTTGCAATGCAGGAGAGCTTGCTACCGCAAGAGCAGCAGCTGCTGCAGGCACTGTAATGGTATGGGAAATCACAACAGCTTGAGATATCTTTACTCTATCACCCAAAAACTAATCCAATATATGTGCTGATTCCTTGGCTCATGTTTTCTCAGACATTGTCGTCATGGGCTACTTCTAGCGTTGAAGAAGTCAACTCAGTAGGTCCAGGGATACGTTTCTTCCAGCTTTATGTATGAGCCATCTGAACTGAACTTAACTATAAGAAACATTATTTCTGTTCGGATCTTCATACTGACCTTAGCGTGTGCCGCCTTCTTCGTCAGGTCTACAAGGATAGAAATATAGTGAGGCAGCTCGTCAGAAGGGCTGAAATGGCTGGCTACAAGGCTATTGCACTCACTGTCGACACTCCAAGGCTTGGTCGTAGGGAGGCAGATATAAAAAACAGGTGCCAACCTAACAAATCGATCCAGCATGATGCAGCTTTCATTGTTTCTCTCAGGAGTTTTACGTGCATACTTTCATACCATGCAGATTCACCTTACCTCCACATCTGGTGTTGAAAAACTTTGAAGCGCTGGATCTTGGCACCATGGACAAGGTTACGAGATAACTGAGCTAGTCACTCTCAGGGACACGAAAATGTTCAGGCTTTCTCACGAAACCTTTTTGTGGTGTATCAGACAAATGATTCAGGCCTCGCTTCCTATGTTGCTAGTCAAGTTGATCGCTCCCTCTCCTGGAAGGTATATATCATTTTGGGCCGCATATATCTTGAGTTTCAAAATACTACCAACCAGTCGTTCTCTGACCATAAAACATATTCAACGGAGAAAAGTGTCAATATTCTACTTAAAATTGCAGTACGTTTTATGCGCGCGGCAATCAGATAATGATCAGTAGTGACCGGCCGGCCGGTGTACTTTCAGGATGTCAAGTGGCTACAGACAATCACCTCGTTGCCGATCTTAGTGAAAGGAGTCATGACTGCAGAGGACAGTAAGTGCTCAGTTACAGACTCGGGAGTGCTCCACTCTGTACCAGCTTTTATCAAGGCCGGTGGTCATCACATGAAAACATCCGCCATGCAGCTCGACTTGCAGTCGAATACGGCGCTGCTGGTATCATCGTGTCCAACCACGGCGCCCGCCAGCTGGACTATGTTCCTGCAACGATCAGCTGCCTGGAAGAGGTACGGCAACCCAATCTCAACTTGCACTTGCACCTGCAATTCTAGATGAAGAGGGTAAATGGGCACCGCGTCCATGTGAATGGTTGTAAAGCCGGATCCCCTTTTTTTTTTGTCTGTGTTCGATGCCTGTAGAGATAGCTCGACCGTAAATCTCCTCAGTTCCGATGCACCCCGAGTTTCTGACTGAAAACGTCGAGTAAGTCCAGGTCGTGAGAGAAGCGAAGGGGCGGTTGCCGGTGTTCCTCGACGGCGGCGTCCGGCGTGGGACGGACGTGTTCAAAGCCCTGGCACTGGGAGCTTCAGGAGTATTCGTGAGTACACAGAGTATTTTTCTTTTCTTTTTGAAGCGAAATGCAGAGTATTCTTCAGCTCGACCGGCACCGCGCGCTGCCTCTCGTGTTGCAGATCGGGCGGCCGGTGCTGTTCTCGCTGGCGGTGGACGGCGAGGCTGGCGTGCGGAAGGTGCTGCAGATGCTGCGGGACGAGCTGGAGCTCACCATGGCGCTGAGCGGCTGCAGGTCGCTGGGGGAGATCACCCGCAGCCACGTCATCACCGACGGCGACAGGGTCCCCCGCCCACGGCTCTAGGCTTGCAGCTCAGTTCAGGGATTCAGGCTGATGCAGGTGTATGTCGATTAGCCGATTCGTGATGCTGCTTTTGTAGCTCTCTTGTGCTCCGCTCCCCGTTTGATGTCAGGCGAATAAGGAGGGTGCATGCACTGATGTTGTGATTTGCAGTAGATTTCTTCTTGTTGCGGCTAATGGAACGAATTGACGGAGCTTGATCCATTACATTTGCTGTGGTTGTCCTATACCTATTCTTCAAAAAAAAATTCAAAGACAGGGCCACGGCTATGAATTTGTCAGGTTTTAACTGTCCAAGAGTCCATCCAAACATTTTTTTCTGAGCAAACTCCATCCAAACAGATGTTTGATTAAGAGAAATTTATTGGTGAAATACTTGAAAACCCCGGTTTTATTTTAGACTATCGTCACTTAATCTTTTATCTGTAGAACACAGAAAAGATATGTCATACAGATAAAATCGCAGTTTTTGAGTGTCCCACCAACAAAAGGTTAACTAGCTACGGTTGATCCTAGCAACAAACCCAAATAGAGCCCGTTGCTTAGCTATACCTGACTAACAACTCAGGGCGTATGTTCAAAGTGCATGTTAATTTTATATGACTAAAAATTAGCATTCTCATTAAAAAAATAAAGTGATTCCCAATGTAGAAGGAATTTAAGCAACGTAGAAGACCTTCGAAAGAGGAACAGCCGAACAGGCAACGACGGACCCGGACTCCGTTTCAACAACCCCTTCGAGCCTAACGCATCATCGCGACCGTTGTTGGTCTTTAGTCCCCTGCGATATCCACCGTCCATCCGCGCCCATTACCCCCCTGACCCTAGTACCCTTCTCTCTCGTCTTTCCACCCCCAAAAGCAAAGCAACGAAGAGAGACCAGACGGGGCGGGGCGCTGCGCTCTCGGCGATCGCGAGGCGTCTCAAGATGGTAAGAATCGTCTCGCCCATTCTTCCTCCCGTCCGTGGCTCCCTGCTCGGATTTGCGCCGCGTTTCTCCACGTCGTGTTAAGAATCGTGATTTGGCGGCAGGGGGTATGGGGATCCAGATCTTTTCGTGGGTCCTTTTTTGCCCTAGAAATTCGGATTTGAAGTGGACATAGGCGAAATTCCATTAGATGTTTGATTCTGTTATATTATTTCAACATCGGACGCAGTTTTAACAGTGCTTTCGATTATTCCCCCACTCTTCTCGTCACATCTGTGGGCTTTGTTCAGGTGGTGCTGCAACCGGACCGGTTCCTGAGCGAGCTGACGAGCATGTACGAGCGGAGCACGGAGAAGGGCTCCGTGTGGGTCACCATGAAGCGATGTGAGTGTCCCATCTCTTGCTTTCTGCAGAGATTTGTAGATTTGGGTGGTCGAAGACTCGAAGTATTGAGTGGTGCAAAATATTTAATGTCACAGCGCCGCTCAAGGGCAAGGCGCAGCTGCAGAAGATGGAGAAGAAGGGGCAGGAGGTGGAGTACCGGTGCCTCGTCCGTGCCACTGATGGCAAGAAAAGCATCTCCACCTCGGTACTGTGACCGTCCTTGTGCTGCTTCTAGGATGATGAGGCATGTGTCGGTTGTGACTACTGGTTCTGTGCATACTAGCATTCATTTCGAATACTGCATCTGCAATTGCATAGACTATGAAGCCGAGATCACACATTTGCATATATCCTTGCCTGTGTGCTAAAGCAATGTGCTTATTAACATTTGGCAGTTCGGTTATCCCAGCACTAGTAAATGCTATATAAGCATGTAGTATAGAATATCAATGAAGCGGCCCTGAGTTCATCTACTTTTTATTTCTAGCGTGTTATTCAGTATCAGGGTCTGGTTGTTAGTGCAGGAATCTAGTAGGCTTGCTATTTTTAGGGTCTTCCAACCAAATTTGGTCAACATTATATATCTGTGTTAATTCTTAGGTTGTGTGAACTTTGTTTACTTATTGTTCATTTCAGTGCCTTCACCGAGTGCCTCTTTTCATCAAGTATTGATAACATACATCTCACCAGTAAGCGTGAAATATTACAGAATGAGACCCATTTGCATGCTCTTAGCACGCCTTACAACAAGCTGTTATTGCTGTCACTAATTTGTTCATGTTGCACATGTCTTAAATCTTCTGATGATACCTTCCCCAACGTGTTTGGGACAAAGACTTGGTTGTTGTTGTTATGCTTCTGATGATACCTTTCCATTGATGAGTATGTGGCATTGATGAGCATGCATGCATACTTCTTTTCATGTTGCATTTAATCTCATCCACGGTTAGCTAGCTTGGCAATTTTTCTCATGAAAAGAACTAGGTTGGGAAATATCATTTGTTTCCATTTTACCTTGTAGTTAATGATGTGATGATCTAGGGCATTCCATATGAGGCTAAGAATGTTGGCGCCTGTGTCTGCGATCTTTACATACTTCATGCTTGCATTGAGAGCAGAAAATGGGTCGTCACAATTGATTATCCCCTCCGAATAGGGAAACGTGACCTTGCTAGTGTGTATGGTATCTTGGTAACACAATTATATATGCACTTAACTTCTATTTAGTGTCAGCAATGGATTAAGTTATCAGTGAAAAATTGCCCCTTGTTGATCTTTTAATTTAACCAGTGTCAGCAACCTTTGGTTTCATGGTAGACGGACTCAACTGTTTGGAGTTTACTTTTGTGTTAGTTATCGGCCAAATACATCTTTGGATGTATAGGCCAGGATGCTATATTGCTATTAATTTGCTTGATGAAATAGAATTCCCCTTTATCTAAAAAAAGATTAACTACTCCTATGCTGTGTAGATATCTGTTTGTATTTGATATTTATTTTGTGGAAATCCATCAACTAAGACATTTTCTTGACCACATGGCTCACTATAGTGCTGGGTTGGTATACATATGAATTTCGGGAAGTAATATATTTACTGAGATGTTGGCAGTGCAAAATCTGATGTGATATCTGCCAGGCACAGTCATTTACAGTTATATGTGTTGTGTTTTGCTATGATTAGTTACTTACCGTATTTTAGCTTTCCATGTTGGCTAGGTCTCTCTAAAAGAGTACCTGAAATTCCAAGCTTCATATGCAACGGTCCTTAAAGCCCATATGCATGCTTTGAAGAAAAGGGAGAGAAAAGACAGGAAGAAGGCTGCAGAGGCTGAGAAGGTACCCGAGAACGCACCCAAGAAGCAGAAGAAAGCGTCTTCGAAGAAATCCCCGGGTTCTAAGTCGTGAGTCGCAATTAGAATTCACTGTGCCTTCTTTTGTCAGAAGCAAGGCTAATCTTAGTGTCATCAAAATGTTATGATATGTTTTGCTGTTATTCATGTTTGGAGGCTGAAGGCTGTGAATACCTATAGAGCTATGCCATTGATACAAACATTTTTCAACGCAGAGTTTTGATCTAAGTATAAGCAGCCGTGGCTCTTTTTTCTTATTGTCATTGAAGGAAAGACGAGACATGCCCATTGGACTTCTAGACTTGATCGCCACATACTGGCATAGTCCAATTCTGCTGCAGCCTGCAGTGGTTTATTTACATTTGTAGAATTAGGTCTCAAATTCCCATTTCTGCAATTAAGATATCAGGAAATTGTAGTATTGCTGGTGATCTGATCTGGTGGCTATGCTTTTATAATTGTTTCTCCCATTATGCTTTACTGCCAAGAAAAAAAATATCCCTTGATTCTGGCGTCAAGTTAAGCTGATGCATAAACTACTGACCTACTTCTGCAGTATTGCCGGTGTAACGACATTAGCGCGCCTGGCGGAACACTGACATCCTTGTAGTTAATCTCGGTATCTGCGACTGTTTGAGCTCATTGCTGTGGCTGTTGTCTCTTCCTGGCCTCTCATTGCTGTGACTGTTGTCTCTTCCTGGCCTCTCATTGCTGTGACTGTTGTCTCTTCCTGGCCTCTTGTGCCACCACATCCTGTCTCGACTCAAGAGGTCCTCACCTAAATCTCTTTGGATAAATACAAACTAAGAAAAGAGTATTCACGGTTTCCGTAGTAATTTTCCAGTGCAGTAACAATTCACAAACTGCCATGAATTTTAGACGATCACCTAAATACAAGTATACGACGATATCATAATTTATCTGTATACCATTTAACATTTTATTGCGTCATACCGAACCAGCAATGCCGAAGAATCTTCGCTGAATAGGAGAGCTCTAAACAGGTGAGCCCAGGAGCCGTCAGCATCACCATGAAGCGACGCTGGAGAATCTTCGCTGAACAAGAGAGACTAGACAGGTGAGCCGAAGAGCCGTCAGCATCACCACCAAAAACTAAACGAAAACAACGAAGGGATCGCAGTGATCACTGGCTGATCCGGCAATCACCAAACGCCTTCGAGCGCGCGCGCCACCCACTCCCGATCGCCCACCCTTGCCGCCCCCTCCCACCCACCGCTTAGAATCTTTTTTTTTTCTTCCATTTCCTCTCCCACCAATCTCCAGAAAGAACCAACCCGCAATCAGTGGCGACCCTGCGACGATGCGAGGCCTCCTGGGACTCGCCACCCTTGCCCGCCGCGCCGGCGCCGGCGCGCCCGCGCGCGTCCGCCACCTGGCAAGCGCGGCGGAGGCCGAGCTCAAGAAGACGGCGCTCTACGACTTCCACGTCGCCAACGGCGGCAAGATGGTGCCTTTCGCCGGCTGGAGCATGCCCATCCAGTACAAGGACTCCATCATGGACTCCACCGTCAACTGCCGCGCCAACGGTAGCCTCTTCGACGTCGCCCACATGTGCGGACTCAGCCTCAAGGGCCGCCAGGCCGTCCCCTTCCTCGAGTCCCTCGTCATCGCCGACGTCGCGGGCCTCAGGGACGGCACCGGCACGCTCACCGTCTTCACCAACGACAAGGGCGGCGCCATCGACGACTCCGTCATCACCAAGGTGAACGACCAGCACGTCTACCTCGTCGTCAACGCCGGGTGCAGGGACAAGGACCTCGCTCACATCGGGGAGCACATGGAGGCCTTCAACAACAAGGGCGGTGACGTCAAGTGGCACATCCACGATGAGCGCTCGCTGCTCGCATTGCAGGTCAGCGCGATTTGTTGCCGCCCTCTTGACCCTTTTCAGATAACGACGACTCGATGGGTTAATATCACGGTCCCCGGAAGGGTTTAATGGTGGTTTCTAGGATTGCGGAATACTCCCTCTGTTTCGGATATTGCAATGTGCTGATACGGAGAGGCTGCAAGATAGAGGACCTTGTCTGTAAATGATTATGTTTTTTTTTCGGTTTGGAGAAAACTATGTGAAGGATTTTGGATGAAGGGAGTCAGGGGGGGTTAAGGCGTACAATTATTTGGCTAGTGGTGTTGAAAAACTTTGATTTTGATGGTATATCGATGGCATATTTTTTTTTTAAAAAAAAAAGTTAAGAATCATTTGTAGGTGCTTAATGAGCTTTCCTTGATTGTAAGTTAAGAATCATTTTGATGCTAGATGCCAGGGAGCACCTCTTCCTAGATTCTAAATCATCTTCCAAAATACTCACGTTCTTTAATTTACTAGGTCGGTTAACTTTTTAATTTACTGGCAAGTAGAAATTACGATTCCTCTGAGTCTAGAATATAATATTAATTCCGAAATAGTAATAAAAAAATCTGGTCCTTGCTATCATCAGGGTCCTCTTGCTGCACCGACTCTCCAGTTGCTGACAAAAGAAGATTTGAGCAAAATGTACTTCGGCGATTTCAAGATGATTGACATCAATGGGTCTGCATGCTATCTCACGAGAACAGGGTATACTTTAATCTCTGTTTCAGAACTGAGGCTTGTTTTACTATTCTAAGGACATCTTAATTCTCATCTCAGTTATACCGGTGAAGACGGCTTTGAAATCTCTGTCCCATCAGAGAACGCAGTTGATCTCGCAAAGGCCATCTTGGAGAAATCCGAAGGCAAGGTGCGGCTGACTGGCTTGGGCGCCCGTGACAGCCTCCGGCTAGAGGCTGGGCTCTGCCTGTACGGCACCGACATGGAGCAACACATCACCCCGGTGGAGGCTGGCCTGTCGTGGGCCATCGGTAAGAGGAGGAGAGCAGAAGGAGGCTTCCTGGGCGCAGACGTGGTCCTGAAGCGGCTCCGGGAAGGCCCAGAGATCAGGCGCGTCGGCATGTTCACGCGAGGGCCGCCAGCGCGGAGTCACAGCGAGGTCGTGAGCAGCTCGGCGGGGGAGAAGATTGGCGAGGTGACCAGTGGAGGGTTCAGCCCCTGCCTCAAGAGGAACATCGCCATGGGTTATGTGAGGTCGGGTATGCACAAGGCCGGGACAGAGCTCAGGGTGGTTGTCCGTGGGAAGTCCTACGACGCCGTCGTCACCAAGATGCCCTTCGTGCCAACCAAGTACTACAAGCCCTCGTGCTCGTAGGTTGTGCAAACGGATGATGCTACTTCGTTTACGGTTCTCTCTTGCAAATCTCTCGTGGCAGCATGTTCATGACAGACTGCTTTTTTTTGCTGCAACTGTATCTTGTATGGCTTGTTCTAATAAAGCTTCCTTTCCGAAAAGTGGTGAGCTTTTTCCATCACCGGTGGCCGCGATCGGTGGCGCCATGCCATAAAACGGCAGCAGCAACCAGATCTAACGGTGACCGAGGATCTAGACGAGCATGACCCAGGAGAAGCTTCTGTTACATACTGACCAATTCCATGTTCGCTTCCTTGGTTTAAACCGCATCTAATAACACTGAAGACATCGGGAGATTTATTTGGTACCATACTGCAGTTGTTTGCAGTGAGGAAACCAGAATATACACAGTTGCAAGTCTTATTTACAGAGGGCATATGAGTAGGGAAGCAAGCGCAGACCCATCACATTGCTGTGGCACCACCTAGTGTAAGCCCAAAGGTGTTCTCGCCGCTGTAAGTCATGTAGAGGAACCCATCCTCGTCTTTGTGCTCCTCGTATATTGCAGACATCAGTGCAGCTGCGAAACAGGGAAGCAAATCAACGTGTGAGAATGTATACCATCATGCACCCTATTACCGAAGTCATAGGATCTTCTCTAGGAAGGAAAATCAGAGTCACCAGACTGGTACTAACGTCAGAAGGCTTTACAAACCTGTTGGTGGAAGAGTGTCCTTCACAAATATGAAGATCGCTTTCTCAGCACTGAGCTTGATCCGCTTCCGGACAACATACACAAATTGTCCAACCGTAAGATCAGCGGGGACAAGGTACCTGCATAACGACAGGCATCAGAAATGAGAACAGCTTATAATCCATCATGGCAGAGCACACAATGCTTTAATGTGTGCGATATTGTATCAACGTGTACCCAAAAACTTCCACTGAAACTGAATCATGGTTTAGCACATCAAACAAATGGAACACAAAATGCACACAAAGGAACATAAGGCAATGATATCACATAGCTGCTTGGGAACTGTCCAAGATAATAGTATAGTACTAAAATAAAAGGATGGCATCAACAATCATTAGTTATCATCAGAAAAAGGTAAAAAACCTTGCAGAAATCTAATAACTAAAGATGGGGATAATACTTGCTATAACTTTGCATGGCATTTAAGAGTATGAATAGTTCATCTATGATTGCTTAGAAAAGTTCAGAACTGACTTCTTCTTGTCAATGTCAGGAATGTCACTCCTCGAAGCCTTCTCAACAATCACCTGAATTGCATAGTTGTAATGAATTAGACCAAAGTAATGATGTGGCATAAGCAACACAGATGGGTGGTAGAAGCTTACAGGAATTCTGTCTGGGTACTTCTCCCTGATACGGTTAGCCTCATTCTGCCTCTTGTCTGAAATACAAAACACAACAGGTTAAAATTTAGCACCGAATATTAAAAACTGGATCCTCTTTAGAGTAAGTAAGACTGTTTTAAATTGAGAAAATGTTGCGAAATCTGGGCTAAACTTCCCATCGTGGGTAACTCAGCCATCGTATTGTTAAACTACTGTTTCTATGAAGAACTTCCATTATCATCCACGTCACGTTGGACACACGAGCCAATCAAGGAAACGTCAACTGCTGCTTAGCTCAATTCACAGCAATCCTAAAGCTACACCCAAATTTGTACCAGTGTCAACGAAGGAAACCCACAACAACCATCACATGTCGAGACCATCCCTACACAGTTACCAAATTAAGAGGGTCATGGGAACAATAGACGAACCGAGGGGGTGCTCCAGCTTGAACGAGCTCCTGGCCATCACGCCCCCCTTCCTGCCTGCGCTCAAAAGCAAGGCCAAGAAAAAAATAAATAATTAAACCACACACCAATCAACCCAACCGGTCGGCAAAAAACAGCGAATCAAAAATCGAGCAAACCCTTACGAGCTGCGCCGGATTACGAAGCGAAACGACGCGACGGGATCGGTGAAGACGACGACCGAACCGCTCTCCAGCCGGCCCTTGACTGGAATCCACCGGAAAGGAAACACGAAGCAGTGAGCGGATCGATCAGCACAAGGCCTCGATCGGCGGAAAACCCGAAGAAATCGAAGGAGAGATGGGGAGGAGGCTCACGAGACTTGTGGATTTGGTGGGGTTAGGTCGCGCGAGGCGAGGAGGGGGTTACGTCTTGTTGCAAGGAAGCGGCGGAGAGAGACGGGCGGGTTGGGTAGGGGAAGGATAGGGGTTGCTTAAGTAACGGGCTCCACGCCAACGAAACGTAATGCGCAGGAAACTTGATGGTTAGATAATAAATCACGGCTACTTTTCGTTCGCCCTCCAAACATGCAATGTTAAATACCGAATGGAGTGTATGCTGCTGTCTCTAGGTAAGAATACAAGTATATTTAGTTTGATTAAAATTAAATAAATTTCTTTTTGATTAAAAACAGTAAAAGTCATGATGTCTGATAAATATAAATGATGATAGAAAACATGTATCATAATATATAAATATTTATATTTAAAACACCAATTTTTATAGATATTGCTAGTCAAAACTAAGAATATTTTAAGTTTAATCAAACCTAAAAAAACTTAGTCTCCGATAGATGGAACACTAGCCGACGGAACTGACGTTTCTTGAAAGGAATCGCTAATAGATTTCTTTATATGGCAACACAAATTCACAATTGCTTCTGTATGATTGAGCAGATTTTTTTTAGTGCACTACATATATGTACAACTTCAAATTTACAATATTGCTGACCAGTTTTATAAATGTTTCCGGGACAAACAGAAAAAAAAAAACGGCTGTCCTATCGGGCCTTCATGGGCCTATTTCGCCTTGATCAACGAACAGAGACGTCATGAGGCCCGATATCCATTGTTGGCGACCAAGCAAGCAAAATGTACTCGGTCGAAAGCGGAACCTTCGCTATGAGCAGCAGCAGGATGCAAATAAGCTGCTGGCTAAAGAGCTGATATAATCTGAGTGGAATGAAGCTGAACTGCCGCCTAAGCAAATGAGAGTGGTGATTAATATAAAAGGCAAAAGAGTAGAGGCGTTCTGACTAGTGCACCTGTTCAACATCATTTCGGTAGTGCAAATGCAGGGATCAGGTAAGAACTAAGTTGACCAAATGCTATGCACCAGACATGAATCCCGAGTAGAGAGCGAAAGGAAATTCATCTGCATCTTCTCTTGGATCAAGGAGATCACATTCACGTGTAACAAGTGAAAGTGCCTAGTCCCAAGAAATCAAATACTAATTTATACTCTCTCCGTTCTGAAATAAATGGTATTTACGACAAAAATTTTAGTTCAGTTAAATAATTAGCTATCCTAAACGTCATTTAATTCAGAACAGAGAGTAAGTAATATTTCTCCCAATTTATTGCAACTTTGTATTTCACACCAGACCTATTCTTCACTGTCTTTGCTTTCACATCAGATTAATACAAACAAGGAAAAAGGAAAATCATAAACATCAAGCTAAGGGGAGTGGGGGAAATAGATTCCCAAATCTACAAGCCTATCACGGCGAATACAACAGTGCGGCGAGACACTCTAGTGGGCGGCGACCACCATGTCAGGCTGGTCGAGAAACTCGGCGACCGCCTCTATGTCAGGCAGGTCCGAGCTAGGCAACGGCGGGGGCGAGAAGAGGACCGCGGACCTGGCGGCCGTCATCTTCTTCCTCTGCGGGCATCGCGGCGCGAGGAGGCTCGATGCGGGCACGAAGCACGGCACGGCCACGCCGTCCGCGGTCGCGGCGGGAGGGGGGGACGCCGGTTCCGCCTCCGGCAACGCGGGCGGGGGCAGGCGCGGGGCGCGGCTCCGGCGGCGGAGCCTGGCGTCGCGGAGGCGGGCGAGGGCCCCGGGCCGGAGGAAGCGGAGGTGGTCGCCGCCAGCGGCGGACGGGGAGCGTGGACTGCGCGTGGCTGCCATGTGGGTCCGGGACGCTGGTGTCTGATCGATGATGGATGAGATGCGTGTTGGTGGATGCGGAGAGAGCGGGTGGGGGGCTATTTGAAGGGCGCTAGGGTTGAGCGCCAGGCGCGACCTTTTGGGAGGGAAAAGTTTCGACGCCAGTGGGACCGGAAGATTATAGGCCCACATGTCAGTGGTGGTGTTATTGCGCACGTTTGGAGATGATTGGTGAGGGGAGAGGCTGCTGACGGTTCGAAACGGAACAGTGGCGCGCGAGGTCGGCCGGATCAGTGATCTGGATCGCTTGATGATGGGCTGGATTTCGGAGATGTTCATGACCCAGGAGAACAAGTCTAATCACGATTATCAGAGCCTTCGTCCACAGCCCAGACCCATGAAAAACTATGGTGATGCATCGCCTCCACGATGTGATAGAGTAGCAGAACATGGGTAAGAACAGATCATTCCTTTTCACTTTGTACTCTCTCCATTTTAAAATACTTGACGCTGATTAATTTAAATCTGAATTAACTAACGTCAAATATTTTCAGGTCCGTCAGCTCCTCTGTTATTAAGGTATGGTGGCAAGCGATGGTTACGTTGGGATGCACTCCTTGATCGCCGCCCCGGTCACGCTTACCAGTTGATTTTCAGGTCCGTTTTCTTTCCACTTTGATTTTCGACTCCCTCCTTGGTTCAGAGGTGAACGATCACCTCGCTATACAGAAAACAAGTGAGTATCTCTGATCACCATAAACGGACGCTAGTCGTAAAAGGCACCCCAGCATAACTGGGATAAGGCAAACCGGGAACATAGCATTTTCCTCCAACCAGTTCGCCATGATATTCCGGAATTCAACACATAACATTAGTTACAGGAATCATGGACAATGGTAGTGCTAAAAACATCGATGTTTCAGGAAAGATTTTATCTGAAACTTGCTGCTTGTTTATGTCTATATTATACAACATGATGGATCTTACAGCAGCCTATCAAATAGAATCATAAACACCAGAGCTGAAGTAAAATACAGAAGCAGCAAGGCTCCAGCAAGCCCACAACGGCCAACTATGTCCCTTTTTCTAGACCATGTTGTGCGTGCGTCACAGATTACTCTAAGACAGGAAAAATGAAGCTAGGTTCCCTTGAGATTATTCATTGGACTAAATTATAGGTTTACGATGTTTTCACCCCTGGTTCTAAATCTTCTGCTTCAGCACCTGGCGCAGCTGGACCTTTCGGCTCTCCATCCGTGCCTCCATAAGCTTTGCCTCCAAACTGTGCTTCTGGGATGTCCCCAGATACTCTCTCTATACAGCCCTTGAAGCCCCGGTTGAATTGAATGTTCATCGAGTCTGGTGAGCTCCATTGCCCTACGCTTGGTGGACTGAGTCCTATTTCCTGGATACCACTTTCAACAGTAGAAAAAGTCCCAACTGAGAGCAGTACATTCGATGATCTCTCTCTTACCGTTTCGACGGCATCTTTCTTGCATATTTCGCTGTTCTTTGGGCGGGATGACTTCCAGAGCTTTGATATCGCTGATTCTTTCTTCTTGGGTTGGTTTGTATTTGACAAGTACACATCAGTCAAATCGTCCTTTAGATTCTCATTCTCCCTATACTCAAACTTGTTTATGCTCTCCCAAGAAATGCTTCCGTCACACTTATTGACTGACAGTTCACTTCCATCAGGTGAACCACTTGAACCCTGCATATCTTCATGGCTTATTGTCTCCCAGCTGCTGCCATCCTCAGAGTTGCTATCATCCTGAGGGCTTTTATTAGAGTACACCTTGGCCTTCTTTTCAAGGAATATATCAGTCGTTGGGCTAGCCTCTTGGATTTCCGATTCACATATAGCAGAGTTGTTCTTGTTCCACAGCTCAATCTCCTTGATCACAGGCTCCTCCACTGGTCGCAGCTCTTCAAAAATGGAAAATGCGTCTTCTGATGCTGCCGGTGGCTCATATCTGAATTCGGTGTCCTGGCTTCTGACTACCTTGATGGCATGTATTATGTTCTCAGCTTCTTCTACTACCATGATGTCTCCTTTAGCATAACTGCATGCAGCAATAAAAGCCTCAACGTCCTGTTGCAGTCTGCTCAATTGTGCATATTTGGCATCAAGAGTAAGTTTGGCATCAACAAGCTTCATCTGCACCCGTTCTTCACGCCAAACCTCAGCCATCTGAAGCATCTTCCGCTCCTCATCTACCTCCTCTTGCAGCTTCAGGGAGTCCTGTTTCAAGGCCTCAATCTCAGCTTTGTCTTCCTCCACCACTCTTGCCAGCTCGTTGCACACCTCCTCAGTTAGCTCACGCGCCTTCCTCTCTGTCTCGTACTCTTGCAACAGCTTCTTTGCTGACATATTGGTCTCCTTCAACTCATTGACGAGCTTCGAGTTAATCATCTCCAGCCGCCTCCTGTTTTTCTTCTCATGGTCAAGGTCCGCCTTCATGTCTTCAAGAATAGCACGAACCTTCTCATGCTCCCTATTCTTCCAAGCCGCTTTCTCCTCTGCGAGTTTCTTAAAGAAGTGGTCAAGCTTCTTTTTGGCTGCCCGTCGCTCGCTTTCCAGCTCACTTACGCGATCGCGTGCTTGCTGGAGCTCCATCTGGAGGTTAGCAACATAAGTTGCGTCTTGCTGCTCACCAAGAAGATTTAATTGGCTTGCTATCAGATAGGCATCGTGTGATTCCATCCCATTTATGCCCTCAGGCTCCCATTCTGTTGCCTTCTCCATAGCATTGACTGGCAGCACAGCTGAACCAGCATGAAGGTGTACCTGCAAAATTTCTTATATCAAATGATATTGCAGGCCGGTGCAGGTAAAATAATTAATGTTGTTGACAAGTCCTGTTTTCACCTTGTGGAGCTCTCCACTCTTCCGCTCCAGGACAGAAATGGGGCTCGAAACCTCATTCTTAAGACTCTGGTGATGACCCAAACTGTTCGGTTTAAGAAGCTGGAGTTGTAGATGTCTTGGGATATGCTGTCATATAGTCACATGAGACAAATAAGACACAAGTAAATAAGGAGCTCAGCACATTTTATCTTAAAGGATACTCCCACCGTTTCAAATTATTTGAGGCTGGTTAGTTCAATTGAACTAACCATCGTCAAATAATTTGAAACTGAGGGAGTACTTAATTGCTCGGTAAGATATACTCAATTGTTCCGTGATTACTGATTATACAAATCTATTCAGAGAGCTGCAAGGGATCTGTATGCGTTCATGACTTCATGTTACTATTTGTTACAGTAACTTGAAAGGGACACGAAACGGGCCTACATCGCAGCCAGTAGACAGTGCAACAGACAGTAGCAGTACTGCTGAGACTTCAATGAGGAGACTAGTTTCATGATGGATTTGACTAAGATAATCGAGGTTAGGCGTAATGAGGCTCTAGCACAAGCAAACATGTTTGGAGAGAAAAAACTCTTGCAAGAGATGTATGTTCCAGAGAACAACATTGGCGCCTGGCCTGTTGACTACAAATCTCAACATCTTGGTGCCACATCGATATGTTTGGAAAACATGTGGCATGAGGTAAAAGTTTTGATTTGAGCTTCCATTGGATTTGAGCTAAAAAAATGGATACCAATCAGAAAGCATAAAAGCAACGAAGGATCAGACGAACTCGGTAAACGAGAAATGAAATGGTGTGGCTTCTGCTTCCGAAAAGGCACGTGCCGAGCAGAGCAATCCACCGTGCACATACCTCCGTGCCGACGACGCGGCCCCTCCTGTCGCCGCCTCCCCCTCCCGCGCCCCCGGGCACCGCCTCGGGCGGGGTCCGCAGCCGCCACACCCCGGCCGCGAGCCTCCTCACGGACACCTCCCGCGCGGCCGCCGCCGCCGCTTCCTCCTCGGCGCCACGCCTCCCGCCACCGCCGCCACCCACGTCCCATTTCAGCAGCGGCGTCGCGGGGCCGCTCCGCCACGGCGAGGCCCTGAGCGGCCGCCGTCGCGGCGTCCGCTGGGACGGGGCAGCACCCGCGGCGGCGGCGGGGCGGTTCGTGGAGCTCATCTGTGGCTGCGGCTCGGCGGCGGCATCGGGCGGGGGAGGAGACAGGCGGACAGGCACAGGCAGGCAGGCAGGGGGGGGGGGGGTGGATGCGAAGGGCAGGGCCAGAGCCAGAGAGACGTTGCGCGGTGTGCTGGCGACCTGGCGTTGGGAAGCGGGAGCGCGAGCGAAGCGGTGTGGAGTGGGGGAAGTGATCCGCTGGGACGGGGCAGCACCCGCGGCGGCAGCGGGGCGGTTCGTGGAGCTCATCTGTAGCTACGGCTCGGCGGCGGCATCGTGTGCTCGGATTATCGGAGCGCCCACGACCACGTCGTCCTCTTCCTCGCCGTGCTCTAGCTTCTGACCTCCCCACGTGGCCATCGTGCGCACGAGCGCCGCGCCGTCCGGTGTTCTGTTCCGTCGCGGGCAGCACGCGACGAGAAAGGCACCGGACCCGAGGGCGGAGCACGAGGCCGCCACGTCGGGCTGACGCATGGGGACCCCACATGGTACCGAAAGCACGGGGAGCGCAGGGGCCCACGTGGCCGCGGGGGATATATAAAAGCCATAGCGGGAAGACGACGACCGCACCGCACCGTGCGTCACTCCCGTGTATTTTTTACTGCGGATTAGGCCCATGAAGGCCTAGTGTTTCTGTGACCTGGACCGAATCCTAATAGTTGGGCCTCGTTTCGGATGGTAACGTGGGCCAGATCAGCCCATTCTCGTGGTCCAGCCTTGCCGCCGCTCCTCCTCGCGCTCGCGCTCGCGCGTCGTCTCCCTCTCGCCGGGCGCCGCGCCGCCGCGGCCGCACCACCTCCCTCACCCCGTGCGCCGGCCCGCCGGGCCCACGTCCAGCCTCCAAACAAACTCGAAGCCCCCGCCCCGGCGGTTCCCTCCCTCCAATCCTCCTCTACAAAGCATTGACATTGAGCTCTCCCGCCAAAGCCCAAAGATACCCCCCGTTCCGATTTTCGTTTTTTGCTCCCCGCGTCCCCCGCCAGCCCGCGTCCCCTTCCTCGAAATCGAGCTCCTCGTGGAGCCAAGCCCTAGCCCTAGCCCCCGCCGCCGCCGCCAGGATGGAATTCACGGCCCCATCCTTCTCTCTGGGCATCGATCTGGACGACGACGACGACGACGACACGCCTCACGTGGCCGGGAGCCACCCGCGCGAGCAGTCGCGGGGGTGCGCGGCGCCCGACCCGCCGTCGTTCTCTCTGGGGTTCGACTTCGACGACGACGAGGAGGAGGAGGAGGAGGGGCAGCCGCAGCAGCAGCTCCCCGTGGAAGGCCGCGAGGCGGAGCGGGGTCGAGCGTACGCGGCGCCGGACCCGCCGTCGTTCTCGCTTGGCCTCGACGACGACGACGACGACGAAGAGGAGGAGCCCCGGCTCCCCGGCGGAGGGCGCCGGGAGGACCAGGCGCCTGAACCTCCCTCGTCCTCCCTCCGCGTCGACGACGAGAACGAGGAGGAGGAGGAGGTCCTGCATGGAGGCAAGCAAGCGCGGCCCCAGGTCGCGCCCCGAGCAGCCTCTTCGGCCGGCACAGAAGTGGAGGATGACGACTTGGCCCTCAACGGTCGCGGGCCGCCGGAGGCCAACAGATTTAAGCGGCTGCGGAAGGGTCCCGCGCCGCCTCACCCGGCACCAACACACCAGAACCAGATGCGGCGTTACGAGGCGCCTGACGCCCCCTCCTCCCTCGGAATCGAAGACGATGACCTCCTTCCTGGCGACCAGCATCACGAGCGATCGAGACCACAGGCTGAGCTGCGCGTTCCTCCGCCTGTCTGTGTCGAAGAGGAGGACGACGGCTTCTTCCTCGCAGGTGGTGGCCGACGGTCACAGCGTGCGCAGTGCGAAACGCTGAATACAGACCCCTTACCACCACCGACAAGGCTTAAGCGGCTGCAGAGGGGCCCTGAGCCACCACATTTGGCGCCGAAACCTCCTCCTCCTCCTCCTCCTAAGGCGCCAAAGCTGTCCGTGGCTGAAGCCTCTCCAGAGGTCACCGGGAAGGGAGCACTGGACGTTGCAAGCCTGGAGGATGAAATCGAGGATTTCACTGATGACGAGCGACCGGTGCAAGGTCAGTGCTATGCTATGGTCTTTTGCAATCGTGCATTCACTTCTTGCTCCAGGGGTTCACTTATAGTTCTGCAATTGAGTATGTGGCATGCCTAGATTTCATGAGAGTCTCTTGAAAACCAAAGCACTTCTTCCAATTTAAGGAACTAGGTTCAGACAAACAGCATAGGTGCAACTTGTCATATCTTCTGCAGTTTATGTTTGAATGCTTGAACTATGATCAGTACCTTCTCTCCCAAGAAGATATTTACCCCTAATGTAGTTTTGTAATTTATTGTTACTGGAGGAAAGACCAAACTCCTCTGATTTTGCTACCTTGTATATTTCAGCCAAAGCCTCGAGCACATAGCTGGTAACACTGTTTGCTTGCCCCCCCCCCCCCCCCCCCCCAATTCCCTTGAGGTATAGTTATATTCTTTCTAACAACATTTGGCACATCACTGAGACAAGACAACCGCCCGAATCTTGCTGCCCGTGCATGATCTTTAGGTATTTAAGGCGATCATATTAATTTCGTGCATGATGGTTGTCACATTTGGTTGCGTCATTGTCATTGTTGAACTTTGCGTTGGATTTTATTTCTGGAGCTGGGATACTTGGCTATGCAAAATGTTTTTCTTTCATTTTCCACATAATATGCATTAATTGACTCATTGTGGACCTCACATGTCTCCTGGTTATCTGTTACATTATTTTTGTGGGCCTTCTGATTTCCTTGTGGAGACCATAATTGAGTCGTCAGTTTTACTTGCAGATGTACCACCGTCTGTTGGTAGCTGCTCCAGCAACTTGAAATTCTCTCTCGGTGCCCTTATGAGTCAATCAGCAACAAAAGCAAAAATATCAAAATTTAAGCAACAGTCAGTTTCTTCTGCTTCTATATCTTTAGAAGAAAGTTGCACAAAGAAACTACTGCCTAAGATCACAATAAGCCCTATGAGAAAAATCCATTTGTTAGACTCTGACACCGATCTAGATGATGACTGGAATCAAAATAAAGTGAAGAAGCCAGTTAGTCCACTTAAGAACAGAAAAGAACCCATTAACAACTATATCCAGAAAGATCCTACCTTGCAGCAAAACAGCAAGCCCCAAGGAAGCACTGCTGCCTGGAAGAGCAAAGCTACAGTGGATGATAATTGGGCAACACCTGCTCTTGATGAGTTCTGCAGCGAGTACTTCAACTCTATTAAAGAGTCAGGACAGTCTCAGCTGAAAAAAAGCAGCAACTTTTACTGTTCTAATGTTCCTCAACCCAGATCTATCGGTGAAATGGAAGGACATTTGTATCAAAGCAGTTCAAGTGGAGCTGTACTAGATGACAACCCAACTGACAATAGCCCTCCTGCCATGCATTACTTCTTCCACCATGATCCTAAGGTTCGTGATTTAGTCCGTGAAAGGCTGCAGCATTTCTTTCCCATTGGGACAGAAGGTACCAGAGGAAATGAGCAAAACAGAGCAGAAAACCTCAGCTATAGGTAATGCACATTCTTATAATCGTGTTGATCCTTTTAGTACTATCATTTGCTAATGGCTTCTAATTTGCTCCATTGTCTTAATATAGGCAATTCGGCTTGGATGGTGCTTCTACCGACACGTGGGTTACTCCAAGAGGAAGGATTTCTGTTCCAACTGATGTTAGCAGAAGAAGGGTACATGCCAGTGGAACTCAATCTGGCTCTGGCCATTGGTATACGGGAGAGGATGGAAGAAAGGTAAGGCTGCATTTTCGGAATCTGGTTTACCAGTTCCTGAAATTCAGACAAAAAAAACTTGAAACTATGCAGATGTTGGCACACTTTTGTTATTACCTGCTAGATGCCTGCCTGTATGACTTTTTATCATAACTAAATTATAGAGTCAGTGGTTCATCAACCTGATTTCTGATCATAAGGAACTTTTTTACTTTGTATGAAGTAAAAATGTCCATGCCAATATTTATTTGAAGACATCAAAGAAAGATTCGAGAGTAGACTTCCCACTAGTAAAATATGCATTACACACAGCTGGAGTCTTGCCAGACTTCTTAAGCAAACAAGCCTGACCCTGCATTGGAAGTTATGACAGGGAACTAAAAATGCAAATGGTAAAATATGTCTGAAATATGGCATGCAGAAATCATGTATTCATTCAGGACACAACCTTAAGATTAGATGCAAGTAGCAGCATATGGTTTGTTTCAAGATATATGCATGTTTAGCTCTGTATTGAAGCAGTCTGCATAATGTACATTACTAATGCTTAGATGATCTAGCTGAGATCAAGGAAATTTGGAGGAGTGTCCTTAATTGAATAGTGAATATTAATTTGAAAGGGTAAAAAATGAGAAATATCTGCTTGCAAGCACAGGGTTGTAAGGTATGTTGTGAAGGCCTAGGTGAAACAGTGTAAATGGGGATCAGGTGGCCGGATTTGATCTAAGAGATAATAGCCTATGGCTATAATGTTTTGCTGATGATTAGGATCGGGTATTTTGCATGGAAATACTTGCTTTTTATATATAAAGATTTGTCTCTAGTCATTTTTTGTTAATTTAATATGGACACGTCAGTTTATGTTCCACTGTTTTCAATATTATCTTTTATTCTGTCATTGAAATCTAAGGCAGCTGTGCATTGGATTTCTGCTACAGGTTTATGTCTCAAAAAATGGGCAGGAGTTGACAGGCCAAAATGCCTATCGACAATATAAAAAGGTGAATGGAATTGCTTTTCCTATTATAGCTTATCGTTTCACTTCTGTTAGACAAATTTGTTATTAGGAAATAGACTTGCTAAATGTTTAATACCTGCTGGCCTGAACTATCTCTCCAATACCTGCAATAATGTGTTCAGTAAGGATGGAATTATATAAGAGTGCTCAAATGAACATAATATTGTCCATTGTTTATAGCTAAAATACCCACATCTTATCACTCTATAATCATGAGCCCGATAAACAAATTCCATTAAAAAAATGAATGGACCAAGTAAGATCTTTTGAGTAGGTATATTGGTAGTGAAGAAAAGTTCTGTTCCGTTACTGCATGGTGGTAACACCATCTAAATTGCCTCGCAGGAAAGTGGCAGGGGATTTCAGAAGTACAGGAAGAAAGGTGCAGCTAAGCAAGGCTCATCTAGTGGCAAACGGGGTGCTACCAAACCAAAGAAAGAACCAGCTACAACGAAGCAAGGCACAAGTAGAACCAGAAGAAAGCGATGAAATGTAGATACAGATCTGTTTTCCTGGACTTAAGAAAGGACAAGGCATTGCTGTAATTAGTCTTTTCGCCTTGCACGTTTAATTTCAGAGCTTGTTTCACGTATTTTGGAATTAGAATGTCATAAATTGTCCAACTTTCTGAAAGTCGTTATTAAAGATGATGCTGTTCCTATGACACCATATCGTCGAGCTTGCTATAATAATGTTTTCACTGAAAAATATCCATGAGCATGGCATCAGGTTCAAGGGAGGTGTTGCAAGTGAAAAAAAGAAGTGTAGAAGTGTGTTTTGTTTGCACAGAGCAATGCAGAGAACATAATTGTAGCTTGGAAATGGCAATCTTTCCAGCATGATCGCCTAAACGAGTACGTGGTGATGGTGCGGTCTCTGTACACCGACAACCTACCCGACGAGAGGACTGTTTACTGCACACATTGTTGATTACTGAGTACAGCATGTAGGTTACCGTCTCCGTACACTTTACAATGTGATGAATCATCGAGCTGTTCTGGTGCCATTATTCATTTCCAAAGCATCCTTGGTCGGCATTTTGCATCGATATCAAAAATGTTTTTTCCAAATATCAAATAACCATCGTAGTATCATAATTTTTTTGACGGTCTGAGTACACTACCATGGAAAATGTATCATCTTTTTCTTTATATGTTTACGCTGAAATTCTAGAATTATGAGTTTGTAACGCGACAAATGTACACAGAAAACGCTGAAGTGCAGCATCAATTCTTGCGGATACCTGGCAACATTGCAAGCCCTACTATAAAAACTTAAAAGAGTAACAGTACCAAAAAAAACGTTCTCACGCTCTGCACGGTACTCTCAACTCAGGATAGAACACGAACGACACTAGTGATATGTGCTAATACCAGTGTGAGGTTCATCGTATGAATTCTCAAGTAAACTAAGTCTAAGGTTGTCTAACTATAGAGTCTCTTTCCCATCGAAAGAGGCCAGACTTCTCAACATCAGTCAATGACAACAACGGGAAATCTGACGGGCCAGCACTGACTGCATTAGAAAATATAATCAAAAGGCTTCGGCAGACCTGCTCTTCTTCCATAAGCTCCAACTCGGTCTTCTGCAGAGCAGGATCCTTCCAAGGCTGATAGTAATGCCTGAGATTGAAAAAAAATTAATTCCTGGACATACAGTTATCTAGCACTTGTGTCACAATAAGAGAAGCATATAAAATTTCAGTGGATCACATGCAGACCCCATACCATCTCCATGCAGGGTTACATTCAGAAGGACAGCGTATCTTTGAGAAAAGCATTTCGATGGTACCCCTGTTATTGCGCAAGTATTTGTTCACTGCTTCAACAAGGATAAGAAAGTGTGAGGGAAATGCTGCATTATTAAAGCACAGGATGACAAGAGCATAAGGGCACTATACATCTCAACTTTGAATTAATAAACTTGCCTAAAGAATAGATTAATTCAGATTCATTGGAAATATTCATGATTAGCATAAACCACAAAAAAACATACCTTGCGTACTTGATGTGTTGAGAAGCAATAAGTGAAGAGCCATCACAACTGATGGCAAATAATCATTATTCTTTTGCACATGGTTTTGAAGGTACAACATAGTGATAGCTAGTGTATCATTTGCACTGCAATTGTCCACTGCTCTAATCTTTCCATACGCATCATTCAAAAAACACCCAAGAGTTTCAAGACTATTAGTGTTCTGTCCAAGATCCACACTCCTCCCATGAGAGATGCTGGATATCCTCCCAAGTATTACGGAAGCCACTAACCAGCGCAAAATCTTTGAAAGTAGAGATTCATTTCTTACTGGCTCTTCACACAACGTTTCCAAAACAGAGCTTTGGTTAGAGTGCAACCAGAATATGTTCAAAATTGCCCATGAACCAACAATAGATATTCTTGACTTATCCTGTCAAACAAAACCAGGACCACATATTACATCCCATATAATCCTTGGGTAAGACGAAAAGCACAGATATGATGTTCATATTAGCCATGATATACATGCGGTGATGCGGAACATGCCTAGTTTCAAGTATGGTTAATTGGTTATAAACAAAGTAACCCTTGCTGACTAAGCAAATCGATATGAAAAAAAGGATTATACAGTTTTAGATACTCAAGAAAATAATTAAATGTAATCTTAGGGGCTTGTAACAGAACTCTGCCTGTGCGCTTTCTAGGTATAGCCGGTCTCAAGCCCGGGTAAAGGAGGAGGGTTGTGATAGGCTTGGCGAGCCAACATCAAAACCAGCCATTCCTATGGATATGAAATCCAGTTTGGGTGATAGGCTTGGCGAGCCAACATCAAAACCAGCCATTCCTATGGATATGAAATCCAGTTTGGGTTTCATATCTAGCGTACCTCAACGTGGTTGAGACAAAGGCTTTGTTGTTGCTGTAATCTTAGTGGGTTGTAAAATAAAGGCAGTGCACAAACAAAGTACCATTTCAGAAATTATTGGTAAAGGACCGTTCATAAGAATGGCATCAATGCCAAGTTCTAGTGCAGGCCTAAGCCTCGTGCTTCTTGAGCTGCCACCAATAGTCTGGCATATATTAAATATACCATGGAGAGACAAAGTAAAATGCGGTTGGTATATCTTCCTTTTCATAGACAGTCTCATTGTTGATGTAATAACACGTAGCACTGAAATCAACAAGGAAACATTTCCTTTCAATAATTTGGCATCTTTATCAAGAAGGACATAAAGGTATGACGATATTGCTGAGAGTTGCTCAAGGGCAGTTTCTTGGAGCCAATCTGTGATTAGTCTTGATGATATTAAATCATTGACTACCTGAAGAAAGCAAATAAAATTTTACATAAATAAAAGAACAGCAACAAAAACGTAAAAAAAAAGACAAATCATGTGTAGCAAAAAACTATGTTCCTTATGAAAAGATGTGCAGTATAGCAGAAAACATTTTGCAGTTGTGTTTTACCTCCAAAGCTATCTCAGTTACTTTAGAACAAGTGCTTTTAACACCATCAGATCCTTCACGATGGATTGAAATAACAGAGGATAACCATAACAGAAGGCCACAATCTTTTACTAAATGATGAGCTAGAACTGGCAGCTTCACACACTTCTTCAGCAACTACAATACAAAGCGAGCATCTCATATGGAAATAAATATTCAAACATTTAAGAAGCTGCTAGAGCCCACAAAGTCAAATAGTTTAGCGAAAATAATTACTAAGTTACCTTCAGGACCAAAACCTTTGATTCGGAATCTGAAACAGGTGAAGAACAAAAACCAAGAGCAAGCTCTAGGGCAATTCCTCTCTTGTATATTTTAGCATCGTCTGATAGATTTGATCCAGCATATAATAACCGAAGCATCCACAGGCGTTCAGCTTTGAAATGAACAGAACTACTCCGTAATAATGTTGGAAATAACGGAATGCTCTGTGACAAAAAAGGATGATACAAATATGAAACCATAATGATTAAATTTGTATTTCAAAAAACTTGATGTGTCATGATTAAAAAAATACCTGTAAATTGACAGAGGTAGAATGCATTAGAAAGTTGCTAATAGCAGTGAATTGAGTATTTGAACTATCCACTAGGGTCAGAGATGCTTCTGCGGCAAAGACAGCAATAATGGAAGGTATCCTCTGCCATTGTTCAGATATCCCATTCTGAAGATATGTCAAAAGAAGCTGAAGCTGCCAAGTTTCCCTGCTCTTCTGAGAAGCCTGTAAATATGTGAATATAGCTTTAAAGTAGTGAAGCCCTTCTCTACCTTTTGTGTTTCCTTTACAGACATTTTCCAAAAAATCACAAATAAAGAGTATTGTACAACTTTTGTGCAAAGATGTATATTGTGGCAAACTGTGTAAAGAGTGCCGAAAGAATAATCTTTTGAGTCATTCGAGTAAAACATAAATCATAACATGCCAAACACAATCATACCATGAAAAGTTTAAATGGAATAGGTAAATATTCTTACAAATGCTAGAATATACTGAAAAAATATAAATTGCTATAAAATATCCATCGAGTGAAGATAATGTGTAAGAAAATTCAACATAACAACAGACAGTTGTAGCCAAGCAAGTCAATAAGAGATAAAACAGACAAGTAGTAGAATTTAGAGATTCGCGAAACAGCAAGTACCTCCAGAGACTTTTTAAATGTTCCTAGAGATTCGTAGCCCAGCATTCTTAAGTCTTGATCAGGAGATGCAATGCTAACCAGTGTGATTGCAAGCAGTCCTAGTCGGGAAAATTCAGTAGGTTCAAGGTAACCCATCAGAAGAGTATGAATTGAGAAGCGCAAGATAAACATAGGATCATAAATCTGAGCCATATCCATTCTTTGAGGTGCTACCTGCCAACCAGAAACAGGGTGAGACAAACCAAAGAGGTGGATTGGAATAAGAAAAAAAAAACTTCATCTGACACCATTGTTTGACACATTTACCTCGAAATTATCAACAAAGCTATCCCGCCGAAGCTGTTCCAGTGAAAAAGCAGAAGCCCTTAAAGACCTTTTATAGCAATATTGCAAAGCTGTCTTGGCGCAGAGCTTGGAATCAACAGGTATGTTTTCCCGGAATAGTGCCTTTCGTCTTTCAGTAATTTCTAAATTTTCTGTGTCATGTGCATCCAATTTTGAAAAATCTAGTTTCAGTTCTTCTCTGAATTTAAGAGCTGCACTTCCCCACAGATGGTCCACTTCAGTAATGATTCTGCGCTCAGATGACTCTATTTCATTCATAAGATGAAGTATTTCCAAATCTGTTTCGCCAAGGGTTGCACCATAAATAGATAAAAGCAAGAAAGCCAACTCCCTTGTTTCGTTCAGTAAGATATCGTTCTGTTGCCTGCTCTTAAGGTCATACAGTAACCTTAGTAATCTGATGGTTTCGATTCTCCTCTTTTCTGCAACAGAAATTAACAGCGTCTTTTCTTCCATGAAAAAAGAATCAACAAATTTCAAAATACTAGGGCATGGCTGTAGCAGCCCCCCTACAGTGTTACAAGCATATGGATGTTCAGAAACTTCACAGCATGCTATTGTTGACACAAAACTGGAGTGGCCCAGTATAAGTTCAAGAATTTCATCAGCAGGGACGTTTCCTTGTGATAAGACAACAAGAATGCATCGAATTGCTTTTATTGTAATAGGGTCACTGAATCTATGCAAGAGAGATGATCTGATGAATTGGTTAAGAAAAGGTATTGACTTCAACTGGTTCAGATGAGTTTGAATTTCTGAGGATAGTTCAATGATACTTTTTAGAATTACATGTTCCAGAAAACAAATGGCCTTTTGCTCCTTAGCAGGTTGAGATAGGCTACTGTCACTCCAAGGGAACTTCCTCACTATTTTATCAAAAGTTCTGACCAATATGCTTATGAGATTTAGCTTTGCTTTGTTCAAACTCTTGGACTCCCTCTCTGAAGCTAGTTTATTGGACATAAAATTTCTAGGAGATAACAATAGCCTAGTTAGTTCTATCTTAGCAAATGATTCATTAGCAAGCTTCATAATATCCTTGCCAGCAGTGTGATTTATATCATCGACATCAGAAACTAATAGCTCAGACGACTCTGGGAAAATTGAAGCAATTATTTCCAAGCGTTTCTTTCGTGACATGTCTCTTATCATAAAGTAGAAGCTCAACATCTTAACTGACTTCCCCAAGAGAGTTTCACTGAAATAACTCATTGCTTCTTTAAATGATGTGGGTGCAAAGCCACTAAAATCTTCCTCAAAAACACTCCTAGTAACAAAGTCTTTCCATCTTGAGAATCCATTACCACCTAACAGTAGTCCACAGTAAAAGATGGGAATAGGCTCTAGAAACTCAGCAAACCGCCCATCACCATCAGTGTTACAGTTCAAGTACGATAGAGCAGCAGGCAACAGAAGTACAGCACCATCTTCATGCGCCCCTGAAGCATTGGAACTATCCTTCACTTGCAGGACTGATGTGTCCTTTTTCAAAACTTCCATGAATATCTGCCCAAAAAGGCTCATATGCATAGGACTTGCTTCTAAAAGCAACAATGTGGCTTTTGCTTTGACCACAGATGTAGGGAAGATACAGTGATGAAGAATATCAACGGGAATATTCATGGCCATTGTAGAGAATATCATATGGAGTGCAAAATAGTCAGTGCTCCATCCTGCAGAACATTCTGTGTGATGGATACGGTCTAGCATCTTCAGCAAGCAATGATCAGCAAATTCAAGATTCAGTTTAGTGGCGAAATGAAGAATAGTGTGATAAGCTTGCTGAATGGCAGTGATATCAGAATTTTGAATCTCCAAGTCCCACAATAGACTAGATGCTGTTCTCTGATTAGATTGCTGTAGATAACAGTACAACATTTCCATGGCAATATCAGTGATATATAGACATACCAAAACCGCAGGAACAAAAGCGGGTGAATTAGTGGAGCTGCAATTGTCCAATTTTGTGAACATCCAATTTGCAAGTTCCAGGAGTTTGGCAGGAGACACGAATTTTGAAAGTGTATGAACCATACAAAAATTTGGCAACAGTGGTCCAAGGTTCCTTTTGTCCATACAGAGTTCAAACTTCTCCTTGAACAACGAAAGTATGCTATCTGCAAGGAGCTTTGGTGTTGTAAACAGTGACTCAATGGATGGAACATCTTCTCTAGAGTAGTTAGCTTCAGAGCTACCAACCATTAGCAAAAGGTCATACAGTTTACTCAAAACATTTAAAACAAAACGATCTATATGACACAGCTTTTCCTTTGAGAAAGCAGACAAGATTTCTTCCAGATGTTCCAAACGCCCATTTGCTAAGTCCTGGTAACTGGATAAAGAGTGTGACAAAGACAGGGCAACAATAGGATGGTGCATAACAGAATCAAGAATGTCTTTAAGGGCATGACAAAGTTGAGCTGGACAGGATAAGCCTGCAGATCTTGAATGTGCAGTGTCAGTAATCAAAACTTGAGCACGCCCAAATATGCTATCAACAAGAGCAGAGCACAAATGGTATAGATGTTCAAGAGTATTTGAACATTCAACAGCATATGATGACAGCAGGTGATGGCTCCAAAACAAGGTGGATCTCAGACCCAGGGTCAATTCACTCAAACTACACTTGGACAGCTTATCTTGAAGGAGTCTTAGCAGTGTGTGGTCATACGCTTCCCTGATTTCAATTGGTGCAGAAGATGCAAGGCTCAATAGTGAAGGTAAAAGCGCACAGAAGGGACTGGTACTTAAAAATGCACTCATTGAAGCTGATTCTGCAGAAACAGGCTTTAGCCCTTTGTCCTCAACAGTGTTTACATTATCAACATTAAAATCATCTGCGATCAGTCTAATACTACAGAGCATATCTGTCCAACAACTAGCAACTTTAGCTAGATAATAATGTTGCAGATAAAGAACTGAGGACAAAAAGGTCAGATGCCATGGAAAATGTGTTTTCACAACAGCAAGAAGATCTGGAAAGACACTGATTATATCTTTTGGAGCTGCACATATGACAGAGAATAAAAATGCAGTGGCTACATCATCTGGCGAATTAGTTTGTTGCTGGCTTAATATTTCTTCAACCTTTTCAGTTACAGAGCACAATGGGTTTGCATCAGATTCAGAAGAATGTTCCCACACTGCGAAAAAATTACAATTCTGTTGATTCGAAGTTCTCCTGAGGAAATGCAGCAAATTTAACAAGGGCCTCCATTCGGCGAGACAAATCCTAGAGTTCATTTCTTCAGGTGAAAATTTATCAAATCTATCATTCAAAACAGCACCGATAAGGTCACGCAATAATTGCACATCTACCTGTTACAATCATCAGATCAGTCAATTCAACGGAAAAGTGCTGTAAAAATGTAATGGAATATACAAACGGTATACCTGAGATTGCAGAATAAGGTGGATTGTGTTGCATACATATAATGAAATCATGGTCTTCTCATGTAATTTCATACTTCCGGACTCTGAATCGAGTAGCCTAAGGTATTTTTGAAGCACACACATAATCAGAGGGCTAAAAGCTGGAGAACAGCCTAGAGAACACAACAGAAAACATTGATTATTTGGATGGGGTCTGTGATTCAAAGTTTAACAAGAATGAGAAGCAGGAACAAGATGACTCGGACAACTCGGCGATTCAAAGTCAAATAACAAATGTAAAAAAGCAAAGCATTTATAATCAGAAAATACTATAGAATAAGTTTGGCTGTTTAGGATGACGCACATAGGTCCAAACCAAAAATAAAAAAACTACTGCAATTATAAAATGCTAAATCAATATAATTATTTCAAAAATATGTTGATACCATGGTCAGATGATATGATGGAAGACAATAGCATCACATAATACAAATTACAAATATGATAAAGCTGATGTGCTTCAGATGATGTGGAATTTTTTAGGATGATGTGATAAAGCATTGGCGCAGCGGTAAAACTGTTGCCTTGTGACCATGAGGTCATGGGTTCGAGTCCTAAAAACAGCCTTTTGCAGAAATGCAAGGAAACACTGCGTACAAAAGACCCAAATGGCTCGGACCCTTCCCCGGACCCTGTGCAGGCAGGAGCTACATGCACCGGGCTGCCCTTTTTTAGTCCCTGTGTACACTATTCTATAATGTATATCAGGCAGCATAGCTGATATATTATGGAAGATAGACAAGTTAAACAGCTTAGCATGAACAGATTTTTTTAAACAAAAGTAATTACTGATATATTTTTACATCCAGAATAGTGTGGTACCTTCGAACTGGCCTGATCTAGTGATAAGCTTGCGTGTGTGCTCTTGGTATTTGTACAAATTGTTGCCAACTAATGAAATAGCATCACAGATGAAAGGGATCACAGTGTGTGACAATCTATTAGATGCCCCAACTCGTAGGATCTCATTGACACACCATTTGGCCTCGTAACCTGGCAAGAAAACTAGCCATGCATCAATCTCCGCAAAGTTCAGATCGAATGCACCGGAACTCGCCATAGCAGCTTTAACTAAAATATATGCTTGATCTCGGGTGCTCTTAATCTGTGAATGCAGCATGATGTAAATCAAGGGCTGCAGATGCTTGTACATTGATTCTGGAATTCTTTCAGGATCCCAACATCCTTCAGACTGGCCTGAATACTCAAGTAGAAGAGATAATAGAGATTTCTGCTCCTCCTTGGACAGATCCAATGGTTTGGGTGGTATGACCCTAAAGAAGTCAAATGGTCCATCAAAAGAGCTGGGCATCACCCTCTGAAAGAAAAAGAGACGATCATAATGTTTAAACCACAACTGAATACCATCCTTTGAGGAAGAAAGACTGGAGATGCACACTAAGCAAGCATTAAGGTAAAGGACAGGGGAAAAGACATTAAATTCATGCAAAATAAAATGGGTGAGTACAGGGAAAGCATAATTGAATTTAGCTGCACCCACCAAATAGAGCTTTAGAACATCAAGTAACTTCGAGTGGAAGATATCATCTATTACTGCTGTATCTTTCACCTTCAGATCTTGCTTATCTAAGCCCCATATCTCACACAAAATGCCCGTGTGATCCTTTTCCAAGTCCGGGTCTTCAGGTATGTCCTTATCTTGTTCAACATCAATCCCACCAATAATAATATCATCAACTGCTCCAGAAGCATCACGTCTTTGTTTCTTTTGAGGAGGCTCAGAAAGTAGTTCATCATTCCTTCCTACATTCATAGAGTAATTTTGATGTTTCTGACTAGCAGAAGAGAGTAACTTGAGAAGCACTTGAGGATCAGGCATAGCTCCACGAACTTCATCTTGGATGTATTCTCTCAGAGATATCCACCTCTTAACACGCATTTCATCTCCCTGGTCAACCTCATCAACTAAAGACACATCTGCTGCGTCAGAACATCTTAATACTGGAGAACTATCCATTTTTACGGTTAGATTTGTTGAGACATTGGATTCTGACTTCACCCTCACATCTGCCACTATGCCATTGATTGCTTCAATGACATAGCACAGAAGATTAACCGACTCAAAAACAAGCCTCAGTGAACCATGCTTCACAAGATCATCAGAATGCAGTAACCCCCTATTTATCACAGATCGAGAGCATACATGGGGCACAATACACTTCAACACTACCTGAACTTCTTCATCATCTACAGATACCAGACCATGTAAATTGGATGAAAGGGTATGAACGATGCTATCACATTTTGCTGAAGATATCATGTCAGCTACAAGGGTGATGGCTGCAAACCTGCAAGTAATAATTAGAACAACCAGAGCATTCTGTAGCTCAAAAAGAATTGCATATAGTTTCTCAAAGGAACTAACCATGAGGAAGTCGACCGTGGTTCAATACTGAAAGGGAACTCGTTGATGTATGCTGAACAAAGAGACAGGCGCTTACTCACAATAGCCAGCAACAAACTTCTGTGGTGAGCAACCTCAGTAGCTTTTAACTTCTTCATGAGGTCCAGCAAGCGCTTCTCGTTACCTCTCAAATTGGTGCTTGGCATCAATCCATTTTTTGGATCAGTGCATACCATGACCAACACCTCATGAGCAATGTCAGCTGCTGCCCCTGCATCCAGATTCCCTGAGATCAAGCTAAGCTGCTCCAATGTGACACTCCCAAAAAGGACGCTCCTGAGCCCTGGTGGGACAAGTGAATCCTCTACCAAGACATTGTCACGCAGAGTCGAGAGAACATAAACGACGGTCTCAGCATCATCGTTTCCAATTCCACGCAGCACCCCTGAGTATACCTCCTTCTGTTGGAGGACCCATCTTAGCAGCCTTGGGTTCCCAACCTCCAAGAATGACATGGCAAATCCAATAAATGATCGCCTTGTGGACCTAATATCAGCAACCTTCCGACGATTCCCCCCATCTCTGCCGCCCATTTTCTTCTTCAATGTCCCTGCGAGCTGTGGCAGGATAGCCATCTTAAAATCAAATCTCTCTGCAATCTCCGACGCCAACCCCCTGCCACGCCTGACAACTACAGCAATCAAATCCAGCGCAGCCTTCTGCCGCTGGGAATCACCACTGTTCAGCTCCAGCAAAACATCCCCCCACTTCTCCTTATCTTCCAGTATCATCCTAGCAACCCCATCCAAGTTCTTCTTAACCAAACCATGGCGCCGTAATTTGCCTTCAGGGTGACCCAGGATGGTAGCAAAGAGCGAAAGTATGTACGTCATACCCGGCTTCTCCCGGTGCAGCCGCCACGCTTCAACCAGCTCCACGAGCCGTGGCGACTGCTGCACGAACACCTGCAGTACCTGCCCACCAGACTCGCCATCCAGAAGCTCTATGAACTCCCTCGATGCGTCCGAGTAGATTTTCACCTCCGAGGTGTGGAGATTCTTGAGGATGTGGACCAACTTGACCTTGTGTGAGACCGCCAATGGCTGCTGCGTCCAGGCATCCCTCCCCACCCTCACCATAGAAGTCTGCTCCCGTATGGGATCCAGCACAGGGGAGGAGGACATATCGTCACCCATGGCAGTTGAGCAGCTTGAACCGAAGCACCAAGTGTTATTCTGGGAGGAATAAACCGCGCGCCAGCAAATCAACTTCCAAATCCAACGGCCTCAACTGAAATCGACACCGTGCGCGATAACGAATATGGAGAACCTGAAACATTCGACCGAAGCAAGTTAGGGTTTATCACCAACACGAGAAATGAACCCCCGAGCGCGGATGAAATGTTGGAACTTGACCCTATGCAAACCCAATACCAGCAGGGGAGCGGACCGCGGTAGCGTGCAACCAGGAGGAGGGGTAGAGTCGCTTCAGGGACGCTCTCGTGCTACGGCGAGGCCGGCGGCGGGTCCGGCGGCGCGGGCGGGCGGGCGGGCGGGCGCGCGCGCTACGACGTCGTTTCTGAGCGAGGGCTTTGGGGTTTTAGTGCCAGGCCGGACGATTTGCGGCAGGGCGAGGGAAGTGTCGTGGAAATAGAGCCCATACATGGCCCGAGAGATAGATGGTCGTTCTGGGCCCGCGTCCAGACTTTCTCTGGCCCGGCCCAACGCACCGCCCGCCGCCGGTGCCGCGTGTCTTTTCGTCTACCCGGACTCTCTGCCGGGGGACGACGAGAGGGGCAGCAGGCGGGACTTGCCAACGACCGATTGAAGCAGATTTTTACTAGCATAGTTAGTTTTTACTTGAGATAATAAGTTCATCCATAGACCACGTTACGTTGCTGGAAAAGGATAGGAAAAATCTTAATAGCATTACCTAGATAATTGTTATCTCTAGTGATTTTAAACACCACCTTCAATTAATTATGTACGATCTCTTTTATCTCTAAGCTGGATTGGCTCGTGCATCCGGTTGATCTACTACATATATCATGCGATGCGAGCGCGCCTGCCCAACCGAATGGCTGTTACGTACCATCTGCACCAGCTAGCACGATCAACTCGTTGCGGCGCCACCATGGCTAATAACGACGCCTCGTCCCCCACACCGGGCCGCCTCAGCGCGCCGGACACGGCGTCGAGGTGCCGGACGGAGACCGTGACGGCGACCCACGACTTCGAGGTGTCCAACTTCTCGGAGCTCAACGGCAAGATCGGCGCCGGCTGGTCGGTGAACTCCGTCCCGTTCAACGTCGGCGGCTACAACTGGATGATCCGGTTCTACCCGGACGGGCCGTACAGGCAGGACTGCTTCGGCACCGTGGCCTCGGCGTACGTGTGCATCTGCAACGGCGCGGCGGGCGCGCACGCCAAGTTCACGCTGAGCCTCGTGGGCAGGGACGGCAGGGCGTCGCGGCACTGGCGCCGCCGCGCGCCCGCGCGCACCTTCGGCTGGCCGCAGCCCATCAGCTGGGGCTTCCGCAAGTTCTACCTCAAGCCGTTCCTCCACCTCTCGCGGTGCCTCGTCGACGGCCGCCTCACGATCCGGTGCGAGATCACCGTGCTCACGCCGCTGAGGTCGGAGCACACCACGCCCGCGGCCGCGCCGCCGCCCGAGCTGCCGGGCCACCTCCAGGCCCTGCTCAGGAACGGGAGGGGCGCCGACGTCGCGTTCGACGTGGCTGGGCGGGTGTTCCGCGCGCACAGGGTCCTCCTCGCCGCGCGGTCGCCGGTGTTCTGCGCGGAGCTCTTCGGCGCCATGGCGGAGAGGGACCCCAGCCGCGTCATCGAGATCGTGGACGTGGAGCCCACGGTCTTCGAGATGCTACTCGATTTCATCTACACGGATTCGTTGCCGGGGAGCTTCGAGGGCTACAGCACGGCGACGATGCAGCACCTGCTAGTCGCGGCAGATCGGTACGGGCTGGACAGGCTCAAGCTCATGTGCGCGGAAAGGCTGCGCAAGTACATCGACGTGTCCACGGTCACGGCTACGTTGGCCTTGGCGGACCAGCACCACTGCCAACTGCTCAAGGAAGCCTGCATAGCGTTTATCACAGCGCCCAAGATCCTAAGACTCGTCGTGGCGACGGACGAGTTCAAGCAGCTCATGGCAACTTATCCCCTTCTTTTGAATGCATCATCCGAAAAGTAGTCGTCGTCATCAAGAAATAGCTAGCGCGACCTCCTTTGTTGCATATATGATATCATGCACGCATGGAAGTATCTAGCGGATTGTTCAACTCGTTCTCATAGTTCATCAGGAACGCCGGCCATTTAGGTGATTGGGATTTTGTTCGATAATGCATGCAGTGTAGTTTTACAGTCACCATGAATTTATTTAACTTTTGTCTAATCTGCGGTCTCTGAAAATTTCCGTTCAGACATTAGTCCACTAGCTAGGTGCGCCCTAGCTTGTATGCGCCCGTGCTTTGTGATTCTCTAGTCTTTGCAAATTTGACAAAACTGTATTTTTCAATCGCCCTATCACAGCGGCCGCTAAGTGTTTCCGGCTCCCAGCCCTTGGGCCTCCATAGCTAGAACTGGGCCCAACCCGACCCGACGGCGCGCAGGCTGGGGTTTCTCTCGTGTCTCGTGTCCGCCGAGGGGTCATCATCCCCCACTCGTGGGAAGCAGGCTGGCTGGCGGGGTTTCTTACGCAAGCTCCGCTCGTCGCTCTCCGGCAGCCACCGGCACGCGGCGTGAACGTCGCGCCTGATCACGTGAAATTCGACGCCGTTCTCGTCAGTCCCTGCAGATGATATCCGAAGAGAGGGCTGTTCGGGACGCAAGGTGAAACCCCCCTCGACCTCTCCCCCAATTCCCTCCCGATCATGATGGATGGATAATGTTCCATCAGTCATCTGGCCGGCTTGCATCGATTGCCTAGCCGCGAGCGCCGCCGGTCGCCGATCCGCCGCGCGCCGTCGGTCCTGACTCCTTGTTATGCCCTCGTAGACGCCGGATCGATCGCGCCGGTACCTCCTCCTCCTCCTCCTCATCAGCCGCCGCCGTCCCACACCCTCGCCATGGCTTCTGGTGACCGCGTCTCGGTTCTCTCGGTCGGTTGCTCCGTTCCCAGTACCTATTCCGCGAGCCTGACGGGATCCGTCACCGCGGTGCACGACTTCAGGGTGACCAGCTTCTCCCTCCTCGAGGGGATAGGCGTCGGAAGGTACGTCAGCTCCAGCACCTTCAACGTCTGCGGCCACGACTGGGCCGTACGGTTCTACCCCGACGGCGCCACGGCGGACTGCCTCGGCAACGTGTCGGCGTTCCTCTACTACGGCGGCAGCGCTGCGGGCGTCAGGACCCGCTTCTCGCTCGCCCTGCTCGATAGGGAGGGGAAGATGTCCCTGCAGGCGACCAACTCCGGCATAAGGCACACTTTCTCCCCGGCCAACGACAACTGGGGCTTCATCAAGTTCGTCGAGAAGTCCAGGCTGCTGCAGCAGGGCTCGCCGTACCTCCACTACGACTGCCTCACCATCAGGTGCGTGCTCACCGTCGTGAAGGAGTCTCTTACGGTGGACGCCAGGGATATGAACTCCGTCCTCGTCCCCCCGTCCAACCTGCACCTGGACCTCCAACAGATGCTCAACCACGGCGAAGGCGCGGACGTGACATTCACTGTGGGCGGGCAGTCGTTCAGTGCTCATAGATGCGTCCTGGCTTACCGGTCTCCGGTGTTCAGGGCAGAGCTCTTAGGTCCGATGAAGGAGAATGCTTCCAGCTGCATTCCGATCGACGACATGGAGCCGTCCATCTTCGAGGCGCTCCTTCACTTCATCTACACTGATCGCCTGCCTGATAGCTGCACTGATGGCAGAAACGCAGCGATGCAGCACCTGCTAGTTGCCGCGGATCGTTATGGAATCGAGAGGCTGAGGTTGATGTGTGAGAGTAAGCTCAGCGAGGCCATCGATGTGGAGACGGTGGCAACCACACTTGTTTTAGCAGATCAGCACAACTGTTCACAGCTCCGACAAGCTTGCATTGGCTTCATGGCTTCCCCGAACATGCTTGGCCCTGTCATGAATACTGACGGGTTCAAGCATCTCATTGAGAGCTGCCCGTTGGTTATGAAGGAGGTTTTAGACAAGGTGTCTAGTGTTTGGAGTAACCAGTCCGGTTGACGAGGGAGATCGATCGATCGGAACAAATGCAGTGGAGCTGCAGACATCGGTACTGAATGTGAGTTACATTCAGTTCTCTAGACTTCTGTACCGTATCGTGACATCTTTTATGGAAAGACTTCTAAATAGTTTTAATGCTTTTGTCCGAGAATGATGACAGTAATATCTATCGCATCACAGAATGACTCAGCGGCACCGTTAGACCGATTGCAATGTGAGATTACGTAAGTGTGATACTAATGGCATCTTCTACCGGGATATAAGAGATTAGGTGATAATCACTTTAAATTTAATAAACTGAGGGGTTAGAGAGGGAGATTTAGGGTGTACCTTCACACTTGGAAGATGATAACATCATGACAACAGGGTAGCAGTAGCGTTGGATGTCGCCGGCGAGCGGGATCGGTGTAGATCCCCGGCGACCTCATATAGGGCGATGAAGATCCGATGTGAAGTCATTAATTCCCCTCACTCTTATCTCCTGATTGATCAGATTGGGAGTGGATTTGGGGCACAGGCTGTGGAGTTACTTCTTTATATATGACACAACGTGAGAGGACGCCTTTTGCTAGAACTTGGCGATCGCCATGGATCAGGGCGCGATCTTGGAAGAGTTGGACTCGGTTGTTCAACATTGGAGATCAAATCCGCAACGAATACGGTAAACGATACGGGACGAAAAAAGAAGCGTATCGCGCAACTACAATAGTATGTTGTATGTGATCCGGGACGATCCCGATCACTACAACCTACAGGACTACGGGATCTGATCCGGGAGGGGAGAGATAGTTACCTCGCGTGTATCATCCGTGGAAGTGGAGGAAGGCAGAAGAGGAAACCGAAGATGTGGTGAGGCGATCCGACAAGGAAACCATGGAGTCCGACCTGGATGCTCGAGGAGGGAGGCAGGTCAAGGTTGCCTAGCAAGAGGGAGGGCTGGGGTCGTCACCGACCAAGGCACAAGGGGCGGCTGGGGTCGCCAAGCAGGGAGGCGACGAGGTGGTCGGGCCGGGGTCGCCGCTGAGAAGAGAGCAATTGGTGAGTGGTTGGTGGAGGAGAGGAGGATGAGACCGACGATTGGGGAGAAGATAAGGAGAGAGAAGGAAATAAAGAGGAGGAAATAAAAAAATAAATGGAAAACAGAGAGGGGAAAAGGAAAATAATGAAAAGAAAAGTGAAGGAAGAAAAAAAAAGAGGAAATAGGTGAAAAAGAAGAAGGAAAGAAGAGAGGAAGACACGAAAAAAAAAGAAGGAAAGAAGATAGGAGAAGGTAAAATAAGAGAATGAAAGAAGAGAGAAAAATAAAAAAAGAAAAGAAAAATTGGTAGTAGTTGATCTAGATGATGGGTTTAGAGGATGACTGTCGTGGGGAATTATAAAACCGAAGAAGAAATCTTTAAAAGGAAAACAGTAAACGAGCGAGAATATTCATTTAGATGACGAGGTTAGTCTTAATCAAGTGTGGAATTTCTAAAGGCCTGGGAATAGATCCACCCACCGGTGTCCTTGTCAGAATATGCCCTGATGGTGATACTGCCTCTGTTCTGAGATAAATGACGTTTAGAACAGCGAATTTAGTTCAAATTAAACTAATTTTTCTGTACTAAACATCATTTATTTCAGAACGGAGGGGTACATATCAAATCAATTACCAAAGTGCGAAACACTGGATTTCATTAGTTGGATACCTGTCCGTGGTTCAGTCTCTGACCACTGTTTCCTTTTCTTTAAACTGTTATACATTGCCGGCCCGTTTATGTTACGTGGAATGTTTGGATGAGCGTCAGATTTCGTGGGACGCACCGTTTCTAGTCATCGTCTGCAGCTCCGATGTTTTATCAATACAGATTCAGACAAGCTGATTGCACATCTTCAGATCCTATGGTAAACTACTGATTCAGTACTATAATTAGCACAACATCGCGCGCTGTGTTATAAACTATAATAGACCTCGCAGTCACAGTCACAGTCACATCAATCGCCAGAAAGGAAAAAAAAAAGAGAACATGATAGTGAAGCTGTGGTATATCGATGGATCAGAAGTAACAAAGCAGACCAGGCCCACGGATCGTGTGCACACGGCCCGAGGCCCACATGTTGCCGTGCGTACGGACACACGTCAACCCTCAATACCATTCTCCCTTCCAGCAGCCGGCAGCCGCGATCTGCTCCTGCCGCCCTTCCTCTCCTCCTGGTCCGCTCTTCCTGTCTCCAGCGAGCCTCGACTAGGGTTAGGGCCTCCCGCCACACGCCATGATGCAGCAGCCGCAGCCCGGCATGGCGCCGCTCCCACCCCCGCAGGCCGCGGGCGGGCAGCCGCCGCAGTGGGGCGGGATCCCGCCTCCGATGCAGCAGCAGTACGGCGCGCCGCCGCCGCAGCCGCAGCCGCCGGCGATGTGGGGCCAGCCGCCGGCTCAGGCGCAGTACGCGCAGCCCCCGCCCCTGCAGCCGTACTACGCCGCGGCGCCGCAGGCTCCGGCACCGGGCGCACCAACGGGGTCGGACGAGGTGAGGACGCTCTGGATCGGGGACCTGCAGTACTGGATGGATGAGAACTACATCTTCAACTGCTTCGCGCCCACCGGGGAGGTATGCACCCGGATCTGATGTTACATTCGGTTGCTCGTGATTCTAGGAACCAGTGGTGTACTGGTGTGCCCTTTAGGCCTTCACTGCTGCTATTATGTCTTGCTTTAAGATGCAGGTTATGTAATTTGTGCGTGGTTTAGTCATAGAGTTTCTAAAATCATGACAACTCGAGTTACTAGTAGTGATGTCAGATTCTCTTACAATAAATAAATCTGTATGCTTGTTTCCTGTGATTCTTGATCTATCTAACTATATTTTGATTTGTTCAGCTTTTTATATATCTTGATCGTGTGAAACAGCCTAAAATGTTGCGTTATTAAGTTAATCGGAGGTTTTTAGCAAATGGACGCTAATGTTCTGCATACCATGTAACATTTATACTTGTGTGAATGTGCTTTAGTTTTGGACATATTGATGTTTGAAGTTCTACTATGCTCAGATGGAAACTGAACGTGTCCAGATGACAATTTTACTCATGCTCACATATTTCTGACCATTTACTTTACAACAACAACAACAACAACCAAGCCTTTATCCCAAGCCTGTTGGGGTCGGCTAGACATGAAACCCAATATCAATGAAGTAAAACAGAGGAAGAGATATGAGAACAAGGGGAAAAAAGGAAAAAAAGAAAAAAAAGGAAAAAAGAAAAGGAAAAAGAGAAAAGAGAAAAGAAATAAGAAAAAAGGAAAAGAAAAAGAGAAAAGAAAAAGAGAAAAAAACAAGACTACGATTCTGGCACATGAATTGCTACTTTCCATGCGGTCCTATCATGAGCTAAGTCTCTGGATACATTCCAATCTCTCAAATCTCGTTTTACCGCCTCCTCCCAGGTCAACCTTGGTCGTCCTCTACCCCTCCTAATATTTTCTCTACCTCTTAAAATCCCACTGTTAACCGGTGCTTCTGGAGGTCTCCGTTGGATCTGACCATTTACTTTATGTTTGAATTAATTTAGGTTCAATCTGTGAAGCTTATCCGTGACAAGCAATCAGGACAAATTCAGGGCTATGGATTTGTTGAGTTTGTAAGCCGTGCAGCTGCTGAGCGAGTTCTTCAGACATACAATGGTCAAATGATGCCTAATGTTGAGCTGACATATCGGCTGAACTGGGCCAGTGCTGGTGAAAAGCGTGATGATACCCCAGACTACACCATTTTTGTTGGGGATTTGGCTGCAGATGTTACTGACTACTTACTACAAGAGACATTCAGGGTCCATTATCCTTCTGTGAAGGGTGCAAAAGTTGTAACTGACAAATCGACAATGCGTTCAAAGGGTTATGGATTTGTGAAATTTGGTGATCCTACAGAGCAAGCCCGTGCAATGACTGAAATGAATGGAATGCTTTGTTCGTCCAGGCCTATGCGCATTGGTCCTGCAGCAAGTAGGAAAACAACAGGTGTACAAGAGAGAGGTAAGAATGACAAATCCCATGTCATTCAATAATTGTTTGACACGTGTGAATGTCATATGTCTTTCTTTGGAAAAGTTTGCTATCTGCCGCAGTTTAGGATGCCTTTTCATTCTGGGGTTCGTATTTGCCTTTCTGGTTGTTTTATCTACTAGTGTTCAGTTAGAAGTTAGGTCTAGGTGTCAATCTCTCCTCTGCCAGAAATTATTATCCCTAGCAAACGTTATCCATGAATTTGGATAATTTAATGGACTAGATCGATAGTAGACTCATGGAACTCATGTTATCTGGAAGCAGGATGCCAGCGGGCTCTTTCCATATAGGACCTTGGAACTGACCTGAGCTGTCATGCATTTCTTGTTTAATGCGTGGCCCCTTCTAGGTCAGTGTTAATCATTTACATGTCCTAAATTCAAAGTTGGCTTCCTTCGGTTTCAGCTTTGTCATTATTTCCTTGTTATTTCTTAATCTATTTCGCCTCTGTATGCCTTTAGTTTATGTTTTCTATTTCATACAAAAGTTTATGATCCATGATTGATGGGGAATGTACACAGGTACATTAGGTTTTTGGCTTGTTCTTGATATTTTTCATTATAGGGTTGAGGGGATGAATTCCGTCCCCATATATTGAGGATTATTTAAATGTTTCACTCCTCTTTTATTGCTTCTGGTTAGATTATTTCGTGCAAGTGTTTACACTTGCTTTTAATGGTTTTTGGTTCCTTTGTGTGATAGCCTAGAACAGCCTAGTCATTGTGTTCCAACTTGGATTTATTAATATTCGTGCACATATGATTGTTCTGTACTTGCACTAACACTGCTAGTGTTAGATATGAAGTCAGTGATTGGGTTTGTGATCTTAAGTAAGCTGCAGGTTCACCTTTGTTTTGTGGTCATATGCATTGTTTTGTTGAAAGCATTTTTTTCAGTTGCTGACTGCTAAATTATTTCCCTACATCACTTATTTGCTTTTGAGATCCCTTTTACTGCTTGATCCCTTGCTTAGCCTGTTAATGAAATGCTGCATCCATATCTACTTGGTTTATTACTACGATTCTTTATGACCGCGTTCTTGTTTGCTGCTTAAACTTGCTGTACTTTACTTCTATGATGCTTTCCATTCTTCTTAAGTAACGTTCTGCTATATATATATATATATATATATATATATATATATATATATATATATATATATATATATATATATATATATATATATATATATATATATATATATATATATATATATATATATGACACTGTCTAATTTGTGTCAACACAACAACTTCAGTGACCAAAAGAGTTGCATGGTAGCATTCATTTGTAGCCTTTGATATTCTTTCAAATCTTACAATATGTTTCCTTCACTTTTTCTTTTATTTACAGTACCAAATGCTCAAGGAGCTCAGTCTGAGAATGATCCTAACAATACCACTGTGCGTTCTTAATTCTTTTTTCCTGCACTACAGTTATTCATTTTTCAGTTTGTCATTGACTTTGTCTGTGGTTGCATTCAGATATTTGTTGGTGGCCTTGACCCCAACGTTATGGAAGATGTCCTCAAACAAGTTTTTGCTCCTTATGGAGAAGTGGTCCATGTCAAGATACCACTTGGGAAGCGTTGTGGTTTTGTTCAGTTTGCTACCAGGTTGACACATTGTTTGGCTCAATTTGTTTAGTACCTTTCGCATTTATATGTAACATATTATTGTATCATTTACACACTTGATACTGCATGCCCAGACCTTCTGCTGAGCAAGCACTGCTGATGCTGCAAGGGACGTTGATTGGTGGGCAGAATGTTCGGCTGTCATGGGGGCGAAGCCTTTCAAACAAACAGGCTCAGGTCATTCTTGCATACCAATGTTCTTTCATGTCATCTTTTATGCTGGGGCTGAAGTAACACGGTCATATGTGAACTTTGCAGCCTCAGCAGGAAGCCAACCAATGGGGTGCTGGCGCAGGTGCTGCTAGTTACTATGGTGGCTATGGGCAGGGTTACGAGGCTTATGGCGGAGGATATGCACAACCTCAGGATCCTAACATGTATGGTTATGGTGGTTATGCTGGTTATCCCAATTACCAACAGCAGCCACTTTCACAGCAGCCACAGCAACAACAGGTGGAATTCCTAACGAGTTAATGCCATTTCTAATAAATGTTTGCCTTGACATTGATATGGTTGATAATGAATCTAATGCTGCTTTGTTTCCTTTCTTCCAGTGAAACCTGCTTCCTCGTGGTTGTTTGGACGTACTACAAGTTACTTCAAGGTATTGTTATGTTGCATTTTAGCTCCTGTCAATAGATGGTTTCGAAAGGCTCCTGATTTTGATTGCCTCGTTGCAAGGTTTCATCTATTATGCACAGGGGTTCCAGACTGCGATTGCTATATTCAGACATTTCTGTAAAACATTTGCTCTTCATGTGCTTCTCCTATCTTGTTATTTATATTGTTGGGTATTTCTATCTACTGTTGTTCTAATATATCGTGTACCTACTCTATTCACTGTTATGCTATTAAGTGTACCGGTCCTGATGTCATGATCTGGTTATTATTCTTGGCACGTCCTTATCTCTGGGGCAACTGAGTTTTGCTCGTGCCACCTTGTTGCTGACATGGGCTTCCATGATATCGAGACGTGTCGGACCTCAGGGATTGTTTATTTACTTCGTTTTGGCTAAGCAACTTCGTTTATAATAAAAAAATGTGTGCGTGCCATATGCTATTTTTTTTTCACAAACGGATCCAAACGACAGTGGGAGATGACGTGTCATTTTCAAGATTCGTGTTTCTAAGAACCACAATTGTGTGACTTGTACTCTTCGTTTTTAAATTGATATCTTTAGGACAATAAGTTAAACTGACATCGTTAGGACAGTAAACTTAATTTAAAATTAGAGTATTGTGTGGCAACATACTTTATTATCTGTATTGTGGTCTATGATGTGGCTCTTAAATATAGTAAGATTAGACAATCTAATCATATCATATAATCATTATACTATTACATATAGCTATGTAGTACAAAAGAGTTATGTAACGCAGGATCTCGTTATAACACACCATTAGTATTTTCATTTGAAATATTATTGATATAATGGTATTACATCTAAGGTAGATAAGCATAAACAAAATACTGCAGTTGACAAACCTTGTGTTCCCAAAAGTTGTATCATTGGCGACGTACCTCTTATGAATCTTTCTGTGCAACCGCCAGCTCTGACTTACTGCGACCGTGGCTCCAACCAAACCATATCGATGCCCTCCATATTGAACAAGTTTTACATAGGGCCATTTTATTATTGTGCGCATCTTGTAATCTATTGTTAGTGTCAAAGTTTGATTAAAATAACCGAGAATAAATTTATGGTTCCTGAAGGATTCAACTGCAAAATTGTACAAATAGTGAAAGGATTGGGAGAGATGTTATAGCTCCTGAAGGATTTAGATGCAAGAATTCAGAGGAGATGGAAGGACAAAAGAAGTTTATTTGTTGTTTTCTGAAGGTTCTAGATGTATGATTGGGCGTGCATATTCAACGTATTGTACTTCTCAGACCTACAGTTTGACGGCTTAAAAATATGGAATGACGTGGCATGGCTGTTTTGGAAAAGAATGCACGTTTTAATATATTAAAAATCGAAATAAAATTACTGTCCTAACAACAATAATTTAAGAATAGAGAAAACACGTTTGCTTAATCATCATTAAGTTATGCAGTAAATTGGCCTTTGTGCTGAGATGATTGAGAAAATACAGCAACAAGCTGGGGCTACGACTATCCAAAACTTAGCCTGAGCGCAGTGGGGCACGCTAAACGGCGCTGGCCGCGGAATGTAGCGGCCCAACCGCTAGCAGTCCTCAGCGGCATTTGTAAATGAACCGCTAAATTCTAGACTGCTACAGTGCAATATCAAGTGTGGAGGGCCTCCATACCACCGGGAGAAGAAGAAAAAAGAGAAAAAGAAAGAAAAGGAAGAGGAAGAAGGGAAAGAAAAAAGAAAGAAGAGAAGAAAAAAAGAAAGGAAAAAAGAAAAGAAGGGAGGAAAATAGGAGAAAAGATAGAAAAAAGGGAAAAAAGAAGAAAGGAGAGAAAAGAGAAGAAAAATTTGTGATTTTTATAAGTTCTAAATATAATATTATTAACATAAAAAGCAGTTATATGCAATAATATAAAATATAAGATATTTATATTATATAATAAAAAATAGATGATAGTTGATATAGAGGTCTGATTTAGAGGTGAACGAGTGCGGAGAAATAAACTGTAAAGGTAGGAATCTTTTAGAGTCAACTGTAAAAAGCTAAGAATATTACTTTAGAGGTCCGATATAGAGTTCCACGAGTACGAATAGCCTTAGGCCCTATTTGTTTTTACTTGTGATTTCTAGATTTTGCTTATATAAGTTGTAGTGTAAACAAACATGACATTTTGGTTTAGATCTCACAATCCGAACCATTCAAAATCTAGAATCTCACAGTCCATTCTTCCTCAGATCATCATAATATAGTTCATATCGTGTCGTTTTTGTTTCAGCTTTTGGATTACTCCCTCTCTTCCAATCTGCCCTAACGTCAAATAAAAGAGAATGAAAAGAGTATAACTTTTTAACAGTTCAGTTTTCATAGATTTTCATAGTGTAATGCATACACCCAACCTTGACAGAAATTGGCCTACTGCCTGTATGGCTTCGTAGCTAGGTACCTCCATTGTAACCGTATGCGGAGTTCGTATTCGTGTGCAACCACAACCTTTTTGCGAGTTGAAGAGGCGATGGGCACATGATCACGTCGTCATGCTTTAAGATTCACGCCGATACGGGAACAAAATTTGCGGGGGCATTTCCAGCTCCTGACTGACACGGCCACGCCATCTTTCTCCCCTTGCCTTTTTTGGCTCGTCTCTCACCTCCGCAGCCCGCACCCATGGCCCGCCCCGGGAAGGCGAAGCCGCCGCCGCCGCCCAAGGCGGTGGCGCCGTCCCTCAGTGAGGCGCTGCTGATGGCGACGATCTGCATGGTGGGCCTGCCCGTCGAGGTTCAGGTCCGCGACGGATCCGCCTACGCCGGCGTCCTCCACACCGCCTGCGTCGACGCTGGATACGGTGGGCGCTCCCCCCCGTCTTCCCTCCCGCTCTCTCTCTCTCTCGTCGAATTGCGGCCCTCTGTTCGGTCCATTCCAGGGTCCAAGTGGTGTTCGGAGATCACGGGAATGGCGTTCGGGACGTGATCCAACAGTAGGTCGAGTGGGATGGTGGATGCTGCGAGGCTTGTTGGCGTTCCGTTCTTCTTTGCTTTTTTGTTTGATCCGCTTGTTGGATGGGTGTTTCTGGTCGCTGGTAGGTTGCGGGATGTTACTTTGTTAAAGATTGACATGGATTTGGAGCCGGCCTGTGGAGATCACTGGTTTTGGCTCCTATTTCGTGATGCCCCCTCTGCATGGGTCATAGCGGTAAAAAATCTTCGTCCTTTCGCCATTTTGGTGGAAGCGTGGATTAGTATTTAGGAGTGGAATCATGGAGCTAGTAAGCTTGATTTAGGAGTGGAATCAAGCGAGTTTACTTCAGAGGGGGTGGTCGTAGTTTCTAATGCAATTATATTATTTATGGTTATATTCCAGTCAATATTTGTTATTTTTTGTCCTATGGCCCTGTTTGGCATAGCTTCTGAACCAGTTTTTTTATAAAAATAAGCTGCGGGTGTATTAAACAGTCAGCTTCTCCAGCAGCTTATTAGTTCAGCTGTTTTTCAGAATAAACTAAAAGCAGAATATAAGTTTAAGCTGCTGTTCACCAGCTTTTCAGACAAGCTGCTTTTTTAACAAGTTTAAGCCATGCCAAACAGGGCCGATATATTTTTCATGACGTGAGTCTAGGTGCCAAATTTAAAAGATAGAAGCCTGTTTTTCCGTGGCGAATCATTGCAATTGCATTGATAGAATAATGTTGAGCAGGCGTTGTGCTGAAGAAAGCAAGGAAGATAGCTAATGGGAAGGGACACGCTAATCTACCAATGCAAGCATTTGTGGATACTCTTGTTGTTCAACCAGATGATCTCGTTCAAGTGATTGCAAAGGTAGGGTTAATTCAATTCTGTTACGAGAGATTATCATATCATCTGTGTTTATGATATCTATTCTTTTTGGCCCCAGGATCTTTCACTTCCCTTGAAAGGTCTTTGTACAGCTCCTGAGTGTGACCTGGTGGCTGAAAATGGATCCTTGAAGCCTCAAGTTGCACATGTAAACGACCCAAAACCGTCTCAATCTCGAAATATATCTCCGCTGAAGTACGTTCCTGATTCAAACTAGCACATACTATTTTGTTTTGTTTTGTACACGTCCCATTTCAGAGTACATTTATGCTGTGGCAAAGTGGATTTTTCTCAAAGTCATCCATCTTCTGCTGCCATGATACTGGTTTAAAAAATATTTCAATAATGTTTCTTTTTTCCACTTATCCTGTTTACTACTGAACCTAATTAGTAATATTTCTATAACAGACAGGTTCAACAAGGCAACACAGCAGGCCAGGAGAATGATACCTACGTTAGGGGAAACGTTCAAAGTATGAACCCCTTTTTTGCATGTACTGACATAAAATCTTCACCTTTGTCTTCCTCGCACTGAACTTGCCCAATTTCTCAGCATATGGTAATGTTATGGGTGGTAGCTCTTCTACTAGACATGTGGGGCCATGTTTTTCCATGAATGGTGTTTCCAGTTCTGCAAGTGTTGGGCCTAAAATTGGTGGTGTAGCTGCATCAATGGTGACTTTGGACGTTAAAAACTTTCAAGAAGCCAGTAATTCTGCTACGAAAATTGCCACATCAAGCAGAACAACTGCCAAGGTGACCTTTAATATGTTGAGTTGTGAAAATTATCTCTAGTTGACTTTTGACAAATAATGTATTGCGTGCTGATTTTATTTATTATTTGATCATGCTCGTGGTCTTTAACTGTACATAGTTCTTGATTATGTCAATCACTTTATGCATTTCTCTTCTTTCTATTGATAGAGTGACACTTTTTGAGAAACTGATTACTGTTTTATTACTGTATGTTATTTCAGGAATTTAAACTCAATCCTTCTGCAAAGGTTTTCTCTCCATCTTTTAGAAGTCCTAGACAAGTACTAGCAGCTGCAACCCCTGTTAACTCAAACTACATGTCACACTCTGCCACTGAAGTTCCAACGGGCATACCTATATTTGATTCAAAATCTGTGCTAGGTGGTTCATCTCTAACCGGCAAGGTTCATTATAATAACCCGTCTCATGCAAACTGTAGCGTTTCATCTCAATATGTTCAATCAGTAAGTCCTTCAATGTATTCTTATGTGCTTTTCGTTGTTTCAATATTTTTACCTTCAATGTGTTCTCTTGAGTCAGTTTCATCTACAAAACCTTCAATGTGTTTTTTCTCCTTTCCCCCTCTTTCTCTGTTTTCTCGTTTTTTATTTTTATTTTTTCATTATCCTTTTATTGTGAGTTTTATCTCTAGCCTACCCCAACTAGCTTGGGACAAAAAGGCTTTGTTGTTGTGTTCTCTTGAGTGACAAAAGGGGAAAATACAGTGCATTATGTAACATGTGACGGGATATGTGCTTTGCAGTTGGTATTATGTTATAAATGGCCACTAAATTGTTACCTGATCTATATTTGAAGTCCTGGACTTACCTATTTGGCTATGTTTATGCAACTCATTTGCAGATGAACTATGCAAGCCATTAGCTATCACCTATCTTATTAAACTTTGCAGTTGGGTTAGATGAATAATCGGACTTATTAGCCGGACTTTTGACACCATATTTCAGGACATCAGCTTTCAATTTCATTCGGATGCAAGGAAGATACCACATGCTTTTATTCTGAACTAAAAATTAGCTTAACTGCAAATGCATTTTTATATCTGAATACTTCATTGACTTATAATCTGTTATATTTTGCTATTGTACTTATGTTGCAAGCATAGGCACCTCTATTTTTATGTTACTTGCTTCCTCGCTCTGATGTGTTCGATTCTAACAAAATCATGCTTCCGAATTCTGATCAGTACCTTTTTGCATTATAGGTGGTGGGGAATAATGCATCCAGGCTAGATCCTGCTAAAGTTGGTACACCATACCATCCCATGCTGGTGGGAGCAACCTATTCTGGTCCTAGTTCTCAGCCTGTAAGTTAATGCTACATTGCTTAACTATAACACATGCTTTCCTTTGTTAGGAATAATACAGACTGAATGGATCATTGTATTGAAACCCAATGGGCACTATATAGAGAGTACATGAGGGAAACCCTAGACTACGAGGTTACGCTAATACCCTTGTCACTTATACACTTAACACCCCCCTCAAATGCAACGCGAGTGCAATGATGTTGCATTTGAAGAGTTTACAATAAACACACGACTTAAAAAATGATACATGTGAAGTCCGATATCAAAGATGTCGTTGAAGCCTGCAACTCTTGAACATATGTCGATGAAGAAATAATACATCGCAAATACCCGTGTCTTCACAAACAAGTACATCAACTCTTCAAATGTGAACCTTGCTTTGGAGAGATAACAACTGACAAGAATAGTGATGTGTCAAGTCAAGCCGAAGGGAGATTTAGAGAAATCACTATGCAAATGGCTAGTGGAATATATTGTGATGATGACAAAAATGACCATCGATCATGATGCATAGCAAGACGTCTGCAAAAGGGACCAAGAGGGCAAGGTTGCACCAACAATGATGATGATATGATTAGCCAAATCAACGTCACTTAGCTAATCAAATAAAATAAAAGAAGCAATGAGTGACTTAGAAAAAAAATTGTGGACACACATGGCTTTGACAAACTGATACTAACAGATGAATTGGACTTTGTACTGACATGCAACGGAAGCAAGAAAATTAAACTAAGAAAAGGAAAATGGGCCTCAGCATATGACTAATATCAGATCAGCAGCAGGCAGATACCTAAAAGCAAATACCTACCAGCAGCAACCATGACCAAACAAGCAGCTCAATTGATGGACAGTGGAATGATGACTAACGTACTGAATGCAAGCTTAATTGCACTGGTGGGATGTTACCACACATGTGAAGAGATAAGTAACATAGCGCAACAGCAACCTGGAAATCGCGCAGGTGATGACAACATGGAGTCTGCGACGGCATAGTGAAGGGTGGTGGCTGGAAAGCTTGGCGGCGACTGGAGCCTTGATCTAAAGAGGGAGGCACGATAAGACGTGATGAAGGACCACGACGATGACCTGGATGGCGGCCGTGATGGCTGTTGGGATTAATCTTTTTTTTTAGAAAAGTGGGAGTCGTATGAAGAATGAGTCCATAAATAAGGAAGGAAATCCATAGATTAGGCATGTCATATAGATGGAAAGGTTACTGTCATTTAGATTAGGAAAGTAGAGTTCTAATAGATTAGAAAAGAAGAGTTCTAGATGTAAACAAGATCGGAGTGTAGTCGTATATATAAGGCCAACATATCATTCAAATAGCACCTCATTATTTGTGATTTCTCTCGCCTAAATTTCTAACAATGGCGACATGGACGAGGGCGTCAACCCGATCTGCGACAGCCTGAAGACGACGAGCATACGACAATAGTCGGATCTGCGACAGGTGGACAATTGGCCATCAATGGGGGCCTTGGGCAGCGGAGCTCGCGAATGGGAGGGTGATCTGGACGGCAACCTAGATGTGGCCGCAATGGTGACCGAGATGATGGCAGTCGTGAAGGTCACCTCAAGACGATGGCCACCAGATCCATTTCCTACATTGACTGGCTGTGATTTGATGACGCGACAAGCAGCCGATGATGGGTGGCTGACGATGGCGCAATGACGGCGGACAGCATATGATGAACAGGCTGATCGGATCTGACCGAAGAAGATGGTGTTGGGTTGCTGCACCTTGCTGCTGCCACTGTTGATGACGACTACAAACACATAGATGGGAAATTTTTTTGCTGCCCCCAGGAGTAGAGATTGATCCTCCTAGGGAAAATGCAGTGGGGACTCAGGGTGGCGGCGAAATCAGAAAACTCGGAGTTGTGTACCATGTTACGAATAATAGGGACTGAATGGATAATTGTATTGAGGCCCAGTGGGTACTATATGTAGAGTACATTAGGGTAACCCTAGACTATGAGATTACACTAATACTCTTGAGACTTACACATTTAACATCTTTTCCTTAATAAAATATGTTCATATACGCTTATTTGTTGCTTAAAATTTTGTTCATTTGTATGCCTGACAAACCGATTTATTTTTTCTGATGACATGATAGGTGGTGGCTGGGAAGTTCACTCCTGTTGTTTATGTTCACCCAGTTTCTCAGGTGAATGAAGCATCATTACTCATAAGTAGTTGTATAAAAGACTTCAAGTAGATAAGTTAAGGAGTATGTGCCTGGGGGGATGATGCAAATAATTGCCGTTTTCTTAATTAATAATAATTTTCTGCATATCTAAACCGAGGCCCTGGGTAAAGTATTTTTAGTATCTCACCGACAAATGTGAGTCTTATTCACATGCGCTGGATCTTAGTTGGCAACACTGATGCTGTAAAGACTCGTTTGACAGATAACATTCAATAGTTGACTTGAATGTGGTTTTAATGTATATTGGAATAATCCTTTTCTGTTAAGCTTGATATATGAACCTATTAGTAGTCTTTTAAAGTATCTGGCAAGTAACACACTATGCTGCATAGAAATGACATGTCATTGTAAATAACTAAATATAAATTGACACATTTTCCCTTTCCTTCTCTTGGCTCGTGTTTTTATGGTTCCTACTGAAGGCTGCTATGCATGGAGCACCTGTTATCTCCCAAGGATGGCCTCGCCCTGTACTGCTGAACACGTATCAAGCAAAGTTTCAAGGTAACCCAAGTCATGGTTGGAGCTCTTGTAGAAATGATATTGCAATAAAATTTCTTCACAAGATACTATTTTTTTAGATTAAACTGACCATTGCAATTACCTACAACAATCTCATCTCCAGGCAATACGCCAGTGTACGTGGCCCCTCCAGTCATGGCAACTGGGAACATTCCATTTGTGGTAGCAAGCCCTGCACCACTTGTGCAGCCGTTCCAATCCGTTCATCCCATCATGGTTCCAGGCAAATACATGTAAACTTGTCATATCAATGACATCTGCTTTGTTGGGAAAATTGGTTTACCCCTTTGCTTTGTGGGTATAAGTCTAAATGGACTCCTGATTTTGCCTAGTCTGTTATCTCACTTATCAGTTGCTGGTCTGCGTCCGTATTTTAGTTGGAAGGGCTTTGCAACTCTTGCTATTCTTCACGCTTGGTGTGGATTTCTGGAATATTCTTTTTTTTTGGGGGGGGGGCATGAGAGTACTATGTGACACAGGAGAGAAGCAATTCTTTGTTTGTCTTAGCAATACATCTTTTTCTTCAAATAGACTGTACAACGTGACATTATAAAAAATTAAAATAGTGGAGGCATTATTTCCACAGGGCCAATGTACATTCATCATGCGACTGTACACTTTATGATCGGCAATCATATTATTACAATTTTGGAGCCTATACTGACGTTGACATGAAGTTTCATCTGCTGATCAGAATATGAAATTACACTTGAACAGTTTACTGCTAATCAGTTTCAAGAATCAAGTGTCTTAAAAGGTTTGGTAAATAAACTTTGCCATCATTGAAGAAACATGCGCAGCCTGTACAATATTTGATGGAAAACTTTGCGTTGTTAGACCATGATGTGGCAAATAGTTCCAATCATCTTATATTAAAAAAGTAAAGCAACGACAGTTCAAAATATTATGCAAGTATTTTTCTCTAGAGGTTCTGCAAGTTAATTATGCTCAATATAAAGGACGAAATTTTGTTGATATGACTTTGAGAAACAGTAACAGCAGATGAGACGAATAGCAAATGCTAGTTGTCTTCATTCTTTTCCCAGATGCATGCAATAAAGCTTAGATCTTACAAACCATATTACAATATCCAGAGTACATCCAAATCTGGAGATTCAGATACATCCAAATCTTTTTTTCTGTTTGCAATTCGGTCTGTGCAGTGCTAGGTGAATGTAACGATAGGAGCCTAAGCTATGAGCTAAAACTCCAACTCCACATCCCGCTATGAGGTCCCAGCAAGCTTAGCAGATACGTTCCAGACTGCAAGCTTCCACCAAACAATACGGCTCCACGTTGTCTTCCTTGATTTCATTTGCTGTCAACCTTCATTTCGTGTTCATCATGCATTGAACATCATCTGTAGTTACAAATTTAACACTGCAGTTTGTTAAACTTCTGCAGTACATAAAAAAACATCGGATAAGACAATTTTCTTTTTCAAGCAACGTAAACAACCAATAGGGTCGCATATTGCATTATTATACACATGAAATGTATCCTGGGATCATAGTACTTTCTCATAGTATTAGAATTTAAAAATTTCTGATACGATCCAAGGTGCTATTCCAATAGATAACTTAACAGACAGATGTAAGCTGAGTTTTTACCTGGAGCAACTGACTTTGAGTCATCAAATCCTTTCAGAAAAGCATTCTGTGTCTTCAGCAGATCAGATTTCTCTGCGATCTCTAAATATTTATACCCAACACATTAGATCATGGTCAATATTAAGTGTGTGAAATATAGGGATCATATATCACCTAATGGTTCCTTGGAAATCTGGTGGTCAAAATTTGCAGAATTTGGCTGATCTTTAGTGCCTGAAGAAACCCCCTGCTCAACATCCTTTTTTTTCAATAAAAATGTAAAACAAGGAGTATCAAGTATAATACCTAATGTTATCTTGGTCTCATCATTTACAGTTGTATTAACATGCTGAGTTTTGCCTGCCAGAAAAAGAAGTACTTAAATTACATACATCACGCTATCTACATATTTCAAGCCTATAATTTTAGATCCTACCAGAAGATTCCCCAACCTCATCCGTCCCTTGAACATTAAGCAGTTGCCTTTTCCCTATAGCAATAGAAAAGGAAGCAAATCATACAATGTTAGCTGAACTCTCTTTTCGAACCAGAGGACAGAGGTAAAATTTGTTTCGACTTTCAACCTAAAAGGGATAGCATATAAGTTAGACTTTGACCTGGAGAATCCTTGACTACTACATTCACAAGGGCAGCATTCGGATTCTCAGCTTTCACTACAGAAGACAAAGTTTGGAGCATTAAATGGGAAATGACATTTCCTGGGAACCCTGTATGACAGGATTAACTTTCTTAAATTGCCCACAGGACAAATCGTTTTGTGGTTTCAAGCTAATGCAGGTGGTGATTTGAAGCTCAGCAGGAAATCCAGGCCAGCAAAGTATACCTGATGAGTCTTTGGTTCCATTAGACGATTCAGAATCTTTCTCAAAATCATTGAATGACTTTTCTCCAACAAGCTCATTCTGATTAGCTACTTGCTTGCCTGATACGAAAACAGGTCGGACAGATGTAATGGGCACCGCAGCAACTGGTGTTTGTGATATCATGCATTCAATATCCTGTTTGGCCAAGGTCCCCATTTCAACATTGCTGGATGAAACCGACACAGGTACTGCTGCAACAACACCAGAACCCATGCATGGCCTCGCGGCAAGAGGAATGGCGTGCTTAGCAGTAGTTTTATCAACAGGTCTCCTCATTCGCAGAGGCTTTGCAGGTGTAACATCCTCCAAGTGGATTGGCACCGGAGGAGTTGCTTGCATAGGTATTGCAGATGCTTGCTTTTGACCTTGACTTGGTTGAAGTATTCGGAGCTCTGGCATAAGATCATCTTTGGGTGTTATTGGATTGAGATTGCTTTGATCTGGAACCCAACCTTTGAGCATCTGATTTTCCTTCACCTTTACCGTAATGAGGCAAAACCCAGGAAATTTATTTGTCATCTTGCCGACAAAATGCTTGCCAAGAATGTCATCCTTGCCTGAATTACCTTGGTTGTCAGAAGTTTTAAGCAGATTAGCAGAATTTCTAGATCGCCCAGATCGATTACCTAGGGCTTGTTGTGCACGCAACACCTGAAACGTGCACATTTTAGGGGCAATACTGTCACCTGATGTATGGCTAGCTTGAACCCCATCCTGTCGGATATTTGAGCTACCTTGTGTGCTCTGGAGAGGTGGGATGCTTTGAATGGGTTGTGCCCGCTGCAGCAGTTCATACGAAGGGTACTCATATTTCCTTGGACGACCACGCTTGCGTTTTGCTCCAGATGTTGATGATTGCTCCATGGACACAGCTTCGGTAGATCTATCTTTATTCCCTTCTGATGACATCTTTGCTTGTTTTGTTCGACCTTTTGAAGCTAAATCTGAGAACACGGCTTTAAAGTTTATTTGACATCAATCATCGTATGTTTCTCTCACCTAAATATAGAAAGCAACGCAATGCAATGAGCACCATCATAATGAAAGGATGGAAGATCATTATGATAAATCATTAGAAGATAGATTCGAAACCAGAAGGTACAGGTTAAAACATGAATAACTCTAATAGGGTCAGATCCGAACACAGATTGCCTACATTAGGGTTTGGGGGTGCTTTGTTTTGCACAGCAGGAACAGGAGACAAGGGGCGATCTTACCTGGTGGGTTACACGTCGCCGGCGAAGGGCCGGCGAAGACGTGGCGAAGGGTGACGCCGCTCGCGCCCACTCGTCGCCGCCAGGAAACGAAGGCAACGACCACGAGACGGAGGGGGGGGGACGGGGCAAAGAAAAGAGGCGCATTATACTGTTTCTTTAGCTATATATAATAGAATTGGATAACAATATTCATGGAATTTACATTTAAAATCTAAACAAATAAAATCATTCCAAATTATTAATAGTTTGATGAAATGTTTCTCTGGAAAAACATTATTTTATCATTTTTATTTGAATACTTTTCTGAGATAAAAAACTGTTTGGCAAACCAAATAAAATATGTTAAATAAAAATTAATATAAATTTAAAGCAGGTTTTATAATTTATTTTTAACAAAGTTCATGTAGCAATATGCATGGTAGTTCCTCTTTTCTCACTTATTATTATCATGATGGTACACTCCGGCTTACCGCGCTCTCCCGCCTATTTTGATAGCTAGTGGCGTTACTTCTTTTGGCTCCACCATCATGCTATTTAAAGCGAGCTCCTGCGCTCCAACCCTAGCAAATCGGTCATCTCTCGTGGCTTGCGGTGCACTCAACACGTCACCCCTCCCACCAATTGTAGCCTCAGTGCCCCTCTCACTAACTGTCATAAACATGCCGGCTCTACAACCTCTTCTAAGTTAGGCGCCCATAGAGAAAACTCCAAACCCAAATCCAACTACTCCTATAAACATGTTTTGAAAAAGCCAACTCCTCTGGTAACAATCTAACCGTTGATGATGATGAGGGAGGGGGGTCGCTTCTAAGGAGTGATAGGGCAGGTTCGCCGCCATTAGTTTCCAATCAAACTATTCCTTACTAGGTAAGCCATTATGAGTTGGTACTTCTACTCTTCTTGAAAAAAATTCCTATTTCTCTCCTTCCATATGTTTCATCATAGATACAACGTTAAATATGCTATTATCCTCCTTTGCTTTCTATTATTGTTGTTGGTGATATGCCAAGAGACAATCATAACCATTCGGATTAAGGCCTGTTGGATATTTGATCCATAAGTAATTAGAATACTAATGGGTGTGCAATCTAAAAGCCTATTAACGCGCCTATAACTATGAAAGGTGGGGTTAGGGGCGGATGGCTCCATCATGTGACAGCTCTAGCCATCACTCATTGCAGGCCTCAAGCCGAAACCCTTGTCGCGCGTGGTGCTAGCACACCAGCGCACGATGTTCCTTCCCGTACGTGTGGACTCCGTGGAGGCGCTGCTACTACTGCTGCGCTGATTGGCTACGAACGTGATCGTCTACCCGCTGTTGTGACGAGGACGAGGAAGAGACGAACATGGTGGTCTACTTCCCCCACAACGACGCGCATCTACGATTAGATCTTCTGCTACGTTGCGCATCTAGTGATAACGACCTATGACCTTTGTTCTCGCATATTTCCTTCGTGATGCGGTAGAATTACTAGAGTAGCGTACCGCCGATTTTCCAACACTTGCCACCTCCCGGTTCTGTAGTCTTCTCGGTACTGTCATCTCCCACCATCCGACTGGATTTGGTTCATCTTCTAAGTGGAACCAGTTAATTATTGTTTCAGCTACGTGCCAGGCAAAGGGGCACTCCTGAGTTAAGTGCCTGCCTCACTATTTCAGCCTGTTGCAAGCATAGCGGGCAAATTATGTTATTGTTCCAGCCCACTCCTTTAAGATTGTCTGCTGTTAGGATCTTTTTCAACCAAATGGTCCACCATACCGCTCCCTGCTAGGTCCATTATGCCTATCAAGGTTCAGGAACATTGAGTATTGGTCGGTCCTGATCGAATTTGGCAGCCATGGAAGACCCATATGTGATGGTTAGTTCTAATCCCCTCGCACGAATATATGGACGTGGAAAAACAGCTTTGCGGCACACAAGCTCCCTCACACACAACCGTCCATCTCATCTTTATGATGCTTGCGAAGTGTCCCCGCTACAATGAGAAATTTTAGGAATAGTTTTCTCATTTTTGTATCTTGCAAACAATATAGATTTTGGTATTGAACTTTTGATTACAACCATAATATTGCATCAACTATGTGTTTTGTTGGAGTCTCCAAGTTTCTAACTTTTATCTGGTTTTCAATGGCAGGGATTCGAAATCAATGATCGGCCCGCATGTGGGGGAGCCGGTGTTACCTTTCCCACAAACACATAGATAAAAAGATCCGGATATTCAGATAGCTCAGTATCATAGTTTTTTTTTCAGATAAGGGTGATAAGAGTACCGGTATTTGCTTAAAAAAAAGCTCTGGCCACAAAATCATAGTTTGTTTAGAGGACTATTTCTTTCTCTGATAATGCATGCAGCAAAAGCCAATTTACTAGATGCTACAAACGAACGAAATGAACTTTATTCAATCGCAGAGCTCCATGCATTGTAGAGAAGCGTTCAATCACTGACTGAACAATACAACGCTGGGTTTACTTGAAGTACAGTTCAAGCAGTTTCTTCAGAGTGTCAAACACGCTTGTGAATGGGTCGAAAGTGACCGGTGCCTTTAGCTTGAGGTCCGGGAACTGATTTGTCAGGGCCTCGTTCATCCCGGGCATCGACATCATCAGCGCAAGCTTGTCAGAGGACATGGTCTCACAGTCCTGTGGAGTGTCCTTGATCTTGCTCGGGTCGTACCCAAAGTTAGCAACATAGGACTTGTACTTCTCGATGAATTCTGGCCCCGGATTCGGAGTTCTCGAGTATATCTTGTTCAATGGCAGAAAAAATAAATTAGTGTTTATAATATTTTGGATTATAACCTGCAGGCACTCTGGATACACGCATGCTTTTACATAAAAAGGTTTACTCATTCATACTTGCCTAATGTTTTCATTTGACAAATCATACCAGTTGAATGTTTGGTTGTTGATAAAAGATAATTGTCTTAGTTCAGTTGACAATATAATTGTTTAGTTGATAATATCTCGTTTTTTGGATACAGAACTATTTAATTATAGCCCTTTTTGATGAATTAGCCAGTCAAAAGTGCAAGATAAAAACTGTTCTTGGAGTCAGTTTCTCACCTGAATAAAGCTTGTATCCTTAGCTCCAGACACAATTGCATAATTGTCATAGTCTGTCGCAAGGACATCATAGGGTTCCTTGGGTATGAATGGCAACGTCGGGAACCGGAGGTAGCATTTCCCGCGGATCATTTCCCGCCTTTCAAGATCTGTCTCAACACTAGCCATGTCCTCTTCAGACACACATTGGACCCTCCCCCTAATTCCAGTGATGTATCCATCAGGTCCACCATGTACGCAGAATGTATCCACCTGGATTGAGCGTGTCTTCTCATCTAACGAATACACTCCCTGCAGGCAAGAAAACTTGTATAACAATCCACTTACAGATAATGTGATGCAAAGAGCCTGGAGATATCAAGCCTAAAGAAAAACGAGTTTAGTATACACTACACAGGGATGCCATATCTCAGTGTTTAAATGGCTGAGGAGGATATATCACTGGGACATCCTATTTACAAAGAGTTAAAGTATCAAAGCGACTCCTTTGTGCCTACTGCAGTTTTGTTTGAATTTTACAATACCTGAGTACAATGACAGTCTCCCTGTCCCTGACCAGCAAATCCACCTTTAAATGAGGCTACCTCAAACCATCTACCGGAGTAGCGAATCGGATCAAAGTTCTTGGCGGTCATACCCCGCATCATCATCCCTGCGCCGCCATCATCTGAAGGGCTGTCGAATTTCAGAGGAAGTGAAGCATTGTCGATGACTGCACCCACTGCAATCTGGCACAACCCTGGCTGAGTAAAGGTTTCTGCAGGAACAGCCTGGTCAAGAAGAAGAGTTCATCGATATCGTGGCACATTATTTTAACTGGTAAATTAACCCTCTTTTTCCCTTGTATAAACTGAAACGAACGCTTTTGAATGCATCATGCTGCAATTCTTGAGCCTTGCCTTTTGTATTCTTGAAGGAAAAGACTATTTTTATGTGAATCTGCAAGTTCTCTTTGTTAACATGTATGTCATCTCCTAAGAAGCTAGAAACTCTAATAAGAAGCATTATGTGATTTCTAGGCTTTGTGTTTCTCCCTGCCACGATTCAAGTAGATCTTATAAAAATCTGGAGCATCACCTGGCTAGGTGGAGATACTAACAGAAGCGAAGAAGCAAGGCACGAGATTATCCGCTTGGATACGACTCCGTGCTTGCTCACTGGCGCTTCCTCATTCAGCGAGCATCTGACGACTTTGTGGCCAGCGGAGCTACATTTTCTCCTGTCAGCACAAAATCACCATGAGAGGAAACGAGAGCTGAATACCGGTATGGTTTACTGCAGATTTCAATTGTCTTCTTGCTGTTCTCACTTACATCACCAGCATTGTGTCCAGATTAGGAGTCACAATGATAGTCACAGATTGGGTGTTTTAAGCTTACTGGCATTTTTACTATAACCCAATCAAACAGAATCTGATTTATCATCGAAACGGAACAGTACCCAAACACGCTCCAGATTATAACAAAATCTAACTCTTGGTCTCCCCTCTTCGTTCTGATCAAAATTGCTCAGACCGCACCCTGAAGTATTCGCAGCACGGTACCAAAGAAACCGTAGTTAAGCAAGTTGCTGCTCCAGTACCTACCTGGAGCTGGGGGAGCAAGCTGGACTTGAGGACACAAGCGAGGATCCCAGCAGCACGAGAACCATTCCTGGGGGTGGGTCTCTCCTCCTCCTCCTCCAAGTTTCAGGCCGACGAGGTCGCTTTCTTAGATTTTTCTATTATCAGTGGTCATTGGAGTTGCGGTTTCCATGGTGCGGCCGCGGCATGGCGGCTCCTCCTCTCTCTCTCTCTGCTGCTGGCCGCCGATGAACCCGGGAGCGGGAGAGGAGCGCATCCAGCGCCATCCAATGGGAGGAGCACACGTCTGAATGGCCCTACCCCCCTCCGAACTTCTCTGCCCTTATCTGAACTTTTGCAACACGGAGGCCCAGGGATAGACAGTTTGAAGTGAAGCCCATAAGACAAGCAGCCTGGTTCGTCGTCTTCCCTACTCGAACTCGTCTGCATGCTGATCAGTGCAAAGGTCCTCACAATTTCTCATATTTTCTTGAGGTATGGGCCTACTTTTCTGGGCTTTAGAAGGCCCGGGAGAGGTCGAAGCCCGTGCTGTACACACCTCCATCCCTAAGTCCTAACCCACACTCGTCAGCGACTCGAGGCGCGACGGAGGGGACGGCCATGGCTTCGCCGGAGCTCGCCGGCGGCGACGGCAGCTACGACTTCCACCTCCGCTCCCTCTCCTCCGCGTCCCGGGACTCCGCTTCGGCCGCCGACCCCGCCTCCGACCCCAACCTCCTCCAGTCCGTAAGCGCATCTCCTCCCCTGTTGGCCGGTATCATGGACACGGCCGTGCGGTACGTGTGCGTCGCGTATGCTGATTCGTACGCCTCTCCCGCGTAGGTGAGGAGGGTGTGCGAGATGTGCGGAGAGGCCAGGGAGGCGAGGGACGAGATGGTGGCGCGGGCGTTCCCGGTGATGGGCAAGCTCTTCCAGCGCTGCGCCGCGGCTCCAACGCAGTCTGTGGTCTCCACCGGCGTGATGCTTCTTGTAAGAAATTCTTCGGTTTACTGACCTGAATCCTTCCCACAATTTTGGGCTGCGAAGTTTTTTTTTCCTTGCATTTGATGTAGAAAGGCTCAGCTGTCTGAAACTATGGTCCTTTTGGGTAGAATTGTACTTCTACGCTACAAGTTTATTGAAAACTATCAGTGTCGTGAGAATTTATAGGCTCTAAGAGAGACTGTATTCCAGCGTTAAGCTTATGGTATATGTACTTACTACCCGATCCACCACCAAAAGCAAAAAAAAAACATTTCGTCTACAGTCATTAGTGAACAAAACCATTAAACTAATTACACTTGTAATATTTCCTCGTGCAGAAAGTTTAGGCATACTAATAGAGAGGTGGTTAATGAGATCCATATGTTTCCTACCCAGACCATTCTGCAGTTCTTCCTGGACTTTGGAGAGGCAGTCCTGCATGATGCTGATGGAAGCTTGAAAACCTTCTTCCGCTCTTGCTTAAGTAGGTAATATTGTTTTCTAAGTTTTTCCCATGACTTATATGCCATGGTTGGATTTCTTTCACAAGTTCTTAAAAGCACTCAAAAATTTCTTTCTCGGTGTAATAGGGAGTTTGCAGATCCTGTTGTTGCAGAACGTACACTTGAATTCATTATAGCAAACAAGAAAAAGATCTTGAGCTCTTTCCCCACCTTGATTCCACAGGTGCCATACACATGAAACTATTACTCATTCAGATCTGGCAATTACACATGCAGTTCTGCATTAGACGCTTTGACATATATATCTCTTCTCTTTGATTTTGTGCAAATTTCTACCATGTTAATATATATGGCATTGCTTGTGTCATGTTATGTATATGCAGTTCTATCCATTGCTATTGAAGTTAATTGCATCAAATGGTGAGAGGTATGTCCTCCTAATTGCTTGACAACTTCTAAAAGGTCCAGTATACCTGTTTCCTTCAAATGGCTTGCGACTGGTAGCTTAAATATTTGATTGATGTACTAGATTGGAGAAGAAATTTTCAGAAGTGCTTCCATTAATGATGTCTCCAGGATCATTTCTTCCTCTCTTCTTGTCTCTTATGGATTTGCCAAGTAAGCCTCAGGATTTCTATGAGTTTATTATATATAAGGTGCACAATTTTGGCAGATAATTAGCTTTCTTGAGCTAGCTACATGATAACGCTATTAAACATTTGTTTCTGCTCATGAGGGGCAAATTCCTTGTAAGTTGTAACAGGAGAGATTTGCTTAACATATATAACATGCTCTCATGACATAATCCCTGCTGTTCTTGGTTAATGTATCAAAATTTATTCTTACTTTCATAATGATCATTTTTATACATGAGCTATGCTATCTAGTTGTTGGAAATTAATCATGATTGGGTGTCACCAAGTTTGCTGGCTTGATTTCTTCAACTATGTTATTTCAACCATGCATTGTCCTCTTTTATTATGTAGGGAACTGAAATTATTTATAGGAACTGAAATTATTTATACTTTGTTCTTTCTCATTCGTTACTTGAACATTATACAGTGTTGGTGGTGGCATTGGAAAAGGTGGAAAAAAGTTCGGGAACTCTCATCGGTAGTAGTATAGCTACAATCCAGAAGAGTGCGGCTCCTGAGGTTATCTTTAGAGTGATTTGATCTGGAAGCTATGGATGAAATATCAAATTCTAAACTGGTTAGTACCTAAGACTATATTGAGTATTTTCTTTTTCTATATGATGCAGATGCTCCTTGCACTTATGGATGAGGCATATACCGGTTCTGCAATTGAAGATCCTAGCGGTAACTCAGGTTCTGATGATAGTAGTCCTCTAGACCTTGCTGACCCTATGTTCCTTGACCTTCTAAAAGATGAGAATGATGGCATTGCTGTGAGTAGTTTCTCCAGTACAATATTGTATGTTTTTATAGATTTTCCTCTAATTCTCAGTTACAATCTTACCTTTTTTCCTTTTGTTCACCTCAGGCAAAACATTGGATATCCCCCACGATATCCTCAACATTACAAGCTGCAGCAAACAGCCCCCCCTCAGACAGATTAAAACAGTCACTTAAAATGGCACCTAGCTTTCTTACTTTGTATTTTGTAACAGCATTGCGGGACGTCAATGACTGTAGGTTGCCTATCTTTTTTTTGTTGTTATACATGCTAATGTATTGTTGACTGACAGTTTATATTTGTTGATCCAGCCCTTTTGTGTGCTCTGATTCCAGTAGTTATGTCAAGATATGCTGCAATGTTCCCAGACAAGGCATTCTCCTTTGAGGTAGGCAAACCTTTTTTTTGAAATGTCCTAGTATCTTCTGAGCGTCACTGATGCCCTGTCATTAGAAATTGCTAGGCGAGGTATTTTTCACGATAAAGAATTTTTTATGTTTCCCATATCTCGGTTTGCTTTGTCTAACCAAAGTAATTTACTGCATCAGCCATAAAATTTTTTGTGACCAGTTAAGGATTGACATGGAATCCCAAGCCAAAATTGAAGGGCTTGCCCATATACTTGGGACTACAACTGTTGCATTTTCATGGAATGTACTTACTCTCATTGCCATCCTAAATGTCTAAGATGCATCAAATATCTATTGATGGAGCAGTGATATGTCAAGTCCATCTTTAAGTTGAAGTATATTGGATGAGGAAATTGAAAAAAAAGTGCAGGCATAGTTTTTTTCCAGCATGGTACTGTAGCAACTTGCTAATGTAGTGGCGGCTAGGTTTAGGTTTCTGAGTCAGTCTCCTGTATAAAGAGGGCAAGCGTGTACTTTAGGGTCAAGCAGAAAAGAAGAAATCATTGGTAGGTCAGGGCCTCTGGAAGGAGGATGATTTGTGGAGTTTCTTCCTGCTAGGTCTAACCAATCTATAGCAAGGCTTTTGGATATTTTGCTTACATGAGTAACATGATTTGTGCTAGTTCCATGATATATTCAGATTTAAGTCACAATTTTTCTTTGATTTAACATTTTTCTAGGTGAGGAAAAGGCTATCAGATTTCATATTGGCTGCATTTCAGCGCTCCCCTGACATCATTGCAGTATTAAAGGTACTGGGCGTGAGTTATAATGATTTAATTCTTAATACGCATACATGTCAGAACTCTGAAATTAATAGAGTAATAGACCGTGTTTGAGAACTTTGATATGGCAAGGGAAAAGTTCTTTGAACCCTTTCTTTATATGAAGGATTTTATCAATAATTTTGCATAATAATTTGGACCATTCTGCAGAAGCCTATTACTGACAGACTTGGGGAGGCTCATGACAGTCCTGCAAAGGCATGTTATATGTTCCAAGTTCTTAAACTTAATTTCAATCTCACTATGCTACTGGAATCGCTACACCATTACCTGTTCTTGTCCTTGTGCTCTTAAATACATGTTCTCTTTTCCTCCTGGACTTAATTTTTTTGAAGAATTTGGTTCATGCAGACAGAATTAGCACTGCACTTGTGCTGGGCCATTGGTGAGCATGGAGCTGGAGGAATAAATCGCAAAGATGTGGCTCGTGAACTATTTGAAAATTTGGAGTTGCTATTGTATGAAAACCTGGCAACTAGGTGAGACCTCAGTCTACTTGCATTGTTTCTTACACTTGGCGTCACACATGACTAAATTACTTTGTATCTTGTCCTCAAGTCGTTTGGGACTCAGCCAGGAAGCAGGATTTGATTCTATGGGTGCATCTTCCAGAAAGTCATCACAAGCTAGGCTCCTCTGCTTTGTGGTAACTGCCATTGCAAAACTCGCAACATGCCATAGTGAGTTGCTTCCAAGAGCACGTGTATCATTGTCCAAGGTACTGATCAGTGTTAAATGTGTTAGCATAATGTATTATAGAGCTTGTGGCTTCTCTCAAAAGGAGCATCTTTGCCTGTTTAATTCCCTGCAGGTCGCTCGTTCCCCAACCTCAGACAGGAGAGTCTGGCAACGTGCCTGCGACTATTTAGGCCTCATGAATGAACCAGCCATCTGTTTATCTGTACTAGGACCATCCACCGCCCGAGGAAATGGTCCTGGTATCGTGAACTGGAGTGAAGGAGAAACTAAGATGGTAGCTCATGCTCCGTTTTACCTTTTAGCCGAGCAAAAGGGTAAATCTTCTATCAACCCTTTAATGATTACTGTAGACTACGCATCAAGAATTGATCTTGCACTTTTAGTGTATAGGGTAAAACCTAAATGGTAAATAACACTCCATTGATCCATTCCGAACTGTTTACATTTGCCTCCAAGTATCTGATCGAGAGGTATAATGCGAATAAGCAAGAGGAAGGCTCGCAAAAAATTCTCATATATTTCAGCACTGGCTATGCCCTTATTATAATGTATTTTCATCTCATATGTGGTATTTATTGGTAAGACTGTACTATTGTATTAAGGAGAATACAAAAGTTGCAATCTGAAAACTCACGTGTTACAGGTCCACCGTTCCATGATTTTTCATTTGCCGACCTCCTTCCCACGGAATGAGAGAATACCTTCTTGAGGACCATGGGCTGGCGCATATATTTCAATAGCGGATGCTGAAGATCCTATGTTCACTTGTTTGTTCATCCAGAGCTGCTTTCACAATTCAATACTGTTTAGTTACATGGATTTTGCGAGGCAATTCTGAAGCACTCGAATTATGGAGTGGTACATCTTACGAGGGGGGCTAATGTTGTAATGTCATCTGACTCTGTACATCCTATAAATGTACAATTCTGACTTTATATGATATGCCTCAAACATAAGGCAATAATTTATCATAAGAAATAAAGTGGTGGCATGGCCACGGATGCAACATGTTAATTACTTCCTCCGTTGACGTTGGTTAGTTCAAAATTAAACTAACCAGCGAAACAAAGAGAGTACTCATTATAGCATATTCAGACAGACGGCTGATTTTTCTCAGTAACTCTACAACCAAATAAACTGAGATTGAAGGAGCAAGAAAGCAACAATGAAAGTATAATTTAACCCAACGGGACACAATCCTCTATCCTGACACTCTTACAGGATACTGGAAAGACCAAACAACAGTAACAACAGCACAAAGTACAGACTAAATTACGGTTTTACTCCACAAGACGAGAGCCAACCGAGAGGCCAACATGACCAGGAAGTCAATACCCGAACCAACCGACCTTGCATAGTGGTGATGCATTTTGCAAAAAACTGAATCACATCATGAAATTTCTGATTTTTTGCGAAAATGCAAAAAAAACCCAAATCACGAGCACCACATGGCAAGGAGAGTTTGAGGTGCGTTTCTGACTTCCCACGGATGAAAGCTCCAAAATTTGCAGCTCCTGCAAATTTGCCGACCAAATGCATCAGAATTACAGAATTTCGCACGAGTGATCTTGCAAGATGTAGGCGTGAGATGCTTACCTGCATGCATGAGAACATTTCTCGATTCAACAAATCTACCGAGGATTGCCTTCGCCGGAGACTGCCGCCTTGATGCGCTCCACGGTACATGCGATGAGGCTGTTCACCGTCGACACCGACCCCAGCGAGAGCTTGGCAGTGGGGACGGAGTCAACCAGTATTTGGAACGCCACTGTCACGAGCGACCCTCCCGTGCCAACGCCACCCTCGGCTTGCATGTTGCCGCCGGCCGGGCCGTCAGGCAGGATGGCAAAGCCCGACGGCAGTAGCGCTACATAGTTGGGGTCGCCGCCATTGAGCACTACATTCATGGCCACCACATCCACCGGCGCGTAGATGACGTAGGAGCCTGACGTGTCAGTGCAGCTCTCTTGCAGGATCAGCATGTTGCTTTGATTTGAGTTGGTGCTCTACGACGCAATCAACAACATGATCAACACGATATCGCATGTGATCACAAGCTATCAAATTTAGCCAATTTTCTGTTCTTACATTGACTCGAAGAAGTGAAACGCAGTTCCCATGATCACGACCATTGGCGATGTGAGCCATTTCTTGAACGACTCCGCCATTGGAGAGGATGTCCCACTGTTGAAGAAAGTGTTATCTTAGTGTGCGTATGTAACTATGCATGTGGGTGCATTCTATCGTAAGAGTGTACGGTGAATGCTTGCCTCATTGCGAGAGCTCTCGTCACGGAGGAAGTCGAACACGTGCTTGGGTCGGACAGGGAGCCAGAAGGAAGTAGCGGCATTGAGGACGATGCCCGGCGGCCTGCCTGGGTCGTCAACGCTCTTCCTGGTCATGACACGGACATCCTCCGCGCCACTGCCGGACAGAGTGGTCCACTGGTGTGCGGCAGAGGCCGTCACGCCACCGCAGAAGCTCATCACCATCCTCTCCGCCAGCTTCAGCATGCTCTTCCTACCTTCAGTGCTTGTAATCACTACGATAAAAAATTCATGAGCTTCGTAATCCTTGATAAGTTGGAAGGAGCATATAGTGTTGGTTCAGAGCATGTTGTGAGCGTCGGGCTAAGCTCTTACCGCCGATGTCACTGGTCGGAATATTGTTTGCCATGACGCTGGCGAGGCGCTCACATTGCCTATCCAACGTCCCAACCCAACGCCTTGCACCGAAGGCGAGCCCAGAGTTCACCAGCAGCTTGTAGATGTTATGCACCGACTTGTCGTCCACCTCCACGTGTTCCACCCAGGTGACCTGATGCACGGATAATATAAAACCTATGATATATAAGCCTCTCAAAGACTCAAACATATGAAGCACTATATCATCAATTCTGATCCAAGCAGAATGTGACAAATTTGATCACGTACCTTTGAGTAGCCATTGGGCATTTCTTGGATTAGGCAGCCTGATGGTCTGCGCCGACACTTGAGAACTGAACTGGGGAGCAGGCTGTCCAGCGAGACGTCGACGACGGCCCATGTCCCATCAGAATTCTGCTTACAGTACCTCACGAAGTAACTCTCCCTTGTAGGAACCAGTGGGGACGGCACCTGGAACTCCACAAACATCTGCAAAGAGGAAAAATGGCTAATATCAGTGATGAACAGATGACCGATCGAATCATGGTAATCAGACGTACGCTTCAGTCGTCACTGAACGCTACAACTTCAGAGAGCACGTACTAATTGCAATGCACCATTGTAGTTCCCTGCCACGCCGGTGGACAGGACCTCCAGAGTCGCCGCTCTTGACACAATGCTTGAGAACACCGTTGCATATTGATTCTGAAGCAGAATTCCATTCAATGCAGCAGAACAAACAATCAGAATCCCCTTATAATTCAAGCAAGGATGAGGCAATGCGTTTCACCGACAAGTGCAGTGCACTCATGTTACCACGTCCATGAGGATCTCGACGAGGCTGGCATGGGTCATGATGACGACCGCACTGTCGCGGGACGCCTCAGACTTGAGCCCGTACTGCTTCGGGCCGAGCCCACCGGGGAACATGCGAGCGTACTCCTCTTCGTTCAGCGTCGCCGCGCGGCAGTCCAGCCCCGGCGCGTTCCAGAGCGGCTCGTCCAGCTGCGCCATGCGCACAAGCTCCTCCAAGGCCGCGACGGCCAGCTGCTCCACGATCATGGGCTTGTCGGCTTCTGACTGCACCGCGCCCCGCAGCAGGTCCCCGGCGGCAAAGCCACCGAAGATGTCGGCGGCTCCGACACTGCACGCGGCGCCCGTGCCGAGGCCCGGAGGCGAGGCCCCGGCGCGCAGAGGGCTGGACAGCACGGGGAAGGACACCGTGGGCTTGCCCACGTACTTCGCCGCGATCGCCGAGATCCCGTCGACCTCCTCGCGCAGGCGCGCGTTCTCGACGCGGAGGTGGTGCTCGTCGAAGGACATCTCGCCGAGCGCGGCCGGGCCGCCGCAGTTGGGGCAGGACGACGCGCTGCTCAGCGCCTCCTTGTACCGCATGTTCTCGGTGCGCAGCTCCTCGTTCTCCGCGCGCAGCTGCGAGTTCTCCTGCCGCTCGTGCTGGTTCTGCAGTTGTCCGTACACAAGACACAAGCACACCATTCCATAAAAAGTCCATCACAAATTCAGATCTACTCTCTGCATGCATACGAACGACTACTACACTAATCCTAATGTCTACACATCGAAATAGGCTCTGATTGATTGATAGTTAGGCGCATGATCACCTCGATCAGCATATATTGGTCAGAAAGATGAACAGCTAGCGCTGTAAACATATGCCAGGTGGGGTCCGTTTGACTATGGCGAACGCAGTGCTGCCATGCATGGCCTGGGTCTGTCACACATTTGGCAGTGTGCATGCAGAAGAGGACGTGTGGGTGTACATGTGGGCAAGGTTTGTCCAGTTATAGTAATAGGCCATGAATGCAGTCTGTCAGAGGCTAGGTCAGAAGCTTAAATGAACTGGTTGCGACGACGCCGGTGCATCGCCTCGCCTCGTCTGCTTTCCAGCCCACCAAGCTTTTGTTCAGAACTCCAGGTTCAGTTTCAAAAGTTTAATTTTCTACAGAAAAGATCAGGAAGAACATGGCTGCAGACTAGTGTATTTATTTGAATTTGAGGATCTTTTTTATAGCCATTATATTGCTTGTTAGTACTACGTACCTTCGTTTGCGTGCGCTTGTTCTGGAACCAGAACTTGACTTGAAGCGGCTCCAGCCCGAGTTCCCGGCTCAGCTCCTTGCGCTGCTTGTCGTCAGGGTGTGGGCATTCCTTGAAGAAGCTGGCCATTAAAGTATTTCTGCGTGATCAAATAATTCTTCCAAACAATATGGAATGATATAGAAAGTTCAGTGTTCTTGAATGTGCTGTTTCTTTCTCGCCGTATGTTTTTCAGTAGAGCAAAAGAACAAAAACGGTTTGGGTCAACGTTACACAATACTACAAAATATGACGAGCAAGACTCTACGAAAGGTATATGACATCAGTGTGAGTGATTGCTAGTAGCTGTTCAGTGAGTAGAGCAACAACATTTTATGCACTTTTAATAATCACTATATTGATACCATTCAAGGAAAATCAAGAACCAGCAAACGTTCCACGAAAAGCTAGCGCTATATATGCAGAATAAAGGCAGTTAACAAGAAGCGTTAGAATTATTACGCTTCCAGCTCCTGGATCTGGTGCTGGGTGTGGCGGTGGTAGCGCTTCTTCTTGTTCGGCCGCTGGTCGGGGTCGTCGTCCACAGAGACGCCGTCCACGTCCTCGCTGCCGGACATGCTCTCGAACTCGTCGCCGGGAGGGTCCGACGCCCGGCCGCGGACCATGTCGTCGCCGCTCTCCGCCGTCGCCGTCGGGATCTGGTCCAGCAGATGCTGCTGCTGCAGGGCCTGCTGAAGCTGCTGGTTATCCAACAAGTTTGCCTGCGATTATGGAAAGGGGAAAACTTAGCTAGACATGCGGAGAAGGTTTAGGGACGAATTAAAAAAAAACGCTGTGTGCACGCAAACACATTTTCTGACAGTAACAAGTAATCCGGGAATGGAATGGAAGAGTTGATTCACAATGAATCGGGAAGGCGGATGAGGTGGAGGTGGAGCAACTTTTTCTTCCATGATTTCGGACTAGCTAGGAGATGTGAAAGCAAGCAAGCTTGCAGATCAGGGGAGCAAGAAAGACCCAGAGAGCGGGAAGAGCAAGCAACAGCAACCTGTTGAGGTCGATCTCTGCTCCATGTGTACGTATGCGGAAGATGATGTAGCAGGTGATCCCTTCCCCTCTCCATGGTGCTACTAGCCCCTTCGTCTCATCTCACCCCTTTTATATAGGGCCAAGTCTTAACGAAATGGGGCTCAGGTTCTCTGATGGCCTAATCTATTCTGTGAACAGCAGCCAACTAAGTACTGGAGAGTCTAACCTCTCTCTCTCTCTCGCTCTCTCTCTCTCTCTGGCCTGCCTGCCTGAAAATTTTCAGTTTCCAAGAAAAAGTTTCAAATCCTTGCAGGATCAGTACATGCATATTGCATACATGGCCCTTCCGTTCTACCAAAACTGAACCTCAAGTCGAAAGAAGACATTTTTTGGCCGCAAATAACCAAAAAGAAAACAGCAAGTGAAAGCTTTTGATCTTTGCAGATAAAAAGAGATTCAAAGGCACATCATTCGAATTTCAATCTCACTCCGCTCAAACGGAAGTAGCAGAACCACTAAATTACCTGACCGAGCGACAGTGCCGACGAGGAGGACCCGTGCGCCGCAACGCCGTTCCGGCCGATCGTCGACGGCATGTGCCTCGCTGGGACCATCATTGTAGTCGTAGCACTTCTCAAACCCTAATCCTTGCCTCTTCTCCTCCTTCCATGCATTTTGTGCCAGATGCATACGAGTACCGCGCGCCTTCACAGTCAAATGAACAGGTGGTGCTAATCCTATCCTGTATATATAGAGATGTCTTGCCTGCCAAGTGACAGCACATCAAAGAGCAGATCTAGGACAAGCTAACCCTCAAGGAAAAACTCCACTCTGAGACTGCCAGTGAGATCGAAGAGAAGAACTATATATATATGCGTCTTTGCAAGAATTAATAGGACTCTGACCTCTCTCTATGTCGACCTCTGCAAAGTTGTAGCTCTCACGACGGTGCTGTACCGCGTGCAGCGGCTTGCGAGCTCGGAAGGGTAGCTAGGTAGCAGGCGGTGGCGAGAAGGAGAAGCTAAGCAGCCATGGAAGGAGAGGCGAGGAAGGAAGAAGGCGAAGGGGAGAAGAAAGGGGAACGCAGGTGGAAGAGAGGAGAGGAGTAATTGCTTGCGAGTGCTGGGATGATGCAATCCGCATTTATTGAGAAGGCGTATCGTAAATGCTACGGGAGAGAGAGACGGGGGCCATGATTTAAAAAACATTATTTTTCTCAGTATGGCACGTCTTTTATCAGAAGAGTACGAGGATAAATGCGTATACACATGCACGCCAAATATATAACTATTTTGGAGCAGCCGAGGAAACAAAAAACAACAAGTCCAGATGTTTTTGGACCAGATAACCGGCTTAATTATTGAGTGATGGAGAGGGAAGGAGCGTAATTCAATTCTGGACAAGGATAAGGACAAAATGTTAAAGCATTGCTCCAGTATATCGTTGACTCGCCAGTTAATTCAGAACGGAGGGAGTATGTGATAGGATGAAGCCCGTGAAATTTGGGGCACTCAGGCTGCTCGCAGCGCAGCCCGCTACCTGCGCCGCGCCGCCAAATGCAGCGGCTGCCGCGGTAGCGGGTGCTCGCAGCGGGCACCGCTACAGCCCCTGTAAAACAGCGATGCGCACAGTGTTACGGGAAATACAGCGCTGGCATGTAGCGTCGGGAAGAGAAGAGAGAGAATGAAAGAGAGGAAGAAGAAAGGAAAGAAAAAAGAGAAGGAAAAAAGGAAAAATAGAAAGGAAAAAAAAGAAAGGGGAGGAAAAGTGAAAAGGAAAGGGAAAAAGAAAAAAAAAAGAAGAGAGAGAAATGTGAAAAAGAGAAAAATAAGAAGAAAAGAGGATGAAACTAAAAAAAGTTGATGACTTTTTATAGGTTGTAAATATAATCTTATTAACATAAATTTAGTTATACAAAATAATATAAAATATGAGTTAGTTGTGTTATATAATATAAAATAATATATAGAGGTTTGATTTAGAGGTGAACGAGTGCAGAGAATTGGACTGTAAATATAGTAATCTTTTAAGTTGACTGTAAAAGACTAAAAATATTCTTATAGAGATCCGATATAGAGGTCCACGAGTGCGAAGAGGCTCAGAGCGGGCCGCTTCATTTCCACACTCCCAGGTCCGGCCCTGGATCTGCTGCTGCTCGCATCGGCTTCTCTTCTTCATCGCAACTCGAGGACGCTGCTGCCGCCGCCTGCCAGCCAGTTAGGATGGGGGGCTCACAGTAGCTGTCACGATTGCTTCAAACTTCGGGCACGAGTGCATGGACCCAAACACGCCCTCCCTCCCTGACCTAACCAGCTGAAGAACAAGACAAGCGCACATTTACAATGTAGGGCCTGGGACAGCTGCACCCATCAAATTCAAATTCGAGGTCCTTGTTTAGATGTTCCTTCCCTGCAAAACAAAATTTGAAGAAGAAAAAAATGAGTGTTCACTATTCAGGCCCCCTGTCATTTGTGAGGGGGTCAACTGCTACCTCCTCAACTACGATGGTTTGGTGCTTAGCGTACCTCAGTAATCGGGTTCCAATTTCAAGCATTGTAGGGGGTATTTCATCCATGCTTTCATTTCACTTGTATTGGAAATAGGAAATGAAACTGCCCATTGAGAATAGGATACTCCCAATAAGTTGCCACATAGGCAAATCTGATGACATGACAACAGTTCATCAACAGAGAGAGGGAAGAGATTTTATATAGAGAAACTAGGTGTACACGAATGCTAAAACTTTAAATTGCCATTGGAGAGAGAAGAGTTTTATTTTATCCTATAACCAACCAATAGCACAAAATAAAACTAGATACAGTGAAGCACTAAAAACGAAACTATGATTCAAGGGGGAAGTTTCATTTATGATTTCAGAAAAAAAAAGATAGTGATGTGGCACTCTTGGAACAATAAAAGAACCATTGGGACTGGCCTTACCGAGAACAGAATTGCAAGGTGCTATATGCTTAGTTGTCGGTTTATGCGTTGAGAAGTCATTGCTGGAGTCTTGCTCTGAATATTCGGGTCTTCATTCCCCTTACTCTTGTTCAGTGCGGCCGGGCTGCCTCCTTCAGTCCATCTCCACCGCACTCCAATGCCTTCTCTTGGATTGAAGTTCCATGGATAAGTAGTATTTTCTACATGTCCTTCATGAGTCATAACTTTATTTGTCAATCTTTCCTTTATTTGAATGAAAACCTATACAGCGAGTCCTGCAATTTTAAAATAAAAATGGAAATTCCCAGGAGAGCAATTGCTACGTGTGTGGTAGCCTCGGTATGCCCAGTCTTATTGATAGAGAAGCCTTTAGCTAACCCTAGCATTACAGCACAATGATGGTGAGATCTATCGTTGCTGAGCAACCAACTTGATCCAATGGATAAATATTTCCCATCAAGCATTGAAATACTCAATGATGAAGGAGAACAATAAATTTAGAAAGTGAAACTATACCTTTTCTCCATGCTATCAGGACACCGCGATGTCTTTCTTTCCATATGGTTATCCCATGGATGTAGTGCATGACAACTGACAAGTAGCTCCTAATTATCGGGTACACGTCCTTATCTCCTTGGTTGAAAATGGGCTAGAACATAAGATGTGGCTGCATTCCCCGACTGCATCACTGTCATGGAACACATACCTAGGAATTTTTAATCCTAATTTCAGCTTAACAGTTCTCTCTTACTTTGAGTACGAATTTTTATCTATAAGTCAGCATCACAGTTAATACACACTATAGATATGGTTTGTGGTAAACATTGCAAAAACTACCATTGCATAAAGTTAACACCTAGGTATGTTGAATGGACTTTTCCTTAAATACCATGTGACATTTAAACACCTTTTTAATGTTGTCCTCTTACCATGGATGCCAGCTATGATTAGATAACAAGCATGCATAGCCACCTAAATCGCCTATATTTAAACTTGTATCATAAAAATCCCACTTCAGAATTGATGTGAAATTCAATTGATTGTAGTTCTGGTTGAAGCAGAATGTTGGTTGCAGTTTGTTCTGTAAATTCGGTGCCCCCCCCCCAAAAAAAAGAATGGTACTGACATGGTTCCTGCAGTTATTATATATGGCCTAGAGAGAACGTACTGGGCAGCGACACATTATGGCTTCTGCCCCGTGTCTCACTCCTAGACTTTTGAGGGATCAAGCACTTCACTACACCTTTTGGCATTAGTATGTGTATTAATGAGGCCATCTCTGTGTGCAAGCGTTATTTACTCCTTTGAGGAATGGTATAGGATTCCAAGCATGCATGCGATTAAATGTTTGGTGTATCAGTCAAAGAAAGCAAGACTTTAAAGAGAATCCTAACAAAAGGCACGCATGGTGAACACATCACTTGACAATATTTATAAGGGTTGTGCCCATGATTGTTTTCTTAAGCACAAACAGCGAAATGTTTCCCCTTTTAGGTCATCGTTTAAAGCTAAATCTACATGACACTTGAATACTAGCATACACTTGTTTTAATACCATAATAAATATAATCTAGGCATCAATGTCATATCCTTCTACTTCATTATTGAATTAATTAAACGACCACATTAATTCAAACACTGTTTCAACTTTCCAAATGAAAGCTAAGATGCGATTTGTGAATGAATTCACATGTATATCAGCACCAGCAATGGCCAGTGAATCCTTTCCAAGTTCATAGCCGCCGCCCCCCCCCCCCCCCTCTCCTCTGATTGCAAGCAGGTACAGTTATGCAAATGACAAGCTCATACACATGAAATTACAACTAATCAGAATTTCAGTTGCAGAAGTTAGATTGGGAAGGAAAATCAATGCAGTGCTAACCTGCTACCTAAAACTTGTTCAGTGTTTACATTTTGATATCGGGGCTTCCTTTTCAGTACAAATGAATCATCTCTTTCAAAAATCAAACATGATCAAGATTCAAGTCCTGCAAAGAACAGTAACAAGAAAAATACTTACAGCATAAGAACAACATGCATTTATGTAATATTGGTGGATCGGTGCTGTCCTGAGAGGTGGCTTTATGCCTTGTCTTGAATAGTGGGCCAGCTACCTCCAGAACGGGGTCAGAGTGCTCCTCAATGGTCCCTAAAGACTATTTCTGCTGCACTCACTGCCTTCTTGTTACAGCCTGCACCAGACCACCAGTGTTGTACGAGAGTTTAACACAGGACAGCTTAGTTTATCGAATGCATACGTCAGATGACTTGTGTTACAATCAGGACAGCCAATCCTTGATCACATACATAAGCAAATAGTTTCAGATGGATATTGAAAGAAATGCATCAGCAATATTTACTCTTTGCAAGACTTATCTTTGTTATTTTAGGTTTCTCTTCTTTAAGTTTCTATAGAAACTAAGGTACTCATCTAGTGGCTTAGAAAGAGAAACATGATCAGAATAAGGAAATCATAAAGCCTGGAGTTATTTACATATTATACAAGGATAATCTGTCCAGAACTATAAATAACAGGTGGTATTGATTGCAGTTCATAGCATGAAAAAGATCACAAAAGATACTTTCATTGAGTTATATGATTCTTGGCACTGGTTTGCAACAGATTCCTCAGTCCAACCTCTTAGGAGAAACACCTCTGCTTCTTTTATGAACCCTTGCTCATACTATGCTTCACAAAGGTTATTAAGACAACTACATACATAGGATTATATTATCATCTTATTTGCAATATATTTCAAGAAAAAAGGTAGGACTTTTGGCAATGCAATGTCCTGAACAACATACTATAGATTGACCTGAAACAGCATGTTACATAATACAGAACACATAAACTTCATATCAACTGGTGGCAGACAGAGGGTCATATATGTTTATGAAACTCGACCAAGCCAACATACTTAAGCAAGGACATATGTGACCTTCTTTCATGAACACTATAGCTTAGAATCTGTTTCAGCACACATGAACAGTGGGAGATCGAAAAATTAAATACACATTGTGAAAGTATGAAATAACGCTATCATGGGACCATCTTTTCAAGGATTACAATATTTACATGCCAATTCGCCATACAATACGGACAAGAGCAAAGACTTTTAGTCCCAAGCAAGTCGGAGTAGGTTAGAAATGAAAACCACAAGAACCAGCAAGAAAAGTAAAAGGAAAGTAAAAGGAAAGTAAAAGAAAACATAAACAAACGTAATAGGAAATGTAATTGTAAATTTCAGGCTAAATGTGTTAGAGAGAAAATTGCAGGCTAAATTCAATGGTTAGAGCAGGGATATACCTTAAGTGATGGATAAGGTATAAGAACAGTCATTCCTAGACCAGACATCAGTTACCTGACTCTGTACAAAGGTCTCCAAATTTGATCAACTCTCCGCCACTTCTACCTCAGCTAGATATGCAAGTCATATGAGGAAAACCAGCTGTACACTAGATAAGCAACAGAAGCTTCCATCACCAAGTGCCGCAAACGAGTGGATAGGCTTGGGCCGAGAAGGGATCTGATGGGTCGAGCTGGTTTGGTTTACTACTCCGGCCGGGAAGCTAGCTACTTGCCGTGGCCGCATAGTCGGCCAGGTAGTATCACTCAGCATGATGATCTTGTGCTCACCAATCGAGATCAAGCATGGACGGAAAGGTGAAGTAGGTGAACTGGTGCTCTCGCTCGCTGGATGTGCGTATGATTGGCCAAAAGCCGATATACATTCCAACGGCACTGGCCAATGATAATACACTACTGACACCGTGTGTAGAATAAATACGCGCCTACTGTATAACAAAAGCCGTCGCAGACAGTAACCGTACAATATACTACTGCCACTGTGTGTAGAATATATGAATAGTTCTCCATTATTACAGACATATATAATACGCAACGAGAAGATTCTTAGATAGCCCACCCCCCCCCCCCCCCAAAAAAAAGAAAGATTCTTAGATAGGGATTTTTGAACTGTATGGCACTGACAAGACAGTTCATACTGATGTGCTACAGCGACTAGTCACATCTGTTACTTCTTCCCTGGAGCTATTTATTACGTGAGCTAGCTGAAGCGGGCATTCACTTCATATACAAGCTTCAGAAGGCTTACAGGGGCAGGGCTGTAGGCTGCTTCTTCTCCTACTGCTGCATACAGGCTCAGATCACAAATACACATACACATGGGGAACAACAAACCTCCCTCTTCATGCCTCAGTCCAGCAGCAACATCCATGTCAGCCGGCGAGAGCAGCTGGGCGACGCACATTGCCAACTTCCTGGCATCACCACCACGCGGCGGCGATGAGGACGTGGGTCAAGAAGCAGCAGCCTCCGACAGAAGCTTCCTCTCCTCCTCTGGCTTCTCTTCTTCCTCTTTCATCACGTCGGAGCTGATGTGCGACGATGACGAAGAGGAAGACGAGTGTTTACAGGATACTGCATGTTCTTCTGCAGCCGGCCCAAAGGTTAGAAAAAAAATTCTTAGTTTTAGCCCAAAGGTCGAACGGCAACATTACATTTTACATACCTCATCATCTAACAGAACCATGGTCTATCGTTGTTTTTCAGATAACTAGCATGGAAAACGTAGACATGAAGTCAAAGATAACCATGGATGCAAAAGAGTTCCAGCAGATAATGCCCCAGCTGGTATGTCTATGAAATAGTCTCTCTCTCTCTCTCTCTTTGTTTACGCAGATGCTGATCCAGTCCCCTTTGTGTTTACTTCTAGTAGTGTGCTTCTTGAATGTTGCAGGCCAAGAACTTTATTGATGTGGGTTCACGACAGCAGGCGACCAATGTACATCAAGAAGCGATCAATGGGCAGGCTGCAGTATACGAGTGTAATGAGCTAAGGAAGAAAGGGCTTTGCCTCGTCCCTATCTCCATGTTGATAGATTATCTAGGATGATTGCTTTTTTCATCTACTACCAGTGCTTAGTTTGATTGTATAATACAATTGTACTTCATATATATCGCGGTCTTCTGTCAGCTGAGAACATAATTCTATCAAGTTGTTAGCTTCTGATCGTACCACATTTTAAACAAGTATGTCACTACTGGAAAAAAAAACAACAAATAAGCAATGTGTGGTATTGTGCGTTGTGTGTGTAACGAATGCCAACCATTTATGCTACATCCACACATCTTACTGAAATGCAAGTGGTTACCCAGTAATTAGTTAGAACATAGCACCTTAATGCTAGGATGCGAGGTAAAATTATCAATTTAATATCTTCTCATTCGCAGTCCCTCTATCAGTCACATGGTTAGAGGATTCCCTTACAAGAAGCAAAAGCTGTTATACTGACCTCATGACAAAGGAAGCTCACATTTCTTTAGGGAGTGGATAGTACAAAAAAACCTACTTAATGAGTCAGAATAAGGGGCACCTAAAAAAAAGAAAGGGCAGCCCGGTGCATAATAAGGGGCACCTCTGGCTTCCAAAATACCAAGTCCTTATAAACCAAACAGAGTAAATTCATCTTCAGGGAATAAGCTCAGTTCAATAATTTATATACCTGCTGCAGAGGTTGCAACTAGCAACATAATTCCCTAGCAAAATAAGAATTTTGCATGTGCCATCACAATGATACGGCTGGGGTGGTTGATCTGTGTTAGCAAGACAGACGATAATCTCGACCTCACGTGAAGGTTCTGAGAAGTTTAGGTCTAATTCTTGCTTTATTCCTTTGATGAGGCCGGTATATGTACCCGGAAAGTACAGAAGGTTGTAACCGACTCAGAGACTAACAACTTCCTACTACAGAACCGACAATATCTCTAAGACTCTTATCTCTAACAGCAACCCAAACTCAACTCAAATAGCAAGCAATCCTAACAACTTATTTGACATGGACTCAGCCTGATGCCACATTTGGGTCAGGCTATTTACCCTTGTTTCTGCGCTAATAATGGAGGCCTACAAAACCGTCCATAACACACAAGGAGGCAGGTAGCATCGAGTGGACCTTGATTATGGGCGGTGTGATTAAGAATATTCTACGAAATTCTCCTAAATAGTTCAAAGCATTAGCATACTTAAGAATGGAATTGTCATGTATGTATTTCCCATCCCATTTATCTGATTCATATGAGCCTTCCCAATCCCAAAAAAAAGAAAAGAGCCTTCTTTTCAGTTGTAATGTGTATGTTAAGCTGAGAAAAAACTCCAACATTTTTGAGACGGCACTGACTGTTGAGCATGGTCCCTTGATTCTTTTCCTCTGCACTACTTCAGTTCTAAATCTTTTTTGTTTTTGAGCAATGAGCAGGAGCACTGCTCTTTCATTCTTTCATTTAAGAAGGGTGGAGAAGTTTTAAATCTCATTTCCAAATAAAATATGGAAACAAAGTGTAATCCTCAGTTTTTTTTGCAGACCACAATAAAAGACAGTCTCAATTACTACAGAGGATCGGAAAGATAGAATACAGGCATTGAATGGCACACTTCCATTCATTTGCGATCTGTCTGGGTACCTTAGGATGTCCATGACAACAACAGGTGGAGAACTGAACAAAAAGGTTCCAGCAGTCTATATCATGTGGCACTTCGTTGGGAGACATCAATGATAGAAATGTATCATCTAAGAATGAGGGAAAAAGAGGGAAAATGGAGAAAATACTAAGACTCAGAAATATGACTTTGCTTTGACTGAAAACATTATATCCAATACATATGTAAAGTTGGAAATTGCCTCAATGGCTAATAGCAGAGGCGACATTCAGCCAAATAGCAGGCCAGTACATGCGAGTACTGTTTATGGCAATCTGACTCTAAGAGCTGTTGAGGGTGAGCATCTGGCTGCAGACTGTTGACAATGTCGAACTGAAACGCAATGTCAATTCCAACTCTTCATTCACTAAAGCAAGGAGGGCACCTAAATGGCCTCAACCTGTTGGAGGTTAGCTACACCTCATCATTCATTGGATTTTAAAGTTAAAATATTCCGGGGGCAAAATAAAGTACAAAATGGAGAAAACGCTAAGCATCAGGATTGTATGTTTCCTATAGGTGAAAATGTACACAGCAACTAGTGGCAGGTTCCAGGATATTTGGCACAGGCTTGTTCTCTATCTGAGAAGAACATGCGGTTCAGTGTCAGATGATTACCTCTAATGGCTGGACTGGGATATAATATGGCAGTAGCAGCAAATTAATGGTAATTTGACCACGACAGATAAAGGAGTGGGCAGCTAAGTGCACACTGGTGACAATAAAAAACTGAAATGCTAATGTTAATTTCTACTCCACAGCCATCGTTCAGTGAAGCGAAGGGTCAGCTAAAATGCTGGCGTTCTTAGTTAAGTTGCAGTAGACCAAAATTATATCCCAGAGGAAAAAAAAATATGATATGCCACAGGACAGGCAAGACCGGAGGACAGGTTCAGCGAATGCAGGGTCGCCGTCGCCAAACCGACGGCATCGGAATCGGCAACAAGTGACTGCCGGCTGGCTGCAAAAGCGACAAGGAACTACTTTAGGTCGGACCAGCGAAAATCATGCGCGTAAACAAAAGAATTATCCCAGCAGATGGAACCTTCTGCCTTGTTTGGATCCTGATCCCTCCCGCAACTTGCCGGAACCTCGTTGTTGTGCGCCCTGTAGCGGGGAACGGAACGCATCGGCGGAGAGGATGGGGTCCGCGTGAGCTGATGCGGCGGCATGAGGATCCTACTGCCGCCGCGTCGCATCATCCATGGCTTGCTTTGGATCAAAGGTTATCCAATCCCAAATGCAAGATGTTAGTTTTGTATCCAGACGGCTTGGTCCCCGGGGCAATCTTTTAGGCCCGCGCGCCACCCATCACATGTGCTCGTCGATCTATCTACAGCTACAACCTACAAGGTCAGTAAGAGAAATGTACCAAGAAATCAGGATCGTCTCGTGAAGAAAATAATGTACCAAGAGAAGGGGGAAAGATAGAGGAGGAGAGGAAAAGAGGAGCCTATTGCTAGCTCCTCCGAGAGCACAGGAGTTGGGCTGCGGACGAGAAGACACGTGGTTGGGCTGGGCTGGAAACTGATCTCGGTACGTACGTACGACAACTAAGAGTTGGGCCGGAATGGACAACGCGAGAACACGTAATTGGGCCGACCTGGAAGATAAGTTCGAGTTTGGAGACCCAGAGTTGCAGCAGGCCGGAATGGGCTGAAATTTTTGTCCCTCTCATATACGACTGACTTTTTTCTCGTATTTCTTATAGTTTGTATGATCTCGAGGAATCACACGCAACATGGATTGCACATCTGATGGGTCTACGCACAATCAAAAGTTCAAGATCAAGCTTAGAGCTTGTACTCTCTTTTGCATTATTTTGGTCTCAACCGAATCTGAGAATGTATGTTGTCAGAAGCTTCCTCGAATAATGCTAAAATAGATGTAGAGAATGCGGAGTCACAGCTAACAACGACTTGGAGTTCAAGTCTTCGACGTGGCACTTTTCCAGGAGCATGCCGTACTCTCTGCATCATCTCGAGAGTGCGGGTTACACAAGTGGCACGAGCCACGAAGAATTTACCACCGTTGAACTAACACTGTCGGCGATCGATGCACAGTTTGTTACTGAAAAGCTAGCAGCCATTCTTCAATTCATGGAAATCATATACTCCCTCCGCTGGAAGCAGTAGTATTCATTGCCAAATCTAATACTCTCCCTGAACGCCTTATCCAGGACTTGCAAGTATTTTGGAATACACAGAACAAAAAATGGTCCTGGGAAATGCTTGTCTCCATCCCCATGACAGATTGACAGAGTCCTAGCAGGCTATTTACTGGCTGCATTACGTGAGAAAATAATCCAGCTACAAGGGCATCGAGGCACCTAGCTAGATCCAGTATCCTAATGACCAAAATGGCTGGCTTACTAATATCATTTACTATGTGCAACCTAAGCAACTATGATGCCGCTCGGAACCTGAACCAGTTCTTCGTCCCCAAGGGGCTTGATGCAAAGGACCAGGTGGTTTTGCTAGGTAATGTTACTGATTCTTCAGGAGCAAACCTTAAATCCCTCCGTTTCATATTAATTGACGTTGATTAGTTCAAAATGTAACAACAAGGCGATTGGTTCTGCTGCATTCTCCTGGTTCTTGTGGCCTTAATCCTCCATTTTCAGTTTGTTTAACACAGTGCCGATCCCGATAAAAAAACTTAACTTTTATAGTGGTAGCATTCTCCAATAAAGGTGATGATCATTTTGTAGAGCTACTGTTAAGCAACTTGTAGCTTCTACTCGTATCAATCAGGTCAACAAGAACGGGGAAAACGATAGATACACGTGGTTCTTACTCTTAATTATTTGACATCATATATAGGCCAAGGGAAATAAAAAAACTAGTACTTTGTTTATCTAATAACACGGCTCGATTCTTTATCCATAACGTGAGCAGAAAACTAATTTTTAGGCGTCAGTAATTAAGAACGTTTCGGAGAAGTGAGATATGTGCTTGATCACTAACTAAGAATTAAGGACGCCTTACCAACTTGTTCCTGATTGGATCGTGTGCAGAATCAATAGAAGCAGCTAGATTAACCTCATCAAACCCCTTTCCAACTTGCAACCTGCACTGACCATTTCATCGCATCTCGCGACACTGACACTATGCCTTTGCACAACAGGGGGCCACACGCTGGGCACCTCCCACTGCTCGTCCTTCTCCGACCGGCTCCACAACTTCAACGGCACGACGACGCCGGACCCGTCGCTCGACAGGAGGTACCGTACCTCCCACGGCTGAAGAGCAAGTGCGGCGGCGGCGACCCCGGCGACGACGCTGGTGGTGGAGATGGACCCTGGCAGCTTCCGGCCGGGCGTTCGACGCCAGCTACTACTACCGGCACGTACGTGGCCAGGGGCAGGGCGCTCTTCACCTCGGACCAGACGCTCATGGACGACCCCTTCGCCAGGGGCTACGTCGAGCGCCAGGCTGCCGTCGCCGACACCGGCGCCTACCCCGCGGAGTTCTTCGCCGACCTCGCGGCGTCGATGGTGAGGATGGGGAACGTCCAGGTGCTCACTGGCGATCAGGGCGAGGTCAGGAGGGACTGTGCATTCGTGAACTAGTAGGAGATGCGTACGTGTATAGATAGCTGCGCTAATTTGTGTGACGGTCCATAAAGAGGGTGATGATGGATCGTGGTTAATTAATTCCTTTCACGTGTAGAAACATCGTGTTCTAATTTAGGACAAAAAATCTAGTTCAATTTAAACTAAATTAGCTGTCTAAACGTCATTTATTTCACAACAGAGGGAGTATAAGATACAGAGTGTGTGCATCATGTGTTCATCAGTTCATTTGTATTATTGTGATGTCGTCGAATAAACTGCTTGGTTGATTCAGTGATGAGACCTTTTTTTACTGGTGATGATTCAGTTCATTTGTACTATTATCCTGCACATCTTGCAAACACTACTTCGATAGGGCATGATAAGATGCAAATGAACCTGGCGACGTGGTGTTGTGCAGCTCCTCCGGATTCCTTGGACGTTGCGTGCCGGCTTGCCCTTTTTCACTTCCTTTCTTTGCTCCTCCAATCGCAGTTTGAAAGAAGCGGCAAGAACGGTGAATCTACCCTACCCGTGCCGTTCCGTTCCGTGGCGTGGTGGTGGGCGCCGGGCAGGGCATGGCGCCCGACCCGACGCGGCGGCGGCGTGGCAATCCAGGATCCGGGCGCGGCTGCCGTTCCGGGGGATGTGACGACTTAGGACACGCTCGCAAAGGCTAGGGTTCACTGAATTTTCCTTTTCCTTTTCCATCAAATGTCTCTTTACAAAAGCAGAGATAAGATTGTATAGAAATACTCTCTCTGTTCTGTAATATATGACGCTGGGAGAACTAAGGGAGAACAGAGGGAGTAACCCATTTCCCAGACAACATGATGTGTGAGAGCTTTAGCTTTAGGCAACTTTTCTCCATCTGTTTACTATGGATTTTGAATTACAAGAAGGTTTTTAGAAAAAAATTAGGACATGTTATTGTTATTAGGAAAGAAAATCAACTAAATATTTTCAACTCCAGTCATCAGGACCATATAAGAGATCATAACAGAGCATGTCTGCGAAACTCAGCTTCTGGGGGGCTCTAACCTGAACCCTGCCTCTGGGCATGATACATCCTGCAACTACATTCCTACAACAAGCTAATGACATGGGCTACTATATGTACATCTCTTTCTCCCTCCCGCCCGCCCTCCCTCCTTCCCTCTCTCTCTCTCTCTCTCTCTAAGGCCACCTATTGGTCCAAACCGCCATATACATGCAATCCTACATGCACTGGTTGAGTTCTTACTTCCTGTCATGAAAAGTGTAGCCAATCCCTTCTCATCCCTCACTGCAGCATGGAATGTATCCTGGGATAAGAATTTTTTGGTCGTCATCACAACATTACCTGAGACGCATCGATCCAAGCGCTGAAAACCTGAAAATGAGTAGTTGCATACAATTACCACTAAAGCCATAAGGTGAGCACTTTGATTAAACGCCACGGATGGCCATCTCAAAACAAAGAAAATATATTCTAGAAATAAAAAAAAAAAGATCCTAATGCACTGGGTCACAGTGTTGAACAAGTTTATATGGGGCCTGGTCGAGGAAGGTACAGGATCTTACCACTATCTCATCCAATCTCGAGTACAAACAAGTGCTTCTATTGTCTTCATGCTTAAGGTGCTGTGATGCTTTGGAAGTACTGGTCCACTGGCACCGAAGGCCGCTTCGGATTGAATGGCAGATGCTGGCATGGCCAAGATGTCCTGTGCGATAGTTGCAAGAGTTGGATACTTTGTGGTATGGCACATCCACCAATTCAAAATATTGAAATCGTCCTTCCTTGGAACCAAGCCATCCTCAAAGTAGTTGTCAAGTTCTGAAGATATTTGACTGCTTGCTTGCTCATTGAGATGTTGATCCCAATCTTCTAACGAATCAGTATCCCCCACATCGAAAGTTTTAATATTTGAAGCACCTCCATTCGGCTGGTCAATATAATTGCAGTACTCATTAAATAGTTCCCGGAGTGTTTCGCGAATGCCAGATAAGTAGCTTGCTGAATTTGTGCCGAAAGCTCGTTTAAGTCGGAACTCGATGAAACTGATTTTGAATCTTGGATCTAGAATAACAGGTATCGACAGCCACAAGTATGAGTTTTGCCAATACTCACTGAACGTTACCTGCATATCCATAGCCATTGCTGTGATTTCTCCAGGACCATTTGATGCTTCTTCTTGCAAAATTGTCCTCACTTTCCACACCTCATTGAAGTAGATATTTGCTGTTGGGGAGTTGGGACCCGAAACGACTTCAATAACATGATAAAATGTCCTCAAGATCTTGCAAATAGACTCAGCAACTCTGATATCATCTGGAGACACCACTTCTTCAGAAGGAAACAACTTCTTGAAATGCAAAAGAACTTCAAGCCTAAAATAAAATTTGTGCCACCACTTAGCTTCTTCCTGTGGACACTTCAAACTCATTTGTGAAATGACTTCCAGAAGCTGTTGTTGTGTAGATGATGAAGATGTGTGCGCCACAAAAAAGTCCATTACCAAGTCACCAACAAGGCGAAGGATATTTTCTCGCACGTTGGAAACAATACTGTTAAGGACATCATCCATGCAAGAAATATTATACAGCTTGCCTCTGATTGGAAGGCACTTGTTTACTACGAGCATTTCCGTCAGCTTCGGGGTACTTGCATCATTCCAAACCTCACCAACAGATGTCAGGCTCAAAAGCTTCTGATCAAGATTCCAATCCCTAATGGCATCCCATATGACATTGTATGCTCCAAGTTCAGATTCTGGGACATATGGCCCCTTACAGTATATCATCCTCTCCACATTAGTAGGTGAGGACCAGAACATGCCGAATTTTATTACAATTCTATTGACCTTCCACTCTTCATCAATAAAATGTGCTGTCAAAAAGAGGTATTTCACTGATGGTTCAGCTCCATCAAGAGTCCAGATGTTAGCTGACAGTGAGACACGTCGAGAGGAAAGTGCAACTTTATCCTTCAGTTTTGCCTTTTCCTTCTGAAATAGGGCGTAACAATGACCTTCCATATCATCGTGAGAGATTGTGTTAACCATAGGGTTAAGGTTCTTTACAAATCTTCTCATTTCTTCGTGCTCTACAATTGACAAGGGATAGCCATGCAAAACTATCATTCTGGCTAGCTCGTGATAAGCTGTTTCCTGACCAACCTTCCTTGTGCCTATGTCAGTGGATGTGGTCACAAATGAAGTCCTCTGTTTCTTCAGGCTTGGAACATCTAGTGATGGCAGAGGTTGGTTCGCCGGCACCACTTGAATGGGACGAACTATAGGGGAGGTATCATGAGAGCTACTAGCCCTCGGGAGGCTGCTGGAGTATTCTGCAATCTGAACTTTCTCATTTGTCAAGGCAGGCAAGAGCTCGTCTTGGCCTCTGGGCTTTAGGTTAGGTAGACTAGATGGGGATAGCATACCCTTCTGATTTTTCTGAGGACTGCGGCCCCTTCCAGATCGTGCTTGACATGTTTGAAGATGTCGACTTAGATGGCTTCTTCCCCCATACTTATTTGCAGTGAGCCGCTTGTGGCAATGAACACAGTCAGCGGCCTGGAGTTTTTCATTGACATAAACTGGTGTAAACTCCTTCCAAACCTTCGATTTGAATCTGCTGGGAATTACTGAGTTAACTGTTCTTATATCATGAAGCGTCTCTGTGATAATCTGGTTGACTGAATCATTTGGTGTAACTGGATCATTCTCATTCACCAAAACTGTACACAGAATATGGATGTGTCACATATATGCCACAACAAAATTCTGGCTAGATCCTAATCAACACCACGCTGACTGAAACTGAAAGAACACCGATAAACCCACAAAACATCATGAACCATATGAGAACTAACGCACAGATCCTGAACAGGCAAAATGCGAAAACATACCGTATTGGAAGGAGTCCTGCCGTCGCTGGGCCACTTCATCCTTGTATGGGCAGATCTTCTGATGACGCCAGAGATGGCTCGTCCCGTTGGAATCCTTGCAGCTCATGCGACTGTGGCAGTACAGGCACTCGGCAAACTGAACCTTCCCGTTCATGAAGATGGGCTTGTACTCCTCCCACACCTTGGACCTTTTCTTGTGCTTGAACCTGAACGGGGTGTGCACCCCCTGAAATGCTACATCCACCTTCATGTCGTTGTTGTTATCCTCCTCTTCCTCCAGCTCGTCAGGATTCTCCACAAGTCGCTGGATTAGAGTGTGCTCCATAGCTGCACAAAGTCTCAAAGTGTCAAGCAAGTGGATTTGATGGCCAGAGCGTGGCTAGCTACAGAAACGGTGAGAGCGGAGCACGCACATCGTACAAAACACGCTAAACAGCTAAGGAACAACAAGTTCTGCATACGCACAGTGCTCCGCAATAATCACAGAAACTAACGGATCGCGTAAATCGCGGCATTCTGGGAGCCCAAATCATCCGATACATGCACATAGAGGTGCAAAATCAAGAAATTAGCAGCGAAAATCCGGGTGAAATCGAGGCGGCGGGGGTACCTGGAGAACCTGGAGCTCCTTGCCTCGCTGACGCTGGGAGGGGATCAGGGCCAGGGGATCGAGACTCCGGTGGGCGGTGGGCACGGTTGGGGCATCGAGCTGGATCTGCGGGCGGGCGGGCGGGTGGGTAAGGTTGGGCCGGGTAGCGGGCCGATTCGTTCTGGATGGGTTTTAGTGGGCTAGACTTCGTTGCAGAGTTCAGATGGGCTTAGTTTGCAACTAAGCTCGATGTTTATATTGGGCCGATCTTTCCACTCCCCTTCTTTTGTTGCGCCTTTCATTTGCTTCTTTTTAAAAAAAGAAATATTGCCAAAATATCTTCAGATTTAATTAGGAAATCCGATCAATTAGGTTGGAATGACAGACACTACAGCTGCCAAAACCCAGGTCCTTAAGGTCGACCTGAATAAGTTACCAAGGTTGACATTTCAACTGACAGAGAAAGTGAAAAAAAGTCACAGAAAAAGCCTGATTTGAACACAATACCTCCAAGGCACAAAATACACATTGCTTGCTTCACACAACGCCCCTGCCAACTGCAATGATTTCGTCTGATGTGGGTGTACATGAATAGATTTCGTTTTGAATAAAAGCAGCAGGGAAACCTTTTATATGAAAAAAAATGGCATGGTATGCCGGCTCGACTGGTTGAAGCAAGAAGACAACGCCTTGAGCTGTCTCCTCAATCGAAAACCCAAGGAAGCGAAGATGGAAACAATTCGCGGCCCTATCTGTTCGGCTGTTCTTTCGCGAGCCTCCCGAGTCTCATCGGGAGAAAGAAAGCTCCACCAGGCGGACCGGACCACAGACACACGGTGATGTGGTGATCCAACGGCCATGGCCTCACCCCCTTTGCCCACGTCCCCGGCAGCTAAACCACCGCCAAGCAACGTGCACCTGAGCCACACGGGTCCCGAGGCCGGCTGCCAGCAGCTGACGAGTGACCGCGCGGAGGGGGCTGTGCCCTGTGTGCCGCCGCGGATGGACGACGCCGCCGCCGCCTCGCCCTCCCCGGCGCCGCCGGAGCTGGCCATGGTGGCGCGCGCCGTGCAGCGGCTGGTGGCGCGGAACGACGCGCTGCTGGTGTCGGGGGCGGGCGGCGGGGAGGGGACGACGAGCCGTGACCGTGAAGGGATGGCGGCGTTCGAGGCGGCCAGGGGCGCGCCGGCGCCGCGCATCGGCGTGGCCGAGTACCTCGACCGCATGCACCGGTACGCCGCGCTCGAGCCCGAGTGCTACGTCGTGGCGTACGCCTACGTCGACCGGGCCGCGCATCGCCGGCCGGCCGCCGCCGTGGCGTCCAGGAACGTGCACCGCCTGCTCCTCGCCTGCCTCCTCGTCGCCTCCAAGGTTCTTGACGACTTGTAAGAGCCTCTTTGCCGCTGTTGTTGATCGGTTTCCCCTGTTGCGTCGATTTGCTGGCTGTTTGCCAACGGCTATGACGACGAGCAAGTATATATAGGTCCTGCTGGCACGTGCACACAGTTCTGACTCTGGAACGCTCCACGGTGCAGCCACCACAGCAACGCCTTCTTCGCGCGCGTCGGCGGCGTGAGCAACGCGGAGATGAACAAGCTGGAGCTGGAGCTGCTCGGCCTGCTCGACTTCGAGGTCGCGGTCGGCCACCGCGCCTACGACAGGTACCGCGAGCACCTGGAGAAGGAGATGCTCCGGAACGCCGGCGGCACTGCGAAGGCGAGCTAGACCGCCGCCGGCCGCGCCCAGCAAGCCCCTGCTGGCGGCGCCGTTGACGGCCGCCGCCGTCGTCGCCGCGCCGCCGAGGCCGAGCGGCGTGCCGGCCAACCCGCCTCTTAGAGAACTGTGGGTCGTCGATTAACTACTAGCGACAGCAAAACCTGGCATTGCGCGCGTGTTGATTTACATGTACGGATGCTGAATCTCTGGACACTGGATGGAAATGCAGTCAGTGTCGACACTGTCAAGAACACACTCATGGACAATGCATCGAACGGTGCCCCCGGGGAGTAGTCTTATTTGGTATCACAGCCAGTTGCATACGGATTTCGGCATAGGAGTTTCAGACCGGGTGCCCCACGATTAGTAATTCAATATATAGACCGTGGTGTTTACAGCATAATGATGGTTAGCATCGGAAAGAACGTTCGTCAATGCAAATGTCATGGATCGCCGAGGGTTCGGGTTTATTTGCTTTTTGTTGGATGGATATAAGAGCATTAACCACCCTATTGCATTTCTAGCTTATTTCTTGTGTGTTAGTTTTTTGAGCCAGCTTATGTTTCATGCAAGACAAAACTTTCCGCCCTTTTTCTTTGAATTTCAGTCGCGGCATAAAAAATAATATGTCCTAAGTATATTTAGCATTAAAAAAGAAGTCAACACAAACAACTTGAAGCTACCAAATGGTCCATCTATTTCTCGTATTCCTAAACCAATGGATCTAGATCCAACCATCATCGTCTCTCTCTCACTCATATATAAGAGAATAACACTCGCTCTGACCTTAACCTGATGCCTTATGTTGCCGCACTGTATCCCCATTTCCCCGCCGCCATTATCTCCTACCTTCACATGTGTTGCTTCCATCTCCGACACCGGTGACTACCTCCCACCTTTCTCCTCTTAGCAATCGACCTTTTTGTTCTTGTGGCTGATGCCTTGGCCCTACAACTTCACCAATCAATCTCCAATCTTGAGTTCGAGATCCGCAATACCTCTATAATTGTTCTTCGTCTTTTTGGATCTAGGTTGTGGTGAGTCTAAATCCTAATCCAGTCGTGAGAAGAGACCACACCACCACACCACTACTAGCCGTGGAGCATGAAGGGGACGGAGAACATGTGCGGTGCTCCTTATGTAGTAAGTAAAAAGATTTGATGTATTTCCGATTTTCATAGTTGCTCGTAAGTAATAGGAAATTATTATATAGCATTTTGATCGTTAAGGTTTTTTTTCCTAGCCAAATATCCCTATGGAAAGAAAGGGGAAAAAAGTAAAGTCTAATGATATATGGCACAAAAAAGTCATATTTTAGCAAGATCTGATCTGAATCACTGTTCAGATGTAAGCAGGTCGAGGTGATCGTGATAATCACCAAATGGGTTCAATTCCTAACTTGTAAAGTTGTCTACTTAGTAATGGAGTGAGTCTATACTTATTCAACTTTGGATTGGGGGGAATTTTTGTAAATCCAACATGTGTTTCTCTTATAAATTCGATTTGTTTCTTGTGCAATTCATATATGATTCTTGTGAAATTTCACACCATGTTTCACGCTATCTAAGCGGCAATAGTTTCTGCTTTGGCTTGCTCTCCTGACAAATTACGGCGAGAACCAATAGTTATAAACAGGCCCGTATCACAGGGGTATATGTAAAATATTGACAATATACAAGCCCTCAACTGCAAATTGCGCGTCTCCTTCGTCTGACAAGACCAACGCGTCGGCGTCCTCCCGACATACAACAGCTCGCCCCCTTGTACAACACCCCAAATCACACCCCCCCCCTCCTCCTCCCCCCTCGCCGGCGCTCGCGCGGCGCCGTTCTAGGGTTTCTGCCGTCGCCCGGCTGACCCTGCCCTCGTCTATTCAGCGGCTATGGCGACTGCGTCGTCTCCGGCTACGGCGAAGGACGATGACCTCGCCGATCTGATGCGGCGCCTCGTCGACGTCCTCGCGCGCTACGCCGATCGCCTCCCTTTCGACCTCGATCGCCAGGTCTGCGCTCGGATCTGTGATCTCGTGCCGCGTGTTGATGCCTTTTTCTTCCTGACCGCTTGGTTGCCTCGTTGCTTGGGATTCGCTAGTGTCCAGGTGCCCAGAGGCGGCGCCTTATTTGGGAAAAAATGATCAGAATTTTATCCGCTGTCTTGTTGGGTATTGTTCTGTTCTCTGGTTAGATTGTAGGTTCCCGAATTTACGCTGTATAAGCCGTTTTGTAAGCTTGAGCCCCTGTACGCCTTGCTGGATATATGCATGGTGATTTCCAGGAGTTAAACTGAACGCAAACAGTCTCCGTTTTTGAATAATGTGCTCGGTTTTTGCTAAATGCAGGTGATTACTGTGGCCACAATTTTTTTCATTATCTCTGATTACTATGTACTGATTGTCGACTTACATAATAAACTAAGAATGGTGCAGATGAGTCCATGCAAAACGCTTGAGGTCTGTGTCATTTATGTTGCAGCAGCTTAGACTGATACAAAACCACATAGCAATTTGCTCGGTTCAAGCGCTTGTTTCACATGGTTTGTTTGATTGGCACTTTGGCAGAAGCGAAGTGCTGCTGTTTTAGCCATGTGACAAAGGAAAACAGTCTCATAGGGATTTCCTTGGAAAATGTGGGCATCCTAACAATATCCTTGTTATCTTTTAGTAAAGCTTATATGAATTTTAAGTGATCTTTCTGATTGTTTTTTGTTTGTTTGAACAAACAGTATTTCGATGATGATATAAACATGTACTGTTTTGCTAGAAAATCAGAAATAGAAAAGGGTATGCTCAATTTTGTAGCTACGCAGAAACACACCTATCTGGGAAAGAATTATAATGTTTATTTTTTGTCCTTTTTACAAGAACCATTAAATTGCTTCATGTTCATTCTTCAGAAACTTCGCTCACTCACCACACTTGCTGCAATTGGGATCACCCTTCTCCTTGCCTGGAAAATGTTGAGAGCTCCTCAAGAGCAACCTCGGAGGCCTCGTAGGAGGGCTGCCACATCACCAAGCAACACAAGCAGTCGATCACGCCCTGGACTAGGTGCCTTGGTCTCAACAGATGCTTGCACATCATCAGCAGATTCAACAGCGGATGGAGCCATCAACCAGCTGTTCCAGCCAGTAAATGTATTTTTGTTTTCATTTGATGAACACTGAAGTGATGAACTTTTTTTAACAATTAAGTCTGATAGTTGCTCGCTTTTCTTGTAGTTGACCCTTGAACAGCGTGTCAGGCATAAGCTCAGTGAAGGACGAAGGGTACTTTCCAAACTAACTGATTTCTTACTATTTACATTGGACTTACAGAGTAATATTTCTACTGATGGATGCTCAACTTTTAGGTCACATGTCAATTACTTGGTGTGATTTTAGAGGAAACTACTCCAGAGGAGCTTCAGGTAGAAAGTAATGCTGCTGCATTATACTTAATCATTGCTAATAAATTGAAAGGATTTTTATACCTTGTTGCAGAACCATGCCACAGTGAGACCTTCTGTGGTGGAGGTTCTACTGGAAATTGCAAAATTCTGTGACATCTATTTGATGGAGCGTATTCTCGATGATGAAAGTGGGGTAAGTCTAGAAGGCACCCTTATCTTCTGTATAAACTCCAAAGAGTTTTTGTAAATCAGGAGTGTCAGTAGATTATGAAAGCATACGTTGCAGCAGCTATTTTGTCTACTGTTTGAATTCTGTCGTCTTTTAGCATCTCTTATTATGGATTTGCACTATCCCTCGAGTACTCCAGACTTTGTATGTAAACTCTCACAATCAATTCTGAATTCACATGATGCAGGAAAAAGTCTTATCTGCACTGAGTGAAGCTGGACTTTTTGCTGGGGGTGGCTTGATAAAGGACAAGGTAGGCTGAAAGATGACTCCAATTTTGGAAATGTAGATGATTCATTGATATTCTCATTGTGTAAAACCAGGATATTTGCAATGTAACTTGTAACATCTTTTTGACATCTGCAGGTGCTCTTTTGTAGTACAGAAAACGGTCGTACATCTTTTGTTCGGCAACTTGAACCTGATTGGCACATTGACACAAGTTCTGAAATTGTTCACCAGTTAGCCGTAAGCCCATATGCTCAGTAGTTTCAACCATGTGTGCTGTTGGCACTTTGTCAGAATATGTTTTGACGTGATGTTCTTTTTCTTGTAGAGGTTTATCAAATACCAACTGCACATTTCACCACAACACCAAGAAAGAATAGCATCCAACGTTTTCAGCTCTACAAGCTTGGAACAGTATTTTGGAGGCCTGGGTCAGAGATGATACGGGGTAGGCCAGGAGATTAACTCAATTTACTTTACATGCACATTACTTTGCTTATAAAGTACTGGCTGTCATTCATGGTATCTTCATAATTTCTATACCTGTAGGTCAAACCCCGTGAAGCCGTGGCATAGTCAGAAACTGAGATCATCAATTTTCATTGTTTCTCTGAATGATGGGATCTGTTTTTCCTGTATCATGTGTAAAAGTCTTGTGACATGTACTATCCTTATTATGCGGCGCACCATAATCTATGGAAGGATGCAGCATCTGTATTATGCTTAACGTATTAACCGTGTTGATGTTATAACCAGGAACATTGTCAACCTGTCCCTCGCCATTTGTTCTATGGAAACCATGTGGTTCCTTACTCGCAGTCGCAGGAGGTAAAAGGATGGTTTCTGATGGTAGCATTTTGACATGACTAGCTGTATTCATTCAAGTAAAAAAAGTCTGATTGTGACAACCAGGAAAAATGGGTGTCCCATCTAATTCTCTGTGCATAATAATCGTAACCTCTTCAGCTCTCAAAATTCACTAGTATAGTAAACTACATAAAGACACGCCAAAATGGCCAGCAAAATTTCAAAACCAAACTGACCGCCTCCTTTCAATTCGGTTGCTCTTCTTGGCACTTCGCGCACGTACATGTGAAGCCATAATCGGCAAGCTGCGCCTGCCTCTCCTCATACGGAAGTTCTTCATCGATGTAGGAGATGGTAACCTGGAATGCTCATCGTTAGCCAGCACCCTTTCTCTTAGTCACATGAACGAGATGGTTTTCCTTTTCCATAAAAAAAGGGTACCTCGTCATCCTTGCCTATAGGTTCGAGAGCAACTATCACCGCATGGCCATTCTTATCCTGCATTGGTAGCAAAGCTCAGATCTGCATTGCCGATAACAATTTGGTAGCAAAAATGAACTGATCAGCTTAACAAAAATGCACACACCTCATCTCTTTTAAATGCTTTAGCATTTGGACAGCATGAATGGTTCATGCAGCTCTGCAAAGGGAAGAATGCCGTCCCTGCAAAGAAGGGTTGTCAAGGAAAAATATATTATTGAGCGAACAGTTACTGCCGTATTTCAGCACAGCGGGTGAAGTTGTGCATACCCTCACAATGAACCGAATAGTCTTCACCTAAAGCATCTAGGAGTGGTCCTGTTATCTTCGCTGCTTCCTCCTAGGGGACAGTGCAATTCAGGTTAAAAAAAAACTCTTGGTACAGTTCAGATCAAAATCTTACAAATTTGGGAACAAACCTTCTCACTATCTGGAAGATCATCAATGTATATAAAATAGTCTTCAACTGGTGATGCAACAACTAAATCACTGCACCAATGGAGATGGAATTATCGAGCAATACTTGTAACTGAGAACATGATGTCGAAAGCAACAAAGATGTTTGTTTCCATTGTAACCAAAAAAACACAGCATGCACATTCATGAAGATGAAAAACAAAGGGTTTACTTACAGATTGTTCAGCTCAAACATGCCAATTATATGGCCGTAGACATCCAACGAAAACACTAGACATAGTCAAGGCAGTTTCAGCTTGCATGATAAAAACAATATCATGGAAACTTACACCCATCTGTCAAAAAAAAGTCTGATGATATTGAAAAGGATACAAGGTGAGCACTCAGGATCAAAGATTGCATCCTTGAGAAGCTGCAGTGACTGCAAAACAGATTAGATATAATCAGCATCAGTAGAAGACAACCACAACAACAATAAAGCCTTTGTTCCAAACAGGTTGACCATTATCCAGAACTTTCTACATTCTACTTTGCCGGTACTAGATTTCAAATTGATACGCCAATGGTAAAATTTTCACCACAGTGGCCCAGAGTATAACACCATCAGTATAATATTGACTATTGGGTGTGTTTGGTTCAGCCGTTGATTTCTGAAAATCCAGTTTTAACTGTGAGCTGTGGAAAAGCTGTTGTGAGCTGGGAGAGAAAAAGAAAAAAATGATTCAGATGTGTAACCAGTGGCAGGTGGGTAAATTTTTCTAATAGTTGGATGATAAATCTAGGATGAGATGAGATTCCATTTGTACTGAAAAAGATATACAGCTTTTCAACAATTTGCTTCGGAAGGAAACCCCTTTGGTTGAGATTTCAGATTGTCTCCGTAAAAGTTTCATGTAAAGGAAAAGATCTGCCAATGTAATCACCATAAATGCCATATCTCTTATTTGCTGCCTAAATGAATCTTCTTCAAGGGAGTCAACATTCTCAGGCAAAGCAACACACTCCCACCATCTGCAAGCACAAGTTTTTCTTTATCAGGACTTTGTAACAGAACTTTAACTCAAAGGCAACAGCATGTCCACCCCCCCCCCCCCCCCGAAGCAACGTTACATGAAACTTTTGCGTGTGCACTATGAAAAATCTGAGTCAACAGTGGAGGAATAGTTGGATAAACTCGTTTCCTACCTCTTTTTGAATCCCATTGAAAGTGGTTTCCAAGCTTCCATGAGAATTGAAAAGGTTGATTCGTCTTTTTTGTTTTGAGATGCATGCCGTCTTTTGAGTTTTTTGTACCTTAGCATGGTGTAAGTGATAGCCTGACATATAAAACCAACAAGATTGTGCATAAGAATCAAGAAACGTTATATGAATTGCAATCTAGAAAACAAAAGGAAACTATGTATGATTGTTTGCTCAATTTCGTATTCTTGATGTGCACTAAAGAATGGATATTGCAGGTTTACAGGTTTTCTGACAGATAAACTCACACTTTTCACATATAAATTAAGTCAATGCCACTTCAAGAATATTAGAGACAGAACTAGAGATGGACTCTTGAGTGTGATGTTTGGATGCAGAGAAACTAAATACTCTATGCATATTTCTTCCACTAACCTTGGCAGCAACCAGGAAAATATCATTGGTTCCTGAAATAAATAAAATTATAATCAGAAAGCAGATGTACAATCTACATGAAAGGTGGACGCCATCGTGGATCATGACTTAATCTAGTATAGGTAATCAATAATGAACTTAGTGTTATAATGATAGAGATAGATGGATACTTAGTCCTCGCTTACCATTGGCATGCTCTACAAATTTCTGAAGGGCAGATCTCCGCAACGGCCCAGTCTTGGATCCAGTGCACAGCAAAGAATGATAGGAGTCCCAATCGGAATCAGCACATGATTGGCTATACAGAATTGGTTAGAATAATGAAATATATTTTCTTTTCAATATTATTATACAATGTATGAATAACAAAGAAATAACAAGTTCAATGTTCAATAGATGCATAATTTTTTATGAGGCAATTGGGTCTGAAATGATTATAAGAGTGATGAGAAATGTTATGAATAGGACTTGTATTCATTATAGAGGCACTGAGCCCAAATAAATATATACAGGTACATGTGTATACAAATATGCACAAAACCCCTAATAAATAGATAGTTCTCAATTTTTAGTGAGAAGGTTTTGGGCCCATGCTGTCAAGGAGCCATGGATTTAGTAAATTATTAGGAACTCAAACCTGCAGTAGAGTTCTCCCTCACATCCACCAGGGCAAGCAACAACTGATGGCAAAGCAAATTGATCAGTGAAGGGCAATGGCATATCACCAGACATAAGTGACATTATGACCTCTTGTGGTACAGCATTAGCATTTCCATTTGTTGCACCAGAACAGCCATTACTTGACCCAACATCACTTCCATGGCAATGCCTCTCAAAAGTGTCATCATTACCAGCGCCAATGCTTTGCAAATACAACCTTCGTCCAATTTGGAACTCTACAGAACCAATGAAGCGGAAGCAATAGCTACACACCACACAGTCAATCTGCAAGAAGACAGGTGAAACTGATATCAAAGGAAATCTAAAAAATTGGATTATTTATTTCTGGTCAGCTTTAATAAAGACGGATAACCTTGTTAAGACTGTGCTGAGCACCGACCAACATCTGATCCTTCAGAACAAGTTCCCCTTCATCAAAATCCTTGTTGGCACACACACCTGCAAGAACAAATCGGTTCAACTATACCAGCTTTTTCTTTGAGCTCATTTTACACAAGCATCATGAACTTCTGGACGATTGACCATCAAGGTAAGCATTCAGTAGCCATTACCTTTCCCATGCTTGCCGCTGTTGATCACTCGTATGCCATCTTGTTTCTTAGACTCTATGAGTTCATCATAGTATTCCTGAAAAACACGAAAGCAGCAGTCCCCTTTAGGAGAAAAATCGGCAATAGAGACAAATACTAAGGACCGCGGCTTCCTCACTAGGGTTAAATAGGACCACCGAGATTACTACCCAGTTAGTAATGCACTCTCGAGGCCAAATTTCATCGCATCAATTTACAATATCTAGATCGAAGTAAGCACCGCCGCGCTCACGAAACTGCTCGATGAAGGATTTGTCAAGCAAACAAATGATGGCCGGAAGGAAGGGAGTGCCTTGGCGGAATGGAGAGGAGGCGTGGCGAGGAGCTGGGCGATCTGGGGTGCGAACTCCCTGTCCAGATCGCACGGGCTGACGCTGCTCCAGCTCATGCTATCGGCGTCGACCGGGATTTCCCGCAGTAGGCTAGTCAGTCGCTTGCCGCCGCCGCCGCCGCCGCCGCTGCTCCCGTGGGTTTTTGGGGGTTTCCGAGCTCAAGCCTCGAGCGAAGCGGCTGAAGCGAGGATACGTAAGCAGACTAGTAGAGGCGCGTTGTCGGAACAAAAGCGTAGTCCAATGATTACGCCTTCGTATGGTTAAAACGTAATATATAGTAACAACAACGTAGAAGAGAGCAAGTCCACTGCAGACAACTAATTTCAATTCTAACTGTAATATATCTATACATTTTGATTGATCTTATGAAAATGGTATGACTAAGCACGTTATAAAAGAAGGCTTCTATGTTCCACCACATACAATTTTATCCAGTTCAAGGCATAATATTCAGTGCAACGAACAGGTTTGTAATATTTTTTTTTCAAAAATGAGAAAAATTCAGGTGGATGATACCCACTATACTTTTCCAAAAAAAACATAATACTATAACAGAAACCAATGCTTAAAAAATCGAGTGCTGAGCTTCAAGGATGATGTAGATTCTGAGTGCACAACCTACTATATATTCCTTTGGGCGTTCAAAATGATATCTCATCCAGTGAACAGGTCGTTGGTGGCACCCAGAGCAAAATGATGGAGGTTATTAGAGGGCGGACTCCATTAACGCACATACAACCTACGCACGACTTGCTGATGAAAAAAAGATAAGCGAATTCTAACCCCAACTACTTCCAGTATTACAAAGCTCGTCAAGTACTGTCTGATTGACTAATCTAACACAACGTCATGCTCATGAACTACCCGAGAAGGAAGGTTCAATCAATTGAATCAAATCATTATGAAAAAAACAGTTGAATCAAATCAAATTACCACTAGTAGGCGGCATAATCTTGGCGTCCTATTGGTCAAATTATACTCAAACGCAAGTGGGGGCAGTGTATGATACGAGCGCGGTTTCGTCGTCGTCATCCACGATCCAGCCACCCAGCAACCCACCGTACGTGCAGCTCCATATATTCGGAGAGCCAGCTGCATTGCATTGCATTGCATTGCATTGTTCGTTGAAATTGTGAGTAGTACTAGTCTTTCTTCGCCTGCAACTCGCAGAACTCGCTCCGGCTCCTCTGCAACCGCGTGCCCCTTCCATATTATATCGATCCCGTGCGTGCGACGATGTCAAGGCCGGCGAAGGTCCTGGTCGCCCTCGTCGTGGCGGTAGTGGCCTCCGTCGCGGAGCTGGCCGCCGGCAAGAACTACACGATCCAGTGGGCGGCGAGCGGGAACTACGGCGACTGGTCCGCCGCGAACCCTCTCCGCGTCGGCGACACCGTCGGTACGTGAGCTCCAGAACCCTTCTCGCCTCTCACGGCGGCGGCCGGACGGCCGGAGATATATCAGCTTCATTCATCTGGAAAAGTAATTACGCGCGCATGGATGCATGGTTGTGCAGTGTTCACGTACGGGCCGCCGCACACCGTCGACGAGCTCTCGCCGGCGGACTACGAGGCCTGCAGCTTCGCCAGCCCGAAGTCGACGGACGCGAGCGGCCGCACCGCCGTCACGTTCGGTAAGGCCGGCACGAGGTACTTCGCCTGCGCCGCGGGGTCGCACTGCAGCCAGGGGCAGAAGGTGGCCGTAACCGTCGTCGCGGACGCTGCCGCCGGCGGCGGTGCGCAGAGCCCGCCGACGAAGGGGAACTCGGCGGCGCCGATGGCCGGCGCGGCCGAGCTTGCAGTGAGCGTGGTGCTGGCCCTCGGCGTCGGAGGAGCCGTTCTCGCTGCCTTCTGATCGAGCTCCCGAATGAACGGTCTTGGTTCCGGTTTGTTTGTGGTTTGCACTTGCTCCCTTCGATGTCCAGTTGCCATGGATGACATCGTGGAGCTGAAAATTTGAAAATTCATCTTGCAGTGTTTTGTGTTGCAGTTATTCATGATTTCAACTTCATCGTAAGTTCATCATGGAAACGTGAAATCCGGCGAAATGTTTTCCCCCGTATCGTAAATTCTGGTTGAAGCTCAGGAGTATGAATGCCATTTTACTGTGGATTGTCACGTCCTAAGTTTGGAATAGTGATTTAGCATCTCTAATTAGTACTAGGATGATAAATTTTAAACAGGATATAGAAGACATGTATAAATTATAAAGATTACTCGGATACACGACAATGAAATATCTCCGTCGTAAGGATGATAAATTCTGAATAATCTCTGATGGAATGATGACAAATTCTGAATAATCAATCTCTGATGAAACGAAGCAGTGAGGGAGACGAACAGGTGATCGTCTCAAGAACAAAAACGGACTAATTTATTTGCCAGATTGTACAACCAGACGTGTCGCCGAGACAAGAAACACTTGAAAAAAAATAACAAACGCTATAGATCTCAACGAACTTGTACGAGCAAAAAGGGAGGAAAAAAACAGCAGTTACAGGTTCTATCTAAGCATGGGCCGTTGGACCGAGGCCCATCGCAAACGGATCGGGTGGCCCAAAATACGGCATGCTTGCAGGAGGCGCGGCCTGCGTCGACGAAGACGAAGTCACCCCGGGGAAAGCGGCCACGGCCGGCTGCGCCAGCGGGTTGGGCGGCGCGGTGGCGGTGGCGGTGCCGGCGGCCGGGAGGAGCGGGTCTCCGCCGTACGCTGGCCCGTCGTCCTGGCAGCGGGGCCAGCTGCAGGAGGGCTGGGCCTTCCGGTTCCGGGCGTCCCACGTGCGGCGGGCCAGCCCGAAGCCGAGGACGAGTCCCGCGACGAAGAGCGCCGCCACGAGGCACAGGAAGATCTTGGTGGCCTTGCCCACGTAGCAGCACATTATTGGTGGTTCTTCTTCTTCTTCGTCGTCGTCTTCTTCCCTGCCGCTCTTTCGATCTGCTCGCTGCCTCTCTCCCTCCCTTAGCTCTCCACCACTCTCTCACGAGTCACGAGAAGAACGTCATGTGAGGAAGAAGTGAGGGACACGGCCGAGGAACGAAGGGGGGAGAAGGAGAGGCATGGAGATTGCAGAATGATGTGGCGAGATGGGTCCAGACCAGAGGAAGGGGCGCTCGGCCACCTCGCTTTTGTTTTGGTGTTGGTGCTGCTTGTCGGATTAGTATTCGTGCATGGCTCTCCACGTGAGAGAGAGAGAGAGAGAAAGAGAGAGCGTGCCGTTACCAACACCGGTAGATTATATAATAGTACTGCAGCAATTAACAAACACAATAACCTCTAGTGATCATGTGACGAGCAATTTTGTCCATTCAGGGTGATAGTTAAGTTTCTTCGTTTTGGCTCGGCTCGGCTCGGCTGTTCATCAACCTGCCATGTCGAGTAGAAGGTCGTCAGAATACATGGCAAGACAGACATCACTTCTGTAGCATTTTTCGATCTGCTACACAGTACTTACCTGCATTCACCTGACAGATTCAAGTACTAGTATTTGCTACCAGCAGAAAGTCAGGCGACAGAGAGAGAGAAAAGAAAAACACTTGTGCCCCATCCGTCGTCTCATGCGTCTGATCAAACTTACTCTGCCGACACACATGGGCAGAGCCGCAGAGGTAAAACCTGGGGTGTGGATGTGTGAGGCCGAGGCCGTGGAGAAAGCGCTGTATATGCACGACTGTGCACGGTGTCTTCCCGATAATGATTTGGCTTTTTCTTCTTTCTTCTTTTCTGTGTACCCCCTTGTACCTTTTTCTTCTGTGTCTCTTGGACCAAAATCTGGACATGAAGCCCAAAACAAGAAGAAATAAAAGCTGGAGAAGACAACTCAGTAGTTGGTCACATGTTGCATTGAGCCACAAACAGCTTGCAGTTTTTGTTCTTTCATTTCTGATTCTAAAAACTCGTGTTTTGCTGAACAGTCTGACGCTGCCAATATGATATTCTCCCACCCACAAGCTAACCGTCCAGCCTACCAACGTACTAGTAGTACTAATCTTGGGATTTGTCAAACGGGTCACCTGCATATATCATACGATTTAATACTTCATTGCAATGCGCAGTGCAGGGAGCCCATAACCTCTTGTCACAAGTGGGTTGGCTTGAAGCAAGTATTTCTGAACCCGAGAACAAATTCCACACCCAAATTAAAGTCACACTTCTTCCAGTCACCACAACTGCATGACAAAAGCGGAGAGGACTATAACCCTGCCGGTTTAAACAGACACCCATCAAGGGTTCACACCATTGCACACACACTGCAAGATGCAGACGCAGATTTCAGGACCTGACCAGACAGTGCTCTCGGTGACAGATCAGTTTCAGAAAGAGATGACAGGCGTCTGCTGCTATTCGACGACAACCTGGGTTTCAAACGGAACTGACCCAGCACAAGATTCCACCAGCTTCTTGAGCTCGTCCGGGTTCGCCCCGATGATCTTGTTCACCACCTTCTTGTTCTTGATCAGGAAGAATGTTGGCATGGCCTTCACTCCATACTTGGATGAAACGCTCTGCGTGTATTCGCAGCACGTCAGGGCATCATGGTTGAGCAGCTTAACGAGGCGATTCTCCAGAGGATTGTTCCATGTCAACAACCAAGCCTTTATCCCAAGCATGTTGGGGGTAGGCAGAATTGTTCCATGTCAATGGAAATAAATAAACAAGATAAATTTCTGACAAGTTCTTATATCCTGATATCCAGTGAAAACAAACAAGAACGTGACTAACTATGAATTCCCCGAGATATAAAGAAATTCTAATGATGAATTTATATCAAAGAATCAATATAGGGTTCCCCTTTCTACCACCTCTATTTCTAGGAAGGACCGCAATCATGTAAGTTCCTCTCTTTTAATAGAAAATGAAAAGACAAGACATAATATCAGTGCGGTTGCAGTTACCTGGACGTCATCAACATCCACATAGAGGAACAAGGAATCTGGGTGGGTCTGAGCTAGCTCTTCAAACTTGTAGTTCATGGACAGGGACGTCACACACCATGATGCCCCAAAATGAGCAACAACCTGCACGACATGGAGGGATAATTGAAAATTCTGGTGTGGATGAAGAGGGGGGAGGGGGGGGGGGGGGGGAGGAGAAATCTCTGTTCACCAGAACGACAGAACACCTACCATCACTCCAACGAAAAGAAAAGATGCAAGGGTACAAACACAGCAAAACGAAAAATAAGACGAACATGTCCACACGAATTTCAACAATCTCACAAAAGCAACAGCTTTATGAAATACACTGATCATTGTATCGAAATCATACATGAGTAAAGAAGAGAAGGGAACAAATCAGAGTTGATTCAGAGCCCACAACTTCAAAGGACATCATGAAAGCTTTGAAAATTGAGCAGAATCTAAACAAGAAGCAGACAACAAGGTAAAGGGAAGGAGGTGTGGGGAGGAAGAGGAAAAAGGAAGGAGAACCCACAGGGCGGCCTTCGTTGCTTGCTTGATCTGTGAACAGCTCCCATGCCTCCTCGTTCTGAACCTTCACAACCTTGGAATTGCCAACCCCCCGCTGCTGCTGGATCTCCATATGGCCTGGGAACAGAACCCTCTCCCCCCCTTCTCTATTCTTGTTTCGTGTCTCCTCCTCCCTGAACCCTTCCTCAAGAGAAAAAAAAATACAGATTGTCCACAGGAAAGAAAAGTGTGGCACTCCACTCCACTCAGATAAGCATGGGAATATATTCTAGAGCTGGTGGGCCCTGCCTTAGGTTGGCTGGTCTGAGCTCCCTAGAGGCAGAAGGATCCAATGCAGAATTCGAAAAGTTATGTGACTATATGAACCGCATAAAAGATATACCCAAGTAGTAATGAAAACCATAGCATACAAACGGAAGTATATTAATGCAATGGTTATCAGGTAAGAACGTGTAAACATAAGAGTTTGGATTACTTTGCTGCCACATCATGGTCCCCTGCTAGGTTAGTAAAAAAAACTCCCTTTGTTCTGTTTTATTTGACGTTGGTAGAACTAAACTTAATTCTTCCAACGTCAAATATTACATAACCGAGGGAGTAGTTTATTGCAGAAACACACCCATGATCATCTAATACCATTTTTATACTTTATTTAGTTGCTTCAAAGTGGGGGAAACGTGGATCTCATTAATCTATATATCAAACATGTGTTAGTGCTGCATCCTTAGTACAGACAGCGTAAATATCTGAAACAGAGGGGGGAAACATCCCATGTCCTATGCTTAACGTAATGATATAAGCAATAATTGATCTATCATGCTGGGCTTAACCCAATCACTAAAGTGCCTGATTCCATCTAGTGGACCACACACAATAAGATTAGCTAGTGGGGGCACAATCGTGTAGTGGCCAAATTAAAGCCATCGTACATGATAGTACCTAATATAATCCGAGATGAATGAGCCCCTGGCATGACCATACACGATATCTTACAGGGTAAAATAAGACCAGCACAGTAGCCTAAACAGTCTGTCATGCTTAGAGGTGGAGTTTACTTGTCCCCTGCCAGGTAACCGGCGACGTGGCCGGTATGTTTGCACAGTTTATTTGTTGGGAAAATACGAGTAACTGGGAGACTGTCATGCAAAATGCTCCACGAATTCTCAACGTGGTCTTCTCCCAAAACTGGATCGCGATCCAGCAAAACAAAAAAAAAAAAACTGGATCGCGATCCAACTTCTCGAACTTGAACAGAAATCCAGGGAACCCGAGGCCCTCATCGGCAAAAAGATTTTCCACTTCGTAGCCAGGAAACGCGGGCCACGTATTTCGGACCCAACGGCCCAGCACGGCCCGAGGTTGGATCGCGATCCAACCCATGATGGGCCCTAACGAGTTACTCCGCGCGAGACAGGCTGCCCCCCCCCTGCAAGGCGTCCTTGGGCTACACCGCTGGGCCTAATATGGGCCACATGTCGTCGCCAGACGGTCAAAGAAGAAGTCGCTGACTTGGCCCAGGACACGGATCTTCCCCGCTTCTTGTAGGCTGAAGAAAAATTCAGAACCGATCAATGCGTATAAGGAACGAGCAAGTGAAAAACTCCATCCTTGATGTTTTTGTGCAAGAGTGAAAAGGTTCAGAGAAAACAGAGATTACAGCGGAACTTAATATTTGCTCAAATCATCTACAACAAGAAATCGTCACAAGATGTGAGCAGTCGTACAGCTCTCGCGCGTGCAGCGTGCTCCTATCAGCGCATAGCCAAGAGCCCTACTGTACATGTTAGAAGCCAATTGCGCGTCATCGCCAAATGCGGCACAAACCAACTATCTAATACCCATCACCTTGGTGATGATTGCTACAGCAACCTCAGCGAAACTGAGCCTAGAACCGACACGGTGCAGGCTTACGTGTGGCGTCTCGGTGTCCCAATCTCACAAGCATTCACCCTTGATGCAAATCTCAAGGAACATATCGTCTCCCCCACAGATGATGCCTCAGGGGATATGTTGACAAACATGAGTGTTTTCGAATCACCTCCAAGGCATGGCTGCAGAGCAAAGTAAAAGCTGAGGACTTGTATGAATTGTAAATATGCTATATATACGTGGTAATGACCTTCTACAGAAATTACTGACCTGCAACAGGTATGTTAGTTTTGAATTCCTGAATGGAACATGGTCATCTCCTCTTGCAATCGCAAAGATTACATCGCTTAGAGCTGATAGGCTTTTATTGATTGCCTATACCATTTAAAAAACATGATTGATAATGCAAGTCAGTATTACAATAACTGAGAATGTTGGAAATATGTACCATATTTACTAACCTGTGTTTCCTTTAAACGATCACCTGTGGAGCCACTTTTAGCAAGGCGCTCACTCCCAGCTAAATCAATCAAATTGAGAATCCCCTGGACTTGTTGGCCCGTATGCTTCAAGATCAAGTGAAACATATGTTATCAACATTAAATTTCACTGGTATGCAGTACATCTAAGGAAAAATGAAAGTCTACTGCCTCAGAGTGAAAGGCTTGATACAATATGTTTTGGTGTGTGTTTGCCTGCAACTATTTTGGGAGGTCTTAGTTACAGTATAATATTCATTATACTTCATGCTGATGGTGTACCTCGTTTGAACCAAATATCTTTAGCGTGAAAACAAAATGGCTCCGGGAAGATTGTTCATTCATCTGGGTTCTACCCACAGACCTGGTTAAATGCAGTACACATCATTATGCCAGCTAAAAAATAACTTCAGATCAAATAGACATACAAATATATATACGGGAAACAGATAGTGCGAGCCTAATCAATATAAAGCCTCTATGTTTTCACTTCCATTACAAAACAGATCCATGCAAATATATATGAATGCAGCAATAGATATGAATGTCCCTCACCTGCTCTGTGATGCTTTCTCTAGAAGAGATGTTACATCAGCAGCACTAAAAACATCAATAACTGTGAGGTCGGACACAGTTGTGTTCCCATGCAAGTCATGTTTTATAGTATATTGTTTACCGTTTGCCACCTCCAAACTGCTAAGGCGACTTGGTGCTAATAAATCACGAATTGACTCATTATATATCTCAAGCATGGATGCCTGCACAGTGAATCAAATGATCAGTATCAGTACAAACTAGTAATATAATCTTGAAAAAGTAAACAGGACGGCAGATACTAACTTGCATGGAATACTTCCATCCTTGAGATTCTAGAGATTGACCGGACTCAAAAATTTGTTCCAAAGAACGAGGAATGATGCCTTTCTGATCAATGCCTTGTCTGCCCATCATAGTATAGGTCTTACCTGATCCGGTTTGACCATATGCAAATATGCATACCTGTATGGCACAGAGATAAATTAAGCATGCTTTATAACTAGAACATTTATTAAGCAGATACACCGAGTCATTTGGAAGAAAGGCCTGATGATCAAGAGGTATATAGTAGCACGACTGCGTATATAGTATTCAGTAATCCTTTTATACAAATTACAAACATTGGGGTTGCCACATGTAAATATACAACAACAAAGCCTTTGTCCCAAACACGATTAGGTAGGCTAGATATGAAAACCAACAAGCAACAACTTTATTTTTTATTTTTATTTTTTTTTGAAAAAAAAAGATAAAAGAGAGAGAACGGTAAATAAAATAAGAGTAAATTAAGATTCCGGCACATAAATTGCTGATTTCCATACAGTCCTATCATGAGACAAACCTCTAGGTACATTCCGATTCCCCAAGTCTTATTTTACCGCCTCCTCCCATGTCACCCTTGCCCCTTGCCCCCTCCTAATATTTCCCCTACCCTTTAGGATCTCCCTATTAACCGTTGCTTCTGCAGGTCTCCGTTGTATACATCCAAACCACCTTAGTCTATGCTGGACTAGCTTCTCTTCCACCAGTGTCACCCCTATCCTATCACATATCACCTTGATCCTAATTCGGTCTCTTCTTGTAAGACCGCACATCCACTTCTAAATGTGTGCACAATTTTTTTTTCTCGAATGAAATGTGTGCACAATAATGTTAATGTGCTTTGTAATTTTGTATGATACGTTAGAATCAGTAGAACAACAAACAGATCAATTAAAAAATAATGATGTGCCCTGGTCAATTAAAAGGATAATAATTTTATGCATGCAAAAACAATTACCTACTAAGTAAATTGGAAAAAGGAAGGAAGATTCCTAGGACACAATATGAGTTGCCACATTCTAACACAATCCATCGGCAATTATACAACAACAAAAGTACTACAAAACATCAAAAGGCTAATACTTTATTATGCATACAGATACAAACATGATTCGACTACTTGCTGTGTGGGAATGTAGACAGCACCTAACCAACAAGATAAAAGATCATATTCACAAAACATCCACAAGCAATCACAGCTGCAATGCAAATCATTTACCTTGTATCCATCGAGTGCGCTTTGAACTAGCTGTGATATTTCCACAAACACATCTTCCTGTGAAGCACTGTGGTCAAAGACTTTGTCATACGAGAAGGAGAGCTTTTGACCTGGATAAGAAACACAATACAGCAATCCCTAATTAGTGTCATTATCCAAAACACTTTCACACTCCGCCTATGCCTTTCTAGGTATGGCCGGTCCCAAGCCCGGTAAAGGAGGAGGGCTGTGATAGGTTTGGCGAGCCAGCATCAAAACCAGCCATTTCTATGGATATGAGACCCATTTTGGATATTATATATTTATATCTAGCCTACCTCAATGTGATTGAGACAAAGGCTTTGTTTTTATTGTTATTATATATCCAAAACACATTGGGCAAAAAACAAAGACCATATGTTACCTTGGTTAATCAAATCAAGACTTCGCCCAGCAGATTCTACTGATGTAGGATAAGAGATTGAGGCTCCCTCTACACTGTTTGAATCTCCATGAAACGAAAGCGGTCGAACCCGACAGAAAACTCTTATATTGCCTTTCAGTTCCTGCAAGTACAGGATCCATCAACACCTAAGTATTGTCCCAGCACATAATAATTTTAATATAGGGATAACATGTTTTTAAGTATTACCAATATAGTATTGTGTAATTTTTTCCGTAACCTGTCACCTTCAACAATTTGTGACTCTGCATACGCCAAACGCTCTTCAACATACGTTAGTCTCTCCTTCTGCTCTTCATATCCTGTCATCGCCTCAATTGCAGTCACATCAGCAAGCTGCATAAGCGAATAAATAGGGATCAGATGGTAAATATTGTCACAGCATATATGTTTGGTAACTTGTGCAAAAAAGACTGATGTTATATGCTTTCACTTCTAACCTTGAGCTTCTCATTTGCATCTGCAATCTGCTTCTGAAAACTCAGATTTTGTCCTTGCAGCATATTGCATGTCTCCTGATAACAAAGAATAATAAGCATAAACAAACAAATATGAACACCAGAATTGACCCTAAATCTTAAATTACGAACCTCAAGTGCTGACAACTTAACACGCAAGCTCTCACAATCTTCAGAAGATTTCCAGATTTGTTCCTTGTACTTAGCGAGTTCAACGTGCAAGCTATTCAATTGAGCAACAGAACTATCACGATCATCTCTCACTTGCTTAAGTTCAGCTCTAAGACATTCCACTTCTTTTCTAAATTCTTCCTTCACTCTAATAGCCTCTTGTTGAGAAACCTGAGAATTTAGAAAGCTGTAAATAATTAGCTCGAGAATATCCATCATATGCGGTACAACCCACATTTTCCCTTCCCGAAAGACATAAAACTTAGACCTATCAGGAGTTTCAAGTGGAAGTACTCATTACTCACTCTGGAAGCTTGTAGTTGGTTGTTCATTGAGCTGTTATGTTCTTTCAGAGCAGTCATAGTTTCCATCATGGCGCTCTTCTCCTTCTGCAGTTTTGAGATAGCCTCACCGCTTTTTGAGGCATCAGCCTGGAGGTTGCTGTTGTATTGCTGTAAGCTGGTGTTGTATTCTTGAAGTCTTTTGTTTGTGTCTTGGATCATTTTTAGCTAGTTTACAGCATGAATATATGAAGCCTCAAGACACAAGCCCATGAGAGGATATTTCATAATACTATAATAGTGAGGTAACCATTACCTGTTCACTGAACCGCTTTGCCTCCTGAGTGACCCTTTCTAGGTCAACAATGAGCTGGTCCCTTGAAGCCTCAGCTAAATCCCTTTGCTTCTTTTCTTTCTCATAAGACTGAATAGCCAACTGCAAGTTCCAAAATTGAACAAACGAAGTTTTAGTCAAAGTCTACCAAACACAGTGGCAAGGATTATTTCTTTTCTCACCAACTTGTTGGACTGCTCCTTGTTAAAGCTCTCCTCTAGTGATTCGCATTGTCTTGTCAAATTTAGATTAGCAGCTCTCAACTCCTCGATCAAACTGCTGAGCTGAGCTTCTGCAATGATAATACAATACAATACAATACAATACAATAAAAGATATTAACATGACAGAAGAGATATCTCAGAATCATCAGAAAGCTTAATAGTGTGAGAGCTCAAAACCATCAGTTTTCTTTAGCAGCGTTCTCAATCGAATGGAAGAATTGATTACCTAAATCAGCATGCCGGGTGTTCTCCGCATCCATAGCACTCTGGAGCTTTTCCTGCTCGGCCAAATAGCCATCCTCCATATCCATGAACCACCTGATGCACGCCCTAAGCTTCTTAATATAGTCGCTCATCTGATCAGCTTTCCCCTGCAGAAACCGAGCCGGTTCAGGAGACCACTCCCTTCAAAGTTCCAAAAAACGCTACGCCAAGAAACTCTACAAAAAAAAAGGATCAACCTTGAAATCGTTCTTGCCCTTCCCCTTCATTTTCTCGGCAAGCAGCCGCTCCACATCCTCCCTACCACTGAACTCGATCACAGGCGGCGGCGGGCCGCCGCCATCAGCCTGCGCGGACGGCGCCCCGTCGTTCGCCGCGCCGTTGCTGATAGCCGACAGCACATTCCGGCGCGGAGCCACCTTGAACTCCATCCCCCGCCGCACGGACCCCAAGTTCTCCTTCTTCTACAGCAGCAGCAAGCATTTCATCACAAGAACTCAGAACCCGAGAAAGCGAAGAAATTTCCGAGCGAACGGGGAGAGCAAAAAAAAAAAGAGCAAGAAATGCGATGAAAGTCACCTGGTAGGGGTTGCGAGGCGTTAGCGACGAGGCCATGGGTAGGATTCGGATTACTGGTGGGATTAGGGGGTTATAGCAAGTTTTTTTTCTTCTTCTTCTTCTTCTCGGCGGTGGGGGAGGGGGAGCTTTCTTTCTCGGGGCGGGGTGGAGTGAACTCGAAGGCAAAACAGAATCTCGTGGCTTCGAAGCGCCGACGAATTCGCGCTTTGGATCCGAAAGGAAGCTCAAGAAACTCGCGAGGGCTGGTAAGAGCCGAGCTGCGGGAAGAATCGGTTCACCAGTTTTCAGCAATTTTTTGCGTGCGTTCGGATCTAAGGGAGGCGGCTGAGGTTTTCGAAAACTTTCGAGCTGAAACGACAGGGGGGGGGGGGTGCGCCCTCCCCCGGCGGCTTCGACGGGTGGTACGTATATTCACGGCGTTGCCACTGTAGTTGGTGCGAGGCCGGCGCGGCAGGCGGGAGTGGGGGAGACGGCCGGGCACGCCGGCTTCTCGGCTCGGGATGGTGGTGGGAGGCGGCCGGCGCGGCATGGTGGTGGTGTTCCTGTGGTTTAGCTAGCAGCCCGGTCGTGAGGAGGGTTAGGTTCGGTAGACGCGGGTCAACTTCCGACGCATCGGCCGGCCCGGCCCGGCCCGGGGCGTGTCGCCACGTTGCTCTCCCTCGTGGGCTCATCAGGAGGCCGGCCTGGCCAGTCAGCAGCGTGTCTTGGTCTTGTTGATCAACTTTGTTTCATTTTTTTTCTCTCTCTCCCCAGCTACAACTACTACTACTACTTCTATCAGAGTATCAGGCTCGAGTCGAGTCACTTCTATCAGTGCATGCAGGACGGTGACGACGAACCCATGGATGGGGATGGGCGTTAGCTAGCTGTAGTCACAGTCGCTGTGTGGTTGTCTCGTCGTGTCAGGGAGCCTTTTGCTGTTGAGGATTTGTTGGCTAGAGAACTAGAATCTGCCTGTACCTTTGGTTGGTGCGCGGCTGTGTCGTGTCTCTTTGGTGATTCCCTGAAAGTTGAAAATAATCTTTTCCAAACAAAAGGAAAAAAGATACAACGCACCGTCACCACACCACAGCACCCCGATCGTTTTCCTCCCCTCTTTTTTCGAGCCGAATGAATGTCGTTTTCTTCTTGGTAAACATGTGATCGCGTACGATCAACCTGGAAAAGCTCGGGGAGTTTGGTAATAAACTAGATAGGGTACCTTGGTTTTATGTGGCGTCGTCAAAAGTATGGGTACCTGCGTTTGCATTGGTTCGGTCCTGGTCGGGGGGGACGGAAGCGTCGTCAGCAACGGCGGTCGCGTCCAGCGGCGCTGCCGACACCGGGGGGTTGATTGGGGCGGGCTGGACGCGTCAGCAGGTGACTGGATGGGATGGGATGGACGGACGCGGGGGAGTCGACGGCGACCGCGCGCGCGCTCGCACCAAACGGATGGAGGAGCTCGAGCGAGCGAGCGGGGGGGGGGGGCCGGGGGAGAGCGACCGCGCAGCGACCCAGCTTTTAGCAGCGGGTGGAGGGAGGGAGGGCCGCAACCCGCTAGCTTCGTGAGGTTTCCGTCGCCACCGAGGTCGACGAGGAGGTGGAGGGGAGGTATCCCCGAGGCGGCGGTGCGGCACCTGCCGTCGCGCGGCCATGGCCAAGACGAGGTCCTTGCCGGCGAGCTCCCACACCTCTGCCGGTTCCTGGCGGGCTGGCTGGCTGCTGCTTACCCCCCCCCCCCACCCCCCCTTTCGGTCACATCCGCCGCCGAGGTGATGTCAGAGATGACTTGACGGGCTCGCCCCGACCGCATTGGATGGCAGCGGCTTACACGCGACAAGAATGCACAGACAGTTTTTTTCCCCGTCCGTGGGCACCAGTTTCGGGTGCGTGATGGGCTAGGCTCGCATGTGAATTGGGCCGCGCAGGTAGAAAGAAGAGCCCAAACAGCCGTGTCGACTCGTAGTACTGCATGAATCTTTTGTCTATAAAACGAAAGGAGCAGGAGAGCTGCTGAATAGTGGGCTCAACAATCCAGTTTATCCATTTGAACCCAAAGCCCAAATGAGCCATGGTTTCAAGTAAATAGGCTCACTGATCAGCGGGCCTAGGCGTTATGCACCATAGCAATGGTGCTTTATAGCAATTTCTAAAATATAGTAGTATATGTATTTTTCTGCTGTGTTGGTCTAGTTTTCCAATATTCTATTTTTCTTTTTTTCTCTCTCTCTCTCTCTCTTTCCCAGTTGTCCTATGACCCAGCCCAATGCGGCCCAGCGCTTGCTTGGTTTCAGCCCCCCGTGCAATCATCTGACCGCCGCTAGGGCTTCAGCCCCTCCCGCCGCCATCTACCCCTCCCGCGTCTCGCGACCGCCTCAGTGCCGGGTTTTGTTTCGCTGGTTTTACCGCATCGCCCGGCGGCGGAGCCCGGCTGTCCCGCGAAAAGATGCCGCGCAAGCACGCGCCGGCGTTCACGCCGGAGGCTGCGTCCGCCTCCTCGTCCGGCGGGGCGTCCGACCGGCACAACCTCCCGGCGCTGCAGGCGAAGATGAAGCGCGACCCGGAGGGCTACGAGGAGGAGCTCCGCCAGCTCCACCGCCACTTCGAGTCCTCCGTGTTCCTCTTCCGGCAGCAGGCGGCGCTCGCCACGACCCCCTCCTCGGGCGGCGGCGGCGGCGGCGGCGGCGGCGAGGTCGCAAAGGAGCTAGGCGACCTCGCGCTCTTCCTCGCCCACGTCGCGCCTTTCTACCCGAACGAACTCGCCGATTTGCCCGACCAGATCGGGGGATTGCTCGACACCAACGCGCGCGGCCTGCCGCAGGGACTCCGGGAGCACCTCGTGCAGGCGCTGATACTGATGGTCAATCGACAGGTAAAAGTCCTCTAGTGTCCCTTTAGGTGTTAGCTCTATTTTTTCCCTTCAGAATCTGATTGGTCTTCTCATTTGGGATCTGTCTATAGATTGTTCTGCTAATGGATAGGTTGGAAGTTTTCAAAATTTTAGCATTGCAAACATATATTGCCTCAGTTTTCATGAACTTGGATGTCCTTATGTTGGCCCTTACTGTGTCGACCATATAGATCTTCTAGTGAGTTTAATTGAAGGATGTCAGCAATTAGTATGTATTCCTTTTAATAATGGAAAATGACAACTTATGTTCTCTTCTACTGACCCTTATCCTCTGCTCCTTCTATGTGAGAAAAAATTTAGATTGTTGACCTTGAGGACACAATGGAGTTATTCATTGAGCTTCAAGTTATTGGAGACCGGGCTGTCAAAAAGCTTGCATTTTCGCATATTGTACATAGTATCAGGAGGATGAATCAGAAGAGCAAGAACGAATCCAAGAACCGTAAACTGCAAAACATCCTTTTCAAATTCTTACAGGTTTGCAACATCGTGCATGCTAATCTGTAGTATTAGGTTTAGCATTTTGGAGACTACCTTTGATTTCTTTTTTCTTCTACCTCATTTGTTTATTCCCCATGTTTCTCAGGCTGAAGAAGAATCACGAGCTAAGAGAGCGTTTACTATTCTGTGCGACCTTCATCGTCGGAGGGTTTGGTTTGATGAACGCACAACAAACGCAATATGCGAAGCTTGTTTCCATCCTTCATCTAGGTATTTGCAGTCACAACATCTTAAGTTTTGCTACTGTCTTCTCCCTATTTGAGCAATTGTCGTATAATGCAGGATTATGATAGCAGCTATTTCATTCCTCCTTGGATACGAAAATGCAGAACACGAGGATGATAGTGATGCCTCCAGCAGTGAAGATGAAGAAAATCTAAACCCACACCTTATTCTTAGTAAACAGGATGTTTACAAGGTAATTGAATAGTTTCGTCATGCCTCTAATGCAAATATTTAATATATTATTACCTCATCTGATGCATTGTTTAATCTCTCTCTTGTATTTGAATTGTCAGGCAAATCACAAGGGCACTGCTGCTAGTAAGAAGAAAAAGAAAGCTAAATTACAACGTGTCGTTCGGAGTATGAAAAAGCAACAGCGTAAATCTGCTGATGCAGGTGTTCCTAGTTACTATTCACCCTTGACATATTTAAAAGATCCTCAGGTATGGTGATGCAACAATTGTTCATGTGTTATCACTTTAGATTATTGATGAAATGCACCCTTTCATTATGCTGTAAGGTCTGAAAAATAAGTTTTCTGTTGGCTTGCAGGGCTTTGCTGAGAAGCTTTTTTCTCGGCTGCAGAAATGCAATGAGCGATTTGAGGTCATCTGCACTCTTTGTACTAGCCAATGCTTTTGTTCACATTATCTGTAAGGAATATTGAACATTAATGCTTAAAAAGGACCTCTTGCTTTGCAGGTAAGGATGATGATGTTAAAAGTTATTGCGAGGACCATTGGGATGCATCACTTGGTTTTGTTGAACTTCTATCCATATCTTCAAAGATATGTTCAAGTATGTAACCTAATAGAGTATTTTGGTCCGTCGTTAGCCTTAAAAGTATAATCTTGTTTGGTTACATTTCTTGTACTGTTTTGCAGCCTCATCAACGAGATGTAACGACTTTACTTGCTGCAGCTGTGCAGGCTTGCCATGAGATGGTACACTGTCGCTTCATTCTATTTCTTTTTAACTAATCTGCCACCTATACTACTTTTCTGCAAATAATAATAATAAGTTTAAATTTAGGTGCCTCCGGATGCTGTTGAACCGATGTTCAAGCAGATAGTAAATCAATTTGTTCATGACCGATCTCGCCCAGAGGTTTGCACATCACTTCTTCAGCGTGTGAAATGTACTGTGTTCCCAGCTATCATGATTAATTGACTATCTGTCTAACCTCGCATCTTGTAGGCTATTGCAGTTGGCTTGAATGTTGTGAGAGAAATCTGCATGCGAATGCCGTTGGTAGGTACCTCAACCTTTTGGATACCTCAAATATACGTGTGGCTTTAATTCTACTGACAAGACATCACTCAACTGATCTTCATTTGAGGAGCTCTTGTTCTTTTGTCATTTGTGTTTCATATGTGACGTGTGTTCTCTGTGCACTGTTCCACACAAACAAGCATTGGGCCCTTTGATATTTTCTTCTTTAATATTTGGTGTTTTTTTGGGAAAAGACGGTAGGGGAAGGGAAATAATATTTTATTTGCTGTGGCTGATAGTGGAAAACTTGTATATTTTTGGTTTCATAAATCTTTAATCCAGTAGTTAAATGAAGAGCTTTAACTCATGAAAAGTCAAAGTCATTTTGAGGGAAAGTTTCATCTTTGTGCTGTTGTGACCTGTTATATAAATGCATGCTAGTCCTTTTGTTTTCTAGAATATTTAAGCGATGTACACTTAACACTTGGTATGTTTCTTGGGATTATCTTGCTTATGCCCTCCAGTATTTTGGTGAACCTATAGATGATGAATGAGGATCTGCTCCAAGACCTTGTCTTATACAAAAAGTCGCATGAGAAAGCAGTTTCCATTGCCGCCCGTTCACTGGTGACATTGTTCAGAGAGGTCAGGTCTTTCATGCAAATTCTGTAACATTTCCTTTTATGCTGAAGTTCCGTGTAGGTAAGCCTCTATTATTTGAAATTCAGATATGCCCTTCATTGTTAGTCAAGAAAGACCGTGGCCGTCCTGTTGATCCAAAGGCTCGCCCAAAAGCATTTGGAGAAGTTGCTATTGCTAGCGATGTGCCTGGTGCTGAGTTGTTAAAGGAAAACATTTCATCGGAAGGGGAAGGCTTGGATGATGATTGTGATTCTGATGATGATAGAGATGGTGCACCTGTAACAAGAGAAACTATGGATGGTTCTGATACAAATAAACTTGATGCTCCTGAAGACACCGGAGAGGAAGATGAAGTATCTGGGGAAGATGCTATGGATGAGGGCCATGATACTTCTGACCAGGATAGTGATGAAAACAGCGAGGGGCTAGAAGATGATTCTGATGTGGATGCTGATACTGATATATCTGATGAGGATATGGATGATGATGATGAAGAATTGAATGAAAGCATGGATGATTCAGAAGGTGAAGGTTCAGAAAAAGATGAAGACTGTGATGAAGATAAGTCAAAAGGCAGCTTCTCTAAGGTACAGAAGAGGAAGTTAAGTGATTACATCGGACAACTTAATGCTGCTGATGCAAGCCTCCGAGCTCTGAAGAGGTTCGCAGGAGCCAAGAAGGCTGAAGGTTCATCGGTTGAAACTGAAAAAATTTTCTCCGATGAGGATTTTAAGCGTATCAAAGAGCTCAAGGTATGTGAATATCAGATGACTAGTATTTCATTCTCCTGATACATTTTCTTTGATTTCTTTTTCAAAATTGCAAACTCTTGCATGGCGAAGGAAATAGAGGGTTTACTTTTGTATAAATTTTAGTTTGCTTCTATTTTACTCTTATATCCTAAAGGAAAAAAATTGAATTTCAGGCAAAGAAAGCTGCAAAGCTGGCTTTGGCTCAACATGGACTAGGCAAGGGTGGTGACGCAAGGTCTGCGACCTTTAAGATTCCGTCTTCAGATCAACTTAGTATGAAGCGGGTTGATCCAGCTCAGTTAGAGGTGATCCCCCCCCCCCCCACCCCCCGCCCCTAGTGTCTATGCACGCAGGAACATGTCTGACATGCAACATTTTCTTATTGTACAGGCTCACATAAAAAGAAAGCTTTCGAAGGAGGAAAGATTAGCATTAGTGAAAGCTGGAAGAGAAGATAGAGAGCCATACGTTGCCAGCATAGCTACAAAGAAGAATAAGGTAAACTAGACATGTTTTTCTTTTTGCAGTTATGGCAAATGCAATCTTATGATCTATGGCTCTCATGCTTCGTGGTAAACTTGTAGACATGCTTTTTTTTTGGGGCGATTGTGTCAGATGCAAACCTTATAATCTGTTGGTCATATGCCTTTGTCTGATTGGTTAATTCATACTGCCTTGTAGACCGGTGGCCTGAGCAATAAACAGAAACAACACAAGAAGAAGATGCCTCTGGCTGCAACTAGAGCAAAGGCAGCACGTTCGCGACAGGAGAAGAAACTGCTTCGCAAGCGCTCCGGAAATCAGTTCAGAGGCCGGAAGGCGTGGAAATGAGATTCGTTCCTGCTGGAATTTCTTTCGGGCCTTAGATGGCTGAAATTTTGACTTCCAGCGATTATTATTATTAGTATTATCTTTAATAATGTTCACAAAGAATAACTATATTTCGCACTAAGCCTCATGATTTTACGAAAAGGCCCCTATTTTTGTTTCAATTCTCCCCAGCACGTCGTCGTTCGTGAGGTATTCCATTGTTTCCGAACTGTGTATATGGGCCGCCAACCATCACGTTTTGCCCACACGACTGAACTTTGTGGGCTTGATGACTCGGAGATGCGGATAGATCTGGTACCAAACTCTAGCTTAAATTTAGCGCCCCCTTCACAGGTCCCTCCGTCTCTACCTCATTCGAGTCCTGATTGAGCCTTCGCAGAAGCGTTGCCGAGTACAGCCAGGAGGCGTTCTGCGTCGTCCATCTGAAGACGATAAGTAATGTTGGGATGAAGCCTCGCCTATTTCAGATTAGATTAGTAAGATGCCCAAGCAATGGATGATCTAGAACGATGTGTAATAGCGTCGACATCGCCGCTACCTCTGTCGCCGTCGACTCGCGCACCCACGCCACGCCTGGCCGCGCCGCCGTGTTCGATATCCGCACGGGACTTCTCCGTACGTGAGCTTCACGGCCGCGCGGATGCCCTCTGCGGCACGGCACGGCACGGCGGGGGAGCTGAGGTGGGGGCGGACAGCTCGCCGGCCACGACCACGACTACTGGCACGAGAGGGCACAGATCGCCTAGCCTGACCTAATTTGATCGAGCTCGCTCGCTCTCTCGGGGACGACGGAACCAGAGAGAGAGAGAGAGAGAGAGAGAGAGAGAGAGAGAGAGAGAGCCGAGCGCAGGACGCTGTCCATGTCGCGGCTTTTGACTCGTTCGGCATTCCGACGACGACGGGGTGATGATGTGTGGACGGCCGCGGGTGGGCGGCTGGCCATTCCCTGGCACGCGCGTGCGACCCTCCCGGGACCCGCGCTTTCGACGCCGTGCTCGCTCTCCTCGCCTAGCTCGCCGGCCCTCAGGCGCCATGAGCATGACGTCAACGGGGCTTCTTCGCGCCACCGAAGACCTCAACATCATGCTACAACTACAACCAACATGCGTGCTATATATAAAATACCACTGTTTATTTTGTAGCTAGAGTGCAAGGTACAAGCACGTAATTCGCACCAGATAGCGACGTCGAGTTGTTTACCTTGTACAGGGGCCTAAGACAAGAGAGATCAATAAGAGAAACATCAGTGCCGGCTACACAGACAAGCTGTATATATCTGCATTTATGGATGCATGCAGATTGCAGGGAGGCAGACACTTTGTTTGGGTCGTTCAACTGCCGATGGATCATGACCTGCAGTTGCACCGGGATTACCAGCTGACGCAATGCGCCGGAAGACCGCCAACGCCTCCCCGTTCACCGGCGTCCGGCGGCCGGTCGGAAGCTAGCCCGAAATTCTCCCCTCTCCGCCTCCCCCTCCTTTCCAAACCGTTTATATATATACTCAACCCACACATCCTGGCTGCTGCTAGCTACGACATGGAGACCGAGGGGGCCAAGGCCAAGAGCGCCACCACGGCCTCGTCGGAGTCGCCCGGAAACGACAGCTCGGTGACCTTCCAAGAACCGACCGGTGTATCAGCCGATGCTGCCTGCGTCGGTGCCGCCGTTCAGCAGCCAGTTACCACTGACTGGACTCCTCTCATGTAAGTTTCACCATGTCTTGACTCTCCTCTAGATTCACCACGAAGTCATACATACCATCACATATATGATGTACAAGGCTACAAGCTAATAATAAGTACTATCGTATTAATTCAGCTGAGACTAGCAGGATCTCTCTATACATATCTGGTCTTTGAACAGGAACACCAGCGGTGTTATTTTGCATGGGTTTTTTCAGGATGGTCAACATGACATGAGCTCAAGAACTGACCAGCAGAGCCACATCAAGGAGCCAAGTTTGATGAATCTTTCATCAAATAACCTAACTCTGCAAGGCCACCACGAGCAGGATCACCGCCATCATCAACTCGTGCCCAACCTCGGATCCGAGCTGCTCTTGTCACCGACGTCGTCGCCCTACGGGATCCAGTCAGCTCTGCTAAGAAGCCTCATGGAGCCAACGGCGAGGGTGGAGAAGCCGTCGGCTTTGCCAGGGTTCCAGCAGTATCATCAGTACCAGCAGATGGGCCAGGGGGCGCCAGCAGCAGCTGCAAGGTTTGCGCCGCCGCCACTCCAGTTCACCAGCGACGCAGTCTTCTGGGACCCTTCTGATGGGTTCGGGGTTCCGGCGGCAGCGGCGCCTGACGAAGCTACTAGCCTACGTGCTTCCAAACCATCTCCGGCTCCGCGTGCAGCTGCAACCCTTGCATTGACGAAGGTATGTATACATGGATCTAATATATAGCAACTTTGATTGCAGTTAATTAACGTCTGTTAATTGTTACCTCTTCGTGTGAACACGTGTAGACTGGTATTGAAGGGGTGGGAGAGTCTAGCTCAGTCATCAACAAGAAGGCAAACGGAGAGCCGGCGTTCAAGAAGCCGAGACTCAAAACGCCGTCGGCGCCATTGCCAACCTTCAAGGTATACATGCATACATATATACACCTGCTAGCTTACCCAAAGTTATCTACGTTGAACTCATGCAACTAGGCTTTCTTGAACTTCACTCGTTATTTGATGTTGTATATGTAGACCCAGATGGATATATATATATCTCTTTAATAAAGTTATGCTTGCGCATGTGCCATATATATTTCAGGTTAGGAAGGAGAAGCTTGGGGACAGGGTCACTGCACTCCAGCAACTAGTCGCTCCTTTTGGAAAGGTATATAGATAGGCTTTTGATGACTAATAATGCTGATTACATTACTATTAGAAACAAACTACACAGCTAGTGCTTGGTACTATGTACCAACATCTCGTCTTCCCTGGAAAAGAGAGTTCTTCCTTTCCCCATTCTTTCGAGATCTATACAAACCCAATCGATCTTAGCTTACTTCTCGATGCGCGTGCAGACTGATACGACATCGGTGCTCCATGAGACCATCGAGTACATCAAATTCCTCCACGACCAAGTTGGTGTAAGTCGTATGCAAGGACCATGATATTCCCCACCTTTAATCATATATACCACATCTGAAGCATCAACTCGCACATTATTAATTCTTCAGATGAATCATGCATATAGAGGACTGATCAGCTGAGCTGCGTGCACATTGTGTTTGTGTCTTGTTTCTGCAGGTGCTTAGTGCTCCATACTTGAAGCAGAACTGCCATCAAGTGCCCCACTTCAAGGTGTATTACAACAGTCTCCATGTGATGCTGTTTGCTATCCTTTTTTTCCTTGTGATGGATCATGGTACATTATCGTCTCTGTCCGGGCTAGCGCTGATCGCCTTTGCACGCGTGTGTGCTTGTTTGATTTCAGAGTTCAAGTCCTGACAAGTCCAAGGATAGCCATGGCGAGATATCACTGAAGGGACGGGGCCTGTGTCTGGTCCCGATATCGAGCACGTTCGCAGTGGCCAGCGAGGTGCCCGTGGACTTCTGGACTCCATTTGGTGCCAACTCTAGGTAGACCCGGCCTGATGATGTCCATTAGAAGACCCTGATGAATCTGGGAATAGATGACGACGTCCATTAGAAGAAGACCCTGATGATGTTTCATGATCTTATTTAGTAGAGTATATATAATATGGTCGTAATCCGTAACTTTAGTACTCGGCAGCAGCTGTGGCAGTGACAAAGGGATAGCACCGATCTAGCTAGCTAGCTAGATGAACCTTTGGAATGAGTGCTTCAAGACGTGGATTCGTTCTCCAGGTTCATCGTCAGCAGAGAATAAGGGATCAGCTAATTGATGAGAGGAACACATTATCCAGCCTGTACTGATCGTCATCCGGTTAATTATATATGATTGATTGTTAGATTGCATCATTGAGTTGTTGTGAAAGGATCTGTTAAAGATGTGTAATGGTTTTAATTAGGTTTAAACTAGTGATAGATGGATAATCAAAGGTGCAGCAGCAGGTCTCTCTTGATTGTGTATACTACCAACAAATAAAAGCAGAACCTCTTTGATTGGTCACCCAGCAGTATGTGCTTTTGGCTAGCTTCTTTTTATAATATTAACCCAAAGTCTCGCAATTTATGTGGATGTGTCGTTTGGTTAAATAATATTGTGATTCTTTGAGATTAAACTATTACCGTTTTCTGTAGTGGATATCAGCGCATGTGCTGGACTTTTGCTTAGGCGTATTCTGCTGCCCAATTTATTTAATCATGTGGACACATACACATATGCACATGTGTATGCGAGTCTGCATGAGACAATTTATGAGATCGTTGAGCATGATGTGTAAATTATGTATTGAGCATGTAAACGCTTCAAATATTATAAATTCCCTATGCTGTTTAATTAATCGTCTCCAATGCACGAATCAAGATGGAGGCTACTCCATCGATCTCGTAGCCTCGCTGTTCTAAACAACAACAACCAAGCATTTATCCCAAACATGTTGGGGTCGGCGGTAGCCTCGCTGTTGTAAACTGGAAATAAATCTGAGTGTATAAAATCGAGTCTCCTCTACTTAACATGATTTTTTTTAGCATTGCATAACATGGCAGATCCATCAGCAGGCGGTAAAATGCTTGCAGCGAGTCGGCCTTCGTGGGGTAGGAGACGACGAAACGGGCTAATGGTGGAAGCCCATCCAGGGGACCATGAGAAAGCCCTGGCTGCAAGAGCCCAATGGAACAAAGGCCCATTTAGATCTATGGGCTGGAGTAGGATCACAACATCATGCATGTCACGACTTGAGTTAGCCTTGCTTGAAAGGGAGGGGAGGTCCACCAGGGCCCAACCGATTGGCGGCTCCAGCGCCCGGCTGCCGGCGGCCGACGAGGCTCCGTGTCGGCGGCGGCGGTTGGCTGAGGCGGAAGATGCGGGCGGATGTGGTGGAGCCGTAACCGCGCCTCCAGCTTGGGGGAAGTGAGCGAGTCAGGAGACGCCGCCCTTCTTCCGCTGGTCCGTTCCTCGTACAGCTTCACGGGGGCCTTACGGCCAATCTCGCCGTGGCGATATCAACGCATGGGTCTCCATGGTCGTCGTCTCAGAGGCCAGGTACTGCTACTTTGGGAAGCCCTGTACTAATGTGTTTGATTGCTTGCCTCTGGTGCCAAGCGGGGATCGTAGAATACGCAGGAATTTGAACTGTGTGTTTTGCCTTCTTCAGCGTAGATAATTTAAGAGGAACCGTAGTGTAGGATCCGTGACCGATTTGTTTATATAACAGCGGTTTCAGTGTTTCGAGGAAAAAATATTTTGGATAACCAATGAAGATGGGGAATAAAATGCAGCGCGAGAGCTCTGCCACTCATTCCATGCAGGTAAAACTGAAGATCAGCACCTAATCTGAAACATTTTCCCCTAAGAATAGCAGCGTTGTTTCGAAAATTGCTTTTCTACAGAGTAGTGAGTAATTCACGAACCAATATTGTTGTGATCCGTTAAAGACTTAAAGTGAGACAATGCTGAAAGGAACTCTGAACTTGCTACAATTTCTGTCTGAACTCTTGATGTTTGTTTCCAGATTCCAGTGTTTGGTGATAATAGCTCAAACAATGACAGAATATGCCCCCCCCTCATGGCAATATCAGATAACTAAAAGTAGATAAAATTTAAGAATATAATACATAATAAGATACTGTGGTGAACTCAAAACCTGCTAAAATTTTTTCATTTGGTATTATAGCAACTTCATGTTAAAATCAACTTCACGTGGAACTGAAATTATGTAGAGACTTGTCAATATAACTCTCTATTCAATTCATTGTATATTATCTCATTTATCTGTAGCAATTCTTTAGAAGAAAGATCACAGACAACCTTTTTGAAGACTGTGAGTCTCACATAATTACAATACAAACACCTATGCCAAAATTCACTCGAACCTACACAGCTAATCAAAGACTTTGAAAATTACATTTCATATTTGGTGTTGAGTATCTAGCGGCCCTCTAGTGTTGTAATGCTCGTGATATTCAGAGAACTTTCCATGTTTCCCCTCTCTTGAACTTCATTATTCCTTGTTGCAAAATATACAGGCTTCATTGGTGCCTCAAGCAATGCGGATTCGTTCTCTAACATAAACACAACTGATGTCATGAGTGGCCGTGCATTCGGATTGTCTTGAACACACAAAAGTCCTACATGAATGCACCTCAAAACTTCATGGAGTGGACAATTATTAACAAGCGATGAGTCCATCAGTCCCGTTGCATTTCCCTCTTCCCATAAATTCCATGTCTGAGCAAATGTAACTATGTCAAATTAATATAGTTTTATGTAGGCTATCAAAGACTTGATTATTCCACAATACCTAGTTACTCACATAAGCTATAAGGTTTGGGAATTCCATTATGAATTGTTGTGAGATGGCCCTCAAGCCACTTATAATCTCCAAGAGAAGAACACCAAAGCTATAGGTGTCTGATTTGACAGAAAAGGCTCCGTTCATCACATATTCAGGAGACATGTAACCACTGCTTAAACAGTTTCAACAGCAAGGGAAGAAAAAACGTATTAGACTTAAGTATAATGGCTGCAATATTAATCATTGATCAGCACATGAATTACTCACTATGTCCCAACAACCCGGGTAGTGCTTGCTAGTTGCTGGTTTGTACCAAAGATTCTTGCCATACCAAAATCTGATATTTTGGGGCTCATTTCTGTGTCCAACAAGATATTACTTGGTTTAAGATCTCTATGAATTATTGTTAATCTTGAATCTTGGTGCAGATATTGAAGCCCTCTTGCTACCCCTTTAATTATTTTGAATCGTGTCGACCAGTCAAGCACATGTCTTCTTGAAGCATCTATCCATAATATCAGTATGGAAAAATCCTATTGTTAGTTACCACGAGTACTCTTTTTTATAGTGTAGGAATTACAACATGTAATCCACAATTCTAGAGTCGGAGCATACCAAAAAGGTAGGAATCCAAGCTTTTGTTAGGTAAGTATTCGTAGATCAATAGCTTCTCATCTTCATGAATGCAGCAACCAAGTAGCCTAACTAGATTCCTGTGCTGCAATTTGATGAGTAGAATCACTTCATTTTTGAATTCATCAATACCTTGTCCAGAATCTCGACTAAGCCTTTTGACAGCAACTTCCTGTCCGCCTTCCAACAATCCCTGTATGATCGCATCTCTGAATTGGAAAAACGATGAAAGCCAAAAATTCTTTCTTTGCTTTACCATTTGTTTCAATATATGGTACCTATAGTTATAAGTGTTAAACTTATTACCTTGTAAACTTTACCGAAACCTCCTCTTCCGAGCATATTGGAGTCAGAGAAATTATCAGTTGCATCAACAATATCACTGAAGCTAAGAAACGGAAACTCAACATTTTTGCCTCCAAGTTCATTGGGAGTGTTCAAGTATCGTAGCATCAATCTCTTCTGAATCTCCTTTTTTCGCCATTTCTCTGCTGGGTTGGTCAATGGATACCTTTTTCTTAAAAATGTCACTGTAAAAGCATTGCATGTTGAAAACAAGGCTCTTATTATTCTACCTCTGACTTGGCATATCCAGACAAGGGCTATGCATGTTGGTAGCAGCAAGGATGCCGTAACGGGAAGTAAAATCTTTACTAATTTGGCCTTCTTTATAACTGCCAAGTAAAACTCGTCAGAGTTTACTGCATCAAGCATTTCATGCATGAGTAGGTTTTAGTTACGTGCATAATGTGTAGTACCCTCACTAGTGGGTTTTTTTTTTCCTTTTTTTGGAGAAACAGGAGCTTCCATTCATTTAAGTAGAAAAGAGTTGAAAGCATACTCCCTCTACTCAGTTTTATCGGATGTTTTAGACAGAAGGTTGTTTTGCTGTCTAGAACGTCAAACAGAACTGGCTGGGGTGGAGGGCGTACTTGTTAGTTGGGACAAAAGAAGAAGAACAAAAGGCAGGAGCTTGCAGCCTTATTATGGGCTTGTTGAGTGTGCACTTGTGGTAGTTGCGGCTGTGCTTCTCAAATACTTGCTGTTTCTAAAAAATACCTAAGTAATTGGCTTCTAATAATATCTTTTGATGTTTGACTGCTAATTTCCTGGTCTACTATGTCTAGAAGTCATCTGGTTGTTTTTTTATCATGGCATCGTTGTTGTTATCTTTTCTTGAATGATGTCATCTTTGTCTCATATTATTGACTGGAAAATAAGGCATCATATTAAACTCCATCTCGGATCATGCATGAAAGAGTACCATTTTTTAGTGCACAGTTCTCGTTATTATGATTTAACCTTTTTCTTAATTGCCAGATGAACGTGCCTATCGACATTTGAGAAACTATTCGTCTGATCAGCAAGGCTAAGAAGTATGTACATGAGACGATGCGTACCTGGACGGTTGGCAAGCCGGAGGTACAGATCCTCGCCATAGTTGGTGCTTTTCCATGTGTCAACAAGCTCCCCTGTCCAAACCAAGCACCTTGACTGGTCACCCATGGCGCCCGCGCTGCTCAGGTTGGCGTAAGCGTAAGCCGTGCACGAGCAGTTGCGGCTGCACTCGGCCGCGCACTGCTGGAAGCTTCTGTTCCGGAGGAGCACGAACTTGTCGGGAACCCTCGTTCCAGACAAGGCGACGAACCGACTCCCCTCGTCGCCACACCGCAGCCTTTCCACTCTCCGGCAGCCAGTTGAAGAAGAGTTGGCACCACCTACGGGCTCAAAGCCCTCGAGGCACCGGCACGCCGGCGCCGCCCCGGTGAAGTCGCAGTACCCGTTCGGGCCGCACGAACCGTAGAGGCCGTAGCCGCCGGCGGTGGGGCGTTCGGAGATGACCGTCCACGACGCCGAGTCGCTGTTCCAGGTCAGGAGCTTCATGGTGCCGGCGTGACCGAGCGTGATCCGCGAGTAGGGCGAGCCGTCGGAGACCGTGAACACGAGGTAGAACTCGTGCCCGGTGTTGACGATGGTCTGGTACACGATGGAGCTGGAGCCGGTCGCGTACATGCCGCCGGACACGGACACGCCGTTCCACACGCTGATGCGGGAGTACGGCGTGGTCCCGCGCCAGATGACGAGCTGGAGGTGGGAGAGCGGGTCGAGGCCGAACCAGAAGTCGCCGGCGGAGGGGTCATCGGGTCCTCTCCAGGCGACGAGGCGCCCGGCGGCGCGGTGTTCCCTGTTGATGAGCAAGAGCCTCATGCCGGGGAGGATGGTGTCGGTCGGGTGATCGAAGCTCTGCCAGATGACCGTGCCGTTGGGCGACCGGAGAACCAAGTTCCCGGTGTCGAGCAGCGTCGCCGCCGCCGCCGCCGTAGCGCCGCCGTTGTTCTGCGTCGCCCAGAGAGTGCGGCCGCCGGAGCCCGACAGCACAAGGTCAGAGCTGTTGCTGATAGAGAGGGTCGGGGTTGGGGAAGAAGAAGAAGAAGAAGCAGTGGTGTCCGGGCTGTCACGGTTGGCGACCCACACGGTAGTGCGGCTGGAACCAGACTGATCGGAGAGGTTATGGAACCAGATCCCGACGTATAGGCTCCTGCCGGAGCTTGCCGGCGAGAAGAAACCCAGAGCGAAGACGCCATTCTTGGAGATGAGGGTGTCACCTGGGGAGAGCGGCCTTTCTCGTGTCAGTTGGTCCTGAGATTTGCAGGAGCAGATCAAGAGCAGGAAGATGAAAACAGGGGAGTAGACCATATCCCTTTTTTATCTTTTTGAGGCCCTCTTCCTTTGTTCATGCATGTGTGACGAGTCACGAGCGACGAACTTAGCGTCAAGATATAGGCCAGTTAATAAGGATGTGACAAAACAGATGAAACTAAAGTATTTAGGATACAGTGACACGTTGCTCAGATTCATCAGCAACAACATGGAGTTGACTTGTATCCTCCTAGTTCAACATAAGAGTTTGAGGCTACGTGGCTGGCCGGAGATGGCCCATGTTTTTTTTCTTCTCTCCGGTCTATACATGTTACAGAATGGAGTTTACACCAATGCGAATACCACGATTAGTCCACGCTCTGACTAAGCGGCGGATTGAGACAGCCAAGGAGGAGTGACCTGGACCGAAGCAAAGCTGAGTAAACAAACAACCTTGCTACGTGGCAGGCACACCTCCACGTCATCAGATACCAGAATCACTAAAGAATGGACACCTCGACTCTGAAGCGAATGAGGCACGCAACAGCGAGATACCAGAAAGACTCCAGAATGCACGTAGCAAGATGGGCGTTTCAAATATCAACACCACAAAATTCAAAAAGAATCTACCAATGGCAAGCTTGAAACACGTCGATAGTATACGTAACGTAACAAGCACAAGCAGTATAATAATAAACGGATGCAGCATTCTCACAGGATTCGTCTCGATAACGAGCCTATTTTTAACAGATAGCGGCAGCGGGAGAGGCTCAGAAGCGGAGCTTGGTGAAGAACCACCTGTTCTTCCCGGTCTTGAACCTCTCCTCGAGGCGCGCCTTGGCGGCCACCTTCCTGTCCCTGGTGGAGAGCGCGTCGGGGCCGGCGGCGGCGACGTCCTTGAGGTCGACGTCGAGGGTGTAGCGGGTGGGCATGAGGTGGGTGAAGTTGACGAGCTTCATGAAGCACTTGACGCGCGACTTCTTGGCGGTCTTCTTCGCCGAATCCTTGCGGATCACCTTCTTGGGGTACTTGGCCAGGCCCGCGACGAGGCAGTGCCCGTAGGGGCGGTCGCGGGTGCCCTCCTCGAACACGCGCACGATCACCGCCTTCCGCCCCGCGAACCGGCCCTGCAGAAGGATAACCGCCTTCCCGGGCTTCAGGAACTTCACCATCGCTGATGCTCCTCTCCTTCGCCGCCGCCGCCGGATAGGGTTGGCTTTGCGGAGAGGACTTGTTATATTTGAGGAGGGTGAAGGGAGGTTAGGGTTTGGTGGTAAGGAATGACGGGTATGCCCTTGAGGTTGCGATCGTCAGATGCTAATCGGGCCTTCAGTGTCAGCGTCAAAACCGGAAGTGGGTGTTGGATCGGTGGGCCCTTGAGAGAGAGTTGAAACCAATGGACCACTGCGGCTTACTACGAGTGAGAATCAGCTGTATTGGGTTGATTATGATTGGAATGTAAGGCTACAATAACCACTCATTTTGCTTAAATGGATTAGGTATTTTATATTCGCAATCTAAGAACGTACGGAGGTTGAAACTCCAATTTTTGTGTTACTCTCTTTGTTTTAAAAAATTTTCTTGTTAAAACACTAATTTTAGTTTGTTTTAAAACTAATTTTTGTATCCTAACTATCACAAAATTTACAGAATATTTAGAAATATGTGCTGTGAGCTATGTTGAACACACAGCTTATGTTCGGTCCACAGTGGCAAAACTATCAATTATCCCAAACCTTTTCTAATGCATGCTAAAAAAATAAACAAATATCTGCAGAAAACCAAGTGTTCCAGCTCATGATAAAGCGTACAAGTCCAGTATCTGTTCCAACGTGTTTCTACTGCCTAACACCCAAAAGGAAAAAAGAACAAAAAAAGCGATCAAGGGGAGAAAGAAAGAAAGACCTACGTACGTAACCAAAGGGGCGAGCAATGGTCTAAATAAAATACCGTCATGATTGCCGTGGATCCTCGCTGAAGTGCAGAGAAGGCTAGATTCCAAGTCAGGGGCTAGATGTTGAGAGCAGGTTCCAGTGGTTCCGCAACACCACTCCCCCCGTTCAGGACTATTACCTTGCCTTCTGAATCCACATCCACGATAGCGGAGTCGCCTTCCTTCACTTCACCAGCCAGCATCTTCTCCGCCAGACTATCTTCCAAGAGCCTCATGATAGCACGCCGCAGAGGCCTAGCACCGTAGCTCGGGTTATAGCCTTCATCAACAATCCTGTCGCGGAACCTCTCTGTAACCTGGAGGTCGATCTCCTTCGCCTTGAGCCTGTCAAACACTTCTTTCAGCATGATATCAGCAATCGCCTTCACCTCCAACTTTGTCAGCTGCCGGAACACAATCATCTCATCCAGTCTGTTCAGGAACTCTGGCCGGAAGTATTGCTTCAACTCCTCTGTCACAAGGCTCTTGATCCTGTTGTAGCTGGTGTCTTTCTCGTCGTAGTCCAGGTCGAATCCAATCTTGCGGCCCCCCTTCTCAATGACACTGCTTCCGACATTTGATGTCATGATCAGCAGCGTGTTCTTGAAATCAACCGTCCGCCCCTTGCTGTCAGTTAGCCTCCCATCTTCTAAGATCTGAAGCATCATGTTGAAGACATCTGGATGTGCCTTCTCGATCTCATCAAAGAGAACAACAGTGTATGGACGCCGACGAACTGCTTCTGTCAGCTGGCCACCCTCAGTGTAGCCAACATAACCTGGGGGTGATCCAATGAGCTTGGAGACCGTATGTCTCTCCATGAACTCACTCATGTCAAGCCTGATCATCGCCTCCTCTGAACCAAAGTAGTAGGCCGCCAAAGACTTTGCTAATTCCGATTTACCAACACCAGTTGGTCCAGAGAATATAAAGCTAGCAATCGGGCGGTTGGGGTTCTTGAGGCCCACACGAGCACGACGGATAGCACGGCTAATAGCTTTGACAGCCTCATCCTGGCCAATGATACGTGTATGTAGTGTCTCCTCCATCTTAAGGAGACGGTCAGACTCATCAGATGAGACTTTCTCCACGGGTATGCCAGTCCATGAGGAGACGATATGTTGAATGTCTGCTTCTGTGACAAGAGGACCAACTTCGCCGGATTCGGTCTCTGCTTTTATCATTTCCTTGCTCTTGTCAATAATGGCTGTAATTTGGGCCTTCAGCTCCATTTCACGATCTCTTAGTTCACCAGCCTGTCAAGAAACGACAATAATAATAGTAAGATGACATGGAATGAATTTTGCAGACAGTATGATTAGTTAAAAGATACATGAAAATCCCAACTGTATTTGAGTTATAGAATTCAGAGCATTTTCCAATGCAAAGTGAAAATAAAGACTCAGGTTGCTAGAGCTTTCCAATAAAGACATATCTTACAAAAGCAGGTCATGAGCAACCTTTGTCTAGAACTCTGGGTGTTTTTTAAAACTCTGAACGTACCTTCTCAAAATCTTGGCCACGTACAGCATCATTCTTTTGCTTGGTTATCTGCCTCAACTCTTTGTCCAGTTCCTTGGCTTCATCAGGGAGCTGTAACATCAAGGGGTAACATTAAGACAAGGACAATGCAGTGAACTACATTGTTTGGGGTCTGAACAATGCATTGGTACCTGAGCATGTCTCAGCCTAACACGGGATCCAGCTTCATCAATCAAGTCAATAGCTTTGTCAGGCAGGAAGCGATCACTGCATAAACAATAGCCAAAGCTTGTGAAATAAAAATAAAATGATTAACTTAACTATCAAGAAAAACACCATACAAATCTTTGAGCAGAATAGAGTTTTTTTTCTTTGATAGCCTAAACTATTGCTTGTGTGTTCAACTACAGACTTATTTCTTTTGGCTAACCCCTGAATTAAGTGCAACCTAGAAGGGGTGCAGCCCGGTGCATGTAGCTCCCTCCGCTTGCGCAGGGTCCGGGCAAGGGTCCGACCCACTTGGGTCTTTTCTATGCAGTCTTTCCCTGCATTTCTGCAAGAGGTTGTTTCCAGGACTCGAACCCGTGTGCCCAGTGCCGAAGGCCCCCACACATTGTGGGGTCTGGGGCTTTTCAACAAGAATATGCAATAAAAAAGAACCCCAGAGCACACAATCAACACAGCAATCATCAGGGCAATGTGATCAACCATTTGGTGATGAACAATGAGAACCTGAATGACTTCCTTAAGAGGTAAAAAATGCAGCAAATAAGTATTGCAATAACTCATAACTGATATACTGATGCATTACAAACCTGATATACTGATATGACAACTGTGCAGCAGCAATTAATGCATCATCAGTATATCGCAACTTATGATGGAGTTCATATCTCTCACGAAGCCCTCTTAAGATCTGTATTGTTTCATCAACACTTGGCTCTGGAACCTTAACTGGCTGAAACCTTCTCTCCAATGCAGGATCTTTCTCAATATGTTTTCTATACTCATCCAGTGTTGTGGCACCAATGCACTAAAGAGAGAACACGGCATCAGAATAAGAGGCAGTGACTAAATTATTGTCATTTTGGATGAAGCCCTTGGAATTTTCTCCAGACTAAACCAGAAGTATGAGCAAGACAAGTAACATTATGCTGGGAGCAACGAATGCAAAGTAAGGCAACTATACCTGTAGTTCACCTCTTGCAAGAGCTGGTTTCAAAATATTGGCAGCATCAATGGCACCTTCTGCTGCACCAGCTCCGATCAATGTGTGCACTTCATCAATAAAGAGGATAATGTCTTCATTTTGCTTAATTTCCTCCATAAGTTTCTTTAGTCTCTCTTCAAACTCTCCACGGTATTTGGTACCAGCAACAAGGAGCCCCATGTCAAGGGTAATAACCTAATGTATAATGTCAAAAATACTGATCAGTTTTAAAAAACACCAGGATAATTATGAACACATAATTTACTCCTGATTACAATTTGCAAAGTGGTTTGGTTCCTTTTCACCCTATAGAGTATAGATCAGTTTTCCAAATAACATGAGGATAATGGGGAACGCATGATTACCCCTGCATATAGTTTGCAATTAATTTAGCTCCTTTTCCACCTATGGTAATATCAGACAATAAGGATAATTAGGCAATGACTTACCCAGTACCCACATTATATTTTGCAAATAAATTTAGTTACTTTTCTGATTATATCATAATTCATAAATCGACACTGACCCTGTAACCCACTAAAGGCACATCCCTAGCTAGCAAGTAAACTTACAAAATGAACCCAGGCAATATACAGAGCTACCAGCTAAGAAAGTAAGTTTCATCGTAGAAGCTACGTTATGTAAGAGAATCTGGTGAACTCAGCCACAAGGGAGAGATCTTGGAAGAAATGAAACGATAATGCTACTCAACTACACATACATACAGACAAACAAATATTTGTAATGCACAGGTCACAGGACAGTTCAAACAACCTTCTTTCCTTCAATTGTTTCTGGAACATCCCCGTTGGTAATACGTTGAGCAAGCCCCTCAGCAATAGCAGTCTTGCCAACACCAGGCTCTCCAATCAGGCAAGGGTTGTTCTTTGTCCGCCTTCCCAAAATCTGAGTCACGCGCTCAATTTGGTCCTGCCTGCCAACAACTGGGTCCAATTTACCCTGCAAAAAAGAATGATGAGACTTCGTTTGGCTTCACTAGGCAGTAACAAACAAAAAAAAGCACGAAAGACAGAAGAATACCTCTTCTGCTAGTTTTGTCAAATTGGTACCGTACTCTTCAAGTGTGGGCATCTTCTGGCCACTGCTTCCCCCACCTACTCCAGCACCAACAGCTTCTGTGGTTTCACCAACCATTCTTATGACCTGCATATCGTGTCGAATATCACTTCACATATGATTGACTTAAAAGATCACCATCATGGCAAATAAATATAAGTGAAGAGAATTGCCTGGGTACGGATGTTGTTTGGATCAGCGCCAAGGCTTTCAAGCACCCGGGCTGCCACACCTTCACCCTCACGAAGTAGCCCCAGGAGTAAGTGCTCAGATCCAATATAATTATGTCCTGAGGATTGAATACTGAAGAACATAAGTGAAAAGATTCTTCCCATTTTTTTCAACAAACAACTAGTTTGACAGAGTGGCAATTTCCTAACACGAAAATAGATGAAAGTAATTTGCAAACCAATTCAATCTTTGTCTCAAGGATAGTATCATCTGATATTAAAGATTCCACTGGAGCTCAAGAAAACTCAAATTTCAGCATCAACTTAAGAACAACACTGCAGTTTTGCACTTTATAGTGAAATGCGGTGTGTAGAAATTGAATATGTTAGTGCTTGCTTCCTACCCAAACCCAACAAGAGTTAACATTTGACCTTCTTATTAGGTATAAGAGATATCATAGCTAAACAAACCTAACAACTCTAGATTACAACATGTACATAAGTGAAGGTAATACCTAGCTGGCGGGCTTCTTCAAGCGACAGTTCCAATACACGCTTTGCACGAGGTGTGAATGGGATTTCAACAGCAACAAACCCACTACCTCGTCCAATAATCTTTTCAACTTCAACCCGGGCATCCTTAAGATTGATTCCCATAGATTTGAGAACCTTCGCCGCGATTCCAGTTCCCTCACCAATAAGGCCCAGTAAGATCTGCTCTGTCCCAACAAAGTTGTGTCCTAGGCGCCTCGCCTCCTCCTGGGCAAGCATAATCACCTTGATGGCTTTCTCGGTGAAGCGCTCAAACATGGCTCTAACCACCCCTCTTGACCCCCTACCACGCGGCCGTGCAATCTGACTTGCTACAATAGATCCGAAGTCTCGTTTGATCACGGACCTTGTATCCAGAAAATTTGTCTGCCGCAACCCTTGGAAACCACCGAGAGCAAGGGTCCGTGTCGGCATACTCCGCACCATGGTAGCATTTGTTCTGGTCCTAGCGCGCACGCGGAACCGACCAGAACCACCGCTTCTGTATATGGTTGGGGCAATTGCGGACTGAACTAGAGCTCCCTCCATGTTGAATTTGCCAAAGACAACCCCGAGGTCCAAGCCTCTTTATCACACAATCCCTGCAAATTTGCGAAAGGAAATACAACAATAAATTATAAATGTCACAAAATGAAGATACATGCAGGTAAGCCACCTACTTCCTACCTACAGAATGAAGGTGATTATCAGAAATCATCACATATCATAGCAGCAAGCTATTGATTAAACTGAAACCCAGCCTAGAGCATAGAATCATCTGCAAAACAAAAGATCATGCGGCTATCCTGTGCTGATTAGCCAAGGCACAATGATTCGCCTTGGACTACATTCCATCAGTTATACGAAATAACTCGGAACGATGACAGAACCCGTCGGTAACGCCGCGACTGCGACCGCTAATGTGCAAGATCTGAACCCTAGCATTCAAATGAAAGCCTCAAAGGGGCGGCATCTAGCCTAGGCGATGCGTAGCAAAAGCAACGTTGCGCCGCGGGCCTTGGGCTCGTCCGCGGACACAGTAAACGGGCCTGATTCCAACCAAGAGACGCTAGCCAAACACCGACACAAGCAAACAGAACCACGCTACGACGACGAGGCTGGGAGGGGAAGGGGGTGGGTAATGGTGAGAGCGATTACCCGCGGAGAGCGGCGGGGGCGTCGGGAACGGCGGTCGTGTCGCCCCCGCACGGGCGAGGTGAGCGAACCTAGGAGCGAGGGGCCGGAGGAGGCGACGGGGACGGCGGAGGAGGCGGCTGTCTCGCGGGAGCGAGGAACGGGGAGGAGAGCTCTGGAGATAAGGAGAGGAGGGGTGGGGAGGAGGAGGAAGGGGGGCGAGAGAGCTTGCGGGCCTCACTCTTTTCGCCCTTACCACCCACTTGTGCAGAGCCAGCCCATCAGCGGTGGCTATAAGTAACGCAACGTCGTGTCGATTGCCAGGCGTTTCGCGGTGGCGACGCGGGGGGCTGAACCCCTTGGCGCAGCTGCAGGAGGACGCGGACGTCGCACGGGCCGAAGCCGAACGGCCCGCACCTGGCGTACGCGTCGCCCACGTCCCCTCGAGCGGCGCGCCGTACAAGGCCTTCCACTCCCGGGTGCTGGCGTCCCCCAGGCCACGCGCTGCACCGCGCCGGCCTCGGTCACGTACGACGCCGCGCGAGGACGGGACGGCGACCCGGCCTTGGCGTGGTAGGTCTCGCCGTCAGCCCGGCGCTCGAACATGTCGGCGTACCACGGCATCTCCGGGACGCCGTTGAGCCAGAGGCCGTTCCACGGGCCCGCCCTCTCGTCTCCGTGTTCCACGCCGGTACGTCCCCGACCACGACGACGTGAGGAACCACTCGGCTCCAGCCCACAGGTTTCTTGCCGGTCTTCATGGCCCGGCAGGCCAGGCAGCAAGGAAGGTGTTCGACGGATGGTCGAACGACTGCCACGAACGGAAAGAGCACTCACTGTGTTGGTCCGGTCGCGGTGTACACGGCCAGGTTGCCGGACTCGAGCAGTCGCGCCAGATGAGTTCGAAGTCGCGGGTGTACGGGCTGGCATCCTTTCAGTTCAAGGACACATGCATTACTTTACAAATTTTGTTCTGCACTTGCGCAAAATATTTGACTTCAACAAAGGAGCCCGAGTGTGCAGGTGCAGTTTTGTCGCGTGCATGGGAACGAAACGAAACGGTGCAGCTTTGGTGCACGCAGATCGAGTTGCATACCGCAGCTCCGCTCGTTGGATGGAGCCCGCGGAGTCCGGCATCAATAGCATGGAACAAACTGCTTGGTATCTTCAATTCTTCAGTAGGGCACACAAGGGGAGAGATCCGGTGATGGACGGAGACGTTTCAGTCATCTTTTTTTTCTTTTTTTTTTTCGAAAAAAGGTGGTGGTGGGGTTGGTTGACATGGGTCTACTAGTTTTCAGGTTACCTGTCGTGCATGTGCATTCCCGTCCAATCAGCGAATGGGTTCGGTCGGGTAGAAACGATCAGGACGAAGTGGTGGACACCCGCATGCATGTAGTAAGCTTTCAACTCAGCTTCCTAACACACAAGGTTCCGGGAATCGATCGGCACACGGTGCTTTTGAAACTCTAACTAGACGGACGACGATGCAAACTTGTGCAGGAGTTGGCGCCCTTGCTGCAGCACATGCATGGGGAGTAATTAGTACACCATGTTCATCGGCATCCTGGCGAATTACCCCGTGCTCGCTCGTCCATACATACACGTACGTACGTACGCTGGATGCTCAGACTCGCGGTTCTAAGATGGCTGTAGCTGTAGCACGAGCACCCGATCGTCTGACCTATTATGACTACGTACGTACGTACGTACCGGCCGGTACGTCGACAAAGCTGGGGCTGCTAGTTGTTGGGTCCCCAGTTGCTGAGGTACATGACCGTCCGGAGCTCCTCCTCCTCCTCCTCCTGCTGCTGCTGCTGCTGCCTCGCCTTCCTGCTCCTCCTCCTCGCCGCCGCCGTCGCCGTCGCCGACGCGGCGGGGCCGCAGCAGCCGGAGGAGGAAGGCGGCGGCGCGTGCGCGACGTCGTTGTTGCTCCTGCTGCCGCCGGCAGGCGCGCCTGCTGACCCGGCGCTCTGCTGAGCCGACGACGACGACGACCGGAAAAACGCGTAGCTCCGCCAGCGGCCGGCCTGGACCTTGATGAGCGCCTCCTCCGCCGTGACCACGCTCATCGACGACGCCTTCCCGCCGCCGCTCGCCATGCCCCCCACCGCTAGCTCTTTTTTCCTTGTGTGTGCCGGTGGTGACCAGAGACTCGACGACCGCTTCTTTTTTTTTAATCTTGGATGTTCGTTGTTGTGTCCGTGAGATGTGTCTCAGGCTGGGAAACGGCGCCGTTTTTATAGCGGCGCACGGTTGCTGGGTTGCGACTTCGGCCGCCGGCCGGGGTCGGGAGAGGAGAGTGCCCCGTCGCTGCCGTGCACGTACCTACGCGCATGGTTTTTGGAGCCAATCGGTGGGAGGGGGGGGATCCCGAAAACCGGGTGCACCGCTACTGCGCGCGCCTCAGGTCGCGAGCACACGGACGCCGAGGTTTAGGCGGCGCGCTGCTTGTTGTCTTGTCATCTCTGTGTTCCAGTGTGCTAGACACTTGCTTGCCCCGCCCCGCGCCGTTTGCTTTCTAGCCGTGTCCGGCCCACGGGCCCAGGCATCGCACCCGGACCTGGACGTGTGCCGGCCACGGATACGTCGCTCTCGGGCGTACGGCAGCCGGGGCCGTTTCAAGGAAACGGTCAAACGCCAGGTACGTCGCCCTGGTAGTAGCTTGTGGAAATTCAGTATTAATCTTATATCTCTAATGGAGCGCTACGCACTAGCACCTCCGCTGAAAACACCTAACCATGCAAGTTTACGTACTATTGCTACTTTCCTCCATACACGTGCATCAATTTTCATTTTCATCTTTTTGATTACAAGAGAATAACTCAGATTGCCTAAATATAATTTTGTAAATCGTGCACTACCGCCATTAGAAATACACTTGACTGAAAACAGTAGTGACGGTATGATGATGATACATGAAAAACAGGGGGCTGTAGGCACATGGATTCCATGATACCAGCGGCTGTTTGCATCCATGACATGACGCTTGCTGGTGGCCTGCAGGTGCAACGTTCTACAGTAATGTGACAAAGGCTAACCAGTCACAACCGGCACTGGCAGTTACTACATGAGCCGTACATCCCGGACGGGAAAAAAAACATCGAGGAGTTTACGTAGCGTTGTACCGGTGACGGGTCTAAAATCACACAGTAGGCGTAACGGTTCCTCACTGCCAATCCGTTGCATTGCAAACTGACAATTTGAAACGGGAGACCCTGACGTATCGTAGCCTCACAGCAAGATGGAAAGAAAAAAAAACTTGGCTCTATGCATTGGAGATCACGATTGATCAATCTGGTCTAGCTAGGAAGTACTACAACGAGGCGTAATTGGGATATTTGAATCGTGCTTTTTGTCAGCATGAGATGTGGCTGAACAGTTTTGTTACGGACGCAAAAGCGTTTTTATTCCTTTGCCACTAGTACAGTACCATCAGCACCCATGTACGTGCTCCGATCAACTGACAAAACTTTTCATCATCATCGTCGTCGTCGTCGGCTGCTTCTGAAGCCGGCCTAGTTGGGGCCCCAGCAGCTGAGGTACATGACCGTCCTCATCCCCTCCTCCGCGCGCGCCCGTTCCGAGGCCGCGGACGCTGGCCTTGGCGGTCCGGTGGACCGACCGCAGCGCGTAGTTCCAGCGGCAGAGGCCGGGCCTGGTCCCTTGAGGGGGGGGCCTCCACCGCGCCGACGCTCATCGCCGCCACCACGACGCCTTCGCCGCGCGCGCCCGCCATTTTCTCCTTCTCGGATCAGAGTGGAAAGCTGCTTCGCTGGATCTGTGATCGCTGTCTTGGCGAGAGAAAGCTCGTGTTGTGCTGCGTCGGAGTGGGTTATTGTAGTGAAGGCCGGCATGAGACAGCGGGACAACACAGGTGGCCACCACGGCCGTTGGTTTGCCGAGGCGGGATACCAGGTGCGCTGTTTCCCTCAACTCGGCTACTAGTACGCTGCATGCACCTCGCTGTCGTCCAGGTGCAGACACCCAGCGGGCAGGCAGTGGCGACCTCATCTGCTGGATCGCGGCAAGGACGCGTGCCCCGTACAACTGCGGATACCAATGCAGCAGCACCGATCCCATTCCCATCGACCGGGATGGATTACAACCTGCTGTCGGCAGAAACTACCAGGGCCAGCGAGTTTTATTTTCTGATTATTAAGGCACTGCATCACATGGATTTAACGGCAGAAATTACCACATGCTCATGGCGCACGGGGACGCCGTCGTCTTGCAGCACCTCACGCCGCCGTCGCTGATCCGTAGCCTCGCTCGCTGGCCTAGGCCTCTCCGCGAGGACCTTCTGTGGGCGTGGCAGGCGATGCGCCTCGCCGGCGTCGAGCCGTCCACGCTCACCTACAACTAACTGCCTGCCGGATGGTCTTGTGAACGCCGGCCTTCTCGACACTGCCATCAACGTGTTCGACGCAACGTCAACGGAAGATCGAGTGCGAAGTATGGAAACATAATAACGCTACTGTAGGCAATGGGCATGATTTTCAAAGGAGGATTAAGATCAGCAGAGAAAGCACCCAACCCGGTCAGATGCTACAAATTCATCGACAAACTGACATACAAACACATATAATCACAGTACAGAGCTTTTCCGTTCTCTCTGGAGAAGAAAGAAATGAAATAATATCCGAGAGCATAAGATACGGACAAGTGCAGTGGGCGCAACAGCTCTCCCCTTGATAGATTCGCTCCTGTAACAACAGAAATAAAATTTTATTAGACATCATAGCTGCACCGAAACAAGAACGCCTGTGTTAGCTAAAAGTAACTTAAAGATATTAAACGTAATACAATTCATCTACAAGCACTGTAATACGACACAGTCCAAAGAATAATAGCACACATTGACATGCCTATGTTTCGACTTAAGGGTGTATATGCAAGTTGATGTCATATTACGAACTGCTTCCTCAAGTAGGTTCTCCCTGAAACAGGGACTATTGATCATCACAATGTCGTGATACCACAGAAGCCACAGCAAAAGAAAAATAATTTGGCTAATGAATTATCAAATGGCATGATTTCAAAACCTCAGTAAAAGCCTGGTCATCTCATTTGAATGTAGGACCCCAAGTAGGTTCTCCCTGAAGAACAGGGACTTGAAGCAACCTACATCACACATTTTGGGCAACTCATCATCGGTTTCCATGGAATATGAAAATGGTTTATTCTACGCTAGCATCAAATTACTGTGAAGCCAAAAGAAAATGTTCAAGAAAAAATTCCCAATATAAATCTCAAACTTGAAAACACCTCAGTAAAATGCCCGTACATCTCATTTGAATGTAGGGCACCAAGTAGGTTCTCCCAGAAGAAGAGGGACTTGGAGCTACCTGCCTACCTACACCTAGTCACATAACAGGCAAATCATCATAATTAAACTAAGATGTTAAAAATGCAATTGCATTCCCTCACAATCTCTGTCATGACCAGGTGAAAAAAATATTAAACTAAGATGCAATGAAATAAATACAAGAATTGGTTTATAAATTTACTAGGTGCTTTGCTTCTAAACCTCAGATAAAGCCCATATATATCATTCCAATGTAGGACCCCAAGTAGGTTCACCCTGAAATTCAGGGTCTTGGAGTGATCTACACCTAATTCATAGGGCATTTCATCACGGGCTGCCAGAACAAGTCATATAACAAAATCATAATGTGTCATTTACAACAAAATCGAAGTCATACACAGGGTGAAGCTCATATGTATCGTGGCGTGCTCACCAGACAGCACCACCAGGGCAGGAATCCATGAGGACAATTTGAGAAGCATTACAACCGCAAGGGGCACGAATCAGATGTAGTGAGCAATTTTAGAAGCATTACCACCGTAATAAACAGTAAGCTTCCACGTTAAACTCACAGTAACAGTTACTATGTGCCTCCATGACTGGGCTGCCTTGAGAGTGAATAATCTCAAGAAACCAAAGGTGAGGAGAGGCACGTTTAATTAATACAGCAGACACTAAGACCGTTAGTTTGATGCGATGCACTGCCTCTTAACAAGAAAGCAAGCTCATAGCACAGCAGAGTTCAGAGGATGTAAGAAACAGTAAATCGAGACAAGCGGCACCGATTTACCCGCGTCAAGTGTTGGCCTTCTTATCAGGCGAACTAGAAGATGTTGAAGAACCAGCAGCCGCGGCGGGCGGCGCGTCGTGGGAGCAGCACCCGCCGGGGCCGTGGTGGTGGTGGTGGTGGTGATGGTGCTGGTGCTTCTTAGCCTGCGGCGGCCGCAGCAGCTTGCGCATGTCGTACGCGTCCTCCCCGTCGGCGTAGTACTTAGCCTCGATGTCGTGGATCTGGTAGCCGAGGGTGGAGGTGTAGAGGTTGAAGGCGGCCCGGTTGGACCGGCGGACGTGGAGGGAGACGTACTCGGCGCCGAAGACCTGGTCCATGGCGGCCTGCGCGGCGGACATGAGCTTGGTGGCGAGGCCGAGCTTGCGGTGGGAGCGGAGGACGGCGAGGGAGGTGATGTGGCCGTGGCAGGGCTCCGAGGGGTCCTCCTCCATCTTAGCGAGCACGTAGCCGACGATGCGTCCGCCGTAGTCCTCGGCGACGAAGAGCAGCTGCGGCCACGAGAGCATGTGGTAGAAGTAGTACTTCATCTGGTAGTTCTCCGGCAGGCACATCAGGTTGCACGCCTGCATCGCCAGCAGGTCGTCGATGGTCGCCTGCCGAATGCACACCATCCTTGTGTTCCCCGGTGCGGTGGATTTGGTGGTTCTACTAGCGAGGACATGTGATTGCGATGCCGACGGCGGCGGCCGCCGATACGCCTGTATTAATAGAGGAAAGTTAGGGAGGAGACCTTAACCTAACCCTAGAGGACAGAGGGGCCTAAATGGGCCTCTGGGCTGAGCCGCGTCCACAGTTCGATGCCTTGCTCACATGCCCATGCCCTGATGGTGATGGACGCGCGTGCCATGCAACCATCGAGAGTGGGGAGATCGTGGGGCCCGCCTTCAACAGCTCGTGTTCATGCACGGAGGCAGAGCTGACTGAAGCAGGCAAGCGGAGAAGGGGATCGAGCTCGTTCGACAAAGCCATGGAGACGACGAAGACGAAGGTACGTTCAGTGCCGCAAAATTACACGTCGTGCACAAAAGCAGGGAGAGGCCGTGCGCGTTGGTACCTGTATGCCAGTACGTTCACTGTAGTCTAGGCAGGCAAAAACAGAAGTCTAGAATAAAAAAAAGAGGCAGAAATATTAGTACGCAAAGGGTCGATATTTCAAGCACCTCAATTCGAACTACAGATGCCATTAGCAATGGGTCCAGTAATACAGTACATGGAAGTTTTTGTCCATTGGAACAGAAGTTCTGAGGGTGCTCTGAAAACACGGTTGCAAATAATATCAATGCATGCTTATGCCCCCTCGGCAAGGAAGGGGTTTGCAATCTCATCCGTGCCGTCAGTTGGTGATACCAGCATCACTGCTGTGCCTCTGCACACCTGCAATAAACGGCACATGATGCATTATGCTCAGCGGTTGTAAAACTCATGGAAAGTTACAAGGATGAAACTAACATCACAAATCCCAGAACCACTCTTCATGAGTGAGTGGTTTCCACCTAAAAGCTACATACAAAAGAAGGTACTGGATGTAGCTGTATATGTGGTACAGGGTAAAAGTTGCACAAAGATGGGACAAAATATGGCACACCTAACCATTGGGCATTGGCAGTGCACGGAGGATAGATATCCAATGCCATGTCGTTCAAATAGCAAAGGAATGACTGAAACACAGGTAAAAGAAGTCCAATAGAAGTAACACTTACAATGAGGCCAAGCTGTCTGGTTTTTTCTGACAGTTTCAACGGGTCATCTTGCTCTGCAAAAGAAAAAAAATTACAAGATCATAGACCATTCAATTCAGCATTATAAAAGAAAATTTAGCATTTTCCATCTCAATATGCAGTTTCATGAATGAGCCACTATGATCATGGTCTTTACATACATTAGAGCCCCAAGCTTCATTCAGTGTTTTGTTCAGTGATAGAAATGTTATCATATACCCGGACAAATTGTAATTAAGGAAAAATGTGTGGGATGCACTTTGTACATGACAACTGCACAAAACTATTAAGACAGCTTGTACTTGTATAATTAGTCCTCAGTCCAACTCTAACCAAAATGAGCAAAACCAGTTGAGATACAACAAAGTGAAAGAATTAAACAGTACAGTACCTCTTTCATACTCAATTGCTTCATCTAGCACTAAGTTCAGCAACTGGTCATATCCCTTTAAGGTTCCTGTTACTGCACACATTCATATGGCAGGTCAGCATTTAAACAGAAATTAGAAGAAGGGTGGGGGGGGCAAAGTTCCAGCTAATAGCAAAGTGTCAATAACTCAATATGTTAAAATGTACAGATGCACAATTCCGACCTTACAGAAAGTCAAAAGCAAGAAATCATGGCATCATGCACATGATACACAATGAACACTCCACATTATAGCACACGGCAATGACAATGACCTTAGTTAGATCTTGCCATTCAACCTTTCCATGCTTACGCACTATATTATATAGTCTATATACATGTATGCAGTCACATATTTAGCCAGATAACAAGTCTATGATGCTGCTTGCCACAGCGGTCGAATTCCAAAAAAAAAACCTAGGCCTTCAGCACACACCCATAAGCCTCAGCTTTGTCGTCCTACTGTTTCACAACAGCAACAAATATAACTTAAATCAAGACACTTGGTTTACAGCTTTCCACAAACACCGGGGCTTGTGACATGTTCTGTAAGCTCTACACTAAGATTTACGATTGCCACAACTACACAGCAACGCAAGTTTAAGCAAACAGAAAGCACAACACCTAAACACTGATGGAACATTGAGAAGGGGAGGGGGTGTTGAAATCAACCTTGCCGCCCACCAGTGAGCTTCACCTGAACACCCTTGTCGACAAACTTGGCAAGGTCGAGAGCAGTTTCCTTGCGCCCAGCCTGATCAAGCACAAAAAACGAGTTACCCTCGCATCACGAGGCACCAGACGAGACCAAATCCGCAAACTACCCGGCCAACGCAAGGGGAACTCAGCGCTTACCATGTCAGTCTATGCACGCAACCAAATACTCTCCCCCGGATCCTATTACCGTCGCTTGGGAGAGGCGAATCGCCGGAAGATTTGCACGGAGTTTTGCCCTAGAAATCGAGCCAGCCGCCGCAAGCTCAGCAACTCAGACAGAGGAGGAGCTCAGTATAATGGGGCTTTTGGGTGGAGAAAGTTATGTGCACGGCCCACTTAAAAAAATCAGCCCAACTCGCTCTCGACGGCGACTCGTACGTGGGCTTTACGTATAGCCGGCCTAGAGTAATCCGTTTTAGTTGTGCTAAAGCGCATTTTTTTGGGATTACGCCTTTCGTCTGACACGCGGAAGCAGGCGTAGGGTCTCTTCGTTCGAAGGAGCCGTCGAAGCCGAGGGGGGAGTGGAGGTGACCACCACTGCCTGTCTGGGAGACGGGCTTCGAGTTCCCGCCAGGTCGACACGGTCTTCTCTGCAGGCGGCGGCGGCGTGCTGCGGGCGGGCGGCTGAAAAGGCAGGTGATTTTCTTTTCCTGCATCTTTCTCGTCGGAGAATCTCGTGCTTCCGTGGTTTACGGGACTTTCGTGTTGGCTTCCGTGCTGTTGGGGCTGCACGGCGGTGCCGTCCGCGTGCAAGGGTGGTTTGATTTGTGCTTATGGTTGTTGCGATTCTCGCGCACATCGTGTGTTCGGCCAAATGCTTGAACACCCCCCTGCTGTTCTTCCTGCTTTTTATTTTTTGTACTGTTATGTATAACTTGTGTAATGGTTGCTTTACAGTGAAACAGCAAATCTTACAGCAAAGGGATCGATTTGGTCAAAGTTGAGGTCGACTTCAATGGCTGAACCAGCACAAACCAGGTTAGTCATCCAGTCCTTATCAGACGCTGCAAAACGCTTCCACTGATTTTGTGAAGTGAACTAACTGGTTATGTCACATTCCTTGCAAAAGAAAACTATATTTACCTCATATATGCATGTTGTGTGTTGCTAGGTTCTAATGTAACTACGTTAACTGTATGCATCGGCATTGTAGGGAAGGTGAAAGCAATACATTACGAGTACTGGTAGCAACAGATTGTCATTTAGGCTACATGGAGAAAGATGAGATACGTAGGTTTGATTCATTTCAAGCATTTGAGGAGATTTGCTCATTGGCGGACCAAAATAAGGTTTGTAGCAGCTTTGGTATTACCCCTTGCTTCTTTTCCCAACAGTGGTGAGCAGTCATTGTTTTAAACGAGACTTGATTTCAGGTCGATTTTATACTTCTTGGTGGTGATCTATTCCATGAGAACAAGCCGTCGCGCTCAACCTTGGTAAAAACTATTGAGATTCTGCGGCGTTACTGCCTAAATGACCAGCCAGTGAAGTTCCAGGTTGTCAGTGATCAGACAGTCAACTTCCCAAACAGGTTTGACGATTTGTCTGTTTGGTGCTCATTCTATGGAAATTCAAAACAACCGTATCAGAAATGTTTTCATATAGAGATTCATTTGCATGAAAGAAGAACGTTTATGAAGACTTTTGGAAAGATGTGTGAAAATCAAAATATATGTGTATTTCCCTCGTTTTCTGACAAGAGACTTTTTCATAATCAGATTTGGGCAAGTAAATTATGAAGATCCAAACTTCAATGTTGGCCTGCCTGTGTTCACCATCCATGGAAATCACGACGATCCTGCTGGGGTGGTATGGACATTATATTCTTACATCTGAATTTTGAGCATTTAGGGCTGTAAGATTTCAATCATGCTATGTTTTATAGGATAATCTCTCTGCCATCGATATTCTTTCGGCTTGCAATCTTGTAAACTATTTTGGAAAGATGGACCTTGGTGGATCTGGCGTTGGCCAAATAGCAGTTTATCCTGTACTCATAAAAAAGGTACAACGAGGCAACCAGTGTTTTAAAAGGGCGCCTAGGCGACACCTTTTAAACAGTGGAGGCAGCTCCAGACATGCTTTATGAGTTTACAGTTTACATTTTATTTGGTTTCCTATTATTTCAGGGTACGACTTCTGTTGCACTATATGGTCTTGGCAACATTAGAGATGAGCGACTAAACAGAATGTTTCAGGTGTCTTCCCATCAAGTTGCTTGTTGTTGGAATTCCATACATCTTGGCTTTGGAATATGATTTTATTTTTATTACATGACATCTTTTCCTTATTGTCAATATTATTTTTCCTTTCAATACTTCAGACACCTCATTCAGTACAGTGGATGCGTCCTGGAACTCAAGACGGAGAGTCAGTTTCTGACTGGTTCAATATTTTGGTTCTCCATCAGAACAGGTGTTCATAGCATGTTCTTTCATTTATTTATTTTGACCCTTTGTTCTGCTTACTGAAAACAAATTTACACTTTAAATCATACAGGATAAAGACAAATCCTAAAAGTGCCATCAATGAGCATTTCTTACCACGTTTTCTGGACTTTGTTGTATGGGGTCATGAGCATGAATGCCTTATTGATCCACAGGTAACAGCTTGGTAATTCATTTTTGTATTTGCTTAGGGAAGAATAACTAACTATGTTGTTTTCCTCTAATGAACTGGTTATAGGAGGTCTCTGGGATGGGTTTTCACATAACTCAACCAGGCTCGTCAGTTGCAACCTCCTTGATTGATGGTGAAGCAAAACCAAAGCATGTGCTTCTGCTAGAAATCAAGGTCTTTTTTCAATCTGCTGTATGCATATTGGATATGTATCTATTTTCTCACTCCATTATATGTATCATGAATAGGGAAACCAGTACAGACCAACAAAACTACCTTTGAGGTCTGTCAGACCTTTCGAGTATGCTGAGGTATGTTACTTGTGATTCCATGATTTTTTAAAAGTAAATGAATACCTCACAGTTGATATTTGTAGGTTGTGCTAAAAGATGAAGCAGATGTTGACCCCAATGATCAGGACTCTGTACTTGAACATTTGGATAAAATTGTGAGTTCTCATGTCTCTATTATATTATAGATTTTGTCCATTTTCTGCAGAAGCTTTCAGTAACCATTTATTAGTTTCTTTAGTGTAGCAATGTCGGTATGAGCAGGTAGTTTACCTTTTTTTTAATATTACTCAATGGCTACAGGTAAGAAATCTAATCGAGAAGAGTAGCCAACCAACAGGCAGCAGATCAGAGCCAAAGCTTCCATTGGTTAGAATCAAGGTAAAGAAACCCGGAGCATAACTTGGTCAGAATGATAAATAAATATAAGAACTTTATAGTACTCATATGTTCTGCAGGTAGATTACTCTGGGTTTTCAACAATAAACCCACAACGATTCGGTCAGAAGTATGTAGGAAAGGTACCTAAAGGACTAATGTGGTGCTTATGTTAAATGTCCTTTCTTAATCTTGCTTTAATGAACTTATTTGATGATTATGTAGGTTGCAAACCCTCAAGATATCCTCATTTTCTCAAAATCAGCAAAGAAACGTCAGGCTACAGGAGGTATTATACTATGTTTAAGAAAAACATTTGATATCCACTTAGAAAATGTTGTGACTAATTCATTCATTTTCTTAGTAAATTGTTTTGCTGTGTCTATTCCTTTTAGAACATGCTGATGATCCTGAGAAACTCCGTCCTGAGGAATTAAACCAACAAACAATTGAAGCTTTGGTCGCAGAGAGTAACCTGGTACTTCTTAAAACTGGATATATTATTATTTTGCTCCCTCTTTGAGTGCAGAAAATATTTTGGTAGACGTTTTGTTCTTATTGGTTACATCTACTCCTATAAAAGCAAAGATCTATCTTCTCCTTAGTAAGCCTTATGCATAGAATATATATGGTCTATGTTTATTATTTAGTTTAGTATGTGTATTTTTCTTTTGGGTTGCGGTGGGCTCTGTGTGGGTGGGCGAGTAAGGGGTAGAAAGATTCTTCTGGCCAGAAGCTGCATTTGCAAGCATTAATTCAATTTCCAGTCAATAATTTGATGAAAGTACTCTATCACATGATATTGGTATATATTTGAGTGGACATTAATTGTGTGCACCATTTCTTCCTAATGCTGATTTCCAATACATCTTTTTTTTGCCGCTGTAATATGTGTAAACTGTAAGATTTACAGCACACTTCTTTGTTTATAGAAAATGGAGATTCTGCCGGTTGATGACTTGGACATCGCATTGCATGATTTTGTAAACAAGGATGACAAGATGGCATTTTATTCATGTTTGCAGCGCAATCTTGAAGAAACAAGGGTATGATTTCCAACCATTATGTGATGTCAGCTTTAGTCTGCAGTGGGGCATATGATGCCAGAGAAGTATCATATCTAAGCTTCAATTTTTTTTGTCAAAAACTGCAGAATAAACTGAATTCTGAAGCAGGGAAACTTAAAATTGACGAAGAAGATATAATAGTCAAAGTTAGTGAGTGTATGCAGGTATTAGAGCCTTCTTCTATAGTCCTGCAACAATGTTCTAGCTTAAAAGTGTTAATGTTCCCCATTTTTAACACTGTAGGAACGTGTAAAGGAAAGGTCCCTCCAGTCCAAGGATGGTATGCAGACGACAAGCTCTCGGAAATTGGTGCGTTGAGCCTTAGTATCACTCTCGGATTTTTTTCTTTTCTGGATAGCTTATTGCTCTTATTACACTTTGTCTAGGATGTTGGAGGTAAATTTGGTACAGCTCAAAGCAGCCTCAACTCCTTCAGTGATGATGAAGACACCAGGGAGGTGCTTCTAAGTGGAAGAAAATCATCTGGATTTACTAGACCCTCGAAAGATGCTACTGACGTTGCTAAACATGGTGCTCCCAAAAGAGGCAGGGGAAGAGGCACCAATTCAATGAAGCAGACCACTCTTAGTTTCACTCAATCAAGGTTGCCAGCTCTAACATTTTTCAGCTATCCAGATCTGAAATCTACAAGTCTAGTTGAGGTTTATGCTACCGTGGAGAAATACAATTATGCGAGCATGGCCAAATGCAATAAGCCATTTAAGCCCAGTTTTGCTATGGAATAGACTTTAATTACGTGATTAAATCATTCAATATCCTGCTTTTCAGCCTGCAGTAAAACTAGGCTCTATCATAATAGCCAATTTCAATGCTGATTTGACTAACTAAAATTTACAGGGCAACTGCTACTATTCGTAGTGAGGAGGTGGCATCCTCCTCAGAGGAGGAAACAGAAGCAAACGAAGTAGTTGAAACCTCAGTATGTATATTTCCTCTTTTTGTACTGCTTCAGCATTTCTACTTACGTCCGTGTAAACAGTGTGGACTCCTTTGTGTTCCTGCCAAATGACCCCAGAACTGTTTTTGTTCTTAAATGCTCACAGTCACAGGAACCGGAAGAGAGTTTGCAGCAAGTTGGGCGAAAGAGGGCAGCTCCTAGAGGCAGAGGCAGAGGCAGAGGTTCCACCGCAAAGAGGGGGAGAAAAACAGATATTGCTTCCATCCAAAGCATGTTGATGAGCAAAGATGACGATTCAGACGATGAGCTGCCGAAGAAAGCTCCTCCTCGGGTCAGTGAATCACATAAGTACTCTGCGTTCCACATACTTAGTTGTCTTGTGAGATTTGGTGGTATGTTGCATTTAATACTAGTAAATATATGGTGTAATATGAGATAACTTATTAATATTTTTTGTGAGCTTTGCAGGTCCCCAGGAACTATGGGGCTGTCAAGAGGAGATGAGGAAGTTTTACATGATCCTCAGGAAGTTTTCGCTCTGGGGAGTCTAGGTTAGGTGTTCCTCGTATAAGGGCTGGTTGTTTTCATTAACCGCAGTTTTATTTGCTGGTGAACAGATTGTGCCTTGTACATGGCCGAGATATGCATGCTTGTAGCTACCTGGACCGGGGCTTCATTGCTGTTGAACTTCTGTACCTCGTACATGGCAAAGTGTTACAGATCATACGTATTCACCATAGGGTGACAGTTGACCTGCATGTATGTTCCCAGTGTCCCGGGGTCCAGGCTAGTTCATCCGAGTGTCTGAAGTTGATGGCTACAATGGCGTCCGTGTTTTTTTGTTGACTGGACATCCATGAAACTGATATGCGTACAGGGCCATATTTTAAAGTACAGGAAATTCTTAAAAAGGAAGGCATAAAAAGATTGATGCTTTTTCACTCTAAATATCCATGAGAGTATCGAACTGGTATCCATTCAGAGAGAACAAGAATGTCTTACAAGTAAATTTCATTCATAAGAGAATTTGTCTTACAAGTGAATTTCATTCATAAGATAATCAGCACGAGAGCTGCAACATTCACAACTATGTAGGACTTAGAAACATAAAGGTCCTTGTAACCTCAAAGTAACAAGTCGGGCACTTCGGTCACATGCTATATGTTCTTGGATTCCTGTGATTTGTTCTCATATTCTTTCTTTGAACCAAGTCCTAGATGCTGCCAAGCTAACCATGCCAAGGAGTCGACAATGGGTTTATATTGGTTGTAGTAGCACCACGAGCGTGAGGGGGCCTGGGAGCCGGAGTTCGCAGTGCATACTGCGGGCCGGAGCTGTGCACACCTGTCACTAGTTAAAGTGCATAATCATATATTTTCATTTTTTGACAGCATACTGTAGGAAACACGACTAATTGACAACTAAATTGAGGGGCAATTGGATAAAGCGGATAAACTATGAACACTACTGCAAATTAAATGGTTAGAATTAAAATTTTGGCGTGTCAAAAAGTAGAAAATTTCAAGCCTGTGTGATGAACTTATAATCTACCAAGTCAGATTACGTGGATTATGAACTGGACTAACAAGACTGCAAGATGACCACCTACCATGAGAATGCTGTCCGTAGGGCCTGTAGTTGTCAGAACTCCCTTGAAATGCAACCTGCTGATCCACTGGGTATGAACCATACATTGGAAGAGTTAATGGATGCACCTGAAGTGGCCTTCTAGTTCCAATCAGATTTGTAGCTGCATAGCTGGATCCCCTATAGGCTTCAGCTGACCCAGGTGTCTGAAAAAGGTTTCTTCCACTCATGGGAGTCTGAACAGTTTCTTGTGTCTCAGTGTTGCTAGTATAGTACGGGCTTGGGCTCCTATTCCTGTAGGAACCATACGTACTCTGTCCATATCCAGGAAGTGGGGTACTTTGGTAGCTTGCATGAATTTGATACTGGTTTAGGTTACTCGGATAGCTTGAGGGCATCTGATACTGATGTGGAGCACCTGTATAGCCTGAATAGATTTGATACTGGTCTCCTGTTGGACTCTGAAAACTCTGGACGCTCCATGGTGCCTGTTGGTGCATCATGTTAACCGCGGTATGCATACCTCTACCATAAGTAGCAGCACTGCCAGGAACAGCACCGATTGGTGGGTGAGAGCCTGCTATGGATGACCTTGCACTAGGATCAACCGAAGAAACAGTCCCAGCACATTTTGAGCTAGCCTGTAAAAGCACCCAGAACATCAGAATATTGCTATCATGTATTGACACTTTAGGTAATATTAGGAAAATATACAGTGAACTTTTCAAAATGACAAAAGACACAATACATTTTGGCTACTGAAATTGCCATAGCTGGGAGTTGAGGCTCTTGGCAGCATAAGCTTCATCTCATCTAGGTTTCTCTGGGCATCATCCCTAGAAAGCTCGACGAAGATTACCTGAAAAGTTTTAAACCACAGTGAACGAAGTAAACATTTGAGATTAGCCATAAAATGCAGTGTGGCGAATTTGAGTGAACCTCATCAAAAGGCTCCTTTGAACCAGGCATGCGCTTTGTGAGTGGTAATACAAAATTTGCTGAAAAGGAGAGTGCAGTGTAAGTAATGGATATAGAGACAATGAACACAAGAAGCTACGAGAATAATCTACTCCCTCCAATTTTTTTGTTGATGTTTCTTAGCACAAATTTGAGCTAAGCAGCGCCAGTAAAAAAAGACCAGAGGGAGCATCCTATAAGTGAAATCTTCCCACTAGTCTTTTGCTGACACCAGAAAGATACCTGTCATGTCATTAATTACTTCAGATGGTACTTCCTTTCCCATTTCACTAAATCTCTTTGCCGCTCTGGATTTCAGTTCACTTGGCAGTGGGAACACCACTACAGCAGTCTGTGCATATACAAGTATATGGAGTTACACATCCCATGAACCCATCCAATACTAATTTTGCTAATCAAACCACCATGACAACTTTTTCCCCTTTTGCAGCTTACCTTGCGGTATTTGGAAAATGGCCTCAGCTTGCGAACACGGGAATTTTTGTAGACATTTGTTTGATCAATGATGTAGTTGCGAGGTATGTTTGCAGCCCTGGTCAGCAATGTGTTGAAAATCACAGTGGCCCGATCCATCAATCGATCAAACCGCTCACCATAGTTATTCTTGCGCAACAATCCTGGCACCTACAAAGATCAAGGCTGTTATAAACTGAAGCAGCACAAAGCAGAAGAACACAATAGTATTGCTGCGAGTGGAACACCTTCATTTGGTCCAATACGAGATTGGTTCCGAGAAGGATGAAGCGTTTCTCCGGATGCTCCTTGACCCACTTTTCTGCCCATGTCGACTTGCCTGAAGCCGGGAGGCCGACCATCATCATGACCTCACATTCACTTTGTTCAAACACAGGGCCAAATACTGCATTCCCATCCGCATAAGCCGAGGCCCAGGGCTCATAACCATCAACAGGCTTGAGCCCATCCTCCCTGCTAAATTGCATGTCCACGACAACATTCTTCAGCAGGACATGGGGGAAGAGCGCGGATTCCCACTGCATCGGTCTCACAGGAGCACCAACCAGACCAAGCCCTTTCTCACCCGCATCCAAATGTTTCGCATAGCCAAGCCACTCGCCGTTCCTCGCGAACCCAATCGACGCCATGGGCTTCGAATCGAGGTCTACGGCGCATACGACCGTGTCCCCGACCCCGAACTTGACGCCGTAGTCGGCGAACCTGCGCTGGTGAGAGAACTTCCCCGTGGCCCCGAACCCGAAGCTGTGGTCGGACTCCCCGAGGGCGCCCACGGGGTCGTCGCCCCTCGAAACCCCAACGCGGCAGAGGTGCCTCCGGTCCTCGTCCGTGTCGTCCATCTCCACGGGCTGCTCGGCGATGACCCTGCACCCGAAGCAGTACTTCCCGCCGCCCCTGACGCCCACCGCCGCGCGCGCGCCCGACCAGGAGTAGGCGAACCCGCCCTCGTGCAGCGCGCTCCCCTGGAGACCGCCCCCACCGACATCGAAGTCTGGCAAAAAAACGCGGCGGCAGTTCTACGGTGAGAGACCTGAATTGCAGAGGACAGAAGACGGGAGGTGTCAAAGTGTGGGCGCACCGAGGTCGCAGTCCGCCGGGTTGAGCTCCACGCGCGGCGTCGGCTCTGCGGCGTCCTCCTGCGCTCGGGGATCACGACGGGGCCGCTTCGGCGGTGGCTGCGCGGCCTTGTCGTCCGGCGACGCCATTGGGTCAGGGGTTGTCGGGTATACGAGAGGGAAGGGATCGCGGTTCGGTTCAGCTCCACTCGGCCTCGCGGCTGCGAATCGAGTCGGTACGGAGGGGGCAGAGGCAGATAGAGTGTTGGGCCGCTGCAAGCTTGCAATACAGATCGGAACCAGTGCTCACTCTTCTTCAAAATATTTAATGGTTAATTTAAAAATTAAACTAATTAACGTCAAATATTTGGAAACCGAGTAAGTGCTAACACCTCCCTCGCCTCTTTTCTAAGCTTGAACTTCTCACGTGCGTATATTCATCCATCTCAGTCTCAAACTACATGCTAGCATGGAGTTTGTTTGCTATTTCTAGCTGTTATATCTGAATCCCTTCTGTTATAATCAAAATAACCTTGTTAATTTTATAACAGTATATGATTTCCTTTCGAAAGATCTGGGTGAGCCAGTGTTCCATTCATAAGAAGAGGAGAAGTACATTTTTTACAATAACAATCAACAGGTTAGCTAACGAGCTAACCTAGGAGTGACCCTACCGGATGTTATGAAGAGGAGTAGGAGTGAGAAAGAAAGACGAATGGGGGACAATAACTATCTGTCGATATTATTCTCGCACTTCTTCGGACAGTAACATCATGGATCATTCAATTCCTCGGAATACCCGCTCATTTCGTTCTTTCCAAATAGTCCATAAGGTTACCATAATCATTTATCACAAGGCCAATGTCGGATCCTTGTGCATTTGGTTAGTGATCTACTGTAGCCATCCAATCATTGAACGAACACTCCCCCAGTTATCAGGATGTAACTCCGGCAACCGGAACCTCATGCTGATTTGTTGCCACACAAGTCGAGTTACAGGGCACTCAAGCATCATATGCAGTGAAGTCTCAAGGTTACAGAAACAGAAGACACAAAAGTATGAGTTGAGCCAACTCCAGCGCTGCAATCTGTCCGCAGTCCATATCATGTCCTGTGAGAGCAGCCATGTAAAAATTTTACATTTGGGTGGAGCCCAAACCCTTCCAGGTAAGCAATGGGTACTCTGAGCGGTACGTTCCTTCGAACTACCATCGATATGTTGTCTGAGCTGAATATATACCAGACGAGGATTTCCATTGAATAGAGTCTTCGGTCTATTTCCTTAGCGAGACCCTCTGTTCCAAAATTAGCGCCCCCAAGGTAGCAAACTGCACTTGCAACTCAGTGGAGAGTATCGGTCGGAACGTTTGAGTCCATGCCTGTTCCCTAATTGCTTGTGCTACAATGACTTTCTTCTTCCTACAGTGGTTAAACAATTCCGAGAACAATGCCGCAGGCGCCATGCCATGCAATCAACTGGATCTCGAGAAGGATGCCCTATCACCATTACCAATTGTTACCGAAGTGGCCGCTACAAACAATATTCGGTCAGCATCATCTATGGGAAGATCCAACGAGTTCCAGGGCCATTGCGGACAAGACCACATACACCAGAGCCACCTGAGCCGCAAGGCTCGACTGAAACGCAGAAGGTCAGGGATGCCTAGACCTCCTCGGTCCAACAGAGAGCAGACCTGGTTCCAGGCTACTTTGCACTTGCCCCCGGTAATGTGATTGGACCCCACCCACAAGAACCGACGTCTAGCTTTGTCCACAGTCTGAATGAACTTCATTGGTGGTCGAATTGAGCTTAGTAGATATACCGGAAGCGAAGATAGAACTGTCTTCACGAGCTCTGTGCGTCCTGCGAGGGTTAATAGCTGGGCTTGCCATCCGGCCATCTTTTCCTGGATCTTCTGTAGAATAGGCTGCAGGTGCTCTAAGCTCGTTCGGCCCAGATTGATCGGCAGACCCAAATAATTTATTAAGAATGAAACCTGTTGTCCACCGAAGTCTTGCAATATAACAATATATGATAAAAGCCACTTTATAGCCTAAAAAAGTGAATATTGAGGCTTTGCAGGTACACTCTACCACTACCATCATTCTAACCGGCGTCCTCCTGCGCTCGGGGATCACGACGGGGCCGCTTCGGTGGTGGCTGCGCGGCCTCGTCGTCCGGCGACGCCATTGGGTCAGTGGTTGTCAGGTTTACGAGAGAGGGAAGGGATCGCGGTTCCGTTCAGTTCGGCTCCTCCTACCGCGTCGGCCTCACTGTTGCGTGTGGAGGCGTTATGGAGGGGGAAGAGGCAGATAGAGCGTTGGGCTGCTGCAAAACCTGGAATACAGAATCTACAGCCCGTGTCCTATCACCTCGCACGACTCTTCTCTGAGCTCGAACTCCTCGCATGTGTATGTTCATCCATCTCAATCTCGATCTACGTGTTGTTAGCATGAAGTTTGTTTGCTATTTGTTGCTCTGTTATATCTGAATCCCTTTTGTTATAATCAAAATAACCTTGTTAATTTTATAACAGCATGTGATAAAAAGCCAGTTCATAGCATACAAACAGTGAATATTGAGGGTTTGCAGGTACACTCTACCACAACCATCATTCTAACCGGCAAAGGGACATAAACTGGAGGCAAACATCTTCCAGTGTCTTGCAGTAGTGTTGATCTGCTAAAGCTAGCGTCGCCGCCACTGTGTTTTCATCCAGGCTCCTGCACAGGATGCTCTCACATATAAGCTTCAACCTCTCCAAGCCATACCGATCCGCCGCCTCGAGGAGATGCCGCACCATCTCCTTGTACTCGTCACCTCCGAGGTCGCCTGGTAGCAAGACGACGTCAGTATAAATGAAGTGAAGCAGAGCTCGGAACACTACAGGTTGCATGTCCTCGACGGCGATGCGTCTCATCTCCTTCTCCTTCATCGGGCCGTAGAGCTGAGCCTTAAAGACCGGCGAGCGCATGGCGAGAACCGCCTTGTGTGCATGGAAAACTTCGCCTCGAACATCCAGCGTGATGTCGCTTGGTGCTGCTCGTTCAGCAGCAGGCCACCGAGATGCCTCGACAGGTCAGACGGCGGCGTCCTGACTTGGCTCAGCTGAGCTACGGCTTCGGTCAGCCGTCCCTCGTCGGCGACGACGTCGAGGACGCACTCGACGGTGAGCCTGTCGTCGCGCACGTACGCCGACGCCTCGAGCTCGCTCCGCGCCATGAACGCGCGGGCGCCACGCTTGCCCTTGCACTTCTTGTGCGGCGCCGAGTAGTCGAACGCGACGGGCTGCGCCGCCGCGTCGTGGAACACGGAGCGCGACAGCCCCGTGGCGCGGTCGACGAGCCTCAGCTCGAAGCGCGCCCATGCCTTGGCGTTGCTGCTCATGAGCTTGATGAAGATTGACGCGTACTCACGGTACGGGGCCGAGAAGCCGCCGGGGTAGAAGCGAACAGACCACCGGTAACCGCCAACGTCGAAGGTGCCCGACCTGACGAACTCGCCGGCGGCAAGGCCTCTGATGAGGCTGTATCCGACGATCTCGAACTGGTGCGTGCCGCGGACGGTGAGCGGTGGCGACGTCGGCGGCGGATCCATGCACGTCGACGATGCCATTGCGATCAATGATAGGAGGATGAGTTTGGTGCATATATGTAAGTTTGACGCGGCCTTGTGCGTAAATAGACGGAGGCGGTATGAAGTTATTAACTGGGGATGATCTCGGCAATCGAAGAGAACGCTGAGTTCCTTGCTCTGGATTTACGGTTGGCTGGTGGATCGTTTCCCATGATCGATGGCTTGTGGAAACGCGGTGCACTCTCCTCGATCTCCGAAACTTTTGAAGTTCTTGGCTCCTCGTGTTCTTCAGTACGTAACCATTAATCCACTCAAATCGATGCCTCGAACTCGAGCTCTTCTCCATCTATACATACACGAGTAACACGACCTCGTCGATGATGAAAAGCACTGCACCAGCACTCATCAGTACGGCTGCATCCACGTCTTGGTCGACGACGAGTCGACAAGCATAGGAAATGGCGCCGTCACCGAACACCAAGTCCACGAGCACGACCGAGACCGTTCGCGGAGAGCACCGGCTCGACATCGCCGGGTACAGCCGCAACAAGCAGGGCCATGGCCCGTCCATCGTTCTCACCTCCGACGCCTTCTCCGTCGGTGGCTTAGACTGGGTCATCTGCTTCTACCCCGAGGACGGCGGGGTGGACGAGGCGGACGTGTCGGTCTTCGTCCGGCTCACCACCAAGGACGCCAGCGCACGGGCGTTGTTCGACCTGAGGCTGGTCGACCGCGCCACCGGGCTGACGCGCTCGGTGAGCCGGAGCAGGGAGCCGTCGGCGTTCGTCGCGAACAAGGCCAAGAAGCGCCAGAGGGGCGCCCGCGCGTTCATGGCGAGAAGCGAGCTGGCAGCGTCGCCGTACCTCCGCAACGACTGCCTCACCGTCGAGTGCGTCCTCGACGTCGTTTAGGAGCCGACCACTACCGTGCCCGCGGAGATCCTGGAACCGCCGCCGTCGGACCTGTGGAAGCACCTCGGCCAGCTGATGCGGACGAAGGAGGGAGCGGACGTCACCTTCAACGTGCAAGGAGAAGCGTTCCACGCTCACAGCATCGTGCTCGCGGCGCGGTCGCCGGTGTTCAAGGTCGAGCTCTCCGGACGCTCGCCGCAGCCGGACCTGGTGGACACCGCGTCGGAGATGAGGACCGTAACCATCCCTGACATGCGACCTCTGGTGTTTAAGGCCCTGCTGCATTTCATCTACACCGACACCTTGCCGAGTCTAGACGATCTTGTAATGGAGGAGCACCAAGGACTGGTGCATGATCTTCTCAAGGCAGCGGACCGATACGCCATGGAAAGGCTGAAACGGATATGCACGCTTATCCTACGTAAATCTCTTGATTGGAAGACCATGGCTGCTGTCCTAGCTTTTGCAGCTGGTCGGCACCACCATTGCGAAGCTCTAGGAGATGCTTGTGTCCAGTTCATGCCCTCGGCTGGAATCGAAGGATGAGGCTGAAGCGGAAACTTGCACGATCCAAATTTGTGTACGTAGTTTGATCCTGATGCTCGGTCAGAGTTTGATCTTTATGGCTCTTCTAAGAATATCATTGGCTCAGAACATTATCATCGAAATTTCAGCTAGTTCTTTTTTTGTTTACTCTTGGCTTAGCTATTTGCCTGAGAGCTTAAAAAATTTATGCTGTTGACTAGATGACTCTACTGGAGCTGAAATACATGGTTCCTCCTTCCTGCAAAAATTGTAAAAAATGATCGGATTCATTATCATTCATACGTCGTTTTGCATCCTTGAGGAAATATTAATAATGCAGCATCATCACCATGCAAAAAGGTATTAATTTTACGAAACAAAGATGCTTCGTCACACTACATTTAGTTGGAACAATCTTAATCTAGTACGATGAAAATGGACCGTGTGTATTTTCAAAACTTGTAGGTTTATTATGGAGTGCAGCGTTACCTCGTCCAAGAGAGAGAGAGAGAGAGAGAGAGAGAGAGAGAGAGAGGAGAGAGCACGACGCTGCCGGCCGCGCCGCGGGAGCGCGGGGGGAGATCTGGGGGCGCGAGAAGAATGAAAATTGAGGAGCTCTCGCCCGCGGCGCCTCCCGCCCGGCGAGTGCGGTGAGAGCAGAGCTGCCGCGGGGACCCGATGAGGCGGCGGCCGTCGTTCAAGCGGCGGTGGCAGCAGCGGCCGTGGTTGGTGCGCCTCGCGCTCTCCCTCCTCCCCTCTCCTCCGCCAGGTAATCGTACCTACCTATCACCCTACAGTTTCGCATTTCGCGGACGGCTTCCTCGTTTCAGCGCTCGACGACGAATGCAACAATTTTAATTAGGAGCATAATTACTCGTCACACCTCCTAAACCTGCTAGCTGTGTAGCGCTGGATATCGTCGGAAGATGATGAGTGCTACCGAGTAGCTTCTGAAAATTGTTGACCTCCTGTGTGAGGAGATCATACCTCGAGGGCATCACGGATGGGCTCAACATGACTGACGAAATGCTAAGCGCACGGTCGTTCTCAAGGCAGCTCACGGACCAGATTTCACTCGCCAAGACATATGTTGTGGTCGCCAAAGAAGCAAATAACCTGCAGTTTGCTGCAGTGCTCGGGGCACAGATACGACGGGCAAGGAGCATCCTCACACACACTGCAGCCAATGGGGGCACGGTGGTTGAGCGGGAAGCAGAAAAGGCGATCAGGGACCTGTCTGTGTAGGCGCAGCAGTTCCGATATGACAGCGGGGTTACAATCATGAAGTTCAAAAGTCAGATTCAGTCCCTCGAGGGGAAGTCAAAAGCTGAGGCGGAGAAGAGCACAAGATATGGGCAGATTGCTGCCGAGGAGCTCCCGAAGGGGTTTTACTGCCTTGCAGTCCGATTAATCACGGAACAGTTCAAGAGTCCTGAGCTTCAGAGAAAGTTTTCAGAGAAAGTCCGATTAATCCACTTAATAAAGAGAAAATGCAGTAATGCTTCCCTAAATAAAATAAGTTACAGTAAATTTTCAAGCCCACGGATGGAGTTCATTTATAATATGGAAAGAATTGTTATTTATGCTGCCATCAGCTACAAATTGACAACTATACCTGCTTATCTGTTACTGTCTTTCTTCTCTACTTCTCTTCATAGGTGTTCTGTGTACGACTCTGAACTGGGTTTTATCTCTCCCAAAGTGCTTTCAATGTTTGCATTTCCTTCGCTTCATTGTATTGCAATGCCTTTCCCATCCTAATTTCATGTGTTTCCTGCGGCATCTACATCCATTTGATGGTGCCCATCATTATTCCTAGCAGCAACAGTGGTCCTCTTCTTCCTTCTTGATCTGAACCTTCTCCTCCTGTGTCTCTTGCTTGTTTCTCTTCTTTCATCATTATTTGTAGACACGCTAGAGTTTGAATCTGTGAGGACATCAGCAGGTTCCACAGCTTGCGTTGTGTTTTGATTGCCTTCACTCAATCTGTCTTCTGAGGTCTCTGGTTTGCCCTCAGGATTCATTTCTTTCTCTGCTTCTTTAACAACTACATTACTACCTTCCATTTCCAGCAGTTTACTATCTCTGCCGTGGGAGCTGACCTCGCCTTGAGGATCCTCCGTCTTGCTCGTGCCATCAGGCTGTTCTTTGCTGCCTTCCTGACTGTCCGTCAGTTTCTGGCTCAAGTGTGCAAGTTCAGATTTATCTGATGAGTGACTTCCATCTGGAGCATCACCTGAGTGTTCATTTCCATCAACTTTGTTGTCTTGCAACTGACCATCTTCCATGTTAGTCGTCAACCTTACAAACTGCTCTTCTGTGGAACTATTGTCTTGTTGGTTGCTCTCTAATGTGGTGGTGCTGTATGAATGTTGTTCCTCAGCTGGGGCAGATATGGAGTCAGTGGAGTTTGCATATTTGTCAGAGACCTCAGTTTTATTAGCTGCATGATCGTTGTTTGTGCCCTCATCTTGATTGTTGCTCTCTGATGCAGTAGTGTTGTCAGAATTTTGTTCCTCTGCTGGAGTGGCCATGGGATCATTTAAGTTTTCAGACTTATCAAGCATCGCGGTGTCAGAAGTTACATTTACGTTGTTTGCTCCAACCACAATGCTCTCATCCTGGTGGTGGCTCTCTGATGCAATCGTGTTGTTGAAATTTCCTTCTGCTGTAGCAGGTATAGAATCACTGGAAGTTTCAGTTTGCTCAGCTTCTTTTTGCTGTAGGAGTCCCTTTATACTTGTAGTCTGATCAGAGGTTGAAGCAGCTGAATTCTCTTTCATTTGGCTGATATGCCTCTCTTTCTCCACAAGAGCTGCTTCCAATTCTTTCTGGGTGTTAGTAAGATATGTGGTGGTAGTTTCTGAATCCATCAGTTTGTTTTTGAGTTCGACCCTCTCAATACTTAGGATGGATGTTTTGGCTTCCAGTTCGTCCACTTTCCTTTTCATCAATTTATTACCCTCCTTTTCTTTCTGCAAAACATAAAACGAGTAGCAAATTTGGTTAATGAGATGTCTTTGAATGACAGGCTGGATAAGTAATTCATAGTGCGCGCTAACAGAAAAGGGCTTATAGAAGCTTTAAACGTAACTACAATTATGGCAATTTACCATGAGATGAACCAAATCTTTACCACAGTATTATTTTCTTGTACTGGTGTACAGCACGAGGAGAGGATGTTAAATAGAATATATCAATTTGATTTTTCTTCAAAGTTATACCCTGATATGATACCTTCAGCTAACAGTCTGTATGCATTCTGCAGATGGTGTCAATATACCCTTTGAAGGCATGGTTTTAGTCTTCTGAATTTTGAGGGCATATTTGCGATCTGGTTACGGAAATATTTCCCTAAGTGCTATACTCTAGTGTTGTTGTGTTCATATTGTTACCAGGTCTCTGTTTACGGTGTGGGAACTTTTTTCCCTGCAAAATTTATATCCAGGTAGGTCCCAAAATGGCTTTGTTATGGATCAGGCATGAGTACACAAATAGATTCCACTTTGCATGAGTGTAGTATTTTTATTTACTATTATTAATGTAGGTAAATAATATTCTCCAGATTGTGCATTATAGACAGTTATCTGTATGCCTTAATTTAGCATCCTTGTGTAAGATCCCAAGGTGGTTGAAGTTATTTGAATATTTGTAGTCTAGGACTATGACGTTTATTATTTATTAAGAAATCTGCACATTTCTAATGGCAGAATATTTGAATTTTCTGTGACAGCTTTACAAATCTGTGAATCAAAGGAGCAAACTGAACTGATACTTATCACTTGAGTAATGGAAATCATAATCTACCGGTATATTCTGTCAACAAATGCAAGTACAAGGGAAGAGCGAAATGCAGATGCTAAAAAGAAGGACAATTTTGACGCACGCCCATACCTCCAGAAGCACTTGCAGGGAGATGAGCTGCTGGTCCCGTTCATGGAGGAGGACGGTGATGACGACGCGGCTATCCCTCATCCTGTGCAGGATGCCGACGCTCAGCGCGGCGGCGGCGCCGATGGCCAGGAGCACTAGCACGAGGCAGGGAGGGACCCTCTTGTTGCTGCTACCCATGGTGTGGCCTCTTGATCCGCTGTGTACTTGCTTGCATCCATCTCTCTGCACGCACCGTCTTATTGACACCTGCAGAACGGGACAACAGCAGCGTGAAGAAAACTGGAGCTTTCTTTTTTCAGTTGCTTGAATTCTGGAAAGAGACAAACTTGCTTACCAACTGAGCTAACGCGTTATGCTGCTCTATGCTTCACCTTCACGTGCTTCAAGACGTGGCTTAGAGAGGTATAATAAAGCCTCGGCTCTCTTATTCTACTTTTGCCCCGTTATCGTAAGACTTCAGCAATATTAACTACGATGCCTGCATTTGCGTCTCATCTCACAGTAAAAGGATCTTTTGAGCATATATATATATATATAATCACGGAGCCAAGTCATAGCTCTACTACCATGGAGTATCAATCAGATGTTCAGTTGGCCGTCAAGCTATGCATTCGAGAAAAGGATTGAGACCTTTCCCCAGGTAATCGAGCAACTCATGACCGAAGCTGTAACTTAATTACACTCCCAAAGAGATCGAGAACCTCATGAAAAATGTATGCCAGCTAGCATGGTAATGGCCATATCTTCATTTAAATGTCCTTGGCCAGCAACCATTTTTTCTAGAAAATGTGTACAAGACTCTGCAGTAATGCAATATAACCTCTGTGACCAAGACCCGCCAATTACAAAAAAATAAAATAAAATGAAGGTGACCGTGACCCTAGTCCCCATCTCCCACGGAAGTTGCAAGACTAGAGAGCATGTTACAGAGCTCGTTCGTAAAGCATTTTAAATTATCCAGGCAGCTCAGCACTCTCCATCCTGATGAACTGGCAAGTTGATGACAAGCTGCTGACCTCCACGAAGCTTCAGCTTGCAATGAAGTTACTCCAGCAATCAATCACTGCAGCCTGCAGCTAGCAGACTCCTAACAGTCTGGAGTACCCTCCTTTTTTTTCTTCTTCTTCTTTTCAATATTCAGTTTAGCTGGAGAGAAACAACATGCACCAATGATCCACGTGACATCCCTAGCTCGTCGTCATGGTTCCAACAATTGAGGACTTCGCTGAGGACAAGTGCCCACCACTGAGAGTCCAATGTGTTCCGCCCTGCTCAAGTATGTGTTCCACCGCGACCGCGCCCAGCCGGCGCCGGAAGCAGCTAGCAGTGCGTGGCCATGCATGCCGAGCTGCTCGCAGGGGGCCGTCGTTGGCGGCGACGGCAACGGAGCGCTCGGTTGCTGGGTTGGCTCGGACAAGTTATCCGCGTACGTCGCCGCCCGTAATTTCTCTTTCTTCACCCCCTGCCCAGCCCAGCCTTGTAAGGCGATCAGCTAGTACGTATCTGGTAAGCTGCACGTGGGTGTGAACCGTCCATTTCTTTGGCGTGTCCATCATAGATGACGACGACGACGACCACTACTTCGATGCAAGGCTTCCCATCCCATCGCAGTCCGTGCGCGTGAAGGAGGAGATCATCTGATGTTACGCGAGGTGACGTGACTACACAGTCAGCTTTGTTACAATCACACGATAAAAAAGTGTAGATGGAAATAGATTTTAACGTGGAAAACCCTTTAAATCGAAGGAGAAAAACCACGGGCGTCGGTCAGCAAATATCACTATTATAATCTTTTTTCATGGCTCTTTCGGTGGCTCACAAGAGATATTTATAGGTGACGACTTAGAGTCCTAACGCTAAAAGATCCATACGGTGAACAGGCCTCCGCTTCGCTAAGAAAATCCTGCCTCCTTTATCTTCATTAAAATTTAAATCATCAAGTTGGTGTATGGGATTTGCAAACGTACGTGGAGGATCCAGGTCGACGAGGGAGGAAATGGAACGGAGAGTGGAGATGAAAGAACGCACGCGTCCGCCGCCCCGGTGCGTGACGATCCCGAGCCCCGGGTCGTGGCCGCCTAATTAACGACGCGGTGCGTGACGATCCCGACGGTCCACTGGACGCCCGCGCCCACCTTCCCGGGTCCAGCTCCGGCGGCCGGTGCTGCTGCTGGTGCGGATACATACGGCCCGTCCTCCCCACAGGCCCCGATCTAGGTCTTCTTCTCATTCGGCGGTCCGTCCTCTTCCCCGTACGTCGCCGATCTCTCTACTACGTCCACGTACGGCCGGATCCACGTAATCCTCCATCGATCGCGAACGGCCGCTGCACTCGCCCCGCCCGCCTGGCCGGCCGCGCGCGGAACTGCATGACCCAGCTGGGCCGTCACAGGAGGGATCGATCAGTGCGTTTCCCCTTCTTTTACCCCTCCCCCACAGGGCCGTTATACAGGTATGGATCCCAATCTCGCCTCTCAATTATTAACTCGATCGATCCTCGCGTTTATTCTCGGCCGAATCTCTCCGTGATCAACTAGGCTGCTGCGCTGGTAGCTAGATGGCGGCGACGACGACTACGACGACGACGAGGGTGATCGGATCCAAACCATCAGACTGCTTCCAGTTCCGAGACCCCAATACCTGGTACCCATTTTTCGTACCCCCTCCCCTCCCCTCGCCTCCTCTCTTCCAATTCGGATGCGTTCTCGCCTCGATGTGAGGAGCTCAGCCGCCATGCGACATCGCCTACCTGTCATCTTTCGCTTCGTCCCCCGATCGATGCATGCGGTCGTCAGAGTCTATATGAGGATTTTAATTAATTAGTTGATGCAGAGTCTTGTATCCGGTCCGGCGGTCCACCATTTTTTATCTTTTCTGTCAGATCCGTTGATGTGCGTCACTCACTGGCCGTTTAGAAAGATTTGGAGACCCAATTAATTCTGATAAAAAAATACTTGAACCAGTGACAGGACAGAACACTGCAGAGCGTTGCTGCTGTACTGTACGTTCCACGCGTTTTAACCGTGGAAATGTTGCTGTTGTTTTAACTACGAAAACGTTGCTGTTCTAGGGTTTGCATGACGGAGCTTGAAAGTGATGTGGTCATTGAAGTAGGAGAGGTGTCCTTCCACCTTCACAAGGTACGACGATGTTTTTTTTTTCTCCTAATGTTCGGTCCGTTTGTCATCTTCACAGCACGTTCTCAGAACACTAGAAAATTCATCTGTCATTTTCTTGTTCCATGGCCTGAATTACACAACAGCGCATAGAATGTCGTGTTACGACGACTGATACTTTGAGAATGTCAGATAACTTGGGAGTTTTTTTTTGGATATGCGTGCGTATTTTTCTCGTACTAGCAATGCAATTAATATTGTGCACTGAAGAAATGCTATCTGCATTTTTTTTGTCTTGTTCAGTCACCGTTGATCAACCGTAGTGGCACACTGAGGAGTCTGATAAACAAGGCCACTGATGGTGGCGACGACGACGGCAAGCGGTGCACCATCCTCATGGACGACGTCCCCGGCGGCCCGGAGGCCTTTGAGCTGGCCGCCAGATTCTGCTACGACGTGAGGCTGGAGCTGAACGCGGCCAACATCGTGCCGCTCCGTTGTGCGGCCGAGCACCTCGGCATGACGGAGGACTACGGCGAGGGGAACCTCGTGGAGCAGGCCGAGTCTTTCATCTCCGACGTGGTCGTCGGCAACTGGGACGACGCCGTGCGCGCGCTGCACGCGTGCGACGCCGTGCTTCCGCACGCCGAGGACCTCCTCATCGTGCAGCGGTGCGTCGACTCGCTGGCGAGCAAGGCATGCACGGATCCGACCCTCTTCGGGTGGCCGATGCTGGAGTATTACACGGCGAAGAGCCTCGACGAGACGGTGATCTGGAACGGCATCAGCACCGCCGGGAAACCGAGGACGCCCGGGGCGGACTGGTGGTACAAGCAGGCGTCGTCACTCAGGCTGCCCGTGTACAAGAGGCTCATCACGGCGATGCGGTCCAGGGGCATGAGCCCCGAGAACATCGCCGGCTCGCTGATGCACTACGCCAGGCGGCACCTCTCCGGGCTCAGCCGGCACTCGGGGTACTACGGCGAAGGAGGCAGCCGCGGCGGCACGTCGCGGACGGCCGTGCTCTCCGACGGCGAGCAGAGGGTTCTACTGGAGGAGATCGTGGCGCTGCTCCCGGCCGAGACGGGGGTCGCCACGACACGGTTCCTGCTCGGCCTGCTCCGCACCGCCACGGTCCTGCACGCTAGCGTGGCGTGCCGGGACGCGCTTGAGAGGAGGGCCGGCAACCAGCTTGAGGAGGCCACGCTGGAGGACCTCCTGATACCCAACATCGGTTACTCCACGGAGACGCTCTACGACGTGGACTGCGTGCAGCGGATGCTGGAGCAGTTCATGATGGAGAGCACGTCGGCGTTCGCCTCGTCGCCGGAGATCACGGACGAGGGCCAGCTGGTCGACGCACCCTCGGCGGAGCTCATGCCGGTCAGCACGGTGGCCAAGCTCGTCGACGGCTACCTCGCGGAGGTCGGCACGGACACCAACCTCAAGCTCTCCAAGTTCCAGACCATCGCCGCCCTCGTCCCGGACTACGCCCGGGCCCTCGACGACGGCCTCTACCGCGCCATTGACGTCTACCTCAAGGTAAACGAACCGCTCGATCGGTCGTACGTGAGCTGCACTCGAGCCTTGAACTGACCCGGCCGTCTGTCTGTGGCGCGCAGGCTCACCCGTGGCTGACGGACTCGGAGCGAGAGCAGCTGTGCCGGCTGATGAACTGCCAGAAGTTGTCGCTGGAGGCGTGCACGCACGCGGCGCAGAACGAGCGGCTGCCGCTGCGGGTGGTGGTGCAGGTGCTCTTCTTCGAGCAGCTGCGGCTGCGCACCACGGTGGCCGGGTGGTTCTACGTGTCGTCGGACAACGTCGACGACCACGGCGGCTCCAGCTCCGACAACTGCGTGCTCCCGCGCAGGAGCATCGATCTGGACTTGGCGCAAGGAGGGTCGGAGGACGAGGAGGCCCGGCACGCCGAGCTGTCGTCGGCGATGAGCGTGGAGGAGATACGGCAGAGGGTGTCAGAGCTGGAGGACGAGTGCTCGAGCATGCGGCAGGAGATCCACCGGCTCGGGAAGCCCAAGGGCGCCCTGACCCGGTTGTTCCAGAAGCTCGGGTTTGGCGGGAGGTCGTCGCCGCGGCAGCGCCAGCAGCAGCTGCTTCAGGGCTCGAGCGACAAGAGGCGCAAGTCCGTGGATTTGGGGTGTTGAAATGAAACGGGATTACAAGCGTGTTTATTTGATGTTGTCTTAAAGATGGGAGCCTTCCGGGTTGATTACCACCACGAAACGTAGGGGGGGGGGGGGGGACGCATTTGATTCATTCGTTTGTCAGGACATGGATTTTATTAGAGCATACATAATTTTCTTACAGGCAATGTCCAGGTTTAATTTTACTTGTTGATTTAGATGCACTTTTCTGTTTCGGTCTTATGTAAGCACTTTTATCTTTTTAGTCTTCATGGCTCACCTCCCAGTCTCCATCACGAGCAGCAGTGAAAGTGAAACTAACAAATAAAACAGGGGCACAAAAGAGTTGACACTGCATTTGCTAGGAAACGACGGCTCCGTCCAAAATTCAGCTGGCGAATTAAACATCAGAAAACAAGTACTCTTTCATTTATGTCAGAACGAAGGGAGTACCTAAAGTGCAACACTTGTTAGCTTTGTTTACAAGAGAACAGTTACGTGGCTTCTGCAGTATCTCGTCTCATTCACCGTCCATGCATTTGCAACATGGTCTGGGAAAAAAAATGTCTCTGGACAGAGTACTGAAACCAGCAATCCCAACGAACAAAAATACTAAGAAAAGTCAAAATCACGAGAACGTGATCGACGGAGCACAGGCATGTAGGAGCCTAAGCGTCTGCTCTGCTACAGCGCGTTTCCTTGCGTGCTTCACCCACTCCGTGGCGATTTCCTCTGCTTCGCTTCCATGTAACCCTACTTCCAGGGTGTCGGCTGCTGTACTCAAGTCCCCATCGATAACCAAGCTCTCCACTCTGTTTATAAGAGACTCGATACCATCTCCTGATGTATCCCCTTTAATCTGAAAACAAATGGAAGGATTACAAACTCAGTTTGAAATCTGAGAACTCACCACTAAAGGGATTAAGATCAGCAAATAAATAGGACTGGTATATGCGCTACGGCAATACAGCCCCTGCCCTTACTAAAGATACTAATTTTATCAGCATCAGGCAAAAATTCAAAACAAAAACTGTAGAAAAACTATTTAGATGTATACATCAAAATCAGTTCACCCGCTTTTTAGTTTGACAACATGTTTTGACATTCACCTTGAGGGAAGAAGCAACACGAGCAACAGCATGAGTCAGGATTCCACCACCACCTGCTGGTATAAGGCTGAAATGTCTGATGGTCTCCTTCAAAGAGTTGAACTGCAACAAGAAAAATAGTACTCAATTAGTTGTTCAGTTATTAGGTAGTCAAGCTGATCAGGTTTATAGCCATGGCCAGGTCTCAGAGGTTCACTCTGATTCCTGTTCACAACAGTTACATTGCTGCATAATAAGGCACTATTGACACCCGAACTGTTTGAAATAGTAGATAACGGAAAAATTTACATGATCCATCCAGAACAATGATGCATGCGGCTATCTTAAACAAAATTAGGTATCTGATCCATAATATGGACGCATGCATCCATGCTTTGAATCATAATGAGCATACCTTTTGTTTCAATGCCATCCGGGTATCTGATCCATAATCTAAGACATCTTCTGGAAGCGATGAAAGAGCCAGTTCCAATAGTGAATCTTTGTCAATACCTTCAAGAGATTTCCGCAGTAGTTCCACTTCTGACCGGATTGGGGATCCACTGGATAAAGCTTGTTCCAAAGCAAGCGTACCCTGCAAGAAAATTTTTAAATTCAGTCATTAAGAAGTTGGAAACAAGAGAAGGTGAAAACTAAGCTTTCAGTAGCTAGAACATGAAGCAAACACATAAGTGGATTCAAGGTTACTTACTAGAGCAAGTTTATGAACAGAATGACTCTGCCTAGTTTCTTCAGAACGTGCATAGAATGCCATACACAACGCATCTATCTGAAACAGAAACACAAAAGAGGCTATAAGCAAGAGAAGCAAGCTGAAATTCTGCATAATTTTTTTCTGGAAATTAAAGGTATATCTACTGGAGGAACAACAGAGATATCAAAAATTGGAAAGTTAGATGTTGCTTTGAGTGATACTCCAAATAACATGGTATGTTCTGATGAGGAAGAGCATGTGTTGATCATAATCCAGATCATGTATTATGACATCTAGAAACAATCCAAACCATATTAGTATAGGGCACCACACAGAACACCCAAAGAGAAACTTAGTACAATCATACATCCTATCATATGGTACTGCCACCCTCAGGGGATGATTGGCTTAAGGAAAATTACAAATAGAAGCTTCCAGACAATAAAAGTAATATTGACGCAGTAAAGCACCATGGAGTGAAATGGCTACTTACTGGGAACTATAATAATTTGAATGCAAAAAGTGCATGTCCTTTGTCTACTGTCATTGAAATAGGGGTCACTACAACTACAACCACATATGCACCCACTAATGCATCCAACGCAACCAGCCACTTTGCAATATAAAGATGCAAAGGCAAATTTGAGAGATGTAACGGAAACAGCAAACAGACCCCTAGGCCCTAGCCGCTCTTCAAAACACCGCAGGACCTAAAAGCAAATATTTTATAAGTCCTTACATTGAGATTTGCTTCAGCAATCTGCTCAAGCTGGGATGCTTTCTCTTTTGCAACAGCTGCAGCCAGTTCAGCTTTTGCTAACTCTTGGACCTTCTCAATTTGTTGGCTTGTTTCCTCTTCCTGTTAAGTTAGCAGTACAAATGTCAGTTAACGAATTAAAATGAATAGAGTAAATAATTTATGATAGATAGAGAACAAAACCAACAGACCTTCATGTGCAGTTCATCCCGCAGTTCTTGTTCAGCTTTTTCTTGAAATTCCTTTACCGCAGCAGCATGCTTCATTTTCTCTTTCTTCAACTCCTGAAAACATGAACAAGATAAAAAACATTGCAAGCGGCAGTACCAACGATTTCATACCATATCAAATGCAAACAAGATATATCGATCTGGACTCTACAATATAGTGTTTCAATCATATTATACAGATGATATTCACCAGTTTATATCTAACCTTAAGTGTAGAATTTCCAAAGGAAATTGGTAAATAATAACTTACTAGTGTTACCCCCCCCCCTCCTGTAGTGACTGATATTTCAACTTTAAAAGTACTTATATGAGTAAGCATGCAGGCTGACATATACTCTCACATATTATATACCATTATGCTCTCATAAAATACTTAAGTGGTTATTCTTATAGTTTTTTTCTATTGAAGCAATGTAAGGTACTGGACGAATTTCTATGTCCTGGACAATAAGGGCATGTAATAGGGAAAAACAGGCTGGGAGGTAATAAACTAATAATAAGCTAGGAAATAATGCCTGCCTCATACCTTATCCAGAATTGCTGCCTCCTCTGCATACATTAGCTCACGGGCCCTGGTGTCCTTTAGCTCCTTTTCATATTTCTCCTGAGAAACAAAACAGAACACAATTACACAACATATATAGTACCGTCAAGTATTCAAGTGTGCATCTACTCTTAGAAAAGTTCGATACAAGGAAATGAGGAATAAATCACAAAAGCAAACTATGTTTCATTATACTGGCAGGAAATAAAGACCATAACAAAGAAAACATAAAATGAAAATGAAAGACACACCTTCAAATTCCTTTTCTCTTCTGAAAACATGTAAGCATCGGCATCTGCCTGCTTTTTTTCAGCCGCATGAATAGCTTCTATGATATCAACTAATATTTTTCCATTGTCAGAATTTTTTTCACGAACAACTTTGTCACTTTTAGTCCCCTTAGCACTCCGCTTCTTTACATACAAACGGTAACATAGGCTTGTCAGCAAAAATAAACATGAACGAAATTTATATCAGGATAAGTTTCATCGATATTTTTACAGTCCAGTTCTCTAGGATGCAGAAAGTTACCCCGTCCTTAGAAACATCATGTTGATCTTGTAGTAAATATGTCTCAGCAAGAGACTTGTGTTCAACTGCATAAGCCCCAGAGGAATCCTACAGACAAGAACTAATTCAATAAGAAAAATGTTCCTGACTCAAACTCAATAATCAGAAACACAATCAACAACCAATGTAAAAGCAAAAAAAAAACATAAAAAAGTTTGTCTAATTCTATTATACATGGGAACTACTATTGGTTAGCTGCTGAAATAATGAAGTGAACCAAAAGAATAGATTGTGCAGTGTAAGCCAAGCTAACTGCAAGTTCACAGTTTATAACGCAAAGCCAGGTCAGTACAAAGGGTTCAAGAGTGCAAGTGGCATGCCTACAACAACACAACAGCAAAGCCTTTGTACCAAGCACGTTGAGGTAGGCTAGACATAAAACCCAATAATTAAGTGGCATGCCTGCAATGACATCAAAAAGAATTCCAACCTTTGGTTCATCAGCAAATGCAAGGGAATCATGGTGAGGACTAACTGTTGTTAGGCTTGATTGCACTGGAGGAACCATGTTGTAGGTCTTGTCGGTCCATTCTTCGTGAGCAGCTTTGTCAATTACCTTATCAACAACAAGCGGCTTTATCTCAACAGCTGGAGCATCTTGAGATGGTAGTTTAGTACCAGATCCATGCTCCTCTGGAACTGAATGTGTGTCCTGGTCTAGAATATTTTCTTTCTTTTCTTCCGCAGGAATAGACTGCTCTCTATCAGTTAGAATCCCTGGTTTACTTGCCCCGTCATCTGGAAGGTTTTTATCAGTTTCTTGAGCAATTCCAATGTTTGGTTCCGATATGACTTGCTTCTGGTCAACCTTTTCTTCAAAAGGAGCCTTCAGGTCCTCATTCATCTTTATATCATCTTGCTTCTTAGTGCTAAAAGGTAATTTTATATCCTTAAATTGAAGGTCTATAAATCCAGCTTGATAAGAACCCATAGTTGCAGCACCAACAACCAGAGTTCCAAGCACAAGCTTTGCAACATTGCTTCCTGACTTGGAAGATTTTTCTTGATGGCCAGGGGCAGTGTTCTGTGCTGAACTCTTTTGAGATGCATTTGTCGACTTACTTCTGGATCTAACAAATGCTGGGCTCTGGACCTGATAGATAGCTTGCTTTGTCATTGCTGCTGAAAACATGTATTAACTAGACGAAAGTATTTCATGACAGCAATTGAAAGGAAGAAACATAACCATAATAGGATATAATTGGTACAAGTGGCAGAACAAGTAATTCAATACTACTAAATTGTTAGTAGGATTATAAAAAGTAACTTTATCCGCATATGACATGACTCCAGTCTCAATGGGAAGTTACGACATAAGCTTTAATTGTTCAAATCAGAATAGCTTCACAAATAAACACTGAGAAAACTGGAACCAGTAAACATCAAAACAATCAGGAATGCCAGAAAACAGTTGTGAAATACCATAGAAAAATATGTTTACAACGCAAAACAGAAACTCTTGCTGACAAATCAAGTCCTTAAATTCTGTTGAACAATCACAATTAACCATCAGTAGAAATAGCACCCGTAACCTCAAATATGGAGTACATAATATCTGCATCATATCCAATCCAACTGGTGGGCATTGCACTTAGTTTGACACCTAAGACTGGAGAACAAGGGTATTTGCGCACATGTCTCAACATTTTGCTCCAAATATTCCTTGCTTTGTCGTTTCAATCTCAAAACACAGAAACTCTAACATCGCCTACCATATACGATCACCTGCATGGCCAGCATTTCCGAACTAATCGAACGTGCAACAATCTACTAAACTAATTCGGCACTGCAGGATTGTCCTGACTAAGCTAATACGAACAAGCGATTTTCGAACACGGCAGACAACTCGAGAACAAAAAACCTGATGAACTGACAGCCCACAGAAACGAAACCCTGTACCTCGCCGGAGATCGGTCTGGGGACCCTCGTGAGAGACCGCAGCGAGCGCAGATCCCGCGCGCACCTGCAGTAGCAGACAGAGCCGAGCGTTAGGCACCGAAACCTTAATCTGGTGGGGGTGAGCGCCAAAGTCAGTGCCCTACCGGCGCAGCATGGCGGGCGGATGGCAGTGGAGACCGGCCCCTAGTTTTCCTGAGGGCCGGGGGAGGGTAAGGAGTCGGAGGGCGACTTCCGAACAGGGATTGTTCAGGTAAACAGGGGAGGAGCAAGTCCAACAAGACTTGTTAATTATTTTTTTCCTTTTTTAGAGATGAAGAAATAGAATGTTTACCTATGCCTCACCGTAAAAGAACTGGTGGAAAAGGGGGGAAAGAAATACAGCTTTTGCCTAGCTATTTTCATAGTCCTACAGAGTTTTCTACTTTTTAAGAAAAAATAAACTTCCCTCAATTTCGAATTATTTAACGCTGTTTAGTTTAAAATTAAATGTTTAGTTCAAAATTGAACTAGCAAAGAAAACGGCAGGTCGACGGCCACATATTGCCACAGCGATATGCAAACCTCTACCGGTTCCATGCATCGAGCAAAGGCGAGCAGAGTATTTCTGAACCTCCATGTTAGTTTCACCGCATTACAGGTATCTCCTTGCATTCTACATGTACAACAAGTCAACGACACGGAATCAGCAAACAAACAGTATACCCTACAAGCAGTCAGACCCTCTCTACCAGTCATTGCTAAATCGAAAACTGTCACGGTTTCAAAAGATCTGAACTACCTAAAATGTCACTGAGACGGGGGTCGGAAAAACTGCATTCCGGGAGGCGGCTGCATTGGCCTGAAAGGTGGCACGCTGGGCGGCTGAAGTGCATACTGCATCTGCGGCGCCACATTCATCGGCATTTGCTGCTGAAGCATCGAGGGTGCTGGAGGCTGTGTCTGTGCCATGACAGACATCTGTGGCTGGGGTGCTGACGGCCTTCCCATGTTCATCATATTGTAAGGCATGCCCATTATTACACCTCCAGGTTGCTGTACATACTGCTGGGGAGGGGGGGCCTGGTAGATATTGTATTGGGGCTGAGGAGCAGGGGCTTGGCTCTGCATAGGAGTTTGCTGCGATAGGACTGCTTGGGGCTGCTGCTGAGCCGTTGTGGCCACAACCTGTGGCATGGGAACGAAAGCAGCAGCATTAGCAACGCTTGGGGCCAGCGAGGATTGGTCCACTTTTTGCCTCTTATCCCAGCGAGTTTCAGACAAGTTCTTTGCTTCCTCGGCAGCAAACTTGGAAAGTGCGGACTGCAGTATCTGCTGAGAGTTTGATGATGATGCAATCTTGTCCGCGAGGATTGCGGCAGCTGTCTTCTGCTGCTCCTTTACTTGCCCATTGGAAAGCGGTTTTCCTGCTTCTAGTGATGATGCTGGCTTCGGCGGTTGGATTGTTGGCTCGTTCTTGAGCCTCCGTTGCATGTTGGATGCTTTGTGTACCATTGCTTCAGCCAGCTGTTAAAAGCCATGAAAATGGTAAAATATTTACATCTTACAGACAATTTCATGGTTTGGGAGTTGGGACACTTGGAAAACATTACCTGCAATTGAGTGCGGACTTTCTCCAGCTCAGATTCCTAAACGACATAAACAAGCAAGAACCCACAGCTTCGTGGTCAAATTTTCAATGATAACAAACAAATGCCAACTAAAAAATGTGATCAATGGTTATTCTAACCTGTTCCTGCAATGCTTCCTTCAATTCAGACACAACAGCTGCCCTATTTGCTTCAACTACTTTAAGCTTCTCAATGCATTTTTTCATATTAGCCTCTTCATCCTTTAGTTCTGTGCAAAGAACCTCACGGCGAGGATCCTCCGCTGCACATACCGAAAATTTTAAGAACGCATCTTAATATATGCAGGACGCTGGACTCTACTCAGGTCAACATCAAATATTACCTTTGCTGCAGGCGCTGTCAACATCCTTCTCCATCTTTCCAACATGACGCATAGATGTCTTGCAGTTTTCCAGGTCAGCATCTTCATCAGCTTGCTCACTGAGAACAGTGTGCAATGCAGACACAACCCTCTCTGCCATTCCTCCAACGCCTAGCCTCTGATCAAAGACGATGATATAATTTGTGAGAGAACTTCAAGTGAAGTTCTACAGTGAGAATATATTTCAGCAGCGGTAGTAGAGAATCCTACAAGCTTTACAGAACGTGAATCTCGTTTAACAATCTTTATGGACGAGCCGTGCGAACGCTTTTTGGACATATCTAAAACAGGCAGGGGTGTTGTCCCAAGCATCACATCCTTGATGCCACCAGCACGTGAACCGAAAACCCTCCTTTCTTGCCATATGTCAACCTGGAACACACAGTGGTACGTTACTAAATTAGTGTTGCAGTTACACAATTATAGGATACAGATGTATTTAAGAAAAATATGCAACTGGCAAATGGCTTTTGTCACCGATATATCGAGACAGGATATAGGTAACAGAGCTTGCCAACTCATAGCATCTATATATGGCACTCACCAGCCTAGACGCCACCTTCTTGCCACGATCATCGCCATTCTCAGTTACATTTTTAAGCGCCCCAGGGAGAACCTTCCAAAATTCTTCAACAAACTCTGTTCCGTTGCGCTTGCTGTTCTGTAAGATGTCATTAGCAAGATAGAGGAAAGGGACCTTCTGCTCCTTTCCAGAGCTGTGGAACTGCTTGTCCCATGTCCGAATGATTTGCTCTGCGTTCTTTCTATGGTAAATGCACCAATGCGACAGCGCTATTGGTCACAACAAGCAAAAGTCAAGGCAACAAACAGAGCAGAGTAATACATGTTACGATAAAGAAAAGAATCCATTAACATCACCTGATAGGTTGGAACATTTTAAGTCAGCCTTTTTTCAATAGGCATTCTAAAAAAAAAGGAAGTGAATATGGGACTCTTCCAACGGTGCACGATAGGCACATGAAAAATTGCATTTCTATGCGCCTAAAATTTGCTTTCTTGCGCACTACCTTGTTATCTGCTACTCAAATACAAATCCTTTCGAAGGGAGCCGACAGCAATTCGATAGATGCAAGATTAAGTGCGCCAAGACGGTATATCTACAGTCTAATCGCACACAAAGCGCAAGATTGAGCGCAAAAGTTGCAAACCCACACTTAACTTCCTGCAAGCACCAGAAAACAATTCAAATATCCAAATATTTGAACCGTGAAAAGCAGACAAGGATACTCTCGATGCACTGTTGCGTGTTGTTGAGCTTGGCGAGCTTGTCAGCGAGTATGTCCTCGCTGAATGCGCTGTTCATGGCCGCGGAACAGCACGCGGAGCTCAAATCACCGATGCGTCGCGCGAATCTTGGGTACGGAGAGGGGTGGGGACTGTAAGCCCAAGATGGGACGGGTTCAGGAAGATCAAGACGGCGACGCTGGAGGCATCGGCCGCCGAAATCTGGAGTCGATGGATCGTGGAGGCTAGGGCTTGGGGAGGTAAGAACTCTGAAGCGATGTGGATCTGCTCAAGCGTTTTCCTGGTGTATTTCTTCTTCTTTTTTTTCTACGGATCCTTTACAAAAAGTATCATCCTAATGCATCAATTATTATTCACTATCTACAGATCCGACAGGTTTTAAATATTAGCCATATTATTTCTTTTAACAAATATATAAGAATAGTCTTACATCACAAAGAAAAATTGGATCTAGCACTCAACACTAAAAGTTTAAGGGGCTACATAGCATAAATTTATACCAGATAAATAGTAACCTTTCTGAGTGTCCGAAAGGATTATCTTCTTTAAATCATATTAATATCTTTTTAATAACTTTACTGTTGCATAAACTTTCAATTATACCACTTCCTTTTATGTACAATATTATTTTTCATCTTCATCAGTTGACAACGCTCTCATTGTCTCATCCAACAATTGCTTTTTTCAACTTCCTAGACTAGTCTTACATCTTATTTTCTATAAAAAAATATGAGATGACGAATGGACCACAAAATCACACAAAACACTAAATGTTACAAAAATGCAATGCTTTTTATGAGCATTTGCTATGAGTTGTCGTAGATAGTCCGAGGACCCTTTGACCATGATCTGGGGACTTAGATCTGACTAACAAGCTATGGTTTGGCACGTGATGCTTAAATATAATATTTCATATTGACGGGACGTGTGGATACGGAATTTGACAATTATGAATTTGCTATATATATACTTGGTCATAATTCATAGTCGCATTAAGGTGGACATGTGTCCCTATGGGTAAAAAAGAACATACTAATATGAAATGCAGATATCTAGGAATTACATTGTCTTATTTGAGTTGTTCCTATGGGACTTCTATTAACGTTAGTTAACATGTGATGCACCATGAGTACCCGCATGTTTGCACTTGAAAATTTTGAACTCAGTATGTATTATTAGTAGGTGAATTTTGTCCCCGGACATAATGACTTCGCGTTTTTGGCTCTTGTACACGATATAAGTAGACTTTAGAAAGACACTGTTAAAACGTGCTTATTTGACAGAAGACACCGCATCGGTTAACATATAACATATGAAGCATTTGGAGAAATAAACACTCTAAAAATAACCTTTACTCTTGTCAGATCGAGGACCCTTCTGCCCGAGCCCAAGCCTCCACCCACCGGACACCTCCTCGTTGAGCTGTGAAGGTGTTCATGGCCTCCATTCCCCCTCTTCGGCTATCAAGTCGTTTCTTTTTCCAGTGATTTCATTTGTATCCAGAATAATTGTATGCCTGTCAAAACCGGCCAGAGGCTGGATGGCTACCACCTCAGGTGTGAGGGCTGCCCACCCGAGTTCAATTCTCCTCTGCCCACCCGAGTTGATTCCTCCGAACGTGGATGTCTCATCTCTCATTAACAGTATCCAGCTGAGCTGCCCGGTGTGTCGAAAAAAAAATAGGTGTATGCCTGTAAGTGGATGCTCGATATCCAGACAAAATGAAACAGGTCACCGATGAATTCAATTCTACAACTGTTAAAAATATAGGTTCATTAACGATTAAACCAGCATATTATTGCACTAGTCTTCTGCGATGCGTGTGCAGATACAGAAACAAACACTATCTCAGCGGTAGCGCGCCTCCTATCCAGTTAGAGAAAGAGATCAACCATGTCCTCAATGATTCACACAAGATTAAAAGATGACATTCTCAGCCTGGCGGCTTTCATCACTCAGGTTGAATTATGTTAGCGGAACATGTGCTCAACTCCATAGAAGCAAACAACAACGGTGTGGAGCCTTCTTAACTCTAAGGGAATGTTCTAACCCGAGGACATGACTGAAAGCCGAGCCAGAGCTCAGCTCGTGGTAACTAAAGCCGGATTGAAGATCTTCACTTCTTCCTCTTCTTTGGAGGCTGGAGTGAGTCTTCATCATCTTCTTCCTCCTCATCCCCGTTCTGGCCATCGTCTTCCTCATCCCCCGCGTCTTCATCATCTTCACCACCACTATCATCATCATCATCATCGTCATCTTCACCACCATCATCGTCGTCGTCGTCGTCATCATCGCCGCCACCCTCCTGGTCTTCAGGTTCTTCCTCATCTTCGTCACCGTTCTCCTCAGCATCACCTCTTTGTTGCTTGTTCTCATTGCCCTTTGGGTTGCCATATCCCTCTCCTTCTGAGATGTCCTCTTCACCCTCGCCAAAGTCACCATCCTCATCCCCATCATCGCCACCGTCATCCTCATCACCAGCATCAATAGGTGCAAGCTCATCGGTTTTCTTTTTGTTCATAGCGAAGTCAGGCATATGACAGATAGGACCCTATCCAACCACCAAGCAAACATTCAGAATGTCAACATTCAGAACAAAGCTAATACACCGAGAAGCAGAACTTACATGTAGCATAAAAAAGTTTTCACGTTCTGCAAGTAAAATTGAGATGATAGCATGCTTGAATACATGTCTCAAAAGTTCACAACAGGAGAACCGGAGAAGAAACGACATCACTGGAAGAGATGTGCAGATGCACATATGCAGCAAGAGGGAAACACTAGTGGATTTATTAATTCTAACAAATCTAAGATACAACACAAAGCAGCAGATAACTAGGTAAGCATAGTGATGCATGTCTCCGTCTCAAGAAGCAAGTACAGTAGCTCAACTTGCAAAAGCTTAGCCTGATTTTATTCCTCAAACGATGTCCTAGATGCATTTTACAGGATGGGCAGCTTCTAATAATGAGTTCAGAAGTTTAGAAACATGAAAGGTGATTGTCATCTACTTTAACCTTGTGTCGAAAATGTGATAGTTTGCTGCAGAACTGAACTGGTACAGTCAACCAAACCATTAACCATGTGGTGACACAGCATCATCCACCGAGCCTAAGTGGTAGATATAGATCTAAGCAAGGATCAGTTTCAATGTAGTAAAACTATTCATATACCAGCTCTGGATGGTAGGCCGAAGAGTACAGATCAGTAAAGAGACACACGGGCCCACAAGTCATCGAGGTGGCGTGTAAAAGAGGGCAAGAACTAGCTTTTGTTAACCACATCCTCCCAGGGAGGTACTCAAATATCCTTATAGACCAGGGACCGCAGTGCAAAATAACTGCTACACTGGAACGGAATGCCTCTTGTGAGAGGCAAAGTAGAGAGAGTTCTCTAACAAATAAAAAGGATTTAGATGCACGAGATCACTACTAACAACAAAGTATGTACTTTTCCTGTTAGCTGGTTTGCTTAGAAGGCAAACCACTGATGCACTGTCCAGCAATTTTTGTTTTGTTGTTCCGGAAAATAATAATCTTTTCGTTACTTTTAGTGGTTGGGGGAGAAAAATGCCCAGAGAGGCGTCATGGGAAGCGAATATTCGGGCGGCGGGGGTAGGCACGTAATCAGTACGCAACGAGCAGGCGCTCTTTATATCTCGTGACATGGGGCCCACCCCACGGAACTCAAATCCCAAGCTGCAAACCAGCCTATACACATCCCACAAGTCCGCTTCCGAAAAGCCCAAAACAAATAACAATACCCCGTTCAACGGCTCACTCAAAGCAGCCTCGAAGCAGTATGATATTTTCTTCTCAAGAGAAAGAAGATAACATGCTCATCGAAAAAAGAAAAAAATAATCCTGAATCAAACAACTGAAACGACAAGAGGCGAGATGTGATTATGTAGGTTGCTTTACCTCCGCGACGAGGGTTGTGAGTAGCTCCCCCGCGATGGCGTGCAGGGCAGCGGCAGCTTGAAGGGCCGCAGGCGTCATGGTGTGCATCTGGACAAAAGAAAATCTGGACGGCTGCAAAGACGAACACGTGGTCAGGCACGAGAAACAGGGTCCGTCAGATGGGAAAGTATACCGTTGGAGGCAAATCAGAAAAAAAAACTTAAAAAAAAACTGGCAACGTTTTACTTTCCAGGGCCAAGCAAAAAGCCTTCAACCCCAGAGATGTTGTGCCCCTAATTTTAGTAAAAATCCAATCTTAGATTCGCTCATCAAATAGCACAGGTGTACAACTGTCTGGCAAGAAAAGCTCTGGCGACTTGAAAAGAAATTCCTAGATAAAACAGGGAAAAAGGAGTGGTTCTTCTCTCAAGAAGAGAACCTGAAATGCTGCTGTACATGTTCCCTTTATGCAAGCGAAATTTCATAAACATGCATACAAGGTTCACACTTGTCAGTAGATGAAAACATGTCATGAATGAACATAACAGAGGTGATGAAATCACAAAATACGAAAAAGGTTAGGATTTTTCTCACCAGCGAGAACAGGAAGTAATTCAGTGTGAGCAGAAAAGAAATCAGGAACAGGAGAGGTTACCTTTGTTTGGAGAGACTGAACCTAGATGGTACAGATCTGAAGGATTCTAAGAAGCAGTTGGCACTTAACGGCACAACTAGGCGAACTCCATGGACGAGATGTAAGGGAAGGGAGAGCACAAAAAGGAGGAGACTTTTCACTCTCTGGGGAGGGGGTGAGGATGGAGAGCCGGGCAGCACGGGGCAGGGCAGGTGGCGCCGAGGCACCGGGCCGTGGCGTGGCTAGAGGCTAGTGATGGCTGGAGGGCGTATGCGTAAAATTGCTTGCTTTTTCCCGGCATTGAAGAGAGACTGGATCGGAGAACCTATGCGCGAGGCGAATCAGACGGGCTAACGAGGAATTGATTAAATAATCCAGGTTAAACCCAGACCATCATGCCCCGGTGCCCGGTCTGAATCATAAACTAAAGCCTCGGCTAACAACCGGGTCAATGTTTCACCTGCCAAGAGAACGTCACAAACTCGTCATCAGCAGCTTACCAATGACGTCGTCAAGGCTAGTCGAAATAGACTATTTTATTTTTATTGTTCTACAAATACCATATAAGCAATAATGCATTAATTCAGTAGATGAAATTGATCACCCAATACATTGTTTTATTTTTAGTGATCATAGGAGCACATATAACAAGCAAATTATTTTGAAAGCGGTGTAAACATAATTCCATATATATAAAAACAACTTTCATCTCTTTTTTTCCATTAATTCATTGGCACATCATTAGAAGCAAACACTGACATAACACCCTATTAATAAAAATGAAACTCAGAAGGGTAGCCAAATGTTTAGCCTCACATAATCGAGAAATGAAAACTTAGAGCAGAATACGTGCATTGAATAAACAACGTGAGAAGGTGAGCACGAAGGACGCTCCCGTTGTGTTGTCTGCAAGCACTGAAGAAGACTCTCTCTCTTTTCCTAGTGTGGAAGTGGAGTAATAAGGAATTCACAAAAAAAAAAGAACAAAGAAATATTCATACTAGAGTGGGCACCCCCCCTGTCTCCTTGGGAACACCACCCGTTCCAGTATCCAAAATGCAACCAGAGCCGTGACAAAGACCGTCTCCAACCGACTGGATTTAAACAGGGGGCGCAGAACTGACTGGATAGGTTTAAACGGCGGAGAACCGGTGAAAAAACAAAACCAAAAAGACGAGCCAGGAGAAAAATAAAAGAGACGATTAAGAAAGCTTCAGTACCAGCATCAGGCAACTTGCAAGCCGGATGCTCGCGTAAAGTAAAGGGCAATTTAGTGGGCTAGGCGGCAGATCTGGAATAGGATTCTCTGTTTCAAAAGGACATACTCAGTGATAAATCTCCGTCACGATATGAGGTCTGGAGAATAAAATTTCTAAACGGCATCTCTTAATTTGTAAAGAGATTGATTTGAACCCAGTACCAGTGGCGGTGTTTTAAACTCAATGGAGATGTTTTCTTATAGCTCAGCCGGTTGGGCAATGTTACGAGGCCTGCAGATTGTTAAATCAAGACTTGCACAGCCATAACATATTCCAGACATTTATAACAGGAAAAAGTTGATCAACTGACCAGCAAGGGACAAGGATAGCATTGTCTGGAAGTGATAATCAGTGGCTATCATTTCTCGGGAGCAACAAACAATGATAATATGCCTTGTTATTAATATGTGCCCTTTATCATTTAATCTAGTCAAGTAATTGGTATCGTCTTGATATTAATACGTTCCCTTTATCAGAAAAAAGTAATCTAAGAACACCATGCACATCTAAGACCTTATGCCTGATGTTATGACTAATGCTGGATGATTAAATAGTTGTACTAAACAACAAGGACCCGAAGTAAGATTCCCTGCCACAACTTAAAATACACTCAATTAAACTATATTCTTAGCCATATCAAGAACATGGATCATATGCACGAGAGAAGTTTACCTACTTGTTTGCTAAGAAATGAAGGATGCAAACATAATGATATGTACAGATCATCATGGTAACGTAATGGTGAAAGTGACATTGTCCAAGGAAATGGTTAGCATAGTAGCATACACAAAGGAACAAAGCATAATGATACAGAAATTAAAGCAAAGTCATTAGATACACAAAAAAACTACAATTGTACAATAACAAGTGATACATAATTTTTTGTTGACTATCAGGAAACAAACTAGAACAAAGCAATAAAAATCTAGAACTGTAAACTACGCAGATAGTTTCCACACAAAGGAAATAACTTAGGTAGTCACGTTACCGGAGAATGAGACTAATTTCTATCCAACTTTCATCTGCAGACAAAAGGCACAGACAATCTGCAAGCCAATCAGTTGGATGCTTGTTACTTTGATTTTCCCTTTTACTAAGGCTAAAAAGGGTTTTCTTGGTGCTCTTACAGCACTATTGTATTCTAGTTACCATTTACTTGTTCAGGGTCCAAACCAAAGACCAATGTGCAAAAAATGAATACCAAGTTAGTACATTCCAGATGCAATAATGGTGTACCCAGTGCTGAAAGCTCCCACACAATGTGGGGTCTGAGGAAGGAAATTTCTAGGTAGACTTTTCCTTGCTTAATTTGCAAGAAGGTTAATTCAAATCCAGGACCTCCAGAACACAAATGGAGAAACCCTACTACTGATTCTAGATGCAATAACGAATGATAATTTGCATCCTCATATGGACACCATGGCATTCTGGTAAAGCAGCTGATTGCCCAGGAATCAGAGGATAATCAGAGAGAGGGAAGGAGAGTTGAGGGGTTTGTGATAAGAGAGGTGGCTGGAAGGGAGGGTCTTTATTTGTGCTTAACCGTCAGAAAACAAAGATCAGAGAAAATGAATATGAGAGACAGGATGGTGTGGGCCACCCCTGTCAAACAGTATGCATAAAAAGTGGGAAGAAACCTTGCCAAACATCTCCTCACACTCAGCACCTCAAAAGCGTGTTTTAGATACCACTTAGGCAGTTGTGAGTGTTTCAAAATGTGATCTGAGAAGCCACTATTAAATAATTGAACGTGCAATAACAAGCTTACTGCAAAATAATAACATCTTTCCAGTCTATAAGATAGTAACATGCATTCAAAAAATCACCAGGATACAACCAGCAAAACCATTTTCTATCAATGGTGATGCCACTTTTATGTTGACTTATCAACAAGCAGCCTATACAGTAAATGAACTATGCTACTTTCACATGGGAAAGCTACATTATGATGCATATGGCATAGAAAAATTACTAATGCGGATTAAGTCAATTATTTTCATATTTGTCTTATGATGGTTCAGCAGCATGTCAAAATTTAACAACAGCAGAAAATCTAGTAATAAAATTTTGATGAGCTAAATTGTACCATACCAAAATAGAGAACAACTGTTCCTTTTTACTATTCACCTTAGTTATAATATCAACATAAGCAATATTCATTTTGATAATTTAACTCACAGTAGGCAGTAATTTAGTATAAAAGGCCAGTACATGGATGGTTCTGCATAACAAAAGTAAACACAACAAGCGAGCTCCTACTGCTATGCCTCAGACTCAAAGATACATTCAAGATACTATGCTAAGAATGCGGACTATATCTCCAGCAGAGAAACCACATTGCTGTCCAGTACCAAACCTTACCGCAAATCCTGTCTTTCAAGAGATTATATAAAGCATGGTGTGCATTCAATTTATTTTACATAGGTTCTTGATAACCATGGGCAAATTTAGAACAAAATTCATGAATAAAAAAAGTAAAACACTCAGGATTCAAATGATGTATCCACTTAACCCATCCTCAAAGAGGAAACATCCAAGGCAAAACTTATTAACACCTCCTGACCTCCAAAGAGCAATTGCAACTCAAATGTCACCAAGTGCCAAGAAAACACATGGTTGATTAAGACCGGATAACAACCAAATAGTCAAGATACAGATATGCTGGTACATGAAACCCAATACAGATCCATAAAGTACATAATGAAGTCACAATAGCAAAACTACATAATAGGCAAAAGAACATAATTCTTCAAGAAACTTCCTTCTTTAAATACTGCCACAAATGTATCTGATGGAAATCTGGTTGTAAAACTGAACAGTGGGAACCCTTTTGCAAGATCTTGGCCCCAACATAGACTCAAAAGCCATCTGAATGCAAAACCACACAGATGGAACCACGACCCCTGATGCCAAACTAAAATACAAGGAACACAATAAAAAAACTATAAGGGCAAGATCAACAAATCATGATGAATTCATGGAGAATGAACAAACTCAAATCAATTGTCATAACGATGAATCACGAAGCAGTGTAAAGATTGAGAGGTGATATACCTAGTCTTGTCAGTATCCACCCTGAAAACCAGCACCCCCTATCTGAGCACCAGGCACCTGGCCCTGCCCAGTAGCAGTAGCAGCCTGATAACCGGCAGCCGCCGCAGCTGCAGTACCTGCCTGTGTAGTTGCTTGGCCAACCTGAAAACCAGAAGAACTCGGGAACCCGGGTGGACCTTGAAAACCAGGAGGGGCTCCTTGATATGCAGCAGTGGCTCCTTGAACACCTGCTGCATTCGGAAAAGCAGCGCCTCCTGCTCCAAACGCCTGTGTCCCAAAACCCTGAGCTCCAAAACCAGTAAGGCCAGATGTGTGCACCTGCTGACCACCAGCACCCAATGCAGCAGCGGCGAGGGGGTTCATAGCCGCGAGCATGGCTGGGTTCTGCATTGCAGCTGCCATCATGGCAAACATTGCAGCGTTGGGCTGTGCAAATGCCTGCTGCTGTGCACCTAACCCCATCATAGCAGCTTGCTGTGCAAACCCCATGTCAGGAACTGCAGTTGTGCCATATACTGATGCATCATAGGGGCTAATGGCAGCACTGGCGGGGGCAGCCATCTGTGCAGGAGTCACCGCAGAGGCAGAGGTAGTATTAGAATTAGCATTCGTTCCGGATCCACCTTTCCTCCCGTCTATAGCCTTCTGCACATTGAACATCTTGCCATCAAAATTCTTCATTGGTTCCTCCAGCGCACGACGGGCACTCTCCACAGACTTGTAAACAAACAACGCAAATCCCTTAGGTTTGCCAGTGTTTTTGTCGAAACCTAAAGGACCCTCCTCGATCTCACCATACTGCGAGAAGTATCGGTAGAGGCGATCAACGTCCACATCAGCATGCACGTTACCAACAAAGATCTTGCGTTGCATATTGTCCGGCTGCGAGGATGAGGAGCCAGAAGCGTTGTTGGTGGCACCGGAGTTGGAGTAGGAACTGGCATTAGCGTTGGAGCTAGGGTTCTGGGACTGGGAGGCTGGCGGCGCCGGGCCCGAGGCAGCGAGGTGGCAGAAAGCGAGACGGCCGCCGATTTGGAGCTGGGGGCGGCGGAGAGCGCGAAGCGCTGAGCTACGGGAGCGGAAGAGCACAAACCCGTAGCCCTTGGACTTGCCCGACTGCTTGTCGGAGATGACGCGGCAGTCCTCGAGGTCGCCGAAGCGCGAGAACGCGGAGCGGAGGTCGTCGGCGCCGGCGCCCCACCCGAGACCGTGCACGAACAGCTTCCGGCTCGCGGGGTCGGACTCCGCCGCGCGCCGCACGGCCGCCATCGTGGAGGGGCTCGTCTCCGCGGCCGTGCGGAGCAGCGCCACGAGCTGCTCCCTCGATAGCGGCTCGAGCAGCTTCCCGATGTCCTCCACCTCCTCCTCGTCGTCGTCGCAAGCGGGCCCATCCTCCCCGTCCTCGGCGGCGGCGGCGGCGGCGGCGGTGGGCTCGGGCGGGTCGTCGTTGATGGGGAAATAGATGGTGCCGCGGTGCTTGGGCTCCCCTGACGCGAGCTTGGAGGCCGCGGGGTCCGCGACGGCGGGGGATTCGGCTGGATCAGCCTTTCGCTTCTTCGGCGCCATGGGGAAGCGAGCTAGGGTTTTACGCTCGAGCTCGGGGAGGTGGAGATCGGGATTACCGACCGCAGGTGACTGGGTGAGGGAGAGAACGAGGAGAAAGGGAGAGCACGGAGGAACGAGATGGAATTAAATAGGTGAGGCCTTTATTAGCAACGGGCTGGCGTCGCAAGAAGCCCATGAACACTTGGGCCGTACCGTATATCGTGGAAGCTTGCCGGAGGCCCATTATATGACCTACGTCTACGTAACGGTTTTGTCAAGGTCAGCCTTCATCAGTAGGGCATCTGGCCCTCCTCGAGTCATACCAAACTGAAAAAAAAAATCAAGGGAAGCATCTGGTCTAGTCAAAAAAGCACAAAGGAGATAATTTCATTTGCGAGTATATGCCAGGTCAAAACTCAAAAGCATGTGCATTGCTCATCTCCCACAGCTACAGTGAGCTTAAAGGTACAGCAACAATTCAAGGCCAGCCAGCCATGGTGCCTCTTGTAGTCCTTCTGTTCTGCCCTTGCATGCTAATAGTATTGTATGGAGCGAGCTGGTTCGAATGAGAATCAGAGAAATCTTTGGCATTTAAGATTTTGTTCAGTTCCTCTCTGCTCTTTATGGGCCGTTTTTGCCTATTTCTCAGTTGCTCTTTCCGATAAAAAAAATTCGTGTTGCCTATTCCTCGGTTGTTAAATTGGCAGTCAAGAATTGTGTTTCACAATCGCGTTGTAAACCTGATGCGAGTTTTGTGTGCGTGCATTGGCTAGTGTATCACATCTGCATACAAGCTGCATTCGTCATTCTTGAGGAACAATGAAGCTTGGAGCATGACAGCAAGTTGCAGAGTAGGAATCCCGAAAAAAAAATTTAAGAAAAAGGAGTTACTGAAAAAAAGACTCAGATGAGAAAAAAAACAAAAAAAAAGAGATCCAATTTAATCGGGATTGAACCCGACGTGAATCGAACACGCAACCTTCTGATCTGGAGTCAGACGCGCTACCATTGCGCCACGGATCCGTCGGTGCTATAGGATATACATAACCTTACTTATCCTTATAAAACTTAGCGGACGCGAAGCTGGAGCTGTGCGGTGATGACAGATACCGTCGATCCTGCAAGTATGACCATCCGTGCATTTCCTTTTCTTCCTTGATGGCAGTATTGTTTTGGGGGTGGGGGGACGACGAGTGCAAGAGTGCTTGTTGATCTTGACACAGGAGCACCATCCATCGCCCTCTTTTACTCCATCGGAAAAAAGCTAAGCAGTACTGTACGGAACCTAGCATCAGGTACCAGCCATGCCTACCTATCGGACAGCCTCCATCGACGCACGGGCGAGTTCAGTCAGGGAGTAAAAGAGGTCCAGGGCGTGACCATCCCGGCAGAGGATCAGGGAGCCAGAGCGCACTGGTCGAGCAACAACGAGCGCGACAGGCAGCCGCAGGCAGGCAGGCAGGCAGGCCTCACGCCGCCAGGGCACTGATGGCTGAACGCGAAGCCTCCCGCCGTACGTGGGATCACGAACGGGAAGCGGGGTCGGTGTCGATAGGCGGCTTCATTCAAAGCGACGACAGCGGTCTCCCCCACCTCGTCTGCCTTCATTCATTCACTCCCTCCTCGTCGCAGTCCCGTCCGTCGCGTCGCGGGGCGGGCCTCCTCGCGCGCGAGCGAAGCCGTTCAAAACGCCGCGGTTTTGTTGGCCTCCCCCCGTCGCGATCGAAAGAGGCTGGCGCCGGCAGCCTGCGCAGAGTAAATGGCCACGCACGCACGCACGCACGCCTCGTCTCGCCGTCCTCCCCTGCGCGGCGCCGGCGTGGGGGCGCGTCGACGTCATTGAATCCGTGTGACCGGGACACACGCCGCCACTGGGCGGGCGGGGACGGGGATCATGTGACGACGCGCGCGCCCCTCATCAATGCCCGCTGCTGCTGCTGCTGCTGCTGCCGCCTCGTCTCACAACCCTCTCACGCACGCACGCACGGAGGCGGATGGGTATATATATACTCGAGTTGCTAGGCATGGCATGGTAGCCTCAACCCGTCCAGATAGCATCATCGATCGCAACAGGCTCGTGTAGACAACTCCTCTGCCCCTACTAGCTCGCGGGCTCCGTGAACCACAGCAGCACACGCACAGTCCGACGCCGGCCGCCAGAGCGATCGCGCACAGCTTCGTCGTCGGTCGTGAGCTAGGGAGGTGTGTGTGTGTGTGTGTGATGAGGAGGCACGCTCGTCTCGCGGGATCCCGCCGCGTTCTTCCTCGTCTTCTTCTTCTTCTGTCTCTCACTACGGCTGTCGTCTTGCTGCTTGCTCCCGTCGCCGACGGCATCCGTCTAGCTCCTGCAGGTAACTGGATGCATGCGTTATCACGCCGGCCCGCATGCAGTGTGCTTGCTGTCGGCTGATGATTATATTACCGTGCTAGCTGATTCTGCGCGCGGTTTCCGTTTCAGCAGATGACGCGAAACTGGTGGCGCGTGGTGGACGACGAGAGAAGCTGCTGCAGGAGGAGGAGGAGCAGGAGGCGGCGCGCGCGACGGCGGGGTCGAGCCTGCCGGACTGCACGCACGCGTGCGGGGCGTGCTCGCCGTGCACCCGCGTCACGGTGAGCTTCAAGTGCCCCGTCGCGGAGCCGGTGCCGTGCCCCACGGTGTACCGGTGCATGTGCAGGGGCAAGTGCTACCCGGTGCCCTCCGGCGAGCGGGCCTCCGTTGGCGGCGGCGGCGCCGGCCGGCGCTGAGATGCACGAGGAACCAGCAGCTTCGATCGATCGGGACTACGAGGGACGCCGAGTCACATGGACCAGTTTAATTAATGTAACTTCATCATGCATGGAGGCTGTATGTTACCGGCCCATCGACGCAAGGAGAACACAGCACCATGCATGGGGCCTGAGATCACGCGGGTGTGAGTTATATGTTGTAGAGGACTTTGTAAATGACGACCGAGTGGTTGGTTATTTATATTAGCTGCCTATATATTAAACGGTTATGAAAAATGCTCTGAGCAGGTGTGGTAATCTTTAATTTGCGTTGGGGTGTCGAGCAGTCGGTGTAGCTAGGGGCAGATGACTGCCGTCAGTGTAGTAGGGGGTCAGAAATGTTCAACCTGATAACGATCATGGCTCCTAAAGATGGAGAGGCAACATACTCCTAAAATGAAGAGGAATCTCACGTACGGATCTACTAGCCCCTCGCCAACTGAAGCAGAAGAATTGAACATGGCACTCCCATGATTCAGAGGTCCACCAGAGTAAACTGATGTCCTCTAATCATTCGCTTAACTATAACTAACTGTATGAAATCGAAGCACCCGTACGGCCATACCAACTGATGTGTACGCAGCGAGAGCAACAAACTGAAACAGCAAAAGACCACGATTGCGGAGGCGGTCGGTCGCCGTGTGCACGTAGCACAATAGAAATGGGCAGGGACAAGGACAACAACGACAAGAGGCAGAGGCCGTAGATACCGTTCCGGATTCCACCGTTGGCGTAAACCCTCCTTGCCCTGCCTCTCTCCCTATCCCCCTCCCCCAAGTCCGCCTCGCGTCGCGCGCGCCCAAACTCTCCTCGCCTGGCGTCGCCTCCACTCCACTCGCCGCCGCCGCCGCCGCTTCCATTCGCCTTCCACAAGCCCCCCTCCCCCCCCCTAATGCTCGCACCGCCCGCCGCCGCCGCCCGCCGCGAGGGATAGAGCACAGCCGCGCCCCCGCGCGGTGGTGTCGCCCAACACGGCGCCCTGCGGCCTCGGTTGCGGCGGCGGGGGAGCCGGTGGAGGAGGGGGCGGGAGGCTGAGGCGGCTCGTCGGCACCATGGCGTTGGCAGGCCCCGCGACGGCGCCGGCTCCCGCGCTGCTACGGCGGTGCCCCTGCTCCGCGCCTCCGTGGGCGCCGTCTCCCTTCCGCTCCTGCCGCCGCGGTCGCTCGACGACGTCGCCGTTCATTGGTGGCACAAGGTACCCGCCACGCCCTGTCGAGTTACTCTCCCATTTGGGTAGTACAAGATGCAGCGAGGCTCGGCCTTATTCGCTGTCTGACTATTCGATTATGGCCGTATCAATTTCCGATTCGGGATTTCCACTGTCAGTAATTGGATGCTGTACTCTAGTTTGAAAAAAAAATATATGCTCATGTTCTAATACTGCTTGACCACTGTTTTGTTTTCGGAACCTTGTCCTGTTTATTTGTTCTGTAAATTTGTTCTACGTTCATAGCCCATAAGATGTTGAGCTTAGTCTCTGGCCCATTCTCGTCAATATGTTTTGACTGAACTTTGTAAGCAAAAGACATGTGACGATTGTCCTCTCAAGTTGTTGCCCTAATAACAACCATCAAGTGCTGTGTATCTCCTGGGTCCTGGCTATTTTCCCTCTAACTTTGAGCTTGCTTCTGGTTGTCAGACAGGAGTACTCGCATAGTTCAGGCATTGGAATTCACGACAACAGACCTCTTATGTTTGGAGTATGCGTCAACTTTAACGTGCAAAATAGTGCACAAGAATGGGCTGAGGAGAGCAAGAGGTTATCTTTCATCAAAACCAGCAATACTGTCACAAGTAGTATCTGTAATGGTTCAACTCATATAGGGACGGGTATTCTTCATCATGAGCCATTGGAAGATTATAAGAGTCCCACCCATTCTTCATTGCATAGTGTAAGACAAAGAATGACACCAAATTCTCTTGCAATTAGGCATGCCAATACGGAGTTGGCAAAACATCATGTCAATCATGCAGCAGGTGCTGTCTTGGCGCTCACGAGTGTTGCCAAAGAGGACATTAAACCAGTGAACCACTCAAATGACTCTGAAGTGGCAGCCCATTGGCCTAATGGTTCCAAGTTCCGTGCATCTCTTCAGAAAATTCCTGAAGTCAAGCAATTTGGTGAGAAGGGTAGCGACAGCAAAGTCACTGATGAGCATGAAGGCTCACCTGAGAATACAGTACAACCGTCTCCAGCTAAAGCACCCTTGTCCCAGGAGTCTATTGATGCACGGAAGGCACTTGGTACAATCTATGAAAAAGTTCTGGTGGTTGATGATGTCAATTCAGCTAGGAGTGTTGTTCAATTGCTCACTTCAAAGTACAGACACTTTATTCATGCATGTGACACAGAGGTAGGGGATGAAAACCCTTGGTGATTGTTTGCACTTCAATATTAATGCTTACGACCAGATTTTTCTGTCGTGCAAAATTGAAATAAATCAGGTAACATTTAGTACTAACTTGATCCAGATACGTTGCCATCTAAAATTAGAACTCAAGGTTCCACATAAACCCTGCAGCCAATATATTTATTCCCAGCTTACTTCTTATGCTGCTCCTGGTTGTAGTGAGAATTCTGGTTCTGTTTAAGGTTTAGTGTTTGCTTCTTTCTGCGACTACTCTTAGTCTATCCTTATGCTGGCATGCGTTATGCATGCCTGCCCTTCTCCTTTATTGTGCAATATGATATCCATGGAAAGGTTGTTCTCATGGGTCTTGAACATCATAAACAACAACAACAAAGCCTTTGTCTCAAGCACGTTGAGGTTCATATCCATAGAAATGGCTGGTTTTGATGCTGGCTCGCCAAGCCTATCACAACCCTCCTCTTTTACCCGGGCTTGGGACCGGCTATACCTAGAAAGGCATAGGCGGAGTTGGTCTTGAACATCATAAGCTAGATAAATACCCATTATAATTTTGTATCCATGATTTAATGGTATGCCACTGGGCTATCAAACAGTACATTGTGAAAATTTCTCTTCTCCAACACATATTGACTACCCACTATCCCACTAGTGTTATAATTCAGGAGAATTTATTGTTATGCAGGTATCTAATATTGATGTTAAACAAGAGACGCCAGTTGGCCATGGAGAGATCATATGCTTTAGCATCTACTCTGGCTCTTCTGGTGCTGAAGCTGATTTTGGAAATGGCAAGACATGTATTTGGGTGGATGTGCTGGATGGTGGACGGGATGTCCTGATGGAGTTTGCCCCGTTTTTTGAAGATCCATCAATCAGGAAGGTGTAATGCTACTTCCTTGTTTGTTTTGTTTAGAGTGTGTTGTACCTGTGTCTGCCTTATTCCCACATTTTACACGCCCATTGTAGCATAAATGGAACCGAGAACAACAATATAACTGCAATTTCTTATGGCAGCACAAGGTAATATTTAAGGTTTAACTCATGCTTACTACTTTACAATGCATGAAACCTTCCAGTGCATGTTAGATTGCCTGCTTCCCAAATTTTCCCCTTTTAGGTAGCACCTACCCAGATTTTGCTACTTTCGTGAGCTTATAGTATCAAACATGTACCATCATTATCTTGTTCTCGAATTTCTAAAGAAAATATTGTATTTTTTCTTATGTAGGTTTGGCACAATTATAGTTTCGATAGTCATATCATAGAAAACTACAAAATTAAAGTTGCTGGATTTCATGCCGATACAATGCATCTTGCAAGGCTGTGGGATTCTTCAAGAAGATTTGATGGAGGATATTCTCTCGAGGGACTTACAAATGATCACAGAATCATGGGTGCTGTCCCAAAGGAATTGAAAAAGATTGGAAAAAGATCAATGAAAACCATTTTTGGTAGGAAAAAGGTAAAAAAGGATGGTTCAGAAGGGAAAATTACTTCTATCGAGCCTGTTAAAATTTTACAAAGAGAGGATAGAGAATTGTGGATTTGCTATTCTTCATTAGATTCAATGAGTACCTTGAGGCTTTATGAAAGCTTGAAAAGCAAGCTCAAAGGGAAGCACTGGACTTTTGATGGCTGCCCCAGAGGTTCAATGTATGATTTTTATGAGGAGTATTGGCGTCCATTTGGTGCTCTTCTTGTGAAGATGGAAACTGCTGGAATGCTTGTTGACCGCATTTACCTTTCAGAGATTGAAAAAGTTGCTGTTGCGCAGCGTAAATTAGCCGCGGATAAGTTTCAAAAATGGGCATCAAAATATTGCCCTGATGCAAAATACATGAATGTAAATAGTGATACTCAAATTCGCCAACTCTTCTTTGGTGGTATTGAGAATAGGTAATAGCTCTTGTGCTGCTATATTCTTGTTTTAAAAGTTTAGGGTCTTCATATGCATGATGCTGTGGTTTCTCATCAAGTTCAAATTATTGCTTAAGCTGAAAGGAACACAGGAAGATTAATAGGTTTATTTAGTCTTATTTATGATGAAACAGTAAAAGAGCCCCCCCCCGCCCCACAAGTAAGAGATACAAAACATGTACAAAAGCCTGAGAAAATAGAGGAGGGATAAGGAACATGCTGCCACAGAATCATGAAGAAGAGACCGAGTTCCATGTCAGAATACGTTCTCTGAGGAATGAATTGAGTCTATGTACTTGAAGGTTAACTTCATCTACAAAAGCTTTCCTCCAGCTCTGTTGTTCTGGGCTTCTGGCGTAATATTCTGGAAAATTCCCCCATTTTTCTGTTCGGGACTTGCCAAGCTGCCAAGTGAAAACCTCCTTGGAGAAAGGTGTCTATTGAATTGATTTTTTGTAGCAGAAAACCTATGTAAAAGCTTTAGTTTTTGGTTCCAGGTGATGCGCAGAGCATTCCAGAATACAATGCTGACAGGGCTTCAATAGGGTTATAGATAAAAACAACAAACAAGCAATAAGGCCTCTATTCCTAGGAAGTTGGGGTAGGCAGATGGTTTTTTGTATGTATATTAGTAATTAGTCAAAGGAGAAGTTTACCTTTTGTGTCCTACATATTTCTTGCCACAATACCTCAAAATTTTTTAACGTTCCTAATCTTTGTACAGATGCAGACCTGGTGAAACTTTGCCAAAAAGTAAAGGTATTAAAGTGCCTAATGATGGAAATGCAGTTGCAGAAGGCAAGAAGGTTCCAAAGTATCGCACAATTGAACTTTTCAGCATCGTGGAAGGTCTGAAAGCTGATATATTCACTGCAAGTGGCTGGCCTTCAGTTAGTGGGGACGCATTGAGAAGTTTGGCTGGGAAAGTTCCATTAGATCTTGTTTATGCGACAGATGATGGAGAGGATGAAGAATGTGATGTTGATTCTGAAATTTCTGATTTTGACATGGAAGACACCTCCTCCTATGGAACTGCATACGAAGCATTTGGAGGAGGAAAAGAAGGAAGGGAAGCATGCCATGCCATTGCAGCTCTCTGTGAAATCTGTTCTATTGATTCATTGATATCCAACTTTATTCTTCCTTTACAGGTGAGTTGACTCTACATGCTCGTATGTTGAACACAGCAGTTACTCTTGTGGCAAAGGCTATGTGGGTCAGGCTTTGTTTACAGTCTTAGTTATTGATCTGCCTCTTTAATGTCTTTATGCTATTTATCTCACTTTTCATTTCCTGATAGGGAAATCATATATCATGTAATGAGGGGCGAATCCACTGCTCTTTAAATATCAATACAGAAACAGGTCGCTTATCAGCGAGGGCGCCAAATTTACAGGTCTGCATTTCTGTTGTTAAGGAGGTTGCATGTGTTTGCAGTATGTAGTGGCATTCTTGATAGCTAACACCCTCTTTAGGAAGAGGCAATCTCACCTAGTGACCTTTAGTAGTGCTCAACACTCTAGCCAAATTGACTTTGTCTTCACTAGGAGAAAGGATAGACGAGAGTGTCTAGATTGTAAGGTGATCCCGGGGGAGTGTGTTGTGACACAACATAAGCTTGTGGTAGCTGACTTCCGCTTCCATACATGCTCTTTGCGGGACAAAGGTGTCAAAATCACAAGAACAAAGTGGTGGAAGTTGAAGGGAGAATCACAAGAATCCTTTAAAAATAGGGTGATCACAGAAGGACCCTGGGCAGAAAATGGAGATGCAGATATTATGTGGATGAAAATGGCAACTTGCATTAGGAAGGTAGCTAGTGAGGTGTTCGGTGTGACAAAGGGAAAGAAACTTGTAGATAAAGACACTTGGTGGTGGAATGAGGATGTACAAAAGTCCATTAAGGAGAAGGAGTGTTACAAGAGTTGGCATGATGATAGAAGCGCAAGCAACATGCTTAAGTACAAAGAGGCTAAGAAGAATGCAAAGCGGGCTGTGAGTAAGGCAAGAGGACATGCCTATGATAAGTTATATGAGAGACTAGAGACAAAAGAAGGTGAAAAGGACATATACAAGGTAGCAAAAATCCACGAGAGAAAGATGAGGGATCTCAATCAAGTTAAATGCATCAAAGATGAGACTGACCGCATTCTAGTGAAGGATGAAGAGATTAAGAATAGATGGTGTGATTACTTTAATGGGCTATTCAATGATGGGAATGGGAGCACTATGGTTGAGTTGGATGACTTCTTTGATGACTCCAACAAGCGGTTCGTGCGGAGAATACAAGAGTTTGAGGTTAAGGAGGCCTTAAAAAGGATGAAAGGAGGAAATGCCCTCGGCCCTGACGATGTCCCTATTGAGGTGTGGAGATGTCTTGGGGACGTGGCAATAGTATGGCTCACAAAGCTATTCAACCATATTTTTCGGTCAAACAAGATGCCTGAAGAATGGAGGAAAAGTATATTAGTATCTATCTTCAAAAATAAAGGAGGTATTTAAAGTTGTACTAATTATCGAGGCATTAAGCTTATGAGTCATACTATGAAGCTTTGGGAGAGAGTGATTGAACACCGCCTGAGGAAAGTGACCAATGTCACTAAAAACCAGTTTGGTTTTATGCCTGGGAGGTCTACGATGGAGGCGATTTTCTTGCTTCGTCAGCTTATGGAGAGATATAGGGAGCAGAAGAAGGACTTGCATATAGTGTTCATCGACTTGGAGAAGGCGTACGACAAGATACCAAGGTCAGTCATATGGTGGGCACTAGAGAAACATAAAGTACCAACAAAGTACATTACCCTTATCAAGGATATGTACAATAATGTTAGGACAAGTGTGCGCGTAAGTGATAGTGAGACTGATGCATTTCCTATCACGGTAGGACTACATCAAGGATCAGCTTTGAGCCCATACATCTTTTCCTTGGTGATGGATGAGGTGTCGAAGGATATACAAGGGGATATCCCTTGGTGCATGCTCTTTGCTGATGATGTAGTGCTGGTAGATGAAACTAGAGATGGTGTTGATAAGAAATTAGAGTTATGGAGACAAACCTTAGAGTCCAAGGGATTTAGACTTAGTAGGACCAAAACCGAGTATATGAGGTGTGACTTTAGTGGTGTTGGTAGTGAAGAGGGAAATGTTAGTCTACAAGAACAAATAGTACCTAGAAGGGACTCTTTCCGATACTTAGGATCAATGTTACAAAGCAATGGTGATATTGATGAGGATGTTTGCCACAGGATCAAGGTAGGGTGGATGAAATGGCGACAAGCCTCTGGAATCCTATGTGATAGGAAAGTCCCACAAAAGCTAAAAGGGAAGTTCTATAGGACGGTGATCAGACCCGCGATGCTCTATGGGGCGGAATGTTGGCCAACTAAATGGCAACATGTCCAACAAATGAGTGTCGCAGAGATGCGCATGCTACGGTGGATGTGCGGGCATACGAGAAGAGACCGAATAAGGAATGAGACGATTCGAGATAAGATAGGGGTGGCGCCGATTGAAGAGAAGTTAGTCCAACATCGACTTAGGTGGTTTGGACATATCCAACGGAGACCTCCAGAAGCACCGGTTAACAGTGGGATTTTAAGAGGTAGAGAAAATATTAGGAGGGGTAGAGGACGACCAAGGTTGACCTGGGAGGAGGCGGTAAAACGAGATTTGAGAGATTGGAATGTATCCAGAGACTTAGCTCATGATAGGACCACATGGAAAGTAGCAATCCATGTGCCAGAATCGTAGTCTTGTTTTTTTTTCTTTTTTCTTTTTCTTTTTCTTTTCTTTTTTCTTTTTTTTTCTTTTTTTTCTTTTTTTTTTCTTTTTTTCTTTTTTCCTTGTTCTTATAACTCTTCCTCTCTTTTACCCCATTGATATTGGGTTTCATGTCTAGCCGACCCCAACAGGCTTGGGATAAAGGCTTGGTTGTTGTTGTTGTTGTACAGTTCATAGAATGAAACCTGACAAGCAACAGTCTTTTAGCAATTTGATTCACTTGTATAGATAACCTCGCTTGTACAGCTTGTTTTTGCTTTATTCCTCTGGGATCATGCTTCCATGCATGTTGCACTTTCGTCTATATATATATATATATATATATATAGACCCTGCGCAAGCGGGAGCTACAATGTTGGACCTCTAGCTTGAAACACATCACAATGCCATACTTATAATTCAGCATATGATAGGTTAAAAACTTTTGTATACAACAGTAAACAACAATGACAGCCTTTCTGCCCCGAGCAAGATGGGGTAGGCTAGAGATGAAACCCACAAAGGTAAGCAAAAGAGAGGAACATAAATGGTAAGAAAGTGAAAGGCAATTAAAATAATAGAAAATATAACTGCAGAAATAAAGGTCAATAAATGGAAAGAAAGTGAACTGCAATAAAAACGAAAGAAAATATAACTGTAGGAATAAAGGTCACATGGGATAATAGGCCAAGTCACAGTTCTGGTACGTGGATTGCTAATTGGCAGCTTCTGGTATTCTATTAGGTGTGGACTGGATGTGCTTAATGAAGAGCTGTTAATCTATTATGCAAACAAACTAACTGTGTGATCATTATTCATTAAGCCTTGTTTTGTTCAATGGATTAGTTTAGAAGCTGTAACAGATAAATTTGGAAGATTAGCGCTGCTTTTTTATTCTATTGGCCCAAAAGAATAAGCTGAGGTTGCTGCATTATTTAATATGATTCTTAAAAGATGAGAAGTTTTGTGTCAACTGTTGTGAACTATAGCTAGTTGCTTTAGATTGTGTAGTATTGTGAGATCATCCAATGACTTGCTCAGTCATGATGTCATTTCTTTTATGGCAGAACCAACCTGCACTTGAGAAGGACCGTTATAAAATCCGCCAAGCTTTTGTTGCAGCTCCAGGAAACACTCTTATTGTTGCTGATTATGGTCAGGTATGCCTTGTGTGAATACACTGAGTCACTGCTACAATCAACAAGTAACTAGACCTACTTGTGCTGTCTGTAGCTGGAGCTCAGGATCTTAGCTCATCTTGCTGATTGTAAAAGCATGTTAGATGCTTTCAAAGCTGGCGGTGACTTCCATTCTAGGACAGCCATGAACATGTACCAGCACATTCGTGACGCTGTTGAAGAGGAGAAAGTACTTCTTGAGTGGCATCCTCAACCCGGTCAAGAGAAACATCCTGTGCCATTGTTGAAGGTACACCATCTTTAATATTATTTCTGAAAAGTGAGAATTATGTTCATTCCTTCTACTAGTTTTGTTAAAAAAGGTCATTTTTAGCTCGTGTACTCAGTGTTTTCAAGGCGTCGCCTAGGCGGCGCCTAGGCGTCCAGTCGGTGGCAGGAGGACGCTAGGGCGGCTCACCTCGCCTGGCCGGGCGTCGCCGCCGCCGGCGCCGCCTCAGCCCGCCGCCGCCGCCGATTCCTCGCGCCGCTGCCTCCTGTGCTTTGGAGAGGAGAGAGAGGGGGAGGAAAATGAGTGTATTAGGGTTGAGGGCCCTTTTATATAACTGCTGAGAAACAGGGAGGTGGGAGACCCCTTGGCTGCGCTTAGGGCTGCGCAGGGGAGAAACCAGCAGCGAGGAGGCGTGGGGGCAGCTGCGCAGTACGTAACGTGGGGGACAAAGTAGCTAGTCACGGCGGCTAGGGTTAGGGTTCGAAGCCACCGTGATCCAAGGAGAAGAACAACCCTCAACGGGGATTCTTATTTTTTCCTGGATGCTCAAAACATGAGGGAGGGGGGCTGCTTATAAAGGGGGGACAGGACCCCCCCCCCCCTTTGGCCGCAGCCTACTCCTAGTCTGTTTGGGGATAATCCCCCAAACTGACTAGGATTCTTTTCTTCCCTTTTTTTAGTCTATTTCTTTCTATCTAAACTGATTCAATCTATAACTCCCTTTTATTCCTAAACATTATCTAATTAATTCTTCTAAATATTTTCCTGGTGCGGCTGCAGGGCCTGGCCGGCCTAGTTGTGGGCTTTGTGGGCCCCACGCCGACCATATTGGCGGCCCACAAATGCATCCACAATATTTCCCCCCTTCCCGACAAAGAGCTCGTCCTCGAGCTTAAAGGAGGGGTGCTTCATCCTGAAATCTTCTAGTTGCTCCCATGATGAATCAGCTTCAGAATGTCCTGCCCATTTGACGAGTAGCTCCCAGACACCTCTGTTCAAACGCGCCCTTTGTACTTTTTCAGGCGTAGGTACAACACGTCCATGCAGAAGTGGTGGTAAAGGCACCACCTGTATGGGAGTAGGACCTTCAAATTTTTTTAACACGGACACATGGAAGACATCATGTATCCTTGCTTGAGGAGGCAACTGAAGTTTATATGATACAGTCCCAATGCGTTGAATGATCTGATATGGTCCAAAATATTTTGGTCCAATCTTTGAAGAAGGCGTCGTCATTACTCCCACAGCTGTCCTCTGATGAAGCCGCAGCCAAACCCAATCACCGATCTGAAATTCCACCTCTCGGCGGAACTTATCTTCATAGCTTTTCATGGTGACTTGTGCTTGTACCAACCTGTTCTTGATTTCAGCTAAGAATTCATCTCTATTCTTTAGCTGTTTATCCACTGCTGCTACTCTAGATACGCCCGGTTGGTAACCAACAAGAGCCGGAGGGTCCCTGCCATAGACCACTCTGAAGGGCGAGCATTTGAGGGCCGTCTGGTAGGAAGTGTTGTAGCAATACTCAGCCCAAGGAAGCCACTGCAACCAAGTCTTTGGTCGGTCACCAGCCAAGCAGCGAAGGTACATAGTGATGATCTTGTTGACGACCTCAGATTGGCCGTCAGACTGCGGGTGGAAGGCCGAGCTGAGCTGAAGTTGGACACCGGCTAGCCGGAACAAATCTGACCAGAAGAGGCTGGTGAAGACGGTATCACGATCACTGACGATGGAGCAGGGAAAGCCGTGTAGTCGTACAATGTCGTCGAAGAATGCCCGCGCCACTGATGCAGCACTGTAAGGGTGGCTTAGGGGAATGAAGTGGGCATACTTGGAGAAGCGATCTACCACTGTCAAGATCACTGATTTTCCACCAACTTTCGGAAAACCTTCAATGAAGTCCATGGAGATATCACTCCAGACTTCCGACGGTATAGGCAGCGGTTGTAGCAGGCCGGCTGGATGAAGATGATCAGTCTTGTTGCGTTGGCACGTAGCACACCCGCGGACATACTCACGCACCCGCCGTAGCAAGGACGGGTTGTAGAAGGAGAGGCGTAGCCGATGCACTGTCTTCTGGATGCCTTCGTGGCCCCCATCATGCGCCTCAGCTAGGAGAGAGGGCCACAAGGAGGACTTGTCGGGAACGAAGAGCTTCCCCTTGTGAAGTAGAAGGCCGTCGCGTTCGGCCCAGTCAGCAGGTGCGTCTCCCTCCCGGAGTTGGGCACATAGCTGTTGCGCCTGCTGGTCTGTAGCGATCTCCGCGCGGAGCGAGTCGAAGAGTGGAAAGACTGGCGCGGATATGGCGTGAATAACTATGTCTTCCTCGTCGCGGCGGGACAGGGCGTCAGCTGCCCCATTCAAGCGCCCCGGTCGGTACTCAACCTGCAGATCATAACCAAAAAGTTTGCTCACCCAAGCATGTTGGGGAATCGTCGTGAGTCGCTGATCCAGGATATATTTCAGGCTGAAGTGATCAGTCCGAACAGTGAAGGGACGACCCCACAAGTAAGGCCGCCAATGACGTACGGCCTTCACAAGACCGATTAGCTCACGCTCGTATGCCGGTAGCTTATGATGGTGAGTCGCTACAGCGCGGCTGAAGAATGCTATGGCGCCGTCGCCCTGGTGTAGAACCGCCCCAAAGCCGGCGCCGGACGCGTCGCAGTCGACGATGAAGCGCTTGTCGAAATCCGGCATTTGAAGTAGAGGCGCTGTCATCAACGCCTGCTTGAGTTGGGAGAAAGCATCCTGCGCATCATCAGTCCAGCGGAATGCTTCCCGCTTTAGTAGGGCGGTGAGGGGTGCGGCCACCGCACCATACCCCGCAATGAACTTGCGGTAGTAGCCGGTGAGCCCGAGGAAACCTCGCAAGGCTCGTAAGGACCGAGGTGTAGGCCAACGTTCCACGGCCTCCACCTTGGTCGGATCCATTGCCACGCCGTGAGCGGATATGATGTGTCCTAAGTAGGACACAGTCTCCTGGCCGAAGAAGCACTTAGATTTCTTCAGGAACAACTTGTTTGTCCGTAGTGTCTGGAACACCTGCTTGACGTGCTGAAGGTGTTCGACCCAGGTCCTGCTATACACCAATATGTCATCAAAGAAGACAAGCACAAATTTTCTGATGTAGGGGTCGAGGACGTCGTTCATCAACGACTGGAACGTGGACGGCGCATTGGTGAGGCCGAATGGCATCACCAAGAACTCATAGTGGCCTCGATGAGTTCGGAATGCTGTCTTTTCAATGTCGTCCGAGTGCATGTGCACTTGAAAGTAGCCGCTGCGGAGGTCAAGCTTGGTGAAGAACCTTGCGCCGCGAAGCTCGTCCAGTAGCTCGTCAACCACCGGGATCGGGAACTTGTCTTTCAAAGTTCTGGCGTTGAGCTCGCGGTAGTCGATGCAGAAGCGCCACGTGCCGTCGGCTTTTCGGACCAACAGTACTAGCGAGGAAAATGCAGATGTGCATTCTCGGATGATGCCTTGGCGAAGCATCTCGGCGCATTGCTTCTCAATCTCGTCTTTAAGAAGCTGGGGGTAGCGGTACGGCCGGACAGCTACTGGAGTTGTGCCCGGCAGGAGCCTGATTTGGTGGTCGTGGCGTCGTGCAGGAGGAAGCCCGCGTGGCTCGTCGAAGAGGTCCTGGAAGCCATCCAGGAGGGCGCCCATCATATCAGTAGGTGGTGCTAGAGAGGCACATACCGGAGCTGAACTTCGCAGCCCCGTCCAGATCACCTCACGGTCCCCGCGCCACAATTTCATCGTGAGGTCCTCAAGGTTCCAGAGAATGGGTCCCAAAGATCGCAGCCACTGGACTCCTAGAACAAAGTCGAAGCCGTCCAGTGGGAGTGCGTAGCATGTGACGTCGAAACGATCCCCTGCAATCATCAAGGGTACACATGGACAGATGCCTGTACAGGAGATAGAGTCGCCGTTGGCGACTCGGACGCCGACGCCTGATCGTGGCAACATCATCAGGCCGAGCTCTTTGATGAGTGGTTCCCTGATGAAGGTGTGAGTGGACCCTGTGTCGACCAATGCTGTCAGTAGGTTGCCGTGGACGTAGACCTGGAGCTTCATTGTGTTGGCGAAGTCGATGCCGGTCAGGGCGTGTAAGGAGATGCCTATATCAGCTACGGTCGCGTCAACGTCATCATCGTCGTCAAGCTCCAGAAGGAAGATTCCTTTGCCGGCACACTTATGGTCCGGTGTGTACCGTTCAGGGCAGTGATAGCACTCGCCGCTTGCCCGCTTAGCAGCCATCTCATCGGGTGTAAGGCGTTTGAAGCGTGGGCGAGAAGATGCCGTTGTTGACGATGTCGGGGCGGGTGCTGTAGAACTGCCACTTGAGGCCGTAGCAGAGGCGCGGGACACAATAGAAGAGCGTGTGGAGCGTTGAGAGGCGGCGCCCTTCTGTATTCCGCTATCTGTTATTGCCGCAAGTCGACGTTCAAAGGCTCTGGCCAGACTCATGGCGGTTTGTAGATTAGTGGGAAACTGCAGCTCCACATCCGTTCTAAGTGGCTCGCCGAGGCCAGCTGTGAAAAGGTTGATCTGCTGGCGCTGGCTGAGGTCCTCGCAACGACAAAGAAGGACCAGGAATTGACGCTGATATTCCTCAACCGTGCCAGTACGACGGAGATCTTTAATTTCCGCCAGGTCGTTGGAGCGGAGCGGAGGCCCGAAGCGCATGTTGACGAAGTCCGCGAACCGCTCCCAGGACACGATGCCACAGTCACGTTCTAGAGCAGTGTACCACTCGGCCGCGACACCCTCCAGGTGGAGAGACGCGAGCCACACCTTTTCTTCTGGCATCGTACGTGTCCCTCGGAAGTATGTCTCACACTTGGTGAGCCAGGGCAGCGGATCTATTTCCCCGTCGAACTTGGGGAAATTGACCTTGTGACGACGCAACCCGCTGTCGTCGAAGGTCGGGCGTCCCGGTGGGCGCCTGGTACTGTAGTGGTCGTCGTTGCCGCCATGGCCGCCGCTGCCACCGCCGCCGCCCTTGCCGCTGCCGCAGCTGCGGGGAAGGTTGCTGCCCTGCGGTGAGTTTTGTTGCAAGTCCTCGCCACCGGAGAGCTCCCGCTCCGGTGCCTTCTCAAAGCGCGCAAGGCGCATATCGTGGCGGTCCAAGCGCTTGTTGATGGTGTCTATCTGCCCCATCATCTTGCTCATCATGTTGCCGAGATCTTGGAGGGTGAAAGTCCCAGAATCGTCCACGGGGCCGGACATGGTCGCTGCCCCGGAGTCTCTTGATACCAAATGCTGAGAAACAGGGAGGTGGGAGACCCCTTGGCTGCGCTTAGGGCTGCGCAGGGGAGAAACCAGCAGCGAGGAGGCGTGGGGGCAGCTGCGCAGTACGTAACGTGGGGGACAAAGTAGCTAGTCACGGCGGCTAGGGTTAGGGTTCGAAGCCACCGTGATCCAAGGAGAAGAACAACCCTCAACGGGGATTCTTATTTTTTCCTGGATGCTCAAAACATGAGGGAGGGGGGCTGCTTATAAAGGGGGGACAGGACCCCCCCCTTTGGCCGCAGCCTACTCCTAGTCTGTTTGGGGATAATCCCCCAAACTGACTAGGATTCTTTTCTTCCCCTTTTTTAGTATTTCTTTCTATCTAAACTGATTCAATCTATAACTCCCTTTTATTCCTAAACATTATCTAATTAATTCTTCTAAATATTTTCCTGGTGCGGCTGCAGGGCCTGGCCGGCCTAGTTGTGGGCTTTGTGGGCCCCACGCCGACCATATTGGCGGCCCACAAATGCATCCACAACAATAACCCACATAAAACGTGTGGACCATCGGATGAGATCCTACGGTCGTGGGCACTTGGGATGCTCAGCCCGAGCTCGCCTCTGCCCCCGAGTCCGAGCCCGCCTCTCAGCCCTGCCCCCAAGCTGTCCTCCCCCGCCGCCTCCATCGCCGCCCGCCTCCACCGCTGGCCACCACGCCTGGCCGGACGCCTAGGCGCCCATTCACAAGCCTGTGTGTACTGAACTTTGGTGCACTTTTAATGTTTCATTTGTTTCTACTTTCTAAATCCTACTTCAATGGAGAACCCCGAACTTATACTCCACGTAGTTAATTATTTCTGTGGGCCTGGGATATGTATCTAGCTTACTAGCATGAGATAAAAGGACATATATGACTTGTATTGAACAAACCAAACTCTAATAATTTTCTTGTGATGCAGGATGCTTTTGGTGCTGAGAGGAGAAAAGCTAAAATGCTAAATTTCTCCATCGCATATGGGAAAACAGCCCATGGGCTTGCTCGGGACTGGAAGGTACAAACTTGTTAAACATAGTGCTCAGTTAATAGCATCGTTTAACTTTAGAGTGCATTACCAGCTTGGACTCCTGGCCTCCTGGGTTTGGACCAATCAGCTAGAAAGCTTCAAAACAATTTGCATGTTCACAATTTATATAGATTTACTGTTCGATGTATCATTTTGTGAAATAGAAATGCATGCTTCTCACAACCTCTTCTGTTGCTAGGTTTCTGTTAAGGAGGCAAAGGATACACTGAAACTCTGGTATAGTGATAGGAAAGAGGTTTTGTCTTGGCAAATGAAACAAAAAGAACTAGCACAAGAGAGGTGTGAGGTTTATACCTTGCTTGGGCGGTCACGCCGTTTTCCGAACATGGCCCATGTGACTTCTGGTCAAAGGGGTCACATAGAGCGTGCCGCTATCAATGCTCCTGTACAGGTGATTGCTGTCTTTCACAACTCGCTAGTATTGTTCAAAATTTGTTTTTTTTCTGAAATGCCTTTTGAACACCACAGGGCAGTGCAGCAGATGTTGCTATGTGTGCAATGCTTGAGATAGATCGGAATGTTCGTCTTAAGGAGCTTGGCTGGACGCTACTCTTGCAGGTATTTTATGTGAAAAAATAGGCCTGATCACTGGTTAACTGCTGGCATTCTTTATTTCCTGTTTGGAAAACAAGCCGGATTTTCCATGATGGGGGTTATTTAGACTAGTTGTATGCGTCCCTAAGTCATAGTGCTTTGCAATGGCGTAGCTTTGAGTGCAGTTCCAATTATTCTCTGGTTTCTTCCTTTTCTTCGGTTTGGCGATTTTCTTTTTGTAAATGCAGCACGAATTTGCATATAAAACTGACAGCTTCATCTTTCAGGTGCATGATGAAGTGATATTGGAAGGACCTGCAGAGTCTGCTGATATGGCCAAGGCCATAGTGGTCGAGTGCATGTCTAAGCCCTTCTACGGCACCAATATCCTGAAGGTTGAGCTGGCTGTTGATGCCAAGTTTGCACGGAATTGGTATGCAGCCAAGTAGACCGTAATGCTTGTCCCTCCGGCATGGTTGTGTCCCACAGTGCATCAATTATGTTGCTGAATTTTGGTGAGTTTTGAACTGGTATCTACTACTAGGCCGAGGGGCAACCTAGATTGAAGCCGGGCACTTCTCTGTGCAGTGAGTGGTTGTCAGTGCGTTGTACTCTGCTGTTTTAGATCGAGTCCGGGGTTCTCTGTTCTCTCCCCACTGCCTAGTAGTAGGATGTCTATGAAGTGTGATGTAGTTGATTCTTGATTCTGAACCTGGGGAGAAGTAGCAGACTAATCTTGGGTTGCCCATAGGATTTGATTAGCATGCTGATGTATTAGGTAGCTGACCTGGAATGGCTGATGTTTGACACCGTGGTACTCACGGCAACTCTGTTTTGATCAAGGGACTGCATTTAATCATGAGTTTTCGTAATTCATTTTCCTTGTCTGCCACTACCCACTAGCTGTTTGTAGTGTTGTAGTACCTTCGTTTATCATGGCACTAAGTTGGGATAAAGTTACTAGCGCATCGCGAAAATTTTACCTTCCGTGATCTCACTGGCATCATTTGAACCTGCCTACGCCATCCATTTCTGTATCGTGCCTGAGCGGAACAGTGGCGACACCGAGACAAAACTGGCTAGCCAACGACAACAGAGGTTGCTATCTGCCAATCTATAGAACGTGAGTCCGCAGGTCAACGGAATGATCATGCTCTTGTGTAAGCTCTCAATCTGCTCAAATACCCTGAAGCCATGTCGTTATCAAGCTTCAAATCTCAAACGATACAAATCACAAAGTGTCAGAGCCCAAGTGAGCTACTAATGGTGAATCAGATCACCCATTAGCATTTAGCAAGCCGCTCCCTTGGTCTCAGGACTTGGGAGGATACATCTCGAGGAGCTCAGGAGCCTCTTCACTGTATCTCAGTATGTACCTCTCCATGAACTTGGCCTCCGACATTCTCACTACGTTCACCAGCCGCTCCCTGCCGATGTCCACGCCCTTGGACCTCAGTGCCTCGATGGCGCGGCACCGCGGCACCATCCGCTTGCTGAGGCTGAACGTCAGCAGCACGGGGTTCCTGACGATGCAGTCCCCGTAGCAGCAGCCAAGCGCGGCCTTGAGGAACTCCACCTTCCGTAGCAGCAGATCGGCGGACATGAACAGGAAGCACGGCGCGCGCCGGAACATGGCGAGGAACTCCTGTTCCGTGCACCCGATCCCGCCCATCACGGCGGCCCTCTTGGCCTGGAACGCGGCGCGGCTGACCCCGTGCAGCGCGAAGAGCGCCCACACGTACATCCTGGAGCCGCGCGGGACACCGCACGCGTCGACGCGGTCGACCAGGGCCCGGACCCTGTCCGGCGTCTGCATGATCAGCGACGGCTTCAGCCGCAACACCATGGCGAGCCGCGCCTGCGGGACGCCCAGGCCCCGGAGCGCCGAGAGGTTCCGCAGGAGCAGGTCGACGCTGTACTTGAGCAGCCATTCCTTGCCGAGCCATTTCATCAGTAACCCGGTGGACCCGAGGAGGTCGAGCCAGAACAGGAGGCGGGGGAGGAGGTTGGTGTCGATGCCCCAGGTGAGCGCCGGCGGGCAGAGCGCGAAGAGGCGCGCGGCCTCCGCGCGGGTGAGCCCCGCCGACCTGACGGCGCGGAACTTGGGGGCGATGGTGGCGTCCACGTCGCTGAGCAGCACCGCCGGGCAGCAGGACACGACCGCCCGGACCTGCGCGCGGCCGAGACCCTTGGAGCGGAGGAAGGCGACGGCGGCGTCGGGCTTGTCGGGGGAGCTGAGGTGGGCGAACCGCGGGGCCGCCTTGGCGGCCTTGTCTGGCGGGAGCCCGCAGGTGGAGACGAGGTAATCGACCATGAAGTGCGGCGGGGTGGACGAGGAGGTGCAGAAGCGGAGGTGGATGAGGTGGACACGGGAGCTGGATGGGAGCGAGGTCGTCAGCGGCGGCGGAGCAGGTGCGCGGTGGAAGGCGAGCCGCCGCAGCGCCATCGTTGCCGGCCACTGGATGACTGGAAGGCCTGTGCAGTGCAGCTGCGCCGCTGGGCTCTCAGCAAGTAAAGCGTAGCTCCAAGATCGGCCCACTTTGTTAGCCCACTACAGTCCGCACGACCACCATACGGCCCACATTGGATACTGCTGCCGCGCACGAAACGGTGGCCTGCCACGAAACGCATAAAGTTTCCCACTAAAAAAAGGAAGGGGGAAATGGTGAATTTGGTTGGGAAAGGAAACTTCATGGTTCCACAACAGCGAGGAAAAAGAAACTAATGCTTCATTCGGGGAACAGAAATTTCGTACAAACTTTACACAAAACAGTCAATTCATTTAGGAATAGTTCTGATCGTTAAATGCACATTTGAGTTAGTATATCATAAATAATTAAGTTTATTGGTTCGAAATGCAGTGTTTTAGTCAAAGAGAGTACCAAGCCCAAGTTCTTCAGTCCATATAGCTTTAGCTGTGACGACAAGGCTGCACTGCACGTTTCTCATGCATGCAACTGGCCGGGGTAGCATTTCACGCGTATCACAACCTCACTGATGACTATGCACAACATTTTTGTGGTAAACGAAATATTCTCGTCCTATTCAATTCCGGGAGATCTGGAAAAGGCGAAGTGGTCGACCTGCGTGCAGAGAATATTTACCAACTAACGCGTCAGCCGATGGGAATGTCCTGTACTTTTCATCATCAGCTATACTCGTTTTGTTTTTAAAACGTTGTTGTTAGGACAACACAAGTCTAATTCATTTTTAAACACTATAATTATTGTCCTAACGATAACAACTTAAAAACGGAGGGAGTAGGCTGCTGGTAAAGTGACAATCAGCAATACTCACATGTGAAACCAATAATAAGATTATTTGAGACAACAAAACGACATGATCGATCACGCACCAAGTAACAATACAATAACACATCCGCGAGTTCAGCACCGATCACACGCTCCATTATTGAAGTATTTTTAGCCGAGTGAGCAATTGCAAGATGGCTTAGTAGCCACCTGCCCTGCGATTATCATATTTGCACCGGACGTGTAGAAGTTGATATGATCTCGCGCGCGCCATGCATGCAGCAGGAATGAAGTTAACTAATACTAACCCATTTGAAGAATTAATGTGGTCGAGCGAGAGTAAAATATAGTTCAGGATCTTGCCAACCATAATATACTATACGGTAAACACACACATGCACAGCGACCGAGAAATCCTGATCTGATTCCGTCGTCGTGAGGGCCTGAAAAGCGAAATATTTCCGGGTATCCTGTCTGACGACGCATGCATGACGGGGGGCGTTTCTTGGTGAAGCCGACGCGGCATTCGCTGATTCGAGCCGTGTATGTATAAATGGAGGCCCCTGATATAGCGAGAGGCCGGACTCACCAGCAAGTCGCCACCCCTGAAACACCAGCAAGCTAGCAAGCAAGCTCGATCAGCACAGTTTGAGCGGTCGAGGAGAGGCGGCACGCAGAGGTCAGGTGCGTGAGTAGCAAGCACCTGCAGGCCAGCACGCTGCACGCGTAGAGCTCAAGGTAGCTATCTAGCTAGTCAGGCGTCGCCGATCTCGCTCCCATGGCAAGCTTCGCTGCGCAGCTCAAGGACTTGTTCTTCGTTCTCGTCGGACGCGTCACGGGCTACGGCCATCATCAGGCTGCTGCAGGTAAGTACTAATTAATTAACATGCATGATACTCTCTAGAGCTGAAAGTCGACAGTCGAGACGACGACGAGTACTCAACGTACGTACGTATGCACGTACGTTCCTTCTCTCTGATCTGCATCAGCAGGCGCGCAAGAGCCCGACGACGACAAGGTGGCGGCGCCGGCGCCGGCAGATGCTCTTCTTCCTCAGGCTGAACAAGTGACGGCGAAGCACGCTGATGTCAGAGCAAGAAGCGCAAACGTGTTCGACGAAGTGAAACGGGCGAAAAACCTAGACCCCTTTGTACCGAACGGATCAAAGTCTCAGGTTAATTAATTCATCAATCAATACCGAGGCTACTCAATTAAATGCAGTTTCATCGTCTCGGCGGTGTGTGTATGTGCTTGAAATGATGATGCTCGCTGCTTCGGCGGTGCGTTAATTAATTTCAAGCGGGAATGTCCCGATTATCCGTTGATCAGTTTCCTATGATGCAATATGCATGATCAACTTTCCAGTTCTTTTTCTTTTTTTTTCTTTTGTAACCCAATTTGGACACGTGAACGTTTGCTATGCATGTTTCTTTTTCGAAAGCTCTCAAATTTGCTATGTATCTTGTTGCAGTGACCGCCTGTATCAACATCAGTCTTTTATTGAGACATTTCTTTGTTGGGCGTGCATGTTTGCTCTATTTCTTGGTATATATAATCCATTTATTACTGGGTGATTCATACTACTAGCTAGTTCCGTATTGTTTTTTGGTGTTACAGAAAAAGGAATATCTGAAGATGGAGATAGGCACCTTTGTATTCTTTCTCTGTACCAGATGTTATTTCTTTTTTTTTATCATCTTTTATCCTGATGGATATGAACTGAGCTATTGATCAGGAGCTACGAAACATTAGGTCCCGTTCTACTGGACCTGGAGCTCTGGTCGCTTGTGTGCTGCATTTTGTACCAGGCCAGGCTGCACAAACTCACGGTGAATTAAGACCAGCTGAGGCAACTTGGATAGCTTGACAACCAGTTGATAAACTCACATATATGTATGAGTATTCACCCGATCCTTAAAAACGCGTACCAGATATGGACTGCCTGATTTTGAAATTCACAAAGCCATCATATACACAAATCGCTGTCAATGAGAATATCGTCTATCATTACAAAATAATTAATCGTAAATATAACTCTTATATGGAGTCTATATGGCCCGGGCCTAGGTAGGTTGGTCGTTGTCAACAAAACATCGACCACTTGCAGTAATCAACAACCATCGAAGGCATCACGCACTTCAATAGATGCGATTTTGCACATGATCAAACTGATTATTAAAAGATGGCGAGGGTTCAGAATTGTAGTCGTCGACATATCATAATCAAAACTGATCACCAAACACGCGTGTTCCGATCTCCCAGTGACTCGGGAGGAAAGGCTGAAAAGTCTTCGGGCAAGGGAGACCGTCAGATGGCGATCGGACCGTAACAGAATGGGCCCGTGCATGCATGATCCTGCAGCGCCGATCGTAAGCAACGCCTGTGCTGGCCACGTTCGTGCGCCACCTCCGGCCCTCCGGCCCTCCACACGCGCCTCGGCGAAGCAACGGTCTCGTGGGCTGCTGGATCACACGGGCGGCCGCGCGCGAAGTTGACGGAGGAATCCGGGGTCCCGTTCGTCGCCAGAGAGAGTCACCGGCGACGTGTCCGGCGTGTAACTAATTAAGCGTCTCGCGCCGTGAACCCTCGCCTGATGATGCATCATCGGTCAAGCTCACCTGGCGGTTAACAGTAACAGCCGCGCCGGCCACTGCCGTCCCTGCCGAACTTTGTCGATCGAGTCCGCGCGCCTCGTGTGCTGCCGGCGGTGAGCCGAGAGGTAGACCCTATTGCGGCCGCATGCAGCGCGCGCGACCATCTGCGACCTGGCACCGCGCGCAGAAGGCGGCGGGAGCGTCGTCGGTGCCCGCGCGCGCCGCCGCGGAGGCGTGAGGGCGGGAACATCGCGCTCCAGCCGCGGCTCTGAACACGCTGCGCGGTCGCACGGGCAGCGCGGCGTGGTGACGCGGAGAATGCTGCTGGCCGGGGGGAGGACGAGGACGGCGGCGGGGGCGTGGTCACGTGGAAGCCGGAGAACCCTCCCCTTAAATTAAGTGTAACGCTAGGAGTACGCTACTAGACCTACGGAGCTGTGATCAATGACTGAATCATGTAACCAGAACCAAATATTCCCTGAGGATGCAATTGGACTCTTGACTATACACAGATTACACAGTATCATACACGATGTGCGTACTGGACTCTGAAAAAACTCTGAAGTACTGACAGTGTCGATCGACACGCAGATGGAGGGAAATTGGTACGAACAAGAAAATTGTGGCCTTGACCTCCGTTGCATTTGTTTGGAACTGTTATTTACAGATTATCTATTACTTCCACGAACTGTCAACATCTTCAACGCACGCCCTCACAAAGCTGAGTAAAACGAAGAGTGTTGTAGTTCAGGCTAAGACACAATGTGGAACAAAAATTCAGTTTACAAAATATAATCAGGACGCATTCTCTATCGCTTCAATGCACCCCAATACGTCGGCCTTCTGGGACATTGCAGACATGAGAGCTTCATGGGCAGCTTTGTTGTTCTTCAGAAGTGATGCAGCAAACATGACCTACAAACGTCAAACGCCCATCAACTAACATGCCAGTTGTCACGTGGCTCCGCTTCTGCTAGATAAAGGGAAAACATGAATGGATCACTCACTGCCCATCTAGTAAGGTTTTGTTGCTGGTCCTTGCTGAGTGGCGGCTTAGTCCTGTTTATGAGCCTCTAAAAGCGAATAAATAAAAAGTTCTTCAGATGCATTGCTCTCAATTAACCACGAAGAAATTTGAAAATGGAACTGAGGCGGATCTGAAAAAAATTCGTATAGCACCTGAAGGCTGAACAAGTCTGCTGATTGACCTACAACTTTGTCATATTCTAGACCTTCAGCAGCCAGTCCGGCCATTGAAACTACAGCTAACCTGGAAAATTCGGTGTCAGTAGATTATCATGTATTTTCACCCATATCCAGTTTTTTTCTTGTAATTGTGATGTAATGCTGAAGTGTGCACTGTAGTGTGGGAGCACGGGAGCACCTAAGGTGCTTGGAGTACCTGAGATGTTCTACTGAGTAGTGTCATGTTTAGTGCAGTAGATGAAGCTGGATATATAAAATCAGGGGGTACAAGATCATTGGTATGGGCAAGTCCAGCAAGAGTTACCTGTCTATTTCCTTTTGATCAAGCTGCCCGCTGTATATTAACTTCTGTAACCGCTCATCCACCAGATTAACATGTTCCTTTCCAATGTCCAAAGAATATCCCAGGATAGGGAGGCCTATCAAATAGGCAACTAATTTTCCAGGAAAACTTAACAATCAGTAGATAACTCGTTGCAGATAAACACTTGTTGGGAAAAGAGAATCACACACCTAGAAAGTGAGCAGCCTCATGTCTAGCAATTCTTTCCTGATAATCAGGAAAAACTGTAGAAAATGCACCAATGCCTGCTTGCAGAAGTCTGGAATGGATGAATGTGATATTAACATTCAGTCGAGCAAGGAAGTTACTCTGATTATGCCTTTCATTATGTTAAAAGTATCTTGAGTGATCAATGCACTGAGTGAAATGAACATTCTGTATGTTCTTCAATATTAATGTTTCCTTGAGACAGTTTATGTTATGTAAGGACGCTAAATTGCCACTTTCATGTGGACGCGAACATTATTATGAATAAGAGATGCTGCTGTTTGGTGCCATATTTACGAATTTCATATCTTAGAAAATATAATATATTTGAACTCTATGATCTCCGCTCATTCAAACAAAGAAACACATACCCTGGGGCAGTGCTTCCAACAGCCAACACTATCAATGAAATGCTTCCAATCAAGTAGGGAACAAAGAAACCCCAATCCTGCAACAGAAAGTTAAACCTTCATATTTTTTCTTTGAATATAATTCAATGTGCAGGTACCCATTAATTCATGTCCTTTGTATTGTGGCCATCTTATATGAATGTACATGAAGGGGTGCCAATGAAAAGTGATACCCCAGGAAGCTGGCCAGCAAGGACGGCTAAAAATCCAGTGGTGCCGACAACCGTAAACAAGAATGCCGCCTGCACGATCAAATCAAAGGAACTGCAGGATTACATTCTGAACAGCGCAAGAAAGATACTAGCTCTCAATGATACTACCGTTGTGCAGGTGAACTGCCAGATTCACCAATTTTGCTGAATCATAATGCTTTGGTGATACGTGAACACCATTTCATTCAGATAAGATTGTAGAGAGACTTACGTCGTTTCTAACACTTGGAATTGCCAGATTCTCAGCGTTCTTGATTCCCAGAGTAGTAAGCTCTCGCAGAGATGTCTGTGCACAGTTCAGAACGCAGTGTATCAGTAAAAACATTGAGATAGACTTTACCAATTAAAAACACCCATGCAGCCACAACGAGGAAACACTACCCTGAAACACACAATAAAAGATCAAATGCACGGAAGAATGCCCCCTGCAAAGTTGCTTGAGATTTGGGAAGACACTGCACTGACCGTGCGGCGCGACAGGTAAGGCTGCGAGTTCCACCGCTTGGCCCAGCCGAGCTCCCTCAGCTGGTCCAGCGACTGCTTGACATCGTCGCTGCTCTTCTGCGACGCGATCCGAATCAGCGCATCACCCTTACCAAAATGCTCAGATTGCCAGAAGCTGGCGTAGCCGCCACTCACCTTGTCGATGGCTGACTGGAGCACTTTGAGGTCCACCCCGGAGGCCGCCGAGGAAGAGGCGGCAGCGGCGCGCCACCGACGTTGATGCGCGGCGGAGTTCGCGGTGGGCGCGAAGAGCGCGGCCACGATCGCCATGGCTCCCCCACGGTTGTTCACTGCGCGCCTCTGCTGCGGGGGCCTGAAGAGGATAACACAGTTCAGAGAGTTCAGAGTCAGGGGCGACACACGTTAACACTGTGATCTTCTGAGGCAGAAATTTTGTGTCTTCCTGCACTTGACCTCGTGTCTCCTTTCACAACCCAGTGTTTGGAAATGGCCTTTTAAATTTGCGCCGGAAAATTCTAGGCCACAATAAATCACGCCCATATAAACACAACTCTTTGGCGCCTAATCCTCTCGCCCTACAGTTTCTTCCTTTCCGCTCCGACTCCACTCGAACCATCATCCACCCCCAATTCGAATTCCCAAATCCTCCGCTCGTCTCCAGATGCTTCTCCTCCAGCCCCGTGCAGCCCCAGCCTCTGTGCCCGCTCTGCGGGGAAGGCCTCTTCCGCCTCGGCGTCGGCCTCGCGGGCGACCGGTGCCGCCTCCCCTCGCCTCCGTGTCGAGTTCCATCGCAGGTAGCCCCGACGAGGACGCCTTCACCAGGTGCTCCGGGTATCTATTTGAGGAGGGCGTGCTCACTGAGGCGGAGCTTCCCACCACGTACGACCTCGCCGGCATCGCTGGCGTGTACCGCCGCCGCCCGCTCCTCGTGCTCCGGCGCTCGCTGCAGATCGGTGCCTCCTTTGGGCGGTGGTTTGCGTTGCGGTACCTCGACCGCGTTAACGAGCGCGCCGATGACATGTTCGAGGTCCGCTTCACGACACAATTGCTTTTGATCGCCCCGCGCACGCTTGCTGTTTGATTAAATTGCCGATTGTGTTTGGGCTTGTCCTATTATTTGGTGGTGTCACTGCAGATCCGGGCGGCTCAACTCAGGAGGATATTATTGGAACTTGGCCCGGTATATCTCACTCCCTGATGCTTGCTTGTGCATTTGTTCCTCCATGCATGTTATGATCATTGACGGCACTTGATGCTGCTCTTCTGATGGCAGGCATTTGTGAAGATCGCACAAGCGGTTTCTTCACGACCGGTGAGATTCAGTGGCCGTTGCACTTTCATTTCGCCTATTGTTATAGGAGGATTGCAGTTTAACTTGAGGTGTTGGATGCTGGCCATCTGCCTTATTTTATTTCAATTGCTGCAGGATGTTATTCCACCTGCATACCTTGATCAGCTCTCACTACTTCAGGACCGCATAGCACCATTTTCAACCGATCTTGCTTTTAACATTATTGAAAATGAGCTTGGAATGCCACTGGACATGATTTTTTCTGAGATATCACCAGAGCCTGTTGCTGCTGCATCACTTGGGCAGGTTCGACTGTTTACCATTTTGATTCTCAATACCACTCTTAGATCCACTTTGTGTTCTATGTTGGGAGCAGAACACAATTGTATTTAGGTTGTTAAGTCTCTCTACATTATTGATGTCTGGACTTCAAACACCAATGAGGATATGCAACTCGGTGTCAGTTTTGCTTGTTAACATTCACTATGACATGTTCCCTAAAGTAACAAAAAGAAACTTATGCACTTGAAATTTGGGAGCAACTTAATGTGCTGTTGGATGGGACCTGAACATGCATGATGTTTCAGCTCATCTTTGCATGCGATGAAAACCTCATTTATTGCTGAAATGATACTTATTAAGGTGAACAGGCAACTTATTTCATATTGGATGGTGTTAACTTCAACTATCATTAATGTTGCAGGTTTACCAGGCTAGGCTTCGTTCAAACGGGAAGGTTGTCGCGGTTAAAGTACAAAGGCCTGGAGTTCAAGCAGCAATTTCGTTGGATATCTTTATTTTGAGATTCCTTGCTGGTATTGCAAGGAAGGCTGGCAAATTAAACACAGACCTTCCGGTAAGGTTGTGCCCTATAATCTATCCATGTAGTCAACTGACATATTTGTTTCCATTGAAATTCACTACAAAAGCAAGGAAAGAAACCCCCATCAAAAATCAACTATGCTATTCTGTATAATTTTTGTGTTGTTTGTTGTATCTACTTGGTATTGATTACATAGTATTTTGTACCTTATGTGCAGGCTGTGCTTGACGAATGGGCATCAAGTTTATTTCGGGTAATTTTCATACATGATAGTGAAACATGTTATTTATATGTAAACAAACTTATATATGCCCTCTGTTATTTTGATCCGCATGAGATAATGGTAGCGGCAACCATTAAATAGGGACATGCAAAAGGATTCCAATTACTTAGGAAGTTTTGTTGCATTTGTGTAGATGATAGCAGCTAAATAGAAAAAAGTCATGGTTAAAACAAATGTGAGGGTAAAATAATCGACTGTAACATCCAGAATTTAACTCCGCCTATGCCTTTCTATGTATAGCCGGTCCTAGTTTGGGTTTCATATCTAGCCTATCTGAACATGCTTGAGACAAAGGCTTTGTAAAAGAAAGAAAAGAACATCCAGAATTTGGCTGTAGGTTTAGGGGATCCAAATGAATATTTGAATTAAGTTTAAGTTACTTTTATTATGCTAGCATTTTATTTAAAAGGTCACTGGGCACAAGTAATTTTAACTTGCATATGAAGTTATGGACACATGAAATGATCCAAAAAGAAATAAGTATCAGTTGTTTTCCAATGCAACAGTGGTTTGAAACCATAACCTTGGCACGTTTTAGAGTAATAGTCAATTGCTCTGGAAACAATTTTCTTGTCAAGAGCCTGACCTAGGAAAACACATTATTATTCTCGTAGGGTTGTGCTTCTGTTACTAGCAGTTTTCTAGTTAGGGCTGTTAAGGCCACACTAGCTATCTGATTGAAAATTCAGCTGCATACTCTTAGAGATTCATATTGAATACAGGTGAATCACATTTGATGCAGGAGATGGATTACAGAGCAGAAGCAGTAAATGGACTTAAGTTCAGGTTGGATTCTTTATGACATGGCGAGAGCATAGTTAAAAGCATTGCCTATGATCAATAGCTCTATCATCCAGAAATGTCTATTATTTTTTAACAATTTGAATGATCAAACATCCTTAACTTTCACCTCAAGCATATGGGGAAAAGGTATTTTAGTAAAGTCTCTATCCGATACACCAATAATGTATTATTGTGGAAAATGACTGTTGAATTTGCTTATTGAAATATCTTGCCATGGAACAGCTTACTGAAACATTTTTGGTTATTTAACAGAGAATTGTATGGAAAACTGAGAGATATTATGGTACCCGAAATGTATCTGGAACAGACTAGAAGGCGAGTCCTCATCATGGAATGGATTGAGGTACGCTCCATGATCTTATTCAAGTGTTAGAAACTGAACATGCATGCAAATTTTGCAGTTTGTAATTCTACTCGCTCACTGTGATTGTTTAGGGGGAAAAGTTGTCAGAAGTCAGAGATCAATATTTAGTTGAGGTAAAGAAAGGCCTGTCAAAAGTTTAATATATCATGTGAAACTTTTGGTTTACATAGCAATCACTGATCAGATAGATTTTGCTGACTTTACCTTACAGGTTGGAGTATATTGTTCGCTTTCCCAGCTATTAGATTATGGATTTTATCATGCAGACCCACACCCAGGAAATCTTTTGCGGACTGTTGATGGGAAGCTAGCCTATTTAGGTAATAACTATATACTACTACCTCTACACTTAAGGTCGCCCATGCTGCCCTAGGTAACTTTTGGGCTTCTAGTTTGTTTCGTTATCACTAATTGAATGAAGCTCTCATGTTCCAACTATAAAGAAAGGGCAGCCCGGTGCACGTAGCTCTCGCTTGCGCAGGGTCCGGGGAAGGGTCCAACCCGCTGTTCCAACTATGATGCATATTTTTTTGTAGATTTTGGAATGATGGGAGAATTCCGACAAGAACTTCGTGATGGATTTATTGAAGCCTGTCTTCATCTTGTTAACCGTGATTTTGATTCTCTAGCAAAGGATTTCGTAACACTTGGGTAAGACAATTACACTGAATCCATACAAATTATTTGAACTAATAACTACAATAGGTTTTCAAACGTTAGGTTGGTTGTCAGTTATATGTGGCATTAGATGACAGGTTACATTTGTGAAGGAAACATTTTTTTGTTTCTGATATCTTCATATAACCCAATAAATGCAATCCATTATGTCTTGTAGTTTGCTTCCTCCAACTGCCCAGAAGGGTGAAGTCACAAAGGCTTTGACAGGTACTCCAGTGACAGCTGAATTTCGGAAATGTTAAGTATAATTCAGAATTCGTTGATCCAGATTAATCTGTTCTAATCTCAAATCAACAGATCACAAATTCACAAGTAAGTTTATAAACTTGTCCAATAGGCATATCACTCTATCCTACACTTCGATATTTGTCCCAGGTGTATTTGAGAATGCTGTCAACAAAGGAGTTCAAAATATAAGCTTTGGAGATTTGTCAGGGAATCTTGGACGAACAATGTACTAACCTAGTTTGCAGAACAGTACTTTCCCCTAAAACAATTGATGCACTAAGATTATGCCATTAACTAAAGTTAATGTTGTTTCAGGTACAAATTCAAGTTCCAGATACCTTCTTACTTTTCTCTTGTAATTCGAAGGTGATAAGTTTTTCTCTTTTGGGGGAATTATTTTCCTTTTATTTTTCCTTTTTAAAGGATGAACAAACTGCTATAGATATTTTGCAGATAAGTGTATGCCTTAAATATTTGCACTACCTAACATATGCTTGGTCTCTTGTGAGGCTTATCACGTGATCTTTCAGCCTTGCTGTCTTGGAAGGTATTGCAATCAGCTTTAATCCAAACTATAAAGTGTTGAGCAGTTCATACCCATGGATTGCAAGAAAAGTTCTCACTGACAGCTCACCAAAGCTTCGATCGACTTTGCAGACTCTTCTTTATAAGGTTGATTATACATTTGTATTTCCAAACAATTTCAAATCAAGCTAACTGTTAAGGTTGATCATGATAGCAATGTTACAGACCCAAAAGTGATAGTACATGATTGTACTTTGCGTTACATGTTCTTTTCAGTTTTTGACTATCATCTTATATTCTCTTCAAATAAAATTTATTACAGGATGGCGAGTTCCAAATTGACCGTCTGGAATCTTTGTTAACTGAGGTTGGTTTCATCCATTCCATGTTTTACTTGTACCATATGCCGTGATTAAGATTTCTTTGTTTGAAACATGATGCCAATCTTCCTTTCTAACATGTTGAAGAAACCAGCCTATTCCAGTTCCAGCTAATCTTGGTAGAGATTCATAAATTACTTTGTATCTATTTCTGAGCATACAAGCACCAAAAAATAAAACCTATTTCTGAGTATATGAGCACCAATATAGAAAATCTATTTCTGAGCATATTGCATGGTTCTTTTTACAGTCACTTCGGGCCAGAACAGAGCAGTCCTTGGTCAGGTATCAACAAGATGTTGATAGTACGAGATATGCAATTAAGCAAGTCTTGTCGTTCACACTCACTGAACAGGTAGTTTAAACTTCTAACAATTCAAACTCTTCATCATAACCAAACAGGATTGGACTCAGCAGTTGAATATATGAAGCTCTGTGCTCTCTTTACAGGGTGCCTTTGTGAAGGACTTACTTCTTCAGGAGATCGCTAAGGTAATGGACTATTAAAAGCACAATTACTTCTTTATAATATTTGGAGGCATCTAAAACTTGTAATTTCTAAATATTTAAATATCTAGCAGCAGCACTTGAGTAAAAGAAAGTTCATTTATGAGTTTATTGTTCAATCAATGTCAGTTAGCAGCTCTGAAGACTGGATACACATTATAAGTTCTATGCCATGAATACTGCAAAGGAGGATTATATAGCATATTGTTTGGTTCTGAAATCAGAAACTTTATTTACTTTTAGTTGATAAGAAATCTTCATGTGGCATTTTTTGCTTAAATTGAATTTGCACATATGTTTGATAGAAATACTCTCTGCCCATACTTTCTCACACATTGAGCGTTTGCAGGGAATAGATGCATTTGGAGTAGCGACAATAAGCTCTGCAACAACTGCAGCTACCTCCAGGTTGCCATTTGCTGGCAGTCCATCCTCATCACCCTCACTGGACGACAAGGATGCCACCAACTTGAGAAATCTTTATCGCCTACTCCAATTTTTATCTAGAGTTCCTCAGGCAGAAAATTCAACTCCCGTAAGTAATACTTTTTATGAACATTCAAATATGTGGAAGGGATGTCGAAAACAAATAATACTCTTACTTAGAAACTATCAACTATAATGACATTGTCTTATATTTGAATGATGATTCGGCAAAAATATACGTACATTATGTTGTGGAGTATCAAACCACTAATACCTCATCCTCTAACATGAGTTAAACGACTAAGAAGTTCTATTACATTGCAAGATTTAAAACTTTTGCTCAGAGTCTTTGTTCTTTCTGTTCATTCTGTATACGTTGTGTAGATTCCTGGATATAGCAGTTCCATAAAGAAGGAAGGTTACAGCACAGATGAAATTTCTCTTGCGCTATATGAAATGACATCTGTGCCAGAACTTTTCCCAGCTCTTTCCATCATTCCTGAGGTAAGTTGACACATTCAAGAAGATTTATACAAGCATTCACATGGCAAATAATTTGTGACATATAGGCTCTGAACGTAATGCTCATTTGTGGATATCCTTCTCCAATGTAGCTTCCGCTGGAGTCCCAACAACAATTGTTTCTCCTGCCAGCGGATTTAACTAATCGTGTTTTATCTCGAGTTATTGCAAGAACCATTAGAGGACTGTTCATATAAGGTAACTGCATATAAAGCTACAGGTTTTTATTCTCGAATCCAATTGTCTTTTTACACTTAACGATGAATGATTTTGGAGTTGTATATATTTTCATGCAAAAAGAGGCCCAGTATATGATACGTCTTGTTTGGTGTAACTGACAAAATTTTATGATAGATCTGTTTCAATAAAATCACTAGTTGCATGACCCGTGCATTTACACAGTTAGAATCAACGAATTAATATATTAGTATTATCAACAATCCAACTATATCTAAAACTATATTATATTTTAATGATTCAATTTGTTTTTGTTGTATCATCATTATTTTTTTTTAGAAGAGCAGGCCTGGCGTAGTGGTAGAGTCTCTCCACTTGTGTCCTGGAGGTCCTGGGTTCGAATCAGCCTCCTTGCAAAATAAGCAAGGGGAAGGCTGCCTAGAAATTCCCTTCCCGAGACCCCACAACGTGTGGGAGCTTTCAGCACTGGGTATGCCCTTTTCATCATTATTTTTTAGCACTATTACTTTTGGTTCATTGTAGTGGCAGATAATTTATAAATATTTACTTGGATTATCCTTTTGTAGTGATAATGGTGGGCAGTTTAAAATGAAGGGGTATTTTAGTCTACTTTTTTCTAATGGTACAAACTTATTTAGTGTGTACTGTTTCTATTCAAAACCTAAAATCTCATAAGCCAATTAAGCGAATTAATTACACTTGCAGTACATCCCAATCAATTACACTTGCAGAGCTTCTCTGAGATTACAATTAAAAATGGAGCCTCCAAATAAATCCATGAACCCCAAACAAAGACTAAACTGCCCGTGGATCCAATTCTTTTCCCACCGCCCACGGGGAGCCTTTATTGAACCTCCTTAGCCAATTCTTTCTGATGAACGCTTCCCTGACCCATCCACTCCCTACTCCAGCAAAGGCATCATTGCCGTGTACCTTTCGAATCTCAATTAATTAAACCTTCAAATTTAGGTGTGCTTGAGGTCCCCGAGGTGGAGCGTGTGGCTGCCGAGCGCCACCTTGCTGTTGCCGAGCTGGTCCACGACGCTGAGGTCCTTGCACACGTCCACCTTGAACGCCACCTCGCCGGACTGCCCGGGCTCAAGCGACACCTTCTCGAACCCGAGCAGGTGTTTCGCCGGCGCGTTGTGCACCGAGGGCGGCGACGAGAACAGGAACACGGCGTGCCCGCCGGCCATCTCGCCCGCGTTCTGTACCCGGAGGTGCACGTCGAACGCCAGGTCCTCGCAGTGCTCGCCCTCGGCCTCCACGGACGAGCAGTCGAGCACTGCTCGGTCAGGATGAAAGCGGGACGGGTTGCGGCTGTCCGCCCCGCCGCCGCACAACCCGCAGCATGCACGCGGGCCATTAAGGCAAAGCCCGCCTCGCAACGGCATTTTTTGCGGCAGCTCGCGGCGCCCAGCCAGCCCGCATCGAGGAGTCAGCGTCAGGCTGCTGCTAGAGAAAGTGAAGTCGTCGGTTCTCCAAGCTGCCAGACCGCACAGCAAGATCCGGACGGCAGCGCTCGCTCGCGTATCGGCATCGCTCTCGCGGGTTAGCGCGGCGCCCGGCAGACTATATGCGGGTTGCTTTATCAGCGCCGCAATCTTTTAACGGGCCGATCAAAAATGAAAATGCGGGCTGCGGCGCGGGCCGGCCCAGCGGGTCAGCGGCGCGGCCCGCGCCACTTTCATGTATACTGCTCGGTAAGGCACGTGTGGCCCTCCGCGAGCGGCACCGCCACCTGCTTCGGCGCGGACACGAGGTCGTGCGCGAAGCTGGTGTAGCTCAGGCCGTCACCGAAGGCGTACACCTAGGGGTGCAAGTGGCGCGGGTCTGGCCGCCGGACCAGCCCGCGCCGTGAGCCCACATCCAGCCGCTTCGCAGCCCACTTCGTTGGAGCGGCTGTACGTGGGTAGCCCGCAATACCCAACGGCGCCGCACGAACCCGCAATGATTGGAGCAGCTACGGCGGGACAGTGAGCGCCTGCCGCCACCATCGTCTCCTCCCGCCGCTAGCCTCCACCATCGTCACCTCCCGCCGCTAGTGCATCCGCCACCGCCATAGACGTCATCATCAGCACCATCACCCCGTGATTCACCGCTCACCAACGCTCCCTCTCGCCATGAACCAGGGTTGGGGTAGCAGCGCCAAGCAGTTCACCTAGACGCTGCTTCTCCCCGCTCTCGCCGCCGTTGTGTGGGCCCTGCCGGCTGCATCCGCAAATCAGCGTAGCTGGAAGGTTGCAAGAGTTTTATTCGTTCTATCAACAATTGGTTTCTATCTAGTGATTGGTCAGCGCATACACGATGAAAGCCGTAGAAACATCCAACGATTTGTCCAGCGTTCCGCGATGAAAGTGGTGGGTTGCGGGATCTTGCGGCAGCCCGCCGAGAGGAAGCGGCAATATGCGGCCCGCTGCTTAAGCCTGCTTCGGAGGTCGCGGCTGATGCGGGCTGCGGGGCGAGCGTCCGCATCCGCGCCACTTTCATCCATAGCTGGGGGTATGAGCGCCAAGCAGGGCTGCTTCTCCACGCCCACCACGCGGGTGACGCTAGTGTGGGCTCTGCGTACGAAAGCAAACGAAATATCTAAGGATGTGGTCAGAGTACGAAAGCGGCGGCAGGCGGGATCTTGCAGGAACCGCCGAGAAGACGCGGCGATATGCGGGCCGCCGCTTAAGCCCGCTTCGGAGGTTGCGGCCTGCGGGGCGGGCGTCCACATCCGCGCCACTTTCATCTATACGTACACCGTGTCGCCGGTGTAAAACCGGTAAGTCCGGCCGGGGTACCCCGTTGACGAGTCCGGCCGCATGCGCATGTCGGTCATCGGGATCTTGGTAAACGACTCCGGGTACCACGTCACCGGCAATCTTCCACCTGAAAATAGTGTACCCAAACGTCAGAGCTAATACTTCGAGCAGTTGAAACAAACAAACGGCGATGCAGAGCGCCATTTACTTGGGTTGTGGTATCCGAAGAGGACGTCGGCAATGGCGGCACCGCCGGGGTAGCCGACCCAAAGAATGGCGGAGACCTTGTCGCTGGCCTTGGCGAAAGAGATGTCGAACGGGCCGCCTGACATGATGACGAGGATGCATGGCCCCCTGGAGGCGTTGGCAACCGCGGACACGAGTTGTGGCTGCTGGCCAGGCAGGAGGAGGCTCGTCCGGTCCAGGCTCTCGCGCTCGATGGACTGGTCGGCGCCGACGACAAGCACGGTCACGTCGGCGCTGGCCGCGGCCTTCGTGGCGGCGTGGAGCTGGAGGCTGTTCCCGCTGCACCCGACGTTGGTGCAGCCAGGCTGGTACATGGTAGCGACGTTCGCGCCCAGGCCCTGCAGAGGCGTCGTGTACTTGCATGGCGTCCCTGTATGGCATCAGTAATGCACAAAGTCAGTGAACACATTGTCCTTGCAGCTGAGTGGATTAAGAAGCTCTTAACTGTAAGAAAATCCGAGGTAACTACCTTCGTAGTTGCCGATCATGGTGAAGCTGGCATTGGCGTTGGGGCCGATGACGGCCATGGACTTGATGGAATGATGGACTTGGCGGAAAGCGGGAGCGCGCCCTTGTTCTTGAGGAGCACGATGCCCTGGCCCGCTGTCTCGCGGGCGAGCTCCTGGTTGGCGGACGTGCAGACGTCCTTGGGGCCGAGGTTGCCGAAGGGGAGCTTCCGTGGATCACCATCGAAGAAGCCCAGCCGCATGAGCGTGATCAAGTTGTTGTTAATGGCACGGTCGACGTCAGACTCGGACAGCTTGCCGGCCTGCACGGCAGCCACGGTGTGCTGCGCCAGGAAGTTGCCGCAGTTCAGGTCCAGCCCTGCCCAATTTAGCCAAGCCATGTTAGGGAATATGTGAGAGCATCTCCAGAAATGGTGTTTTTTTTCGTGCAGCAGAGCATCAACAGAGCTAGTCCTGAACTAGCATATCTTCTATTTGCAGTACAAGACCATCAATCACTAGTTAGTTGGATAGTCCTTGGAGTTGGATTAATGAATACGTGCGTATGTACATTCATACTTACGAAAACGTTCAAAATATGTATTGGATAGCGAGCAGTAACAAGTTTCTGTCAGTTGGTATGCTGAGAGAAAAATGGTGGTGAAATAGCAGAATTGCCACACCTGGAACAAGATTAAAAGTACGGCTTCGGAAATTTCTAGTAAGAAATGATCCTAAGATCAGCTAAGCGGTAAGTATCTAATAATAATGTGGGGACACCGACACTGGGAATAATTGTGGCAGGTAGTTGCATGATGTCAAGGCCCTTTATGGACAGAAAAAGATTAAGCTGGTACCCCACAAATTGCACTGGCTGCGCACCTTAACTAGATGGCTACAGCCAGTCTGCACTCTTACTAATTGCGTACCTGCTACAAGTTGCATAGTTGCGTTAATCCTAATGAGGGGTTTTATTTTGTTGGTTACCAAGAGTGTCATGTCATCTATATTAGATTGAAATCATGAATGAAACTACCCCCCCCCCCCAATGCATAGTTCCGTTTTGTGTTTCATAGCACTCAATTCTATTTTGTTTTATTGGTTATCCATCTTGTTGAAATGTAATTCCTTCTCTTCAATGCTAGTGTTATGGTGTTTCATATCTAGATAATTATGCATACCCAGTTTAATCTGGATGAAACTCCCATTGAGAATGGTTGAACTCTCTAGTCATGTCTACTAAATTGGTTATGTGACATCTTACTTAATAAAAATAAAACCCCATCGGGAGTAGCCTAATCCAATAGCTTGAACATAAATGATATCAATTTGAGCCTGCTAGGCTATTTAGTCCTGCAACTGCACATTAACTGCATTCTATGGCGAAGACATGGAAATAAACGTGTTTGCAGAAAATGAACTAACCTGCTTTGATCGATATGGCGGCCGCGTCCTCGGGGCTCTTGGTGTAGTGCTGGTTATTGTACAGCACATCCGCTGAGTCACAATCTGATGAAATGTATCTGCAAAAAACAAACACAGAGATTTTTTAGCTCAAAATTTCTGAAATAACAATTCACTTTTAATGAACTTTCAGAGCTATTGTTCTCTGAAACATGGAGAAACTGAATGCTAAAAAATCTACAGCATCATCACTCGACGTTGATCACTGGCTAATTAAACAGACAAAAGCCAAAGGAAAAGGAAAAGGCAGGTGGCTAGCTGCCACATGGGTCAATCACCAACTGATCCTGCACGCGCTTTCTGTGCTCCAGCAGGCAAGACAGGCACACTCATTTACTCGCACGAATCCGCTACGAGTAGAGCAGGGCAGGCAGAGCAGAGCAGACTACGTATTCAATTGTCCATGACGGCAAGCAGACAACGGTGGCGCGTCCACGCCACACCGAAACACCTGAGTACGTACTCGACGACCACCAAGCCAATCGCGACAGCCTACTGGTGCAGAAAAAAAGGGCACGGCACGGGCGATGCGACCCGGCTACCTTACGGCGCCGCCGCCGACGCCCGAGCCCTGAGGTGGAGTGACGACGATTCATGCTGAGACGCTTACCACGGCGTTGAAGGTGTAGCGCTGGACGCGCTTCCAGCTGTCGACGTCGTAGGCCGTGTAGTGCTTGCAGCAGGCGGCGACCTTGAGGCTGTCGCCGCCGGCGCCGGCGTTCTGCAGGCCGGTGACGTAGCCGACGGCGTACTTGCCGGTGAGCAGCGGGTCCTCGCCGGGGGTCTCCCGGCCGCGCCCCCACCTCGGGTCGCGGAAGGTGTTGATGTGACATATAGGCTCTAAACATAAAAGTCGTGTGGATCCCGGGCGCATGCTGCTGCTACACGCCCGTGGTAGGGAACGACGTCCAATCCTGCTCCTGCCGTACATCTGGGACCTCGTCGCAGCCAGCTGCAATAACGCGTCTCGACTCGTCGGGACACAAATTGTTACGGCGCGCGCTTGTTTTAACTTTTGATGATAGGACGAGAGCGAATGCTCCGTTTCGCCGGTCACCAACAGACGCGCTTTCTTCGCGGCTTTTCCTGCCGCATCGCATGGCATCGCATGGCATCGCATGGGGGAAAAGTTGGGAGGCGCAACATTCTCATACCTGCAGACCAGGCCTGCACTGCACCGTACGCAGGGTGAGGGAGCTGAAAAAAAAAAGAGAAAACACTAAAACTAGATGTATTTATATGATATTGTATTGGACCCAAATGTCAGAGAACGAGTTCGGGTATACGGATATGGGTATGAATTTTTTTATCCGATAAGAAATATTCTACCCGTTACTCGAACCCGTAATCATGGATCTAAATTTATACCGAACACGTATCCATCGCATTGGATATTCGCAGATAAACAGGTAATGGGCACACTTTGCCATCCCATCTTACCCGTACCTAGAGGTGGGAGATGGGCCGGGCCAAATTTGGGCGGGCCGAAGCCCGACGGGCCGGGCCAAATTTGGGCGGGCCGAAGCCCGACGGGCCGGCACGGCCCAGGCACGAAAATGGCCCGAAATAGATTCTGGCCGGGCCGGCCCGGCACGGAATTTCGGGCCGTGTCGTGCCCGGGTTCGGAGGCTTCGGGCGGCCCGGCCCGAAATTGAGTTTCGGGCCGTGCTCAGGCCGGCCCGGCCTGAAATTGGCCCATCGGCCCGAAAAGGCCCGAAATGCCGAAAAAACCCGAATTTTTTTTTATATTTTCTCTGTATTTTTTAGATTTATTTGGATTTTTTGGAATTTTCCTGATTTTTTATGGATTTTTTTTATTTTTTCGCTTTTATAGATTTTTTAAAATTATTTGGGTTTTTGTTATTGGGCCGTGCTTGGGCCGGGCCCGGCCCGAAATAGGCCCGCCGGGCCGCGTGCCGTGCTCGGGCCGCCAGTTCAGTAATTCGGGCCGGCCATCCCGGCCCGAAAAGGCCCGACGTGCTTTCGGGCTGCGGGCCGAATCGGCCCGAAGCATGAAAATTTCGGGCCGTGCCGGCCCGGCCCGGCCCGACTCCCACCTCTACCCGTACCCAACCCAGCGAAATATATGAGCATATTGCGTGGTTCTTTTTACAGTCACTTCGGGACAGAACAGAGCAGTCCTTGGTCAGGTATCAACAAGATGTTGATAGTACGAGATATGCAATTAAGCAAGTCTTGTCGTTCACACTCACTGAACAGGTAGTTTAAACTATTCTAACAATTCAAACTCTTCATCATAACCAAACAGGATTGGACTCAGCAGTTGAGTATATGAAGCTCTGTGCTCTCTTTACAGGGTGCCTTTTTGAAGGACTTACTTCTTCAGGAGATTGCTAAGGTAATGGACTATTAAAAGCACAATTACTTCTTTATAATATTTGGAGGCATCTAAAACTTGTAATTTCTAAATATTTAAATATCTAGCAGAAGCACTTGAGTAAAAGAAAGTTCATTTATGAGTTCATTGTTCAATCAATGTCAGTTAGCAGCTCTGGAGACTGGATACACATTATAAGTTCTATGCCATGAATACTGCAAAGGAGGATTATATAGCATATTGTTTGGTTCTGAAATCAGAAACTTTATTTACTTTTAGTTGATAAGAAATCTTCATGTGGCATTATTCATTTTGCTTAAATTGAATTTGCATATATGTTTGATAGAAATACTCCCTGCCCATACTTTCTCACGCATTGAGCGTTTGCAGGGATAAATAGATGCACTTGGAGTAGCGGCAATAAGCTCTGCAACAACTGCAGCTACCTCCAGGTTGCCATTTGCTGGCAGTCCATCCTTATCGCCCTCACTGGACGACAAGGATGCCACCAACTTGAGAAATCTTTATCGTCTACTCCAATTTTTATCTAGAGTTCCTCAGGCAGAAAATTCAAGTCCCGTAAGTAATATTTTTTATGAACATTCAAATATGTGGAAGGGATGTCGAAAACAAATAATACTCTTACTTAGAGACTATCAACTATAATGACATTGTATTATATTTGAATGATGATTCGGCAAAATATACGTACATTATGTTGTGGAGTATCAAACCACTAATACCTCATCCTCTAACGTGAGTTAAACGACTAATAAGTTCTATTACATTGCAAGATTTAAAACTTTTGCTCAGAGTCTTTGTTCTTTCTGTTCATTCTGTATACGTTGTGTAGATTCCTGGATATAGCAGTTCCATAAAGAAGGAAGGTTACAGCACAGATGAAATTTCTCTTGCGCTATATGAAATGACATCTGTGCCAGAACTTCTCCCAGCTCTTTCCATCATTCCTGAGGTAAGTTGACACATTCAAGAAGATATATACAAGCATTCACGTGGCAAATAATTTGTGACATATAGGCTCTGAACATAATGCCCATTTGTGGATATCCTTCTCCAATGTAGCTTCCGCTGGAGTCCCAACAACAATTGTTTCTCCTGCCAGCGGATTTAACTAATCGTGTTTTATCTCGAGTTATTGCAAGAACCATTAGAGGACTGTTCATATAAGCTGCTCCCCAGCTGCCTTGGCCTCTTTCTTCGGTAGGTTCGACACGCGCTACGCCTCAGGTGCCCCCGGCGTCTCCTGCTGCACCATGTGCGGCATCAACGCCTCCAGCGTCACCTGCTGTACGTCGGGTGGCCCCGATGTCACCAGCTGCGCCACGCGCAGCATCGACGTCTCCGGCTTTGCCTGCTGCGCCTCGGGTGACCTCTACGTCCGCGACATCACCTATCGTACAGACGCAGCACCAACGATGACCCCAACTTCTCGCTTCGCCGACTCCGCACTTGTCGACCAGTGACGAGCGCGGGACGGGGCCCCAGTGTTTAAGTGCCAATGGGTCAAACATCCTGATGGTCTGAAAGTGGACAACTACGGATTAACACTGGTAGACTTGAATAAAGTGGGTTATAAAGATGACTCGTGGGTTCTCGCCGATCGTATTGCACAAGTTTTTTATGTACAGGATCCAGTAACTGAGAAGATGCACGTAGTCGTTTCTGTAAAGCAAAATATTGTTGGGGTTGAGAATGTGGGAGATAATAAAGAGGAATATAATCGATATGAAGATATGTACCTTTTCACCGATCTAGACAACATCAAGCGCGTAGAAAGAAGCATTAAAAAAGATTTGAAACCCTATATGCAAGAAGATTTCATTGCTAGAAAAAATGTATGACATATATTTTATATATTTGTAATATTGTAATGAAGCTTTAATATTTTAATTTGACAATTTTTTCTCTTTTAATATTTGAATTTTGACAGGTTGGAATGCTTTAAAAAATTAACAAAATTTATACAATGAAATATTGACTTTGAGTTGGTCGTAGAATTCAACAGTGAAATACACTGCGCTTGAAGCCAAGGCCGGCTGAGTGCTGCTTCATCTCTATGTGTACGTGTGAGCTCTGTTTTTTCTCTGTTCGTGTGTGTATATAATTTTCCTCTGTTTTTCTTTCAAGTAAAGACCGTCTGTAAAAACATTTTGAATAATTGGTAAATACAATTTTCCCAGGTGTCTATTAGTTAAGGACCGCCTGTGAAAATTGGTTAAGGCGGGTGTGTATTTATATTGATCACCGTTTGGTGGCTTCGAATTGAATTCAAAGGACGCATGTACTGCGTGTGTGTTCCCCTCGGTAACCGAAAAGGCGTGCACGCCCGGTCGCTTCAACCGCCTTGTATTAATGGCCAATATTGCAGACGGCTCCTATTCCACGGTCCGCCTGTATCGTACGGTCGTTGCCATACGCACGAAAAACTCGAAGCGATCCGATCTCTCCTTCTCTGCACCATTATAACTTGCACCTTCCCCTTCTTTGCACCACCATCACAATCTTCCTCTTCCCTTTAGTCTTCGTCTTCCTCGCCGCATCGTAGCCCTAGTCTCAATGGCACCACCGAAGCGCTCTCGACCATGCTCTCCACTCGTCGTGCCTTCGTCCCAGCTCCAACCGCACCTCCGTCCCTGGCTCCAACTACGCCTCCATCCTCGGCTCCAACCGCACCTCCGTCCCGGGCTCTAACCGCACCTCCGCCGCCTTCCTGGGCGGAAAAGAGAGTGTACCTGCTTGGGAAAGTCACTTTCCTAGAGCAGAGTTTGGGCGCCCTTAGGGAAGAGGTGGACGACCTAGCACCGTTGTACCGGCAGATGTCGAAGGATGTATTTAAGAGTACATCTGATGCCATGCAGCTTCTGGGTCTTGGTCGCCTTCCAGAATGTACTGGAATGGGCACCATAGGCCACTACCTCTTCGCGTTAAGCGCAGTGGTCGTTCTTCTTGAGGTGCTTGGGGTGGAAGACAACAGAAAGTTGGTGGAGGCGATCGCTGACAAGTGTTGAGTTTCTCCGCCACCGGAGGACTAGAGGATCGTCTGTTGTTTTCTTTTGTTGTTTATAAAATTTAATTTTTAATAAATGTTTGTTTGATGATGAATGTTTGTTATTGATTATCAAATTATTTGTTGTCTTTTTGTTTGATGCTAAATGTGGTTGGTGTATACCGGGCCGCGACGTCTGGTGGCTTCAAATTGAATTCAAAAGCGTGTTCCCCTCGTTAACCGCAAAAGTCACGCATGCGCGGTCGATTCAGCTGCCTGGATTAATAGCCAATATTCCAGGCGACTCCTACTCTACGGTCACCTGTGAATATTGATATGTTTACACAGACGGTTTGGCTTTACGAGTCGTCTGTGATGTTCATTCATCACAGGTGGCTATTAATTCATTCGACATCACAGACGCATATTTTACGGACCGTCTGGGTCTGAAAAAATTCTTGTAGTAGTGGCAGCTCTTCACCATGCCAAGTTGGTTCATTCTTGGTCTCAACCGGCATGAGATCGACTGACTGCATCATAAATGCTACATAGAGTAACATAGTTGCCGGCATTGCCCTCTTGTAGCTCAAATATGCTGTAAGCTGCAACCTCTCCAAGATCGACGTTATTGTGCATGCCACAAGCAGAGAGCAATGCTCCGCACACACTGGCTGAAGGTTCCATTGGCATTTTCCATATGAACCTGACAGCTTTCTCGATAGCTCCAGCACGCCCCAAGAGGTCAACCATACATGCATAATGGTCAACAATGGGCTCGACACCATGGACCTGAGTCATCGACTTGAAGATCTTTCAGCCATTAGTCACAAGCCCGGACTGGCTGCAATTCGATAGGGTTAAAGCGAAGGCCCAAGCCCATCTCTGGGAAGCCCAACGGCTTCAGTGCTAGTTGCACGCGAGAAGTTTGGTTAGCTGGGAATGGTTATTTAGTCCCATATCGGTGGCCTAGGCGAACGGCGAGTAGCGAAGGGGCTTCAAAACGGTGGGCTGGTGCGCTGTTGCAAGCATGATCCTTCAGGCAGTTAAAGGGATATGATGAGTGGTTAAAGCTCGCACATTGAAACGCGAGAGGGGTGCCTGCCCCAAATAAGCCTGTTACGACAACATGGCGCTCACATGCTTTACCATCTGATCCCGAAATCAATCTAAATCCAAAGTTTTCGTTTTCTTGTTTTCTATTAGTTTGATTGAACGATATTTCTGCAAATGCGATTCTAAACTCGTTAGGCTGATCTTTCTGTTTCATCTGTTTCTTGGTTTGTCCAATGTCTCCGTCAGGATGCCCCAGTGTTGGATCCAGGTCCAGGGGGCTCCAGCCCCGCTTACCTTTTTGATTTAGACATTAAAGAGGTACTTTGAAAAATTAAAATTAAATGGTAGAGAATATTAACTGGACTGAAATTTTTCATGATTTAGACATTAAAGACATGCTTTGAAAAATTAAAATTAAATGGTAGAGAATATCAAACACTTTGGTTCATTTATAAATAAATTGAATGTTATCACATATCGTTCGATACAACAGTCAAACAACAATAATAATCTATTTCAATATCATGTAGTCTACAAATTCCAGTACGTGTATTCACAATACCAGACGACGTGTTGCACTGTGACAAGTGAGCTTGATCAGATGAGCAGCACAAAGCACAACACCAGACACGCCGACAACAAGCCTGTAAACGATGTAATATCGTGACACTAAGATAGTAAACGGATTTTCTCCTTGTGATGTATTTATATGATGTTGTATTGGACTCAAATGTCAGAGAACGAGTTCGGATATATGGATATGGGTATAGAATTTTTTATCCGATAAGAAATATTCTACCCGTTACTCGAACCCGTAATCATGGATCTAAATTTATATCCGCAGATAAACAGATAATGGTCACGCTTTGCCATCCCATCTTACCCGTACCCAACCCGGCGAAATATATGAGCCGCCGCGCGAGGAGTGGTGAGAGGTGTCCGATAAGACACAAGCCGTTGGACATCTCGCGGACGAGGGCTCGTGCTCGTCGTTGGTTCGTGGCATCAGATCAGTCGTGCACGGGGGGCCGCTGGCATCTCCTCGTTCGTTCCGGTGTTTTCTTTTCGTTTCGTTTTCGTTTTCGTTTTTTTTTTGAGAAAACGTAGCAGTACAGCAAGAGTTTGCGAGATCCTAACCCCAGCAGAAAGCCGGAGGTAGTACAGGTGACTCTGCTTCTCGCGGTTCAGAGTTCCGCGTCCGCGAATCAGTTCAGAACTCGATCGGTGCCCAACCCCGAATCGTTCATCTTCTTGTGCGCTTCACTCGCCACCTTTTTTCTGATCGAGTCGCTGGTTCCCTCCCGGCACCGTCTCTACTCGCTCCTTTAGTTTGTATCTCCGTGTGTCCGGTCCGGTGTGGTAGATAGTATATGGAATGGAAGAATGTGCATACGTTTTGCTATCCTTGTCAATGCCTTTTTCATCATCGAGTCTGTTAGCATGTTGTCGGTGCTGACGGCCCCTCCCTTGCTTAGAATACAATCGACGCAGGTGAAGTTGCAGTATTTCGTCAGTGCGGGTGTGGGGTCTCCGTTGCTTAGGATAAACTCTCCATGCAAAAGTCATCAGGTATCCGCTCAAAACGACGCCGGCCGCAGCAGTCTGCAGAGCAGAAACAGAACAGAACAGAACAGTGGTAACGCACCAGCAGGCCAACTCTTCTATCAGTGTCTGTATTCCCAGACTCCCAGCTGTTAACATTCAGATCAGTGTGGCCTGTAGATAGCATGCGTCCAAGATCGATCCAGCAAAGGATTCTCACTTTCGTGGTGGAGGGAACCCCGGGTCGATCGGTGGCTGTATACGCAAGCTCTTACACAAGGCCTGAGCCTAAAAAACTCGCTTCTCGCCGCCGGTCGGTCGCCGTTGAGTGGAGGGAGCTGCTGTCTATATGTACATGATAAACGAGCCACGTAATTTTTGTGAGCTAGAGCTGTGTTATTCTTTTCCGCCGACTTTGCCTGCACCGATGTCGATGCTGCATCTGCAACTTGTATCTTTAGAATCACCGGTAGTATGGTGCCAGGGCTGCCGGTCGATGGCTGGCTGGCTGGCTGGCATGTTTTATAGTGACACGAGTTTGAGCCGTGTTTTTCTCCGCTTGGAGAAATCTTTTAATACGTATGTACGAAAAGGGTGTGGATTATGCGATCTTTTTGTAGCTTTTGCCGAGTTGTTCATCTCCCTAGCTCCTCTTGTCTCGAGCTGGACAGGAGATAGCACACCGTGCGTGCTGGTGCGGTGGTGCCAACCGAAACCAAGTGGAAGGTTTCTCCTTCTCTTCCGTTAATTTGGTTAATCTCCTCTCGCCATCATGTATTTTGAGATTCTGATGTCAATTGCGGTTTCATCTGACTGTGAGTTTTATTCTGTTTTCTGAAAAAATCTGATCGGAGTTTTATATGCACCTGATTTGGCAAAACAAGAAAAAACATTATCATCGAGAATTTGGAAATTCTTATCCTAATACTCAACTATAAGATACTATAAGCAGCAGATGTTTTGTACTGCAAAGGTTTCAGCATGCACAACTTAACTTCAGAGAGTTATGCTAACTTCAGAGACGATACTGAGTTCGTTATTAGTTCTAAAGTGCTATTTTGGCCTTCCACACAAGGGCTGCTGTTTCGTATTAAGTGGACACTATATTAAGTGCTGGATGGCTTCCCACAGGATTTTTCTCAAACCGGTTACATCAAAAAAGATCCATGGATCAGCTTCATGTTTGATGCATCGTTAATTAATGCCATTCTCATTTAGATATATAAGATAACTTTTGGTAGAGGACGTCAAACCACTCTATAATAGTATATCTGATTCTTGCCCTACTCTATTGCATGTTCACATGCAAGCTGCATTCATATTACTCCAGAAACATTGAGTTGACTTGAAATTTGCATTTTTCAGTTATTACAATCACTTTTTTTCTGCATTCAGCAATGTTAACATCGATCAGTTCTACTCTTATCGCGTTTCAATTTTGTTAATTAAATTCACATATTATCTGATTTTGTTGCAGATCTTGGACGACACTGTTTTGCCATATGAAGCCTGATTGCTGTTTGGGTACACATTAGATGCCGTGCATGTGATCTGCCGGCAGTCTGGTAACATCATCATTTGCCATTTGGGATTAGTAAGCTTGATGCTCATGGACAGAACTGATACATCAGGTTTTGTCAGTGGTGGTATACATTGCATGAACATCCATGTGTATTTTAATTCGGTATATACTATGTGTTTTCTGAGTGGTGAAGTTGTAAAGTTGAGGTTCTGAATTCTGATAGTTGGATTGAAGGATCTGGTCTCCAAACATCACTTATATCCTTTTCTTTGATAATCCTAGCTTATTTATATTAAGAAAGATGGACCTGAATATGACAAATCTTTGGTTGCATGGGAAGGAACATATAGCTGCTTCTTCATCCTCGCAAGCTGAACCTGGTGCAATAAACTGCAGGAGTGAAGAACTAGCTGTAACAGAAGTGAACTTGGGTTGCCTTGGAAGCTCAGAAACAGCTCAGACTTCTAGGAAATTAGTTCAGCAGAGCATTCAAAGTTTGGCAGTTCCTGATGATGGCTGCAGGCTGGTTCTTGGACTCGGGCCAACACCGTATCTGTACTCTGGTGGTAGTCACTCATACGGTAGGAACAATGCTAACGAATCTGCAACTTTCAGTGCCCAACATTGCACCGCAGCCGATCCTGGTTTAGTGTTGCGTCTTTCAGGGAGTAGCTCAAGAAATGTACAACCCACGATAGCGAGTAGCAGTGAGAAGTATTCACATGCAAGAAAAAAATGGTATCACCATCCCACTCATCGATGAGGAATCAACTTCGGGCAAAAGGAAAGTAGGTGGTTATATGCTGCCTCTTGTGTTTGCGCCAAGACCAGAGGATCTTTGTTCTAATGGAACACCTCCAGAGACCAGCTTCCAACAGCACGCGGGAACTGGATGTGATTCTGAAGGCAATCATGGTCTATCACTTAACCATCACGAGGTCCAGCTTAGTCCTGATCTGTCCATAACAACTGATTGTTCTTTTGCTGCGACTTCTGATCTGGTAGTCAGTACAACTAGTGGGGAGCATGGAAGTCGTCAGCGCCATCTCAAGAAGTGCAGGTTCAACGGGTGTTCAGAAGGCGCAAGGGGTGCTTCAGGGCTTTGCATTTCGCATGGCGGTGGTCAGAGGTGCCAGAAACCAGGTTGCAACAAAGGTGCTGAGAGCCGAACAGCATACTGCAAAGCTCATGGTGGGGGGAAACGGTGTCAGGAGTTAGGCTGCACCAAGAGCGCCGAGGGGAAGACAGATTTCTGTATTGCCCATGGCGGTGGTAGCCGGTGTGGCACTGAGGGATGCGCGAAAGCAGCACGGGGGAGATCAGGATTCTGCATTAAACACGGTGGAGGGAAGAGGTGCCGGATAGTGGGCTGCACTCGGAGTGCGGAAGGACAGCCTGGGCTGTGCATCTCGCATGGAGGCGGTCGTCGGTGCCACTAGTATCCAAACTGCAGCAAGGGAGCCCAAGCTGGAAGCACCATCTTTTGCAAGTCCCACGGTGGAGGCAGAAGGTGCGTGCTCCAAGGCTGTACCAGAGGTGCTGAGGGCAGCACGCCATTCTGCAAAGGGCATGGCGGCCGAAAGAGATGCCTCTTTGAGGGAGGTGGAGCGTGCCCAAAGAGCGTTCATGGCGGAACTAGCTTCTGCGTGGCGCATGGAGGGGGCAAACGTTGCATTGTCCCGGGGTGCACCAAGAGCGCCCGCGGTCGTTCTGATTGCTGCGTGAAGCACGGTGGTGGCAAGCGTTGCATGCAGGTCCGGTGCCTGCGACAAGAGCGCGCAGGGGAGCACGGATTTCTGCAAGAAGGCACATGGCGGCGGGAAGCGATGCGCCTGGAGCACGGGGTGCGACAAGTTTGCGAGGGGCCGGAGCGGCCTGTGCGCTGCCCCGCATACGACCCTGATGGCCTCGATGCAGGATCACGACCCTAGACAGGGAAGAAGCTTTCTCCACCAGCATCGTATCTACTTCCTCTGCGGCGGGTGCCAACATGCACCATGGCACGTCGTCGTCAGGCCGTGGTGCGTGGTCGGACTGCGTCGACTCGTCGTCGGGAGATACGCGGAGCAGCGGCAAGCTGCTGATCCCTCATCAGGTGCTGGTCCCTGGCTCACTGAAGTCCTCTTCCTTGTGCGGCCTCGCTGGCAACGGTCGGGAGGACGGAGGGAGCCTGCACTTCGGGCTCGTCGTGCCCGAGGGAAGGGTGCACGGTGGAGGACTGATGTCTTGGCTCGGAGGCAACCTGGGAGGCGACCCTGATGGTTCCAAAGTCTGAAACATCAACTGTATCCCGAGGTCGTTTTACACGCCTCTCTGCTATAATTCTTGTTTGTAGCTTATGCGTGACTTTCGAAACGTCGTTGCGCTTCGTTGTCAAGCGTAAGTGGAGCAGAATGTGGCAATCCGCTGTTGTTTAACTTATACTTGCAGTTCTAAAATTACAGAGTGTGTTTTCAGCGTTTAGTTCTCGTGTACATAGTTTCATTGCGCTAAAAGCTGGGTTCTGAACTTGTATAAGCTTGTTTATTTGTGAATTTCGAAAAACAGTTCCTTAATGGTTTCATCTGTTTTCACTCAGATTTAGCGTGTGTTTGGTTCAACCGTGTATTCTTGAAAATCTGATTCAAGCCGTGAGCTGTAAAAAAACTATTGTGAGCTGATAGTTGCGGTAAACTTGAAATCTGTTTGGTTGGAAATAACCATCAACTGTGGATTTTGTAATAAATGTGTGTTATAAATAAAATAACTTTTGATTGTATAATCAGTGACATGGTGGGTAATTTATGTGGAAAGTTAAAATTAGAATATGAAAAATCCGAGATTCTATCAGATTTCTATTTACACTAGAAAAATCTGTATATTCTGAAGAATCTAATTCTCATATGAACTCCTTTGGTTTAGATTTCTGATTTTTATTAGAGAATCTGATTGGTGCAGCTGAACCAAACAAACTCTTAGTGTCGGTGGAACAGTGGGATGGAGTCCACTACTAAGGTTCTGAACTTGCTATAAGCTTGATTGATTGTTATTTACCCATGAACATTGCAAACCAGTTTGCTGGGATGATCTAGCGTAGGGACTTGGGGCAGTGGGATATATCTACACACGATTCAAGTTTGCGGAAAATAAGCTAACTGTGTGTAAGCTCACTATGAACCCACACCTTGCTGCTTCTGTAGTTTCGCCCTTCGGCCTTCTCGTTGGTTGGGCTCACTGAACTGAGACAGTTCCACTAGACTTGCGTTAAGCGCACAGAAGATCCCACGCGACCCCCTTGATCCACGCGAAGCAGCGCAGCCCACCGTTGGATACTCTAGAAAAGGCCGAGCATTCTCCGGGCGTGGAATCCGATCCGATCCCACTGACTTGGGCTCCACATCCCCATTGCCGCCGTCGCCGGCAACAAACCCCTCCCTCTCCCTTCCAGTCCCGAGGTGCTTTTCCCGCAGACGCAAGGCAGAACACCCTTCCCACGCTACCCGCTCTTGCACGGCGACGGAGTACTCGTCCCGGCGAACCACGATTCTCTTCCGGGCCGGCACCTCTGACGAGGCCCACAGCAGCGCAGCAAGCACGGCGGAGGCAGAATGTGGCAATCGGTTGTTGTTTAACTTATACTTGCAGTTCTGAAATTACAGAGTTTGTTTTCAGCGTTTAGTCCTCGTGTACATAGCTTCATTGCTAGAAGCTGAGTTCTCAACTTGTATAAGCTTGTTTATTTGTGAATTTCAAAAAGCAGTTCGCTGATAGTTTCATCTGTTTCCACTCAGATTTAGGGTGTGTTTGGTTCAACTGTGGATTATTGAAAATCTAATTCAAGTCGTGAGCTGTGAAAAAACTATTGTGAGCTGATAGTTGCGGTAAACCTGAAATCTATTTGGTTTGAAATAACTATCAACTATGGATTTTGTAATAAATGTGTGTTATAAATAAAATAACTTTTGATTGTGTAATCAGTGACATGGTGCGTAATTTATGTGAAAAGTTAAAATTAGAATATGAAAAATCCGAGGTTTTGACAGATTTCTATTTACACTAGAAAAATCTGTATATTCTGAAGAATCTGATTCTCATATGAACTCCTTTGGTTCAGATTTCTGATTTTTATTAGAGAATCTGATTGGTGCAGCTGAATCAAACAAACTCTTAGTGTTGGTGGAACAGTGGGATGAAGTCCACTGCTAAGGTTCTGAACTTGCTATAAGCTTGATTGATTCTTATTTACCCATGAACATTGCAGACCAGTTCGCTGGGATGATCTAGCGTAGGGACTTGGGCCAGTGGGATATATCTATAGACGACTCGACTTTGCGGAAAACAAGCTAACTGTGTGTAAGCTGACTGTGAACCCACACCTTGCTGCTTCTGTAGTTTCGGCCTTCTCGTTGGTTGGGCTCACTGAACTAAGACAGTTCCACTAGACTTGCGTTAAGCGCACAGAAGATCCCACGCGACCCCCTTGATCCACGCGAAGCAGCGCAGCCCACCGTTGGATACTCTAGAAACGGCCGAGCATTCTCCGGGCGTGGAATCCGATCCGATCCCACTGACTTGGGCTCCACATCCCCATTGCCGCCGTCGCCGGCAAATAACCCCTCCCTCTCCCTTCCAGTCCCGAGGTGCTTTTCCCGCAGACGCAAGGCAGAACACCCTTCCCACGCTACCCGCTCTTGCACGGCGACAGAGTACTCGTCCCGGCGAACCACGATTCTCTTCCGGGCCGGCACCTCTGACGAGGCCCACAGCAGCGCAGCAAGCACGGCGGAGGCAGAATGTGGCAATCGGTTGTTGTTTAACTTATACTTGCAGTTCTGAAATTACAGAGTTTGTTTTCAGCGTTTAGTCCTCGTGTACATAGCTTCATTGCTAGAAGCTGGGTTCTGAACTTGTATAAGCTTGTTTATTTATGAATTACGAAAAGCAGTTCGCTGATAGTTTCATCTGTTTCCACTCAGATTTAGGGTGTGTTTGGTTCAACTGTGTATTATTGAAAATCTCCGTGAGCTGTGAAAAAACTATTGTGAGCTGATAGTTGCGGTAAACCTGAAATCTATTTGGTTGGAAATAACTATCAACTATGGATTTTGTAATAAATGTGTGTTATAAATAAAATAACTTTTGATTGTGTAATCAGTGACATGGTGCATAATTTATGTGAAAAGTTAAAATTAGAATATGAAAAATCCGAGGTTCTAACAGATTTCTATTTACACTAGAAAAATCTGTATATTCTGAAGAATCTGATTCTCATATGAACTCCTTTGGTTCAGATTTCTGATTTTTATTAGAGAATCTGATTGGTGCAGCTGAATCAAACAAACTCTTAGTGTTGGTGGAACAGTGGGATGAAGTCCACTGCTAAGGTTCTGAACTTGCTATAAGCTTGATTGATTCTTATTTACCCATGAACATTGCAGACCAGTTCGCTGGGATGATCTAGCGTAGGGACTTGGGCCAGTGGGATATATCTATAGACGACTCGACTTTGCGGAAAACAAGCTAACTGTGTGTAAGCTGACTGTGAACCCACACCTTGCTGCTTCTGTAGTTTCGGCCTTCTCGTTGGTTGGGCTCACTGAACTAAGACAGTTCCACTAGACTTGCGTTAAGCGCACAGAAGATCCCACGCGACCCCCTTGATCCACGCGAAGCAGCGCAGCCCACCGTTGGATACTCTAGAAACGGCCGAGCATTCTCCGGGCGTGGAATCCGATCCGATCCCACTGACTTGGGCTCCACATCCCCATTGCCGCCGTCGCCGGCAAATAACCCCTCCCTCTCCCTTCCAGTCCCGAGGTGCTTTTCCCGCAGACGCAAGGCAGAACACCCTTCCCACGCTACCCGCTCTTGCACGGCGACAGAGTACTCGTCCCGGCGAACCACGATTCTCTTCCGGGCCGGCACCTCTGACGAGGCCCACAGCAGCGCAGCAAGCACGGCGGAGGCAGAATGTGGCAATCGGTTGTTGTTTAACTTATACTTGCAGTTCTGAAATTACAGAGTTTGTTTTCAGCGTTTAGTCCTCGTGTACATAGCTTCATTGCTAGAAGCTGGGTTCTGAACTTGTATAAGCTTGTTTATTTGTGAATTTCGAAAAGCAGTTCGCTGATAGTTTCATCTGTTTCCACTCAGATTTAGGGTGTGTTTGGTTCAACTGTGTATTATTGAAAATCTCCGTGAGCTGTGAAAAAACTATTGTGAGCTGATAGTTGCGGTAAACCTGAAATCTATTTGGTTGGAAATAACTATCAACTATGGATTTTGTAATAAATGTGTGTTATAAATAAAATAACTTTTGATTGTGTAATCAGTGACATGGTGCATAATTTATGTGAAAAGTTAAAATTAGAATATGAAAAATCCGAGGTTCTAACAGATTTCTATTTACACTAGAAAAATCTGTATATTCTGAAGAATCTGATTCTCATATGAACTCTTTTGGTTCAGATTTCTGATTTTTATTAGAGAATCTGATTGGTGCAGCTGAATTAAATAAACTCTTAGTGTTGGTGGAACAGTGGGATGAAGTCCACTGCTAAGGTTCTGAACTTGCTATAAGCTTGATTGATTCTTATTTACCCATGAACATTGCAGACCAGTTCGCTGGGATGATCTAGCGTAGGGACTTGGGCCAGTGGGATATATCTATAGACGACTCGACTTTGCGAAAAACAAACTAACTGTGTGTAAGCTGATTGTGAACCCACACCTTGCTACTTCTGTAGTTTCGCCCTTCGGCCTTCTCGTTGGTTGGGCTTACTGAACCGAGGCAGTTCCACTAGACTTGCGTTAAGCGCACAGAAGATCCCACGCGACCCCCTTGATCCGCGCGAAGCAGCGCAGCCCACCGTTGGATACTCTAGAAACGGCCGAGCATTCTCCGGGCGTGGAATCCGATCCGATCCCACTAACTTGGGCTCCACATCCCCATTGCCGCCGCCACCGGCGACAAACCCCTCCTTCTCCCTTCCAGTCTCGAGGTGCTTTTCCCGCAGACGCCAGGCAGGACACCCTTCCCACCCTACCCGCTCTCGCACGGCGACGGAGTCCTCGTCCCGGCGAACCACGGTTCTCCTCCGGGCCGGCACCTCTGACGAGGCCCACAGCAGCGCAGCAAGCACCACGGAGGCAGAATGTGGCAATCGGCTGTTGTTTTACTTATACTTGCAGTTCTGAAATTACAGAGTTTGTTTTCAGCGTTTAGTCCTCGTGTACATAGCGTCATTGCTAGAAGCTGGGTTCTGAACTTGTATAACTTTGTTTATTTGTGAATTTCGAAAAGCAGTTCGCTGATGGCTTCATCAGTTTCCACTAAGATTTAGAGTTTGTTTGGTTCAACTGTGGATTATTGAAAATCTGATTCAAGCCGTGAGCTGTGAAAAAACTATTGTGAGCTGATAGTTGCGGTAAACTTGAAATCTGTTTGGTTGGAAATAACTATCAAATATGGATTTTTTTTAATAAATGTGTGTTATAAATAAAATAACTTTTGATTGTGTAATCAGTGACATGGTGGGTAATTTATGTGAAAAGTTAAAATTAGAATATGAAAAATCCAAGGTTCTGACAGATTTCTATTTACACTAGAAAATTCTGTACATTCTAAAGAATCTAATTCTCATATGAACTCCTTTGTTTCAGATTTCTGATTTTTATTAGAGAATCTGATTGGTGCAGCTGAACCAAACAAACTCTTAGTGTTGGTGGAACAGTGGGATGAAGTGCACTGCTAAGGTTCTGAACTTGATATAAACTTGATTTATTCTTATTTACCCATGAACATTGCAAACCAGTTCGTTGGGATGATCTAGCGTAGGGACTTGGGCCAGTGGGATATATCTACACACGATTCGAGTTTGCGGAAAACAAGCTAACTATGTGTAAGCTGAATGTGAACCCACACCTTGCTACTTCTGTAGTTTCGCCCTTCGGCCTTCTCGTTGGTTGGGCTCACTGAACCGAGACAGTTCCACTAGACTTGCATTAAGCGCACAGAAGATCCCACGTGACCCCCTTGATCCGCGCGAAGCAGCGCACCCCACCGTTGGATACTCTAAAAACGGCCGAGCATTCTCCAGGCGTGGAATCCGATCCGATCCCACTTACTTGGGCTCCACATCCCCATTGCCGCCGTCGCCGGCAACAAACCCCTCCCTCTCCCTTCTAGTCCCGAGGTGCTTTTCCCGCATACGCCAGGCAGAACACCCTTCCCACCCTACCCGCTCTCGCACGGCGACGGAGTCCTCGTCCCGGCGAACCACGGTTCTCCTCCGGGCCGGCACCTCTGACGAGGCCCACAACAGCGCAGCAAGCACGGCGGAGGCAGAATGTGGCAATCGGCTGTTGTTTAACTTATACTTGCAGTTCTGAAATTACAGAGTTTGTTTTCAGCGTTTAGTCCTCGTGTACATAGCTTCATTACTAGAAGCTGGGTTTTGAACTTGTATAAGTTTGTTTATTTGTGAATTTTGAAAAGCAGTTCGCTGATGGTTTCATCTGTTTCCACTCAGATTTAGGGTGTGTTTGGTTCAAATGTGGATTATTGAAAATCTGATTCAAGCCGTGAGCTGTGAAAAAACTATTGTGAGCTGATAGTTGCGGTAAACCTGAAATCTGTTTGGTTGGAAATAACTATCAAATATGGATTTTGTAATAAATGTGTGTTATAAATAAAATAACTTTTGATTGTGTAATCAGTGACATGGTGGGTAATTTATGTAAAAAGTTAAAATTAGAATATGAAAAATCCGAGGTTCTCACAGATTTCTATTTACACTAGAAAAATCTGTATGTTCTGAAGAATGTGATTCTCATATTAACTCCTTTGGTTCAGATTTCTGATTTTTATTAGAGAATCTGATTGGTGCAGTTGAACCAAACAAACTCTTAGTGTTGGTGGAACAGTGGGATAAAGTCCACTGCTAAGGTTCTGAACTTGCTATAAGCTTGATTGATTGTTATTTATCCATGAACATTGCAGACCAGTTCGCTGGGATGATCTAGCGTAGGGACTTGGGCCAGTGGGATATGTCTACAGACGACTCGAGTTTGCGGAAAACAAGCTAACTGTGTGTAAGCTGATTGTGAACCCACACCTTGTTGCTTCTGTAGTTTCGCCCTTCGGCCTTCTCGTTGGTTGGGCTCACTGAACCGAGGCAGTTTCACTAGACTTGCGTTAAGCGCACAGAAGATCCCACGCGACCCCCTTGATCCGCGCGAAGCAGCGCAGCCCACCGTTGGATACTCTAGAAACGGCCGAGCATTCTCCGGGCGTGGAATCCGATCCGATCCCACTGACTTGGGCTCCACATCCCCATTGCCGCCGCCGGCGACAAACCCCTCCCTCTCCCTTCCAGTCCCGAGGTGCTTTTCCCGCAGACGCCAGGCAGAACACCCTTCCCACCCTACCCGCTCTCGCACGCCGACGGAGTCCTCGTCCCGGCGAACCACGGTTCTCCTCCGGGCCGGCACCTCTGACGAGGCCCACAGCAGCGCAGCAAGCACGACGGAGGCAGAATGTGGCAATCGGTTGTTGTTTAACTTAGACTTGCAGTTCTGATATTACAGAGTTTGTTTTCAGCGTTTAGTCCTCGTGTACATTGCTTTATTGCTAGAAGTTGGGTTCTGAACTTGTATAAGCTTGTTTATTTGTGAATTTTGAAAAGCAGATCGCTGATGGTTTCATCTGTTTCCACTCAGATTTATGGTGTGTTTGGTTCAACCGTGGATTATTGAAAATTTGATTCAAGCCGTGAGCTGTGAAAAAACTATTGTGAGCTGATAGTTGCGGTAAACCTGAAATCTGTTTGGTTGGAAATAACTATCAACTGTGGATTTTGTAAAAAATGTGTGTTATAAATAAAATAACTTTTGGTTGTGTAATCAGTGACATAGTGGGTAATATATGTGAAAAGTTAAAATTAGAATATGAAAAATCCGAGGTTCTGACAGATTTTTATTTACACTAGAAAAATCTGTATATTCTAAAGAATTTGATTCTCATATGAACTCCTTTGGTTCAAATTTCTGATTTTTATTAGAGAATCTGATTGGTGCAGCTGAACCAAACAAACTCTTAGTATTGGTGGAACAGTGGGATGAAGTCCACTGCTAAGGTTCTGAACTTGCTATAAGCTTGATTGATTGTTATTTACCCATGAACATTGCAGACCAGTTCGCTGGGATGATCTAGCGTAGGTACTTGGGCCAATGGGATATATCTACAGACGATTTGAGTTTGCGGAAAACAAGCTAACTGTGTGTAAGCTGACTGTGAACCCACAACTTGCTGCTTCTGTAGTTTCGCCCTTCGGCCTTCTTATTGGTTGGGCTCACTGAACCGAGACAGTTCCACTAGACTTGCGTTAAGCGCATAGAAGATCCCACGCGACCCCCTTGATCCACGTGAAGCAGCGCAGCCCACCGTTGGATACTCTAGAAATGGCTGAGCATTCTACGAGCGTGGAATCCGATTCGATCCCACTGACTTGGGCTCCACATCCCCATTGTCGCCGCCGCCGGCGACAAACCCCTCCCTCTCCCTTTCAGTCCTGAGGTGCTTTTCCCGCAGACGCCAGGCAGAACACCCTTCCCACCCTACCCGCTCTCGCACGTCGACGGAGTCCTCGTCCCGGTGAACCACGGTTCTCCTCCGGGCCGGCACCTCTGACGAGGCCCACAGCAGCGCAGCAAGCACGGCGGAGGCAGGCACCTAGCATCGGCTCAGTCTCGTGGGGCAAGCACCGCCTCCTCAAGGTGTTAGCCGAGCTCTCCTCCCCAATCTCTAGAGAATCCCCCGTCTTCATTTTCTAGTTGACATTTAGGCTAGATGTAGCGGGGATGGCTCGATCCCTGCACGAGGGCGGGAGCGGGGACGGGAGATTTTGTCCCAGTGGGGGATGGGGATTGGGAGGGGAATCGTCGTCTCTCGGAGGACTGGGGTCTCTCCGCTGGCGTTAGGTAGGGCAGCTGCTCTACCTCGCTCTATTGCATGGTCCGCCTCCATTCCATCAGTTGTACGTACTCTTAGATTCTCCTCCTTCCCCGCGCGAGAGCAAAATTAGTTGACACCCAGGTAGCATTTTGCTATCTAGTATTGAAATGCAGCTTATTTTGCTTAAAGTTTCGGGGTTCAACAGAGTCCCCATGCCTCATATTGAAGACCGATCCTCATGATATGAAAATAAGGTCATCCGGTGGTATAAATGGTGGGATCTGCAACTAGCTTTTTCATATGTTTGATATCTGACATGTCGTCCAAAGTTTGTACCAAGTGATGACCGTAGCTAGGGCAATGGGTTTGGCACTTCGGCGTTTTATAGCATCTTTTTGTTGGTACCAGCTAGGGCGCATTTCTTCGACCAACACCATCACACATTCGACATCTTTTGTACAGCTCAGTGCAAGATGTTGTGTTGTTGTATGCATACCCTTCGCCTTTAACATGCTCCTCGCCATGCCGGCCACCATATGGTTGCGTTGCTTCATAACCCCGTTTTGTTGCGGCGTATATGAGGCTGTGAGCTGACGTTATACTCCGTGCTGAGCGCAATACTCGCCGAACTCCCCTTCGTGATCAGTACGAAGTAGCTTCAGCCTTCTTACGGACTCTAATTCAGCCGTCGTATGGAACTGCTGAATTAAGTCAGGTGTCTGGTCCTTGGTTGCTAGGAGATAGAGCCACATATAGCGGCTCATGTCGTCCACTAGAAACAAGAACATCTTCTTGTCGCCTGGAGTCGTCGGTGTGATAGGCTTGCAGATGTCGTCGTGGATGAGGTCGAGCATGCCCTCCGCGCGTCGTCGAGCTTACTTGGGGAAGCTGGAGCGCCTCTGCTTCCGGCCAAGCAAGCCTTGCACAATTGATTGAGGTGATCAATTTGCGGAATCCCAAGCACCACCTCTTGTGCTAGCTTTCGAAGCGCCTGGAAGCCGACATGTTCGTAGCGTTTGTGCCAACGCCACGTAACATCATCACGCAGCGCATTTAGGAAAATTGAGCATGTGATGTTGAGCTTGACGGGATACAACTTGTTGTCGTTGCGTTGAACTTGTGTGAGAAGACGATGCTGCTCATCACGTATGTACATCACTCCATGTACCATGATGTTGTAGCCATCCACATCCAGCTGGCCGACACTGATGAGGTTGGTGGTGAGGCGCGGCATGGGGTAGACGCCGATGAGCCTCCTGTGCTCATCTGTCTTGGCGACGAATAGGACCGTACCCTTACCCTGGATCCGCACGACGGAGTTGTCGCAGAACTTGATAGTTCTGACGACGTTTTCGTCGAGCTCGGAGAAGACGATGCGCGAACTCGTCATGTGGTCGGTCGTGCCCGTGTCGAGGTACCAACGGGTGTCATCGAAGTCGTCATCGTTGCCGCGGTGAGCGAAGACACGTCTCTTCGATCATCGTGATCATCTCCGGCGGGACAACGCTGACTACAATGTCAAGCACCATCATGTCTTCTTGCTCGCTCATGTTGCCCTCCTCCACAGTCCTCCAAAGCAGTCGCGTCTGAAAGCATCTAGGCCCCCGTGAGATATGGTTTCGGTGATTAATGACAACCGTTCGTTATTACTAATGAGTTTGTGGATGCGAGGTTTCACATATATCACATCAACCGTTAATGAACTATCTATTCACACCATCTACTGCTCATTGGATACAAATGGAGACCCCTCAACGATCTATTCTAAGGGGTCATTCGATATGAAGAACTCATACAAACAAATCTATTCTATCAAAATTGGCAACACAAGAAGCTTACACTTTACCGTAATATCATTTCAAACAAGTGTCAAAGAGGTCACTCAAGAAGATTCCAAAAGATCAACTCAAAATAACTCGAAGCAAACAAGTTGCATTCACTGGATCATCCGATGTCTTGCAAAATGACTACATCGGTCGAATTTGAGTTGGCAGAAGAAGAAGACCTCAGAGCCCAGTACACACCGGATCATCCGATGTGAAGGAAGTGGCACATCGGTTGATTTCAACAGAAGGATAATTTCTGAGTAATTCTGAAAACCAACTCACCGAATCATCCGATGATAAAGTAAGTAAACATCGGTCAATTTCAGCCGAAACATTATTTCTGAACCAATTCTGAAGATCAACTCACCGGATCATCCGATGATGAGTTAAAGTAACATCGGTCGATTAAAAGATCCAACGGTTATATCCAACGGTCACATCTGACACATGACATCAGCTAATTTGAAATTCGACCGATGATCATATAAAGGGGTGCATCAGAGGATCCGATGTTAACTGATAAAAGTCTGCCCACTTTTCCAACGGCTATCTCGTGTGGGCTGGCTATAAATACCCCTCCAACCGGCCATTTCGACAAGTCTTGATCACCAGAGCCTCACTACACATTCTCAAGCATTCAAGACCAAGAGCTACCACTTCCACACTTCAAAACCTCTTGTACTCCAACTATAGGTTATATCTAGCTAGAGAGAAGCTTGTGTGCGTCCATTCTTGGTGATTGGAATCTCTAGGCTAGTGAGAGAGAGTGTCTTGGTGACTTCTCTCACCTTGTAAACGTTGGAGGAAGAAGAGATCACTCCGGAGCTTACCAAGGTGTTTGTGGAAGCCCGGAGGATCACCGTTGTACAAGGCTTGAGCTCCACCTTGCCGGAGAAGGCGAACGGAGAAAGATAGTGGATTCCCTCGTCTTAGTGACTTGGGAGTGGCTATATCCTTTGGTGGGTGCCACAACGTGGACGTAGGAAGATTTTTGTGATCTTACCGAACCACGGGAAAAATCGCCGTGTCTCCGAGTCTCCGCGGGAGTTTGCATTTCTCTCCTCACCCCTTACTATTACGCTTTTACTATTCCGCACTTAACTCTCTTGCTTGCGTAGTTAGTTTGCATAGGGAATTGGGCTTCAACCATTAAAGTTTTAAATTGCTCTAAAGTTTTAAAAAGCCCAATTCACCCCCCCTCTTGGGCGTTTCGATCCTTACAATTGGTATCAGAGTTTGGTTGCTCATTGGATCATTCTAGCTTCACCGCTAGAGAGCAAAAATGGCCAAGAATGGGGGTTCGGTTCCTACCTTCGAGGGCAAGAATTTTGCTTATTGGAAAGCACGCATGCGCGCTTACCTTGAGGTAATTGCTCCCGAAGTGTGGGAAGCGACCCATGCGGGGTTTGGAAATCTTGACTATGTTGGAGACCAATTAAAATGGGATGCTAAGGCTAGAAATGCCATATATGAATGCATTAGTCAAGATGTTTTTGCTAGGATTGCTAGCAAGGAAAAAGCATGTGAAATTTGGGCATGTCTAGTTGAAATACATGAGGGCTCATCTCGTGTCAAAGAACTCAAATATCACATGCTTAAATCAAAATATGATGAATTTAAGATGTTTCCTCATGAAAACGTTAATCAATTGTTTTCTCGTTTAAATGTGCTCATTGAGGAAATTAACGCACTTGATATTGCTTTTCTTGGCAAGGGACTTATAAATCGCAAGATCCTCATGCTTCTACCCAAGCCCAAGTACAACATTATCAATTCAATGCTCCAAAAAGAGTCACTAGACAACATTGAAGTTTCGGAGCTCATTGGAGAAATCCATGCTCATGAGATAAGCGTACTTGGAATGATGGAGGAGTCATCATCAAAAACCATTGCTCTCAAGGCTTCAACCAAGAAGACAACTCCCAAGAAGAAGAAAGTGGTTGAGCCTAGCTCAAGTGAAGAAGAGCAAGAAACAAGCGAAGATAATGATGATGAGCTTGCCTTGATGATGAGAAAATTCTCACGCCTCAACTCCAAGATTGCAAAGAAGGGATACTCTTTTGATCCCAAAAAGAAAGCCTTCTTGCCAAGAAAAGATGAAAACAAGACGTGCTACAATTGTGGTGATCTAGGCCACATATCATACGACTGTCCAAGACCGGACAAAAGAAAGGAAATTGGCAAGCATCACAAGCTAGAAGAAAGTGATGATGAAGAGGAGGTCAAGCCCAAGCGCTCCTTTGGAAAGAAGAAATTTGACAAAGGCAAGAAAACCAAGCTCTTTCCAAAGAAAAGAAGAGGGCCTCAAAAGGTCTTCATGTGTGAAGCAAATGAGTGGATCACGGATGAAGAGTCAAGCGACGAAGATAGTGAGGATGAAGAAAACTTGGCGGGCCTCGCCATCGTCAACAAGGATGACTCACCTCTTCGTCCACCTCCTATGTGCCTAATGGCGAAAGGTAACTCAAAGGTATGTGAAGACTCTAGCGATGATGATGAGGAGCTTTCACCCGATGAATTAGCATCTATGATTAATGAATATCATGCCATGATAAAAAGGGAAAAGGCTAAGGTTAAGGCTCTTGAGCTAGCTCGTGCTAAGCTTAAAAGTGCTAACCTCGATTTGCATGACAAGTGTGTAACCATACTTAAAGAGCATGACACGCTCAAATCAAATGTCAAACAAATCGAGGATGAAAATGCTACAATCAAGCTTAAGTATCATGAGCTTGACTTAGCTAACTTAGCACTCTTGGAAAAGCACAATGAGTTGGTTCAAGAACATGAAGTGCTTAACCATCCTTATGAAGCTATTGAACTTAAATTGAAAAACACAAAGAAAGAAACCCTTGATGGCAAAAATATCATCTAATTCACATGCCACTAATGTTTTGGATAAGTCTTTGCCTTTGAAAGCAAGCCCTAGGGAGAAGGAGCTAATGGACGAAATTGAAAGTCTTCGCACTAGTGTGGCAAGACTCTCTAAGTGGGAGGACAAGCACAAGGAAATCCTCTACCAACAAGCGAAAAGCTTCAACAAGAGAGGACTTGGATCCTTCCCGTTACCCAACAAAGGAAAGGTGCCCTCACCGGAGCTTAGGACAAGCTTCATCAAGGAATTTTGGGTCATATTGCCAACATTGTGAGGTCACCGGACATCACACAAGGGAGTGTCCTCTTCCCAACCGTCCTTCTCCCAAATTGCCTCTTAACTACAAATCTACGTTCAATGATTATCACTATCTATTGAGCAAAGTAGGTGGAAAAGTGAAGGCAAGGTTCATCGGCAAAGACATTAAGGGCATGAAGTGGAAGCTCCCCAAGCAACTTTGGGTTCCAAAAACACTTGTATCACACATACAAGGACCTAAGTTGGCTTGGGTTCCTAAACTCAAAAACTAACTTCGTGTGTGTAGGTGAACTACAAAGCCGGAGGAAAGCATTGGGTACTCGATAGTGGGTGCACTCAACATATGACCGGCAATGATGGTATGTTCACCTCCATAGAAAACCCCGGCAATCATGAACAAGTCACCTTTGGTGATAACTCAAAGGGGAAGGTAATTGGTTTGGGTAAAATTGCTATTTCTCATGATTCGTCTATCTCTAACGTGCTTTACGTTAAGTCTCTTAGTTTCAATTTACTTTCCATTGCACAATTATGTGATCTTAGACTAACGTGCACATTTGACAAGAATGGTGTTGTGGTGACTAGTGAATTAAGCAAAGAACTAATATTCAAAGGTTTTCGGCATGAACATCTTTACTTGGTGGACTTCTCTAACAAGGATGCTAGCTTGACCACTTGTCTTTTCACCAAGACTAGTTTGGGATGGCTATGGCATCGGCGCATTGCTCACATTGGGATGAGCAAGCTCAAGAAGTCATTCAAGCTTGGGATGGTGACCGGCGTGAAGGATGTCACATTTGAGAAGAACAATCTTTGTAGCGCATGTCAAGCCGGGAAGCAAGTTGCCTCACACCATCCGTTGAAGACAATGGTGTCAACCTCCAAGCCACTTGAACTACTTCACATGGACCTCTTCGGACCGTCCACGTATCAAAGCCTTGGCGGTAACCTCTATTGTCTTGTTATTGTTGATGACTACTCTCGCTATGCTTGGACATTGTTCCTAGGCGACAAGGGTGAAACTCCGGAAATCTTCAAGACCTTCGCTAAACGAGCTCAAAGGGAATTTCAACTTCCCATCATCAAGGTCCGGAGTGACAACGGCACCGAGTTCAAGAACTACAACATTGGGGAGTGGTGTGATCGTGAAGGCGTGAAGCACGAGTTTTCGGCCACATACACCCTCAACAAAATGGTGTCGTTGAAAGGAAGAACAAGACTCTCATCACCCTTGCAAGAGCAATGCTTGATGACTATGGCACGTCGGAGAAGTTTTGGGCCGAAGCAATCAACACGGCGTGCCATGCCGCAAGTAGGGTCTATCTTCATCGACTACTTCAAAAGACCCCATATGAGCTCCTCATTGGGAGAAAGCCCAACATCTCCTACTTCCGAGTCTTCGGGTGCAAGTGCTACATCTACCGCAAGAAAAGGCTCGGTAAGTTTGAAAGAAGGTGTGATGTTGGAATATTTCTTGGTTATGCGTCAAACTCAAAAGCATATCGAGTATTCAACCAAACCTCTGGGTTAGTTGAAGAAAGTTGTGATGTTGAGTTTGATGAGACTAATGGCTCCCAAGAGGAGATTTTTGGTCATGATGATATAGATGATGAGCCTCTACGAGAAGCTATGAAGAACATGACCATAGGAGACATCAAGCCCGAAGTTGAGGAGAGCCATGATCAAGGGGGAGCCTCAAGTTCCAACATCAACACCTCCATGGCACCTCAACTTGATGAAGAAGAAGAGAAAGATGATCCATTGCCAATGCAAGATTCACATACCACACAACACCAAGAAGAAGAAGAAGTCCAAGATCAAGTCCAACCACAAGACGAGCGACACGCCTCACCACCGCCAAGTGCCTCCCAACCTCTTATGAGGCATGGGCGCATCTCCAAGGCACATCCGATGGATCAAATCATCGGAAGTCCGTCACGGGGAGTAAGTACTCGTTCTCGCCATGTTGCTTCATTTTGTGAGCACTACTCTTTTGTTTCGTGTATAGAACCCACAAATGTTGAGGAAGCACTCCAAGATCCCAATTGGGTGATGGCTATGCAAGAAGAACTCAACAACTTCACCCGCAATGAAGTTTGGGTATTGGAGGAGCGACCTAAGGACAAGAACGTCATCGGAACAAAGTGGGTGTACCGCAACAAGCAAGACGAGAATGGCGTGGTCGTCCGCAACAAGGCAAGGCTTGTGGCCAAGGGTTTTTCACAAGTTGAAGGACTAGATTTTGAAGAAACATTCGCCCCGGTCGCACGGTTAGAAGCTATTCGCATACTTCTTGCTTTTGCTTCGCATCACAATATTATGCTTTATCAAATGGATGTTAAAAGTGTCTTCCTCAATGGTTATATTAACGAACTTGTTTTTGTTGAGCAACCTCCCGGGTTTGAAGATCCGAGGAATCCTAACCATGTGTATAGGTTACACAAGGCGCTCTACGGGCTCAAGCAAGCACCTAGGGCATGGTACGAACGTCTAAGGGATTTTCTAGTCATGCAAGGATTCAAGATCGGGAGGGTGGATACCACACTTTTCACCAAGGACATCAACGGGGATTTATTTCTTTGTCAAATTTACGTTGATGACATTATTTTTGGCTCAACTAACAAATATCTTAGCCTTGAGTTTGGCACCATGATGTCTAGGGAGTTCGAGATGTCAATGATTGGAGAACTCAATTACTTCCTAGGATTTCAAATCAAGCAACTTCAAGAGGGAACCTTCATCTACCAAGAGAAGTACACCAAGGACCTCTTGAAGAAGTTTGACATGGAAGATTGTAGCTCAAGAAGTACTCCAATGGCGACAAATTGTCATCTCGACGCGGACATGGACGGTAAACCTATTGATCAATATCATTACCGTTCCATGATTGATTCATTGTTATATCTTACCGCATCTAGGCCCGATATCATGTTTAGTGTATGCTTGTGTGCTCGCTTTCAAGCGGCACCTAAAGAATCGCATCGTAAGGCGGTCTTTAGGATACTTAGGTATCTCAAGCATACCCCAAGTGTAGGTTTGTGGTGCCCCAAGAACGCTAGTTTCCATCTCTTGGGTTACTCGGATTCGGATTTTGCCGGATGCCGTGTGGATCGCAAGAGTACCTCCGGTGGGTGCCACTTACTTGGGCGTTCCCTAGTATCTTGGTCAAGCAAAAAGCAAAACTCCGTGGCCTTGTCCACCGCGGAGGCAGAGTATATAGCGGCAGGTGCATGTTGTGCCCAAATTCTATATATGAAGCAAACCTTTTTGGACTTTGGAATTAAATTTGATTGTGTACCTCTCCTTTGTGACAATGAAAGTGCGGTTAAGATAGCTAGAAACCCTGTTCAACACTCCCGCACTAAGCACATAGATATTCGCCATCACTTCTTGCGGGACCATGAGGCTAAAGGAGACATCTCTTTGCAAGGTGTTAGGTCTGAAGAACAATTGGCGGATATCTTCACTAAACCACTTGATGAGAAAACTTTTTCTAGACTTAGAAGTGAATTGAATGTGCTAGATGCATCTAACGTCATGTAAGTTGCCATGTTCATGTAAGGTTGCATATCAAATAGGTCTTGTATAACTCCCAAAGGATAGGGGCAAGCTAGAAATAGTTTTCCCTGAGGAAGCCTTTGGCAGGTTTAAACTTGGCAAGATAGATTTACATTACGCCTTGCATGATTCCTGCCATATAGACTTGCACTCATTCAATATCTTGCATCATTTTGGTTGGCATTGCATACGGTAGATTGTCACAAAGGGGGAACCCACATCATGAGAAGGAGACTTGTTCAAAATGCAATATCTCAACTCATATGATGTGGATAGAGCAAAATTCTAAAGGTACATGCTTTAAAGAGATAGAAGTTTTCCATACTCTAGCTCACAAAGCATGGGCCTTACATTTTCATGGTTTCACTCCTAACCTTGTGTGTTCTCTTTGCTTAAGGGCTTAGCCAATATGTGGCACTATATTTAAAGCCTTATATTAGAGGTTAGGAGTTGCCCAAAAAGTCCGAGGACCCATCCTTATCTTTGTGTGTTTAAGTCCAAGGACACATATGGGCAGTCTTAGGTTTTCTGTAGTCATCGGATTATCCGATGCTAGGGCCAGCAGATCATCGGATCAATTGGTGCTCAGATCAAGTCAGATGTCACAAATCAACCGATGAGTTCATCTCAGAAGACATCGGAGCATCCGGTGTTCAGTTTTCTGGTGCCCTGCAGAAATAGACCGATGATCGACTCCTCAACATCGGATCATCCGGTGTTCAAAGAGAGTTTTTGGAATAGCTCTCTGTTGAACTCGACCGATGCATCCTCCGATGATCATCGGTCGATCCGGTGTTCTTTGCGCAGCTAGGGTTTGCCCGCACGGTTTAAATAGCGGTTCGGCCGTCGTGTTTTCTTTTTTTCCGATTCTCTCGCCGCCGCCCTGCTTCCCTCGTCGTCCTCGCGCCCTCCGGCCGCGCCCCAGCCGCCGCCGCCATCTCCAGGCGCCGCCGCCGTCTCCAGGCGCCGCCGCCGCCCCAGGCTCCGCCGCCGCCCTCAGGCGCCGCCGCCACCACCAGCTCTCCCCGCGCGCGCCGCCTCCCAGCCGCCGCGCCGCCTCCAAACCGCGCGCTGCCGCCGCGCCGCCTCCAAACCGCGCGCCGCCGCCGCGCCACCTCCAAACCGCCGCCTCTCAGCCGCCACCGCCTCTCCCGAAAGCGCCGCCGCCGTTCCACCGGCCGCCACAGTTCCCTCCTCCGCCGCGTCTCCCTCGCCAAGCTTCGTCGCTGAGATGGGTCGCGATCGCAAAGGAAAAGGGAAGGCTATTGAGGAACCCGCCGCAAAAAAGCGCAAGATGTCCAAGGACGCGCGTCGTGCGGAGTTGGCCGCTCGTGCCGCCGAGGAGCGTGAGCGTGGCCATTGCGGTTCCTTACGGATCCGCGAGTCCCGGCAGAGGCAGGAGCAGCCTCCGATCCAGCCGGTGCCTCCCGAGGGCTCCGACGAGGAAGAGACCGAGGTGCCGCCCCTGATCCGCCGGCGCACCCCGAGGACTCGTGGGGGTGGACAGACTCCTACGGCGAGTCGGCGCCCCTCTGCGGCTGACCGCGCCGAGGACAGAGAGGCCGAAAGGGCCATCCACCTGATGGACACAGCAGTCCGAGTTGCCGAAGAGGTCAGACTCACTGACTACAGGAAGATGAAGGCGAGGCAACTAAAGAAGCTCAGATGGTCAGCATTGATCGAGGAGTGGTTCCCACGGCCCACAGACGCTCGAGTGGACTCCCGCTTCTGGACCCTGACACAGGCGTCCCTGTACGATACTTACAGGCGTCGGGGTCACAAGCTATTCTAGCATAACAACATTGACTGGGATCAGCTTGCAGTGGCAGCAGGACACGGGATCAGGCCCCTTTTTGAGAGATACAGAGGACTGGTGGACTTGCTCTCACACCCGAGGAGGGCTTACGTCGAGAAGTGGGTCAGGGTGTTCTACGCGACACTCTACGTCTCTGAGGGACGTCGCTCGATTCACTTCATGTTCATGGGGCGGATCCACGACGTATCTCGAGACCTGTTGGGCAGACTGCTAGGTGTGGAGCTCTCCACTACGTGCCTGCACCAGATAGTCTACGGAGACGCAGACCCGCCGAGGAGGACACTGACTGGAGGAGTGGCACCGCCCTTCGAGGAGATCAGAGGTCTGTTCACTCAGCCATTCACACCTGACCAGCCGAGGGTGCCAGCGCTTCTCACCCCAGCAGCTCGGACAGTTCACCACGTCCTCAAGCGCACTCTACTACCGAGGTCTGGGTACTTGGAGGGGTTCACGAGCCTTCAGCGGACCATCCTGTTCTATGTGATGAACGGGATGGAGTTCGACATCGTAGATATTCTGATCTGCGAGATGGAGGACGTGATCACCGATGGAGTTGGGATGCTACGACAGCTGGTCTTTGGTCACTGGATCTGTCACCTTCTTCACCAGCTGGTTCCAGAGGACACTCTAGGAGTCTCTCAGCTGACGGAGATGCACGTGACCCGGTTCAGCCACTACCGAGTCCCCACTCCGGGAGACCGCCGCCTTGGCCGTCCCGTCGAGCGTGAGGTTCGAGCTAGACTGTCAGAGGAGGACTGGGCAGAGCTGACTCAGGAGGACGCAGAGCTGGCACAGGCAGAGGCTCAGGGAGGAGACCTACAACACGTATGGTCGGATAGCGACACTAGTGACAGTGTCGAGGAGTACTTCCCTCCTGCTCCTCCCTCACCGAGGCAGCACGACGCAGAGGCAGGAGGCTCAGCTGCTCCACCACCTACACCTCCTCCAGTGTCAGAGGCTCAAGTGACTCAGCCGTCAGAGCTCACCACCTTACTTCAGCGGATGGCTCAGCAACAGGAGCTGCAAGCAGCTCGACAGGAGCAGCTTCAGAGGCAGCAGCAGGAGATGCAGCTGGAGATCGCCCGTCAGAGGCGAGAGGACACCGACAGGTTCACCAACCTTGTCGACCAGATGACGCGACACACTCTGGACCAGCAGCAGCAGACTCAGCAGATGCTGTTGGGCATCCTGGGGTTGGTCACCAACCTCTATCAGCAGACAGGAGTCGCTCTTCCACCTCAGCACTCAGGACTCGGTCAGGTTCCAGGTGCACCGCCACTGGCGCCAGCTCCAGTACTGCCGCCGACGCTGTTCCAGTCCTCACCCCTTCCGGCAGTACCTCCTCCACCGGCGCCAGCAGTCTCTGCGGATCCACCAGCAGCTCCAGCTCCAGCTCCCCCCGCTCCAGCTCCAGCACCAGCGACCTCCACCTCCAGCAGCTCCGGCGACAGCACCGTCGACGCCGACCGCTTCACCATCGCCAGGAGCGCGCCTGAGTCGTAGTCACTCGACTTTCCTTTTTGGTGTCTTGATGCCAAAGGGGGAGAAGAGTTAGAGTCAGGGGGATGTTAGCTTAGTTCTAGGGGGGGGTACTTGGCTCTAGGGGGAGTGTCTATCCCTTTTGCTACTTTATTGGAGATTGTTACTTTATTTGAGATTGCCTGTTATTATTATTTGCTATTATTGTACTCCGGGTGCTACTCTGTGCTCTTATGCTTTATTGATTATTATTTGAGCCTTCGAGCCACTTGTGTTGCAATTTGTACCTGTTATATTTCTTTTTGAGCATTGCGTTTTAATTCAATTAATTCTATGCTCTACTCGTTGTGTTGTCATCAATCACCAAAAAGGGGGAGATTGAAAGCATCTAGGCCCCCGTGAGATATGGTTTCGGTGATTAATGACAACCGTTCGTTATTACTAATGAGTTTGTGGATGCGAGGTTTCACATATATTACATCAACCGTTAATGAACTATCTATTCACACCATCTACTGCTCATTGGATACAAATGGAGACCCCTCAACGATCTATTCTAAGGGGTCATTCGATATGAAGAACTCATACAAACAAATCTATTCTATCAAAATTGGCAACACAAGAAGCTTACACTTTACCGTAATATCATTTCAAACAAGTGTCAAAGAGGTCACTCAAGAAGATTCCAAAAGATCAACTCAAAATAACTCGAAGCAAACAAGTTGCATTCACCGGATCATCCGATGTCTTGAAAAATGACTACATCGGTCGAATTTGAGTTGGCAGAAGAAGAAGACCTCAGAGCCCAGTACACACCGGATCATCCGATGTGAAGGAAGTGGCACGTCGGTTGATTTCAACAGAAGGATAATTTCTGAGTAATTCTGAAGATCAACTCACCGGATCATCCGATGATAAAGTAAGTAAACATCGGTCAATTCCAGCCGAAACATTATTTCTGAACCAATTCTGAAGATCAACTCACCGGATCATCCGATGATGAGTTAAAGTAACATCGGTCGATTAAAAGATCCAACGGTTATATCCAACGGTCACATCTGACACATGACATCAACTAATTTGAAATTCGACCGATGATCATATAAAGGGGTGCATCGGAGGATCCGATGTTAACTGACAAAAGTCTGCCCACTTTTCCAACGGCTATCTCGTGTGGGCTGGCTATAAATACCCCTCCAACCGGCCATTTCGACAAGTCTTGATCACCAGAGCCTCACTACACATTCTCAAGCATTCAAGACCAAGAGCTACCACTTCCACACTTCAAAACCTCTTGTACTCCAACTATAGGTTATATCTAGCTAAAGAGAAGCTTGTGTGCGTCCATTCTTGGTGATTGGAATCTCTAGGCTAGTGAGAGAGAGTGTCTTGGTGACTTCTCTCACCTTGTAAACGTTGGAGGAAGAAGAGATCACTCCGGAGCTTACCAAGGTGTTTGTGGAAGCCCGGAGGATCACCGTTGTACAAGGCTTGAGCTCCACCTTGCCGGAGAAGGCGAACGGAGAAAGATAGTGGATTCCCTCGTCTTGGTGACTTGGGAGTGGCTATACCCTTTGGTGGGTGCCACAACGTGGACGTAGGAAGATTTTTGTGATCTTACCGAACCACGGGAAAAATCGCCGTGTCTCCGAGTCTCCGCGGGAGTTTGCATTTCTCTCCTCACCCCTTAATATTACGCTTTTACTATTCCGCACTTAACTCTCTTGCTTGCGTAGTTAGTTTGCATAGGGAATTGGGCTTCAACCATTAAAGTTTTAAATTGCTCTAAAGTTTTAAAAAGCCCAATTCACCCCCCCTCTTGGGCGTTTCGATCCTTACAGCGTCTTCATCTTGATCTTCACCATGACAGCCCACTCCGCATAGTTGGTTTTAGTGAGCATGTGGAACCCCGTCTTGGTGTTCACCTCATGATCTGCTAGAGAGGGTGTCGCATAACTGATGGTGCTGCCGCTGCTTGAAGGTGTAGACGACATCTTGCTGAATTCAACTCAGGGTAAAACTCAGCTCTGATGCCACAATTGTTGCAATTTCGGTCCTGTTCTTGCTGAAACTGTGTCTGATCCTACTGTATAACCCGATCTGCACTAGCAGATCAGTCTGTCTTTCTAGAAGACCGACCAAAAATTGGTATACAGCGGAGAACATAATCCTGATTCAGCAGAGAATAGTATGGGGATTGAATAATCAGCAAGTCTGTTCAGGGGAACAGAACAGATATGAGGAAAAGTAGGAGAGCAGACATCCCTGATCTGATCTGATGCGCAGAACAGAGGAGAACAGGGAGAATTCTATTCTTGTGTTTTAGGCAGATTGGATCTGCGCAGAATAGAGAGAGGGGAGACGACTAGGCTTCTGGGCACAGGAATAATGAGGGAGGGATGATTATTCCTTGAGAATACTTGGAGCCTTTTACATATAGACTCCTAACTGATTTAAACTAGAGATAGAAACAGATCTAATCTAAAATAGACTCTATCTAAACTTATCTGTTCTAATCTGAACAAAACCAACAAACTTTATCCTAATCCTCTTGTGCGAGCTGGGCTGGGCCTGGGCTGTTGGGTCGGGCCTGGGCCCAGCAAGGGAAGGATCAATCTACAACTGAGAGGTATATTATTTCCTTGGACCCCTTGGCCTTATATAGCCAGGTTACAGTTTATCCAAATTGGATTCTTCACCCTTCAGCTGAAAATATCTACCTCTAGCAAAATATCTGTTAGAGAAAAAAACAATTTAAATTCTTCTATTGGACCAACCGACCTAAGCTGGTCAGTTCTGATCTGCCGACTTCAGCTCTCCCACCACCAGACGCGCACCCTGCTGGCTGAACCGACTCATTTCAGACCTGGCATGCCTGGCTGGGCGCAAGGGAGAGATCACTCAACAGCAGTGCTACCCTAAACGGGATTAAACATAAAATGAGGGTACAGCACAATTTACGGCTTAAACGGATCTGCACATGGTTGATTTATTTAAATGGCTCAGCAATCGTCTAAACACTCTAAATAGGCTAAACGAAATGGTTTTGGGTCAAGTTTAGACGCCGTTTCGGCCCATTTATGTGAAGAAACAGATATAAATCGGGAGTATATAAACGAAGCAAAGGTAGGGTTCGATGTATCCTACCTTCCACCGACCAATGGCACACGAGCCGCTGTCCGCGAGCGGCCCTCGGATCGCGCTGCCGTCCGTCTGAATCGCGCACCTCCGCCAGAGTCGTGCCTCTACCCACCGTCCTCAAGCTGCCATCCATACGTGAGCGCCCCCTCCCCCTGCGTGCGGGACAGAGGTTCATCTGCGTGCAGTGCAGTATTCTGTTTGTTTCGAAATATGATGTTGAATTTGTTCCCAAATATTACTTGGGTCTGAACTTGATTCTAAGTTTTTTTGCTATCCATGTATAGATCCGTTGGTATGTACCTGGTCATCTATTAAATACTGCAGTTTTGCAATTCCTGTGATGACCTCTTTCTTTAGTTGACTTGTTTCTGGGATTTTAAGGAACACGGGTCTGAGCATTGAGAAAATGTGTCCGTACAGTATTGATAACATGTTTTCCTGAGTAGCATATTTCTTGATTATTGATTGTGTCCTATAAAAATATTGTCTTATTATATTTTCTCGCCTCACTGCACTTTGTACAATGTTTTATTGTGCTGCAACAGTGTAGCAATACACACCGTTTAGTTTAGAAGCCATCTGAAAAGGTTAAATGGTAAAACATGCCTCCGCCGACTGTCCACCGTTTACCGTTTAGCATTACACTCGATTATTGATTTTGGTTTCTGGAGTTAGCGTGCTATATATGCATTTCTTTTTGAAATGGGTGATTTCCACCCTTGCTCACGTTGGGGTTCGAACCCACGACGTGAGCGGTGTGCCATGCATGCCCTGACCAGGGCGATCTGCACCTGGTCGTATCTGCAATGTTTTCTATTGAACTAATCAGTTTCTACTGATGTGATGGTTCTACAATGATTTTTCATAAATGATGGTATTTTCAATTTCTGCAGTCCAGCAGTGCACTCTATGCACCATATTTTCTATTGAAATGGTCACAAGCTCACAAGCTCCCATAGGGATGAGTGTGGAAATCCTAGAGAAGCTCTGCAGGGAAGCATCGAGATCCTTTTTTGATGGAATTGGTCTGATTAGCCATCAGATAAATTCCTATAATGAGTTTATCTCACATGGGCTCCAGGAGCTTTTTGATTCGCTGGGTGAAGTAACTGTAGAACCAGGATATGATCCTTCAAAAAAAGGATCAGGTGGCTGGAAGCATGCCACCATCAAGTTCGGGAGAGTGAAGCTTGAAAAGCCTGTATTTTGGTCTGGCAAAGATGAAGCTGATATTAATTTTAAACCAAAGCATGCTCGCCTCCAGAATATGACATATGCGTCCAGAATGAAAGTTGAAGTGACTATTCAGGTCCTGAACATTTTTTGTTCTAACATCATTTACTTGTCGATGCCATAATTTACTGAAAAATACGAAACGCACACATACAAACTGTATAACCAGTGAGTAAAAAAAATACCAAATGCTTCGATATGATGGCATGACCCCGTTTTAAATTCGGTGCGGTGTATGCGCCACAAGTTTACTAATGTTATCATAGGTTAAGCCTGTCATTTATTTTACTAAAGAAGAAATGTAATGCCATATTAGTCCCTTGTACCCTAATCAACGTAGCAGATGGTTAGCACTTTAACATTAAATGGAATAGCTAAAGATTGGTTGGGCGATTTGTATTTAAACAATAACATGAGTAGTTTGTCTGGTTTTCTCCAGGCTGGATTCCAATTGAACTATATATTGTAGGCTTATTTCCTTTTACAGTTATACAAGCTACACTGTACGCTGATTTCTCTCCCTGTGCATAGTTAATAAGCAATTAAATATGGAACTGATGCTTGCATTTTACTGTTACTCAAATTTGGTTAGCTCTTACAGTAACTTGATTGTTTGAAGTATTCTCAACTGTATCAGGTTTATTCTTTAGAGAAAAGCGACAAGTCTAAAACAGGGAATGATGGTTTTGTTCAAAAAAGGAACTTTATTAACGAAACTCATTGGATAAATATTGGTCGCCTTCCGGTTATGGTGAAATCAAATTTATGCTGGCTGCATAGTCTGAAGGAAAGTGACTGCCTATTCGATTCTGGTGGATACTTTTTGGTCAAGGGAATGGAGAAGGTATACCTCTGTGGCCTCTATTTTTTTATTCCATTATTTGTTATTTGTTAATGTTTCATTCTGGATGCCTGAAGTTATCACTTCTAATCATCATTTTGTATCCTGAGATGACTTTATAGGGTCACGAGCTTTCTTTTATTTCAGGTAAAAAACTTATATTTGTGTTACTGTTAACTCTTTGGAAGAAAAAGAGGTCTTGATATCTTTTTGTGCTCCCAAAATACAAAATGAACTATTACAACTTTTTTGTCATATGAACCCAGCCAGGGTTCTAACAAAGGATTGAACCTTGGTGCACCAGCCATGTAGTTGTTCTGCTACTGGTTTCATATGCTGACATCTTTTGTTCTAGTCATGCATGGCCTCAACATTTTGCATAGGTTTATTAGAACCATATGATTGAGATTCTATTATATTTTCGTATTTGGTTGATGATTATTTTTGTTTGGAGGAGGATTTGCTGATTACACGTTCAGAGGATTATGTCTGGCAAGTGGCAAGGTAGAAATAGTAAGCTGAAGCTGCTAAGTTTATTGGGAGGTTCCTTTTAAGGAGCAGCCCTTAGCTGCAACGAACACATCATACCATATATATAGCATGTTTCTTCCATGTCATTAAGTTTCTACCTTTGTGAAACCTGCAGATATTTATTGCTCAAGAGCAAAGATGTCTGAGCAGGATTTGGGTTGCTGATCGACCTTGCTGGACTGTCTCTTTTTTGTCTGAAATCAAACGACAACGTGTATATGTAAAATTAGTTGAATCCACAAAGAGCGAAGACTTCAGTGGGAGCAAAATCATTTCCATTTCCTTTTTGTATGCGACTATGCCAATTTGGTTATTGTTTTTTGCGCTAGGCATATCATCAGATAGGGAAGCCTTTAATGTGATAGATATCCAAGATTCTGATACTTCTATTGTCAACACAATATCTATGACTATTAAGGAATCTGATGAAGTGTGCAAAGGCTTTCGTAAATCAGATAGAGCCCGCCAGTATGTTGATGAATTGATAAAAAGTTCAAGGTTTCCTCCAGCAGAATGCTTTGATGACTATGTTGCTAGATATCTCTTTCCTGGTATTAGTGGAAACAGGAACAAAGCACTTTTCTTAGGTTACATGGTGAAATGCCTGCTAATGGCTTTCACTGGGAGGCGCAAGTGTGATAACAAGGATGATTTCCGGAACAAGAGGTTGGAGCTGGCTGGTGAATTGCTTGGAAGGGAACTTCGGGCACATATTAGGCATGCAGAGAGACGCATGGTTAATGCCATTCAGAGAGATTTGAATAGTGATCGTGGTTTACAAGACCTTGAGCGCTATTTGGATGCATCAATTGTTACTAATGGTCTAAACCGTGCCTTCTCCACTGGTTCTTGGTGCCATCCCTACAAAAAAACTGAACGGTGCTCAGGAATTGTTGCAACTCTAAGGAGAACAAATCCTCTTCAGATGATGTCAGACTTGAGGAAAACCCGCCAGCGAGTTGCTTATGCGGGTAAAGCTGGTGATGCCAGATATCCGTAAGTAATCTTTTTTTATCTTAAACAAACTGTTGCATATCCATCACACCAACGTTTTCAAGACGTCGCCTAGGCGTCCAGTCAGTGCAGCCTCGACGCCTGGACAGGTTGCCTCGCCTGGAGGCTGCCGCTGCCGCCGGTCGCCGTGCCCCTCGCCGCCGGTTGCCGCGCCGCCGCCGGCCCCTCGTTGCGTCGTGCCGCCGCCATCGGATGGGTGGAGAGGAGAAAATTCTGTTTAGGGTTAGGGGTCGGGTGCTATTTTATATGTCCTGATGTGGAAAGATGACTGTTGGATTAGATCCTACGGTTTAGATAGCCACCCGACACTCGCCCTTGCCCGACAGACGCGAGGTGCCGCCGCCGCCGCCGCACCCTTCGTCCGCCGCCCGCTGCCTCCGCCTCCTCTCGCCGCCGCCGCCGCGCCGTCCGCCGCCCGCCTGGCCGGCCGCCTGGGCGTCCAGGCGCCAATTTAAAAGCCTGCATCACACGCTTTCATGTGTCCTCGTGTATACTGACATTAAACAACCCTTACAGGAATCCATCCTACTGGGGAAAACTTTGTTTTATGTCCACTCCGGATGGTGAAAACTGTGGACTTGTGAAAAATCTAGCTGTTACGGCTATTGTTAGCTCTAAGGTGGTCCAGCCTTTGATTGACAGCTTCATTTCTTGTGGAATGAGTAAGCTGAATGAAATTCCTAGAGAGGAGGTCACAATAATGGACAAAATCTTTCTGAATGGTAATTGGGTGGGATCTTGTTCTGACCCAGCTTCATTTGTCTTGCAATTAAGGTGCATGAGACGCAGCGGTCTGATTGATCAACAGGTTTCCCCTCTTTCCCCTGGCCAGAGGCTTTCTGCTTAGCTCTTATGTTTTGTAGTCATGCTATTGTAGATCACATCCACATATCAATGCATTAACATGCCGATTTTTGTTGCTTTTATATGTTCACACCACTGCCATTATATACAAATTTGTCGCACCAGGATATATATATATATATATGTTGTTTATACATTTTTTCTGTTCTATTTAGGTTGAAATCAAAAGGGACAATCGCCAAAAGGAAGTTCGTGTGTTTTCTGATGCAGGACGGATTCTCAGACCACTTCTCGTGGTTGAAAATTTGGATAAAATCAGAAAACCAAAGGGCCGTTCATACTCTTTCCAGGAACTAATGCAACAACAAGTAATTGAGTTCATTGGTGTTGAAGAGGAGGAAGATATAAAATGTGCCTGGGGAATCAGGCATTTGTTCGGGAGTGAAGCAGAGGTCATTGGTTATACTCACTGTGAGCTGGATCCTTCTTTTCTTTTGGGATTAAGTTGCAGTATGATTCCTTTTGCAAACCATAATTTTGCTCGGCGAGTACTGTACCAATCTGAAAAACACTCGCAGCAAGCTATTGGTTACTCTACAACAAATCCTCTCATCAGAGTTGATACCCTTTCTCATCAGCTTTATTATCCTCAGAAGCCTCTTTTCAAAACAGTTGTAGCTGATTGTATTGGAAGAAAAGATTACGCTTTTGGAAGAAAAGATGATTTTGCTAGACCAGAGTATTTCAATGGACAAAATGCGATTGTGGCTGTCAATGTTCATCAGGGGTTTAACCAAGAGGATTCCCTGGTTATGAATAAGGCCTCTCTTGAACGAGGTATGTTCAGGACAGAGCACCTCAGGAGCTATAAGGCAGAAGTAGACAACAAAGATGGAGTTAAAAGACTAAGATTGAAGGAAAAAATAGACTTTGGAAAAATGGAAAGTAAAAGGGGACGTGTTGACAGTCTTGATGATGATGGCTTACCATACATTGGTGCAAGTCTTCAGACCAATGATATTGTTATTGGAAAAGTCTCAGAAACTGGAGAAGACCACAGTATTAAGCTGAAGCATACTGAAAAGGGAATGGTGCAAAAAGTATTACTTTCAGCAAATGATGAAGGGAAGAATTTTGCTGTTGTTACTCTAAGACAGGTAAATGACGTTTATCAAAGAAGTATCATTTATTTAGCGAACACCTTGAACCCTGACTTCACCAGCAAATGTTCTAATCTTACGCGTTAGGCAATAAAATAGTGCATATTTCTCTTGACCCCCCACTGTTCCACTGGTCGTCTGACAGAAACTACCAACAACTGCAGTGTTTCTTAGTTGAGTCTGTTGTTAGTTTAGAGAGATTATTTTTATTTCATTGGTCATTTTTTTAAATCATGAACTATTTACCTTCTTTCTACTAAGATGAGGTATTGGAAGGTAAGTATGGGTACCCAGCAAGGGGCATGATTTTTTTTCTTGGACACATAAGAGAGCTGCTTATCTTTGTATTATAGGGGAAAAGAAAAAGGTCCATACAACACCCCTCCTACCTGGACCACAGTAACAGAGGTTAAGGTTAACTCAATTCACCGACAGCACTCTAAACCCAATAACATTAAGTCATTAACCCTAGTGATCCAGCCGTCCTAGTTGTAGGCCTGAAGTTTGTAGGCTCCATCGAGTATCCAAATTTGAGCCTCCAATCTTAGATTCCTCATAATTGATCAAATACTCGGTGAGTGTTGCAATTCCGGTGCTGATCACACCAAAAACTGCCCTGTTCCAGTCAGTTCAGCACCCCGCCTGGGTGCTGTTCTTGCTGAATTAGAAAAACTGTGAGGGAGTCGAGAGATCTGATCTGTTCTTGCTGAATTAGGAAAACTGTGAGGGAGCCGATTCTGCTTCTGCTCCTGCGCTGGACAGAGCAGAACAGAGAGAAAGAGAGAGAGAGTCACGCCAGGTTCTGTTCCAGCAGAACAGAACAGGGGAGATCAGGAGCCGCCAGCCTGTGCTTGGATCAGGGAGCTCAGAACAGGGGATAGGCAGGGGCGTGGCTGCTAGGGTAGCTAGCCTGGGCGGCGGTTGTAGAGGGGGAGGCGGCTAGGGCAGAAGAGGTGGAGGAAATTTTCTTTTATTGATCTCATCTGAAACTGGGGTGTTTTGGCTTCTTTATATAGCCCCCCTTACAAGAGTCCTGACCTATTACAACTCAATCTCTAGTCTATCTTTAATTCTATCTCTGAGAAGACTAAACTCTAATATCTTCTAGAAGGAGGATCCGGCCCAGTTCTGGCCGCCCTGGGCCAGGGGCAGATCAGCCCGCAGTGAGGCCCCTTCGAACAGATAAGCATTTCGTTCTTTCCATAGCATCCATGCTCCTGAAATGATGAGGGTGTTAACCCCTTCTCTCTGCTCCTTCACCACTTCCTTGATGCTATGACCCCACCAATCGGCAAAGCTCCATTCAGTATTACAAGGCTCTAGGTGTTGCAGATTGAGGAGACCAAGCACATTGTGCCAGAACTGCCTAGCAAACACGCAGGTTATGAGTATGTGCTGTACTGATTCTTCGTCCTGATCACATAGAACACAACTGTTTGGATGATGTAACCCCCTTTTGGCGAGTTGGTCAGCAGTCCAACATTTGTTTCTAATGGCTAACCATAGAGAAAACTTGCATTTGGGAGGAGCCCATGGCTTCCAGATGAGCCACCATGGCTCAAAGATTATGGTGCATAGAAGGGCCCTGAAGCCACATGTCGCCAAGATCCTCTTCTGAATTTAAGATGAAGGCCTCCAGAGTGTCAGAGTTTAAAGAACTTAATCAGCCGTTCAGTGACAATCCGCCACAAATTTCCTGGTGCCAAGCTCTGTTGCTTAGTGCTTGTTCACTCGCTCATACCTTCTTTGGCACAGAAGCAACATCTAGGGCTAGGTCCATTAGAGAGCAAGCATGTATCCATCTATCAGTCCAAAATTAGGTATTTTTACCAATTCCCCACGTTGGTGACAACAAATATGGCGAACAGAGCTTGAACGTATGAGTGAGTGGGAATATCAAACCTGTCCATGTTTGATCGTTGGTAATTCTTTTCAACCATAACCATTTCAATTGAAGAGCCCAACCCATTATCTCTAAATTCGAATTCCCAAACCACCGAGATCAAGCGATTTTTGTACTTTTTCCATGCCACTAAGCGACAAACCTCCATTAGCATCTTAGCATCCTTTCCATAAAAATCCTCTTCTTATCAATTGCTTTAATCTCCCATTTCGGCGCGTTGATCGTGAGGGATTCATTTACTTCATTGATGCATAATGTTAAACTTGGTAAAGTTTATTGCTTTTTTGTGAGACCAACAGTTCACTTCATTCCACCTCAACCTGTCACATAAAGGGACTACATAAGACAATGATTTTAAAATGTGTGGGCCCTGATGGGTTGGTTACCTTGTTTGGCTAGCAGCTAATTCCTTTTTTGTACAGTGTCTCAAGATCTATTTTTTTGTACATCGGCTGGTAACTCCCAGCCATGAAGTTCAATAATGTTATGGACACAACATACTTCTCTTACTTTATCTTCTGATTCGCAACATGTCATGTGTTAGTTTTTGTTGGCTGTATAAAATTCAGTGGCTGTTCTGATTTCAGGTTCGGTCCCCGTGCCTTGGAGATAAGTTTTCCAGCATGCATGGCCAGAAAGGTGTTGTGGGCTTTATGGAATCTCAGGAGAACTTCCCATTTACTCACCAAGGAATAGTCCCGGATATTGTGATAAATCCACATGCTTTTCCAACACGTCAAACTCCAGGCCAGCTGCTGGAAGCCGCACTGGGGAAGGGGATAGCTCTTGGAGGTGCAATGAGATATGCAACACCTTTCACCACAGCATCAGTTGATGTTATCACCGAACAGTTGCACAAGTAAGTGTTCTATTCTGTAACCAATGAATTAGTTGCTATGTTTCAGTATCCATCCTCTTCCACTCTAGGCATAAACGAAATGCTTTCAAAGGGTTAGCACTTTCTTTACACTGAGGATTAAGCAATTTATTGATCCTATTTTAGTTGAACTTTTCTAATTAGATAAGGATACTAGCATTTGTATGTTTCTCCCTCCGTCTACTCAGAGAATTCCTTATATGTCATTATAATTTATACTTGCCCCTTATATGCCATAAAAATATATACTCTTCCCTTAGTACCACTGATTACATTTTTCTCATCCCTTATATGACACTTGAGTTATAATTTTGTTAAATCGGTACTGTTAGAGCATTCGATCTTGTTAGTTTTCATTTAATGGCTACCTCCCACCCCCGCACCTAAATATAAACACTGACATACCCTAACATGACTATTTGCCCTCAATTTAATTTATACTTGCAAGACTGGAAAAGCACACATTTAAATTATAGGTTGAAGGCATGCTAGTTCCAAGTTACGTAGTTAGTAAAGAGAGAATTATACCATGCATTATGATGAGGAACAGATTAAGATTGAAGACTCTAATTGCAATACTTTCCTTGAAACGTAATGCAAATGGTAGAAGGGATGAAAAAATTAAAGCCAATGGCACAGAAGGGAAGTGTATATTTCCAATAGAAAATAAGGGGAAAGTATAAGTTCTGGTGGCATATAAGGAATTCACTTAGGTCCATATATGATCTTCACATAAGCACGAGGCACCGAGACCAAGAAAATACTGCATCATTTCTGTGCCCCATGCATCATGACAAGCACGTCCTCGCAATAAAAATCATGCCATGGTTGTGGCCAATGGGGAGAGAGAGTGGAGAGGATGTAGGGCATGCAAATTCTTTTTCCCTGGCGTGCAAGGTGTGAACACCAACGCATTAACTCAGCACATGCAACGAAGGGATTTCATTGTTGGAAACAGAATTACGCTGATCATTTCTAGGATTCTCAATTTTGCTTAGAAGCTGATCTTTGTTGATGGACTGAGTGCATCTTTTAAGAACTTTGTGCATCATCAAATATGCTTGTGCTTTGGGTTCATTTAGTAGTTAGCACAGGGAGCAAAAGGGAAAATTGACGTGCACAGAAATCAATTAGGTAAAATGTACTCTGAAGGAGGGGGGGAGCTGACATGCACAGAATTCAATTAGGTAAACATGTTTCCTAATGGGTGCGTACTGTTGTTCTGTTTTGATATTTGTAGGTACCCTTTTTAGTTTTTGTTATAATTCCATTTTAGTTTAGTATAGCTCTTAATTTAATAATTTACTGATATCACATTTGTATAAGTTGATGTTTATTTTGTTGAACTGTAGTGTCACTAGATGTGAAGTTGAGTGCACTTGTGACTAGCATTTTAGAATTAGTGCACATCATACTCTAGATGATCAAGCGTATTGGCTATGGCTTAGAGAATAGGCTCTGAGAATGAAAACTTTTTTGGCTATTTTCTTGGTTTATACTCTAAGACTTTTTTTCTTCAGTGACTTAGTTTTCAAAACTTAAACATCCTGTTTCATTGTAGAGCTGGTTTTTCAAGATGGGGAGCCGAAAGTGTTCTGAATGGCCGTACAGGTGAAAGGATGCAGTCCTTGGTTTTCATGGGCCCTACCTTTTACCAGAGGCTGATTCACATGTCTGAAGATAAGGTGAAATTCCGGAACACTGGACCAGTGCACCCACTCACAAGGCAGCCTGTTGCTGACAGGAAAAGATTTGGTGGAGTGAAGTTTGGAGAAATGGAACGTGATTGCCTTCTTGCCCACGGTGCAGCTGCCAACCTCCATGAGCGGCTCTTCATGCTCAGTGACTTCTCCCAGATGCATGTCTGCCAGACTTGTGAAAGGGTGGCTAATGTTATCATGAGGTGCGTTCCAGGAGGTAAAAAGATCCGTGGTCCGTACTGTGGCTTCTGCAAGTCTTCCGAGAACATAGTCCGAATCAATGTACCATATGGTGCCAAGCTGCTCTACCAGGAGCTCTTCAGCATGGGGATCTGCCTCAAGTTTGAGACTGAAATCTGTTAAAACTCTTGGATTTGTTATCCAGTCATGTACATATTAGTCTGTTAAGTTTTCGTTATGGTCAAGTCAAGCAGCTATGTGAAGTCTCTTAGTGATGTGATCCTGGCATAGCTTGGAACCTAGGGTGGCTACTTTCTGTGGACTTTCGTATGTAGCAAAACAGCTCAGAGCTTTGACCTGGTTTGTTAAGGAAACTTGAAACCTCTGGCAGAAACAATGTTTTGTTTCGCTATGCTCCTTTAGTTGACTATGCCCAGGTGAATGAACGTTCATTTCTGATTTCCAGTGTGGTTTGCTCTGTTGCATGTCTTGTTTAAAGCAGATCGTGTTTGTATAGTACCTCTGATGCTCCGTTGGGATAGGAAATATTGCTGTTGCAGCTTGGTGATGAGCTAACTTATGGAATGTTTTGCGGCAATGCAACACGGTCATGACTGCATGTGGGAAGTTCAGACGCAAATGTTCCACGAGAAAATGCACCTGTATGAAGGCACATTAGTCTTGCGAATTGTGCTACCTGGAGAAGATTGGGGCTGTTACAGAGACATTATTGTTTGCGGAGGTATCTATGAGCTCATTTCTCTTCCCAATCTTTTATCTGTATAGTTTTATGATTATAATCTCCAGGCAGCTGCTCTTTACCATTCAAGCAAGATATAAGGATCAACACTTCATCTTTCCATGTCAGTATTACAATCAAGATGGAAGGATCGAAGATCCACTTCCCATTTCAGTAGTACCCCAAAAAAAACGGCAGTAGATTAGACGGTGCCCATATGCATTTCCTGCAGGCGATCGCAAGCAGAGAAACGCAAGAAAGATACAGAAACACAGCTTGGATCTTTACTCTCATCGGTTTATTTGCATTGATAAAATCAAGGTACAACACGCGTGAGAATGATTAGACGCATATCCATCTTCTCACGACATATATGAGAAATAAACTGAAAAAAAAAGCAGATCCTCTCTACCTGAAGGAGCAAAAAAGATCAGGGGCCAAGAAGTGAATGGGGGGAACTCCATGAGAGACCTCCGGTAGGCTACAGCTTGACGAAGAATAGTCCCCGATGCATCTCGACTTTACAAATGATGCTTCTCCAAAGCTACTTATATCCGCCTCGCCATCCCTCGCCAAAGTCCATTGATGAGATGCAAGGTTGGACTCGCTTTGAAACTTGTCAGGTAAGGGTTGAAAGGAAGGTGTCGTGCAATGAAACTTGTCAGGACGTTACACTGAACCTGGACGTTTTCTCTTTAGCTTTTCCATTTGAGTATTTTTCGTTCTGGCCTTTTGGGATTTGGGAATGCGAGTCACCGATTCTTTGGCACCCCATGAGCTGCTGCTTTTTTTCCCCCCTTTATGCTGTCTGCTGCCCATACAGACAGCCGCGCATAGTGGCACAACTTTGCCCACTGGGTTTGGGCAATTCTATGCCAGAAAATTCTAGATTAGGTCATTGTGTTTTTAAATCGTTTACATGCATGATTGCTATATTGTTTCAAAAAAATATATGTATGATTGGTACCGTCTTGTTGAATACTGCTGAACCTGCTGTCGGTTCCATAGACAACTGTGTCATGCATGCATGAGACAACTAGCAGGTAACCGTGTATTAATATGTGAATTATATGATCACGAAAGGTAACTCTCCTCTCCAACGCTCGTAGAGGTCAGTCCATCTCGTGTGTATGACTAAATAACTAACGAGTAAGTAATATTTTTCATCCCAGCCCTAAAATTCACTCCCACAAAGAATCAAAAGGCTACGATATGACATGGTACCTAGCTTTTTCACCAGTTTTTTGCGTACTTGGTAGCCTGCTATTTGCACAAGATTTACACCTGTCGTCGTCAGATGCATATCAGCAGTAAACAACAGTACTTCGCCGTTGGAGACGGGATTTTTCACGCTGGCCGCTTTAATTTGCTCGCGTATGTGCGCTTTCCGCGATTCGGGGCTCGATCGATCGGAGACAGAACTACATACTCCAACCAATGCAGATAGAGCTCTGAGATATTCCCTTGGCTCTAGCTTCTAGTTAACCTGGGCTGCATCACGGCCAGGTGCATTTCCGAGTCCATCCCGCTGTCCAGGCCAAGTACCACGTACAGCCTGCAAGAAGCAGCAGCAGCTAGCTCTCTCTTGAGTACTGCAGACTTATAAATAGCCAGCCGCCGCCTCTGAGCTCATCACCTGCAGGGCGGATTAAACAAGTGATCCAAGTGGTCCAGTCCACAGGGAAAAGCTAATAGCGTCGTCCTAATTGGTTGGTTGTCATCTGGAGTTCTCCTCAAACCACTTCAGTTGCTACAGCTTGCGCATCTTTATTGTGTGCATGCATGCGCCCCATAAGCAGAGCTGAGCACAGTGAAGTGTTTGGGGGAACTCCGGGTGGGAACCAGCAATTTCCTGGTTACAGTTTTGAGTGAATGTACCTGGGAAACTTTTGGTCGTAGGCTAGCAGCATATTATATATACAAGACGGCAATGCATGGAGAATGAGAGAGGTTTGGTGTCCCCAGGAGTTTCCTTCAAACACTTCACACGAGACACTATTCATATCATAGCGTTTTTGTGAAGTGTTTGGGGGAAGAACTATCGATGTCACCAAGCTTAATTTTAGTACGTATAGGAGTGTGGACACACAGATCATATATATATATATATATATATCATCATGCGATACAATAGTGGACCAAGTTCAGTGTTACCATGAGTTTCCTTCAAACACTTCACGCGTGCGTGGCACTATCCAGATCTCTTTTGTGAGTTTTAAGTGCATTGCATTGTGAAGTGTTTGGGGGAACTCTCGGTGAAACTAAGCACTTAATGGCGGGGAGTTTCAGAGTGTGGCAACACATTTATCAGCACGTACGGTTTGTTTTTCTTGTGTTTATTATCTCACCTCTGTCTAGGATTTTTTTTCTCCATACTAAACTTAATAGAATGCACCATGCATCTGACTTGTATGTCCCTTATTCGCAGCATATGCTTAATTTGACAACCTGGCCTTGAACGTGAAAAAGGAAAGCATTCCTTCTTATCAGAAGCATTCACCTGCATCTCAAGACAACACTGTGTTACTTATGTACTGGCACTCTTGCTTTGTTAAATTTTCAACGCAGATCGTACTGGTTCATAAATTGATCGGCCATCGCATCGCATGCCAGGCCCCCAATCTCAGGGAGACCCAGGGCCCGAAGCGGTGGGACGCCACGAGATGGAGGTGGCCGGCCCAGCCCAAGTCGACCGAGAAGTGAGATGGGTGGGCCTCCCTGAGAAGCGAGGCCGCGGGTCGGCGGGAGCGGACGGAGGCCATGCATGTGGTTACATATAACACGAGAGATTTCCTTTAGTAAAATAAAGTTTTTTTAAAAACAAACAGACAAACAAACCACCATTCCTAGCCGATAGCCTAAAACAGCCAGACCAGACCTCAACCCAAACCAGCGCGCTCCAAGACGATCCACCAAGAACTCCTCCTGTCCACACGCTCCGCCGGGCCACGCGCGAGCCGCATGCCTTACGTACACCTCGCCGCGGCGCGCGCGCCCCGTTCCGTGTGGCCTTTCTGCAACGTGACGTGACCAATGGCCAACAAGGTCGCCGTTGCCAGCGTCATCGCCGCCGTCGGCGTCGTCGCGGTCATCGGCACGATCGCCGCGGTCACCGGCTCCAAGAAAGGGGCCGGAGACGATGACGCCGCCATGTCCGCCAGCGTCAGGCTCGGGGCGATCTGCTCCTCGACGCTGTACCCGGCCAAGTGCGAGCAGAGCCTCAAGCCCGTCGTGAACGACACCGCCAACCCCGAGGACGTCCTCCGGGCGGCCCTGAGCGTGGCGCTGGACGAGGTGGCCGCCGCGTTCGAGCGGTCCGAGCACATCGGCAAGGACGCCAAGGGCAACGTCACCAAGAGCGCCATGGACGTGTGCAAGAAGCTCCTGGACGACGCCACGGAGGGCCTCAGGGACATGACCAGGCTCAAGCCCGAGGAGGTGGTGGGCCACGTCAAGGACCTCCGGGTTTGGCTTTCCGGCGTCATGACGTACATCTACACCTGCGCCGACGGCTTCGACAAGCCGGAGCTCAAGGAGGCCATGGACAAGGTGCTGCAGAACTCCACTGAGCTCAGCAGCAACGCCCTCGCCATCATCACCCGCCTCGGCCAGCTCATGCCGGAGCAAGCTAAGAAACTGAACGGTTCCCCGGCGGGTGGTCCGACCCGCCGGCTTCTTGGCTGGCAGACGAGTGAGACCGCGGCCGAGGAGGAAGGCACGGGCCGCCTCCTGGCTGTCGAGGACAAGTTGAACGAGATCGCGGGCGTGACAGACGCGACCCGCCAGCTCCTATCGGAGACCGTGGATGAGATCTCCGCCGTGTCTCCTCACGACGCAAACCGCCGCCTTCTTGGCTTGTTCAGCAGTGTGTCCAACACCAGCGACCCCCTCGGACGCCGGCTGCTGAGCATGCCGTCCGACGATGCCGCCGCCACCGATCATGACGGCAGGCGCCGCCTGCTGTCCGTTCAGGCCGACAGCATCGCGGACATGTCCGCCGAGATAAACCGCCACCTTCTCGCGGCGGAGCTTCCCGAGGAACTCGCCGGAAGGCGTCGCCTCCTGTCCACCACGCTCACGCAGATCATCGACGTGACCGCCGGGATCAAGGGCCAGCTTGACGCCATAGGCAACAACACTACGACGTCCGGGTCCGGCCATCCTGACCCCAACCACAGGGTCGCACTGGCCACGAACATCGTCGTAGGGACGTTCGACGAAATCGGCGACGACGGGCGCAGCGGGGTGCCGTCCGGCGACTTCCCGGAGTGGATGCCGGTCCACCAACGGAGGCTCCTGCTGCAGCTGCCCAGCCTCCAGAAGCCCAACGCGGTGGTGGCCCAGGACGGGAGCGGCAACTTCAAGACCATCAACGATGCCGTCAACGCCATACCCAAAGAGTACCAGGGCCGTTACGCCATCTACGTGAAGGCTGGCGATTACAAGGAGTACGTCACCATCACCAAGAAGATGGGCAACGTATTCATGTACGGCGACGGGCCGACGAAGACTCGCGTCATCGGCGACAGGAGCAACGCGGGCGGCTTTGCCACCATTGCCACGCGCACCTTCTGTAAGCCTGCATGCCTTTGGACAACTTTGCTTGCGTGGCTACATTGTCTGTAATTCGTGTGACCTGCGTGCATAGCTGCTGAGGGCAACGGGTTCATCTGCAAGTCGATGGGGTTCGTGAACACGGCGGGGCCGGAGGCGCACCAGGCGGTGGCGCTGCACGTGCAGGGCGACATGTCGGTGTTCTTCAACTGCCGGTTCGAGGCGTACCAGGACACGCTGTACGTGCACGCGAACCGGCAGTTCTTCCGCAACTGCGAGGTCCTGGGCACCGTGGACTTCATCTTCGGCAACTCGGCGGCGCTGTTCCAGAACTGCCTCATGACGGTGCGCAAGCCCATGGACAGCCAGGCCAACATGGTGACGGCGCAGGGGCGCACGGACCCCAACATGCCCACCGGCATCGTGCTCCAGAGCTGCCGCGTCGTGCCGGAGGACGCGCTCTTCCCCACCCGGCTCCAGACCGCCTCCTACCTCGGCCGGCCGTGGAAGGAGTTCGCGAGGACGGTGGTGATGGAGAGCACCATCGGCGACCTCATCAAGCCGGAGGGGTGGGCGGAGTGGATGGGCGACTTCGCGCTCAAGACGCTCTACTACGCCGAGTACGGCAACACCGGCCCGGGCGCCGGCACCAGCAAGAGGGTGGCGTGGCCCGGGTACCGCGGCGTCATCGGCCAGGCGGAGGCCACGCAGTTCACGCCCGGGGTGTTCATCGACGGCATGACGTGGCTCAAGAACACCGGCATACAGAACGTCATGGGCTTCACCAAATGAGCCGTACGTGCCGGATGATTTGCTCGTCTGAAGTAAAATACTGGTTTCTCACGTGCATGTATCGTCGTTGGATTTTGAGGGGCAGGCAGGGCAAACAGTCTCAGCTGTCAGAAATCTAGAATATGTGTAGATATATATGCAGCACTGCTGGAGATGTATCAAGTGTGAAAAGGTCATAGCTATAATTAACGAGTCCAAAAAAATTGTAATCAGATTTACCTGCAGGATTAACTTTGTATTATAGCACATAACTCTGCAGATTTCTTTATGTTAAATTTCCTTTGCAAGAGTAACTATGTGATGATGATGATGTGGGATAGAGTGCGTGGGTAATGTTGATTCTGAAGGGAAATTCATATAATTTGCCCTTGCTAATAATTTAGTTTTTCTGTACGGTATTTACCAAGTTTACTATCATCGATCTGTTGCCCCCTTTGCTAACTGAAGAAAAAACAAACTCAGGATTGGTGAAAACTTGAATTTTGGATCGCTATGGTGAAATGTGTAGGAGAGTTGCATGCGGTTGGCATAGCAAAGCCTGGTGGTGGTGGAAAGGAAGAAGATAAACATCACAGTCTCAAGCTGCGCCTAATATTGGGCCATTTATTTTTATGGGCTTACATTACTGTGGATTTAAGTCTGGGATGGGGGGAGGCCATTTTTCTTTTGCTTGGGCCATTTTACTGTGGATCAAGGGCCATTTTTCTTCCTGAAATCCTGATTTCATCTGCTCCAGTGACTCAGATACCTTCTCAAGGAAATTGTCGTAGCACTTTGCACGCTGCAACTTCATGATGCTTTTTAGAATTCTGCAACTTCATGATCCTAATTATGGCTATTTAGTTTAAGACACGCGCGTACATACAGATACAGAAATAATAACACGATTACAAACGTCGGCCGTCTCGTTAGTTCCATTCATTCCTTCAAGCATTTGTCAATTAATTAAAAGCAGTTCGTCGTGCATTCCACCATCCGTTTTATTCCTCAACTGATACTTCAATAATAATGACATGGATGGGAATGAATGTGGTATTGAATCGAAGTACCCGGCTGGCATCTAGTTTCCCTGGCTAGCTTCATCACCTCCTATTTTTGTCACTTCCGTTCCTGTCTTTCGCCAGTTTCGTGGACTAATTAAGCTAAACCAAACTGTTGGATCCGTTTCTTCCTACGAAACCGCATCGCCTTCAGCTCCCCCTGCACTTCCAAGAACCCATTCATCTCCTCGTCGTTGTCCAGCCACGAGAGCTGTAGATCCTTGCTTGCGATTGCGCTACGTCGATCGAGGAGGCGTTCGTGCGCGCATGTGCGCGTGAGGGAGAAAGGACGCTAGAGCTGAACGCTCGCGCGCGTCCAGGCGGTCGCGCCTTGTCCGGCGATGGGGTGCGCGACCTCCGCGGAGGCGCGGCGCGACATGGTCTGGGTCGGCGCCCGCCGGAGCTTCTCGCTGCCCTCCGTCGACCGCCAGCGGCTGCGGTCCAAGGCCGTGTCGGTGCTGGGCACCCTCGGCCTCGCGAGCAACGGCCGTCACTCCGCCTCGTACAAGTACGCCACCCTGTCTGTCGAGGAGCTGACGAAAAGCGAGCACGACCACGCCGCGAAGGTGGCGCTCCCCGGCGAGGACGCGGCGAAGCGGCGTGTGAAGCCGTGCACGCCGACGCTCACGCCGCCCAACGAGCCCGAGGTGATCAACGCGTGGGAGCTCATGGCGGGGCTCGAGGACGAGGGCCCGACGCCGCCGCACGAGCAAGGGTGCATCGTGGAGGCGCCGCCGCCGCCGCTGTGGATGCAGGTTGATATGGACATACCCGTCGCCTTGGACTTTGACCCGGAGATACTGTCCGGATTCCGGGAGGCTCTAGAGGACACGCCGCCACCGACAGTGGAGCCATCCGCGGAGGAGAAACCGGTGCAGCGGGAGAGGAGCAAGGACGTTGACACGCCAATGACACCGCCGGCCAACGACATGCCGGAGCTATCTGGCATTGTCCGCGCCCGCATCGACGCGTTTCAAGAAAAGATCGAGCGGAGGAGAAGCAAGGGCGCCCGCGACCCGAAGGTGTCGCCCCTGTGTCCGCCCGGCGGCGAGCGGAAGGCGGTCGTGTACTTCACCAGCCTCCGCGGCGTGCGCAAGACGTTCGTGGACTGCTGCGCCGTGCGCAGCATCCTGCGCAGCTACGCCGTGCGCGTGGACGAGCGCGACGTCTCCATGCACGCCGTCTTCAAGGCCGAGCTCGCGCAGCTCCTCGGCCCCGGCTTCGCCGGCGCCACGCTCCCACGAGTGTTCGTCGACGGGAAGTACCTCGGCGGCGCCGAGGATGTGCACTACCTGCACGAGGCGGGCGAGCTCGGGCGCGCCCTGGAAGGATGCGAGGCTGCGCCCGTGCGCAAGCTCGGGTACATGGAGGCATGCGCGGCCTGCGGCGACATCCGGTTCGTCCCGTGCGAGACGTGCTACGGCAGCTGCAAGATCTTTGTCGAGGACGACGATGTAGGCGACAGGTACCACGACGCCGGCGAGTTCCGGCGATGCCCCCATTGCAATGAGAACGGCCTCGTCAGATGCCCAGTCTGTTGCTGCTGATATTTGTACGGCTTACGGTATTTTTGTAGGTTACATGTTTCTTGATTAGTTTCTTGTTTGTACAGTGTGAAGAGCATCATAGCAGAAATTTGATAGGCCTTTTTCGTGTATGGAAATAAAGGAATTAGAAGTGAAACTGCTCAGCCTTGTTGATCCATTTCTGCTCAAAGCTTCTGAAACAAATAAAAAAGTTGTAACGGAATCGTAGTCGAGGGACGAAACCACCATACTCTACAAGATCAAATCATCCAGATGACTTTGTTCATGTTTCTCCTGCTCCAGTCAAATAAAAGTTGCCTTTGTTCAGAAAAGGGACAGCGATTACTCGTTGAAGATGGCTAAATCTGCACCGCATCAGATGGCTGGAACAGATTTGTCGACAAACAAATGGTAGACGAATAATAAGCATTCGGACAAGGAAGGACAAGATTTATTATTAAATGCTCAGTGTTAGAAACATGACTGCACGACCACTGGACCCTTTGCAACGCCTGGAGTTTGTCTGCACAAATAGCTTGTTCTAAACACAGTGTCTGAGTGTCATCACGTATTACAATTCCATTTTTGATATAAATCGAATATCATGTAAAGTCACACATTTTGGCGTTACACTGTCATGTTTTAACAGCTGACAAGTTGCTTGGATGTTTATTTTCGCTTACCTCTGTCTACCATGAGCAGCCAAATCAGCTGCGGCCTTGGCAACCCTAGTAAGAGCATCAGACACCATCATAGCTCCTGCAGAGAAATAGCTGCTGGTCACGATGCCATTCACGACCTTAGCTGCTGTTCTGCTAGTGGCTGTTGCAACCGTCTTGGTGGTCTCGGATACATGGTATGTCTCATCCACAGATCGGAGTGCACCCACACCAGCAGTAACTCTGTCAGTTAAACCAATTCTCTTGCTCAGCTCTGCAGCCTTGGCTGCTGCTGTCGCTGTTAACCCCTTAGACTCATCAAAAGCTTTAGCCTTGGTCAATGCATCCTTGCTGAGTATGTAACCCCTTGCTAGCATCGTCTTCACAACATCTTGAGCTATTGTCAAAGCTTCCTGCGGAGTAGTGTTGAACTGGCACGCTTGGTAGTTCTGCTCAATTGTCAGAAATAAAACTAAATGTCAGTTTCTACATGTGGGAGTCAACTGATGCTTAAAAATCAAAGAGGACGATTTTTATGACTCCATTTAACTTGGAGGGAAAAAAGAGGTCCTTGTTCATGGCCTCTTCTTGCCCCGTACAGGATCCGTCTGATTGATTGCTTTTGCTTTCTTTTCCTCTAGCTACCAAGATGTTTTCAGAATAGTAGAATGATTTAATTTCAAAAAGTGACCAGGATTAGACTATATTATCTCAAAATGGCCATGCTGGAATGTGGTATGTTTCCTTCTCTTCTTTCTGGTCTCTATTTTAACACCATGCATTCCTAATGTGCAAAAACCAAATTCCAACCTATAATCGCTTAACAGGAAGGCGAACACAGCCAGGTGCATTGGTCAATCCTGGGGCGAACAAAGTTTTATTATTGTTTATCTTTGTTGCAACAGGACATATGGAATTATAACACCAAGCACGCCACGGCATGCTGTTTCAAAATCTGAGATGCTGCTAATAATGTGTGTGTGACACTGTGAATAGAGATGATTTGCCTAAACATGCTGAAGGACTGCAACAACAACAAAGCATTTTTTGTCCCAAGATAGTTGGGGTAGGCTAGAGATGAGACTCACAACAAAAATGACAATCAACCCAAGGCGCAACAAAAAAATGGCCATACAGCTTGAATTTTCAGCAACAGTCACAGAAACTAGAAAATGGCTGTTGGTGTGTCCTATTCACAAGATGGCAGAAAATTAACAACCCTAAGGCACAATGACCTCTACCTACAAAAGGTATTTTGTTGTCCTACTGGAATTCTTAGCTATGAGGATTTTTCACAGAATGAAAGATGCTTACTCTGTATTCTATTTCCTCCTCAACCTGCCATGGCCTATCCCAAAAATTAAAAGATTCCTCAGATTGTCCCCAATGAGTTATGCATACCGGCTGATCCACAATAGTAGCCCCCTGTCAAGATATTAAATGTCGTTAAGGGAACAACCCAAAGAAGTAGCTGCCCATAAGAATGTAAACATATGGCCAGTTTCCAAATCACTCAAAAGTGTAGCACAAAATGAACTGTATCAAACTTAAAGGTAGTGTCAAGCTGTCAACATCTACATCAGTAGAAGTACACAAAAATATTGAAATGGCTAAGAAGGCCAACACTGCATCGTTTTACATGATAACAGATACATTTCCAGGACCTTACAACTATCACGTTAGATATGAGCAATGTCTTGTGGTTAATGTTCATTTTAAATGGCTGAATAATGGAGACCAGGACACAGTGACATTGCTTGTGTATATAAACCTTTCAGAGCTTCTTTTGACGAAAATTTGAAGGAATAGGTCCAAAGGAAAAAATCCCTACAAAATGGTGTACAATTCATAGATTCAAGGACTTTCTACTGCTATCTTTACCATACATAAAAGATCGAGTTGGTGATGGCTGGTCATGGTTCGCCACACCATGCACCTCAGTCCTGGTGTGCGCTGACAGGTGGGGCCATCTTACCATGCACCTCAGTCCTGGTGTGCGCTGACAGGTGGGGCCATCTTACCGCGATTCGTTCATTGGTGGTTGGACGGTTGGATTTCTGACGCAGCTTCACCGAGCAGGGCTCCCTCCGAGGCTCCAACCCTGAACCTCCCTCTCTGCAGACTGCAGCTCGCACTCCTGTCCGCTCTCAACCAGGCTCCCAATCTCTCACACAAACCGTAGGGCTTGGTACAGACTGCGGGCTTCCATGACCAGTTCATCGAATGATGTGGAGGTAGGCAGACGAGGGGCCGCTGTTGCTGGTGCAGCTCTGCGCCCTTCCCAGCAAGTGATAACCTAGATACTGACCTGCAGTGACTGGATCTACATGCAGACGGGCGCAGGGTGGCTGACGTAGGTTCCTCATACCTGTAGCCGGCAGCTCGGAACAAGCTGCTGTAAAATGGTGGTGAGGGCCACACAGAGCCCACACCAAGGAACCAAATCGAGAGCACAGTGTAGCTCAATTGAAGAGTGAACTGTATGTATGGCAGGAAGATAACAATGAGGATCCAATTTTAGTGGCCGGTGACGAGATACTATGTTAATTGAGGTGGATTCAGAAGCGGTGGCATGCGTTCGATCGGCTGAGCAAGAGAGAAACGGGAGGAGAGGTGACATAGAAGGCATAACAGGGTCTTGTTTTTGTTTCAGAAAAAAAGGTTTATTATTTGAATTTAGTTTTTAAAATGGTCCGTAGCAAAGAACGAGCAGGTCGGCTAGTAAGGATGGTTAATTTCTGGGTAAATCAACTGAAAAAAAAAACAAAGCAGTCATAGGAACCAGACACAAAAATAAAATGTCCATTTAGTATCTGTGGAGAATGTACTTTCCAAAAAACTTACACTGAGCAACACTGCAGTTTCCAAGGCATAAGGTTCCTTAAATGTCACATAAGCAGTAGAACCATATTCTCCGGATCTGTAAAATTTCAAATTCATCATGCAACGAATGGCCAGTAAAACAAAATATTGAATCGCAGACAAGGATAGCTAAAGAACTCTGTCCTACTACTTTAATCTTTAAGTACAAAAAGCAAGGTGAACCTCAATAATTGTTCAGCATGCATACATATTAAAATAACTAACTGGCATGGTTTTCAAGATCAAACACTTACTAAGTGTCACATTCGAATAAATATATCTGGAAGCATAGATCGCAGATAACATTTTTACCTCAAAAAGTGCATAATCAATTATGTTGCAGGGGAACGAGTGATATAAACAAAAAATTGTTTTAAAAATGTAACAAAATTACCTGATAAGTTCTACATGCTCAATAGGACCAGAGAATGAGAAGAACTCATGAAGATCACTCTCAGATACTCTGCTAGAAAGGTTTGTGACCTGTACTGTGTATCCTGTTTCACTCATGATTCTGGAAGTCATCAAACACAAAAACTTTAGCATTTCCTGTCAATCTGAGTTTACATTTACAAGTGAAATTGGAGAGGCAGGTCATAGTAGTATCCAGGATGAGTGGCAGTTTCGAACCTAAAAAAGTACATTACGTAACATCATTAGTAATTTGAAATAATTCTTCAGCTCGTCTGTTCATAGGTGATTACTTCATAGAAAACTTGGGTATTTTTATAATGCTTACTGTCTTCTATCTGTTTGTTGTTAAGAATGGTCTAGGTGTAAGGTCTCTATCAAAATTAATATTTTAAATGTATGTACGTTGTTTCCTGTAGAACTAGAAAACTGTTACATAGCAACCAATACTGATGATACGTAAAGAATATATTATATAGCCTCAGGTGGCCCAACCAAAGCCCCTTTCTCTAATAGAATCTTTACAAAACTAGGCATAGGGAGATTGCATCACCACTACAATGACAAGTTGACTAGTTCGAGCAATATTCCAGCAAAAAAGGTGCCCCCAGCAGATTAGCAATGTATATTCTTTTCCGTTTCTTTCAGTCTGGGAACAGGATATTTAAAGAGTGATTTTCAGCGGGGTCGCCTAATACTATGTGGGCATATGTGGAATATGCATGCGAAAAGCACTTACTGCTACAAGGGAAAACTGGAATATGAGAAGTTTCTTGAGTTGGTTAACAAGATCAGTATATAAATTATGGATCCGAACAAACTGCAATTATCATGTGCAACGGCCTTTCACGTTCAGCAACTCTACTGACCAAACTAGTTAATATGGTCGTTCCCCTCCAACAGCACTTATTTTTCTTCCCCAAAAAACTAAATCACAAATCATGTTATCATATTTGCAGCGCAACTTCCTACTGTATCTCCAGAAGAGAAATGCTAAAAGAACACATCTTCCTAAAAAGTCCTAAAAGAAGAACACATCTAAGACCACCATTCTCAGTAAATGTTCATAATACACGATCGATTCCCATATTTATCGGCCAGTACATGGAAAGGGTACCGGAGACGGAGAATAGACATTATCGATTATGCGGCCCGAAACAGAGTCGATCACGGCGAAATCAAATTAGTGCTCACGCTAACTAACTCAACATACAGGCGGAAAATCGTAAAAAAAATTCAGAAAGCGGCCCAGGTAACGAAAGAAGAGCTAATTAACTGACAATCCAGCTAACGTAGGGCCCCAGGCTCTTCGCAAATGCTGAGCACTGACCAAGACGGGGGTAGAAGGAAATCCTGCTTCTGGATCGGAAACCCGAAATCGGTGCGGAAGCAATCAAACGGAAACCAGCCATGAGTGAAGAAAACACCTTGCTCCCTTTCTTCTCCTGGCCTTGCTCCACCGCCACTGCTAGGTTAGTAGATTTCCTCGCGGCAGCAGCAGCAGCACCACCACACACCCACCGCACAAGCGCAGAGTGATAGCGGCGACGCCGTGCCGGTCCAAAGCGCCTGAGCCCGGAGCGGCGGCCTTTAGCTCGTGGGGCGAGGGCGTGACCTCGATCTCCTACCTAACTACCACCGGGCAGGCGCGCAGGCGAGGCGGGTGGGAGCAGAGGGGGGCGTGGTCTTCTTCTCGGGGACGGCGTTGGACTTTCCGTGATCCCACCGGATTGTCGGCGTGGGTGTGAAGCCGGTGCCCGTGCCACGTGTCACGGCATCGAATTGATGGGCCTTCTGTGTTGGGCTTCGGTGCATGCCATGCATGGGGTCGGGCTGGGTTCTGGATGGGCTGCAAAAGAAGCCTGGCTACGTCATGGCGTTCAGATCCATTACCCAGATTTGAGATAACGGATACTCAGGAAGGAGCCAAGGATCACGCTCGCTCTCAACGGAACAAAACGAGAAACACATTCAGAAAATTCTGCTGTACATCTATTTTACCGTATTAGTTACTGACTATTCTCTCCGTTTTAACTTATTTAACGTTGGTTAGTTCAAAATTCAAAATGAATGGATTATACATGTTTTTAAAATTATATCGAGTGTACATCCCAAAGGAACTCGTACTAATTTACCAATTCAAGTATCTGGACATTACAGCAGATGATTGTGCGTTCTTAATTATTCATTTCGCCCACTTAATAACCGAATCCAAATATTTCTTCGTTTATTTTGATACATATGACGAAAACGAAGTACTTTGCTTGGTCGATCAAACACGAATCTGAATGTCTGCCCATCTTTTTCTTGCTTATTTAAATTTTGTCGGGCCAGCCTAGGAGCATTTCTATGCAAAAATGGGGAATCACTGGTTTTATTATTTTATACTATAACTTGTTTTATCGAAGTCATGTGTGTACTGATTCAAAGTGCATAAGCTAACTTCACTACTCCCTCCGTTTCGAATTATTTGACGCTGGTTAGTTCAAAATTGAACTAGCCAGCATCAAAATTTGGAAACGGAAGGAGTAGTATTTGTTTGTTGCATTTCTATGTATTGTTGGACTTGTATTAGGTAAGTGCCCACAACCTTAATCTCTGTGACAAGGAAATGATGATAGTTACTAAAACCAAATGAACATGGAACTTTATGCACACGTATAATAATCTCGTGAGTTCTGATACGGACGCAGAAAATTGGACTTGTTGGCAGAGTCACAGTTGTACACTCTACTGCATATGTACACTATACTAGTACTTCCTCCGTTCTAAAATAAATGACGTTTAAGATAAGAAATCTAGTTCAATTTAAACTAAATTAGTTGTCATAAACGTCATTTATTTCAGAACAGAGGGAGTACTACATATCTGTGGGAAGAAAAATAAATCCACGCATAATTGGACAAGTTAATCATATGCATGAACGTCTAAATTAAGTTAGTTAAGCGACGATGATGAGGTACAAAATCCATGCCCTCTAATAATAAAATCCAGAAATCAGATAAACACACAGGGCATGAACAACACAAACACATCTAAGATTCGGAATGGCTATTACGCGCGTGGCCCATCAAAGAAAAAGAACTATTTCAGAGTCAAGCAAGTTGTATCTTAATCAACTAATAAGCACCAGCCAGTGCATTAAACAATATATAGCTCATTAGCCTTCCCAAAGTACAGCAGCGGCAAGAAGCTATTAATAGCCTAGTAGTAATATATCTTCTATAATTCAAACTTTGTTGTGATCATATAACTACCAACTTAGAACATATAACTACCAAATCGGTCACCGATGGAAGTAGCAGGAGTTATAATGCAAATAACTCATAATTAACAAGAAGAAGGTACGGTAGTAGAATTGCACACTTCTATAGCAGCTATGTATAACTCCCTAGACACAGCTACCCAGACAACTGATAATAAGCATGCTGCAACGCACGGTGGGTAGATAGCTAGCTCCAGGCATGCCTGAAATCTAACGGCCGCGCCTGCACGCGACGAGCTTTGGCAGAGAGATCGATCACATGAGGAGGCTCCTGATGACGGCGGCCTGGTCGCTGGTGACATCGGCGGAGGAGAGCAGCTCGGCAAGCGTTTCGCTGAGGTTGTCCACCTCCTGGTGCAGGCTCCTGATGTAGCTGCAGGTGTCCTGCAACACCCTCGACGCCGAGCCCTGCGCGCATTAATTCATGCATATAATTAAGCTCGATTCACTTCGTGTGCGTATGGGCAAATAATAAGCTGCAGGCTGGTGGTTAACATCACAGCGCATTCTTACCCTATGCGCGCCATTGTTGCGAGCTTGAGACTCCGGTAGCAGCGCCTGAAGCTTGGACAGGATCTCGGAGATCTGGTCCTCCGAGATCCTCCTCGACGAAGACAACGACGACAGCGAGCTCCCGGCGCTCCGTGGGCGTGATCTCCGGCTGCTAGACGACATGCTGCTGCTTACTGAAGATCCGATTAAATACGCAGAGCTAGACGACGGTGCAGTGGAAGTAGAAGAGCAACAAGTGAGGTAGCTTGCTGATAGAGCTTTAATGCAGCGCAGATGGAGTGGCGGTTGCAGTTGCAGATAAAGAAGCGGTATATATAACGAGATGGGCGCCGAGCTCGGTACAGTGATGATGTTGGATGGGGGAAGGCAATCGGAGTGATGAGCACCAAGACGGCGGACCGCAAGGGGAAGCTAGCTAGGGCCGGAAGGAGGAGAGGACGAAAGCGAGAGAGTTACGTGTGAGCTAGCTAGCTAGGAGACGTGCTGAGGTATGGCGAGAGGTGCTCCAGTCCAGTAGTGGCAGATGCATGGACTGCGAGCATGGATGGGGGAACGACCAAGTGTTGCTGGTTTCTGTGTACTTGTATAATTGCGGCCTCTGGATTTGTCTGTCCTGTGTGCGCGCGGGTTTTTCCATGCGCGTGTTTGTGTGTTTGCTCTCCCTGGATCTGCCGAGCATCATGCGTCCATGCATGCAGGGCATCGATCGATTCCTTTTAATTATTTATTAGTCACATGCCAGCATCTTGTGTTCATCGATATATACAAGCTATAGAAAACGTATACATTGGCGATTTGTTTACATGTCGATCGATTTGTTCTTTGAAAGAACTTAATTACTTGTAGAGATCAGAGTGTTGTCATGACTGTTTACAAATGATCTGCTTGGTAAATAGCTATTAGGCTTTTCGTGCAGCTGGGAACATCTCTAGGGATGCCGGATCGGAAGAGTACTTGTATAGGGTTGTATCAAAGCTACGTACAGTGAGAGTATCTAAACTTAAATTACATCCGCTTCCCTCTCTAATGGATATCAAAGCTCCTGCTGCTTTTTCGCGCACACACACACACACAAAAAAAACTCTCGACTGCCTCGATCGAAACAGTGTCGCACGCGCGCGGCAACAGTTCGCTGTATAGAAATCCACCAACTATATACCATCATGCATGCATCCTTGGATTCGTCCATGCATGGCCTAGCTCACGAGATGCATATTATATCCAATTATATAGTAAGTTTGACCCGTTTTATATATGCATGGTTTCCTTAATTAGGCGTCCCATCGATTGGTTGGGCATCGAGAGGGACACGCCATGCACACACACATAGTATACCAGAGGTCTCGAATTAAGCTGCTGCAGAGATGCCATACCGGAAGAAAGCGAGAGGGAGGGAGGTATGGGTATGCATGCATGGTCGTCCTGCGGAAACTATATTAATTGGTTAATACTAGTCAACAATGCATGCGTGTTGTTTCGTGATCTCGAGGAACCAAGGGGCTGATGCTATGATTTGTTCGAGACCGGCCGGCCGGGCGCCGCCTGCATGAGAGTTCAACGACGGAACTAAACGAAGCACGCGAGCCCGGTCAGGGCATCCAACACCTCTCTCTCTCTCTCTCTCTCTCTCTCTCAGCGAGCCATGTATTAATTAGCTTGCTAGATCTCCTGATTGGAGTGGATGGCGTCTGGCGATCTGATCCCATCGATCCCATTCGGCCAACCGTTGGTCAGCAGAGCGTCGTCGTCCGCGCACCGTCGTACATACAGCAGCGCATGCACACGCGCCATGCACGACCGAGTCCCGTTACACTGGATCGTCCCTACCGAACGAACTTGATCGTTCGGTCACTCACGGCAAGATCTAGCGCCGCCGCCCGGGATATATTCCCGTCGTCGGTGGCGTCGCGGCGCGGCTGCTCAGACTGGTTAGCTAGCTAGGGTGCGCCGGCGTGGTGGACCGCGGAGCTAGCGCGCGCCGGGCAGCCGGCCACGTACGCCGTGCGCAGTGTGCAGCCAGCGCGGACACCATGCATGTGGTGTCGCGCACGTCCTCTGCAGGTGTGAGCCGCCGCTCGACGATCCGATCGAGGGGCATCTCGTTTAAACTATTGATCTCGATGGGCTGGCGCGCGAGCGACGCAGATGTGCCCCCGTACGTGTGTTTCCCAGACTCACTCCGATGGCCGATGGGTGGAAGAGTACTGGCAGATGACTTGGTATTTCTGAGGCCTCATCCTGTGCGTGTTCTCTACAGTTCACGCACGGGCGGGCGGCATGCACGGTTCGGGAGACACGTCGGCTTGGACGCGTTCTGACCGCTGAGGTTTACTTTTTTCATGACGCGCTGCAGCTCTGGCCGGTGACGAGGCGCAATTGCATTGGCCGGATTCGGCCGGTGACGAGGCGCCGCACGTGAGGGCGGGCGCGCCGAGAAAAGCTCGCTCGCGGCCGCGCGATGCGCGGACTCGCGCGTCCGTCCGTGTCCCCGGTGCATGCGAGCAAAGCCGCATCATCTGCGGAGCGGATCCGGAGGTATAGTAATGCACGGGATGGCTCGCCGAGAACGCGGTCGGTCGACGGCCTCAACCGTGCATTCCTCTTGTGCTACAAGCCCATACACATTGAGGCTGTACTACAAGCCCATCCAGGGAGAAGATACAGACCAACCAGATAGATGTTCCGATTTACGAACAATAGCACAAGAGGAATGCACGGTTGCCCTAGTATCTACAACCAGGACGAAGCGCGCGCGCGGGCGTGGTCAGACACGGTGGTGCTGCAACTGCAGCAGCCGCGAGTAGGCGCCCTCTGACCGTGGACAGGCGGTGCGCCACCAGGACGGTCGTGCGACCCTTCATCAGCCACCCCAGCGCCTCCTGCAGCACGCACTCCGACTCCGCGTCCAGGGCGCTCGTCGCCTCGTCCAGCAGCAGGATGCCGCCCGGGTCCTTGAGCACCGCCCTGGCGATAGATGGCGATCCGCTGCTTATTCTGCCCGCCTGCCTGACAGCTGCTGCACGCCCCGCTCGCCGACGCTAGTCCTGTACCCGTCGGGCAGCTGGCTCACGAACCCGTGCGCCTTCGCCGCCTCCGTCACCGCGGATGATCTCTGGGGCAAGGCTCACTGTCTCGGCGACGGAGTTGGCGGTCACCACAAGGACGACAAAAACCTTGATCACCTTGGAGAATGTGGACCCGTGCGATCGGACGAGGTGTGAACCGTACCAAAGAACGAGTACAGGCAGAGCTGTGAGAGGCCAAACAGAAGACCTGACGTTTGGCTGCGGTGGAGGATTTGCTGCTCTGGTATGTATGCGCAGTTCATAGCTGAAGAGAGACAAGATCTTGCTTTGAGCATTGAAGGCTGCCACAGTGCTGCTCTGGTATGCTGCTCCTAGCATGCGCCTTTGCCGTGTCACCAGCAAAGCCCTTCATTGAAAGTTGCTGCGACCATAAAAAGAAACATCATTCATGTTTTAGTCAAGGTTCGGCACTGAAGAAAGAAATGTACCATCTGCTAAGAAATTACCTGCAGGCAAAATTGGCAAGAACAAGAAGAGGGAAAGTAGCAAGAATAAGGAGTGCCACTCTCCACTCAATGATAAATCCCACTACGAAAGAAGTCACAAGGGCAGTTATGTTCTGCAAAATGACTGATATTCTCTCAGCTATAGCTGACTTCACATCAGCGGCATCAACTGCAAGACGAGCAGCCACAAGACTGGAATTGTTTTCTTCTTCATCAAACCAACCTACCTCATTTGTAAGTATTGCTGCAGTAACCATTAATAAATATTAAAAATATATTCAAGATAACACCACAAGATCTGATTATAGCACGGATAAAAAAAAATTCATACCAGACAACATCATCCTCCTAACCCTGGTTGTAAGATTTTCTCCCATGATACTGAAAAAGTAATGCTGTATTAGATAAGCAACGACAGCATATATGCCTGTGCCGATATAGATGAACACGTATAGCTTAGTTTTCTTCTCCATTTCATTGGGATCCCTGTAGTAGAACACATCCAGCATTTCACCCATAACAACGGCAAATGTTGGACCAATGAATCCAGAGAGAACAGAGCCTACGGCACCCAACACCGCATAAGGCCATTCAGGGGCATTCAGCTTCAGGAGCTTGAAGAAGTATCCACGTGGTGCTGGGTATTTGCGGTCATTATCTGCATTGGAGATCATCTCAATGCGTCCATCTGCCCCACTACTGTACTGATAGCTCAAATTCCTTGGACTTCCTGACCTGAGACTCAGGGATTTGGTGGAAAGTGAAGTTGTCAAGTGCATCGACCGGGATCTGCGGGTAGATGCACCTCCAAAATCCCTATTTCTTGCCGTTTCCTGAAAACGGATTAGGGAGGCATAAGCTCCAGAGTTTCCTTTAGCTAGAAGCTCATCATGTGTCCCAGTCTCAACAACCTGGCCTTGCTGGATCACAGCAATCATGTTCACATTTCTGATAGTGGACAGACGGTGGGCAACAACTACTGTCCTCCTCCCAACCATCAAGCGATCTAGAGCTTCTTGCACAATGCTTTCTGAATCTGCATCCAAAGCACTGGTAGCTTCATCAAGAAGCAGTATTTTGGGGTTCTTCAGCATAGCCCGAGCTATTGCTATACGTTGTTTCTGACCACCAGATAACTGGATGCGTCGCTCACCTACCTGTGAAGGAAAAGCAAACATAAATAGGTCATATGATATGTCACACAGACTTGGATATATGTATGCCCAGAAAAATATACACGCACCATTGTGTTGTAACCTTTTGGAAGAAGAGATATAAAACTGTGAGCATTTGATGCAGTTGCCGCAGCCTCAACTTCTGCAAGTGTGGCATCTGGTTTTCCATACAGTATATTGTCAAGGATAGTTGTTGCGAAAAAGCAGGTTCTTGGTTTACTAGACCGATCTGATCTCTCAGCCACCTCAATTGGAGTGTCTTTATGTCAACATTGTCCAGCAGAACCTGACCTGCAAAGCAAAGGGGAGTTGAGAAAATGGTCTTAAAGGAGCTGCATGTTTACAAAATGAAAATCAAAAGCTTTCTATTAGAAAATGAAAAGTTTCTTACCTTCATTAGGATCATAGAACCTTTCTATTAGAGCCACAACAGTGCTCTTTCCAGACCCGCTGCCTCCAACAACTGCAACAGTTTTACCAGCAGGGGAAGAACATGGAAAAATTCTGAAATATCATAACACCAGGCCTTGATGGATAACTGAAAGTAACATCTTTAAATTCTATGTTTCCATGGACCTCAGCCAACCACTTTCCATCCTTATGATCATTGACTATGGAGGGTTTCTGGCGAATGACCTCCAACAGTTTGTATCCAGCAATCTTCCCTTTGCTGAAGGCTCCAAGGTTTGAGAAAGCTTTGGCCAAGACTCCTGTCAAGATGAATTCAAGCAAATATTAGACAGAGGAGACATGAAGGGACAACTTGCGGGCAAAAGAAGATAGGCCATGCAGGATTATATCAACTTTGGTATCTTTTTTTGCTTACATGCCCCCTACAATTGCAGAAAAGATTGCCGTAAAAGCTTTCCCACCATCAGTCTGCCCATTCCTGATGAATACACCAGCATACCAGAATACCAGTGCCCATGACATGCATGCTATCCCATAAGTGCAACCGATACCAAGACCTTTGGCCATACCAGCTTTATAACCAAGCTTCAGTGTATTTTGGATCGCTTCAGAGTAGGAATTGAGTGCTTTGCTCTCGCCAACAAAAGAGTACACTGTCCTTACTTGTGCGATTGCCTGTGAAAGGAAGTGTAATTCCATTCAGGCTAGGCATATAATTATGAGATTGCTATCAACAAAATTCTTATAGATTTCATCGTGGTGAGTTTGTGACTATATGCGAGTCAAAAAAAGGCAACAATTTGTAAATTTGTAGACAGTCAAAGTAAATGGATTTTGTGTTACACATAGTAGCTGCTAGTGACAAGGCATACCAATGTACTTTAGTCTTTTATGCTTAAAAATGGCTGTCAAATAGGAAACTGCACAAATTATAAAACAACTGGTGGCTAGAATTGCATATGGTCGTTAATAAAACCTCCATGAGAAGGCAAAGTTTCTACTGGAAATGTACGGAAGCATTTAGCAGCCTTATATATTATCTACAGCTCAGTGTAAATCATGTGTCTGAAACTGGCTAGATCAATTTCCACGCTTCAGACCAGAATACTATGCATATTTTTCACAAATACAAACTAATACTAGGTCACAGATCCATGTATAGTACATCGAACCTAGATGTTTAATGAAAAGGGGAAATAAAGTTAGCAAAGGGCATTGGGAGTCCATATTTAGATCTGTAGTCTCAGTGGGAGTCCACAGCACTAAAACTTGGGCACAATGGCACTAAAACTTGGGCACGATGGCACATAAGTCATTTGTAAATTAGAAAGCCACAGAAATTTCGGCACAAGGCGCTGCCCCATCAAGTTTATGGAAGTTGTTCATAGGATTCCAAAAGAATATGCTCTCGAAGAAATTCCCAAATGATAAAAGTATAAAAAGGAACAGATGGCATGTTAGTTAGTCGCCTTGCAGCATAAAAAACAAGATTGTTGACTCCTAATAGGCAGACAGCACCCCAAGTTACTACCTACCCACCATTGCAATACTGTCACACAAGTCCAAGCACGTAAGATAAAAATGCATATATTAATCACACAAGAATTCCCTAATCCTGATCCAAGAGAAATATATCTGACGCCACTAAGGTACAGTACACGGATGACGGTCACGGATAACACACCAAGAGTCAGTATTACCTGCTCCGCAACGACGCCGGCATTGGCATTGGACTCCCGGCTCCTGGAAGTGAGTCCGGTCAGCGTGTACGCGTACAGGCCGCCGGCGAAGGCGATGGCAGGAATGGCGGCCACACTGAGCAGCGCGAGCCGCCACGCCGAGACGAACCCGACGACCAGCCCTGCCAGGAAGGTGGCGATGTAGTGGATGAAGTTGCCGACCTTCTCGCCGATGGCGTCCTGCACGAGTAGCGTATCGGTGGAGACACCAAACACGATGTCGCCCGTGCGCGCGTCCGTGTCGAAGAAACCGACATCCTGCCGCCGCACGGCGTCCAGGTACGCCTTCCGGAACGCGATCACCTGCCGCTCTCCAGTGTACATCCAGCATGCAATCTCTAGACAACGGAAGATTGCAACTTTTTTAGCCAAGAGCGCAAAGATTCCAACTTGAGTATCCAACAATGGAAGATCGTAACTTCAGTGTACACCGTCCGTGTGTACTGATGCCGGGTTCGCAGACACGAGGAGGAGACAGACATGAACATGATATACTAGTTGTTAACTTTTCCTTGTTTGGTGTGATGGCGACGGTACTTGTGTTAGTGAGTGGGGTGGTCTTCGAGATGACCCACCGGCCGTGACCAGATCCTATTTTGCGAATAGGCCCATGTTCATCATCACTACGGGTTACATCGTGTACGGCTCCAGCTCGACCCTGCAGAACCGTGTTACATCGGTCAGTGACACTGTGCGTGCGCGCAGGGCCGACACGACAATGCTTGACGGCACGGCGGGCGACCCTGGCCTGCTGGGGTCTCAGTCTCACGGCAGCAGCAGGGCGCCCGTTCCATGATACTCCGTACTACGTAACCTGCACTACGCCCGTCCGATGCTTGAGCAAGTGGTTAGCTCGCTACTCCTACTACTACGTCAGAACCACGGCCGGTAATGGCTGGCGGCTCCTCCCCCTTCCACTGCTTGGCGCGCGAGCCAAAATCACGGTGGCGCCACGTGGGCGTAAAGTGATCTTCAGACCAGACTAATCACCGGATTCCCAATCAGAATGTGAACCCAATCTTCGTCAGACGACGCTGAAATGACTGGAAAAAAAAAACAGCAGACGCCGTAGAAACCATCCATCAGATATGATAACGCTCTGCTGCTACCACTCGCGTTGCAGAATACGTAATCAGCTGGGAGACGAGCGGACGCACGATGTCTCCTGCATGCAGTCTTGTCGTCGTCGTCGTCACTCGTCAGACAATTCGACATCCTCCTGTGGCGCCGAGCGAAGTTCCAGTAGCCCGCCCGTCCTTTTCGTCTCTGTACCTCACACTGCTCCTGATCGAAAGGGGCGTTCGAATGAGTTTCAGAAATCAATGACACGTGTTAACTTAGACTGTAACCTTGGTCAGTGGAAGAGGACCCCGTGAATATAAAAAACAAAAAATTGAAAGGAGAGTCTCCGCATCTTCCTGTGCCACCACCAATGTGAACTTTCTCTTCAACAGATGAACAAAGCGGTTCGGAATATCATGTTTGCAGCAGCTAATGCAAAGGATTCACCACTACCGGAGGCTAATGGAACAACCACCGTTCGTACCATGCAAGTCACCATGCAGGCTTAATTGTCCTCAGATGAAGTAGACTGAGACGTGCGCCACAAGATTTATCCTGTCCTAAACGTCAATTAATTCAGAACGGAGGAAGTATTATCGCTAGCGTGCGTATTCCTGAACATGTAAACATCATAAGCATGAGATCGACTTAAAAAAAAAAGAGCGGTTTCGATCTAGTGTACGCAACCAAGAATCATCGTGGTGGCCGGCGTGTGTCTGGGCACACACACACTTGAGTTCGGTTGCAGAGAAGCATCGTCGATCGACATAGTGGTCTAGGAAGGCAAAAACGATAATAACATTCCCACATAACTAGTAATAATTCTTTTTAGCTATCCTAGTGTGATACACTGCAACAAATGCTAATTAACCAGAGTGTCCTACTCGGCCTTCAGTTTCTTTTTGAAAACTCACAAAGTTACGCATTTGCAGCTGCCAGTCACGTCGATTCAGAGCCTGTCTCTGCAGCATCGGCATCCTCATCTGCAGATAAGTCTTTGGCACGCCTTCGCTTATGGCCTGGTGTCAACATTTATCGGCATAACTGGTTGATGAACTTGCAACCAGGAGAGGAGCCATATATGCATCATCTCAACGCATAGGCAGTGCAGAAAGTTTTATTTTACCTGAGAGCTTTCGTAGTACAACGTTGCATCCACCGACCATCTTTAAAACAAAGAATAGTGTGAGTACCATTGCATCCTCCATCGTAGGCCTCAAAAGCTGCAAGACCAAATGTTAAAACTCACATCACACCGCCATTCGTATTCCGTGAGGAGAGAAAATCGAAGGGGGGGGGGGGATCCAAACTAAAAACACCTTGTATGACTGGGGACTTTCTGAAACATCCCGAAATTTATCTTCCAATTTCTTTAATTCCTGGTCAAACTCATCCCAACTGTCGGCCATACCATGCACGAAATTGTAAGTCGAAGAGATATCTTCAGCGTACTCGACTCTTGCTAGAGCCCCCTGAAGCAAGATGTGGCCTACGGCAGCCACACCCCTAAAAGCACCAAGAAGTGAAAACATAGATTCCACATGAAACTTCTGATGATATGTGTCCTCTGCTAGCTTAACAAAGATGGACACATACGTCCCGAGGGTCTGTATATTTTGAAGAACCAAAAATAAAAATAGTACAGTACAGTTGTCATTACAATTTGAAAATTAATTATTACATACAGTAAACAAGATGAGGCACCTGCTTTGTTGTATCTAATGAAATCTCATCTTGTTCATCAAGTGTTGAAACCGCACAGTCCTGCAATCATTTGGGAATGAAACATTCGGTTGCGTACGCAGAATAAGAAGAGAAGACAGAACGGAGACTGAGAAAAAGTTATCAATAATGCGGTTACCATGATCATGGAAGCCATCTTGACACCACTTTTAGCTACGAAGCAAAGATGTAACGACAACTGTGTGGCTCTCATGTGCTGTAACTCCGGCAAATTTTTTTTTAAAAAAAAAGTAAACCATGGTTATAAATAATAGCATGTCGACTGAAACTGAAAACTTGCAGCTGGTTCCTAAACTTGTTTTTCTTATCTTGCTAATGTGATAAGTAGTTCCCAATATATGACTATTGTTGTGATGTTATGATGGTCAGAGACGAATTAAGGATGATAGGGAAGCTAGCCTCAAAACTATTTTTGAGTGCTGTAAATTTTTCGATTTTCTGGTGCTGGTGATAACATGTCTCCTTGCAGCTACCGTACCCGATATATATTAGGATGAATACTTACAAAAATACTGGTATTCCAAGAAGTCATTTTCTTCCAATACTCGCCAATTCTTTCTACGTCTTTGCGGAATGGCATATCCTTCAATGACAAGTACATCAAACAAGCATCAGAGAAAGAAAATGTAAAATTGATCGAGCATGAGTCGTTGACGATCATATGGGCCTTCACCACTATATCAATATATATATAGAAGGTGCATTTTCTCTTGCTCAAAAAAATATGAATGAATATTCAACCACAGGACAAGTGTACAGGCGTACGTACTCGCCTTATCCAACCGTTGTCAACCAAAACTGCGATGAGTAATAATAAGACTGACCTTATCCAATTCGGATTGTTCCTTTAACTTTCCACGGAACTTGGTGAACTCTTCCTCGGTCTGAATTGGAGAAATGTCAACAAATAAAACGGCATATATCAGAAAGCAAAAATAGAGTAGTCAGGCTGCAACATACACTGATACTTACATAATCCTAATCCCTAAGTATGCGTACGTAATAAGCAGCTTAGCAGCCGATGGGATCGTCGGACATGCAAAGCTTACGTAGCAGGCACACAGCTAATTATGCACGTACGTACTGTACCATGGGCTTGTCGTCGTCTGCAGGGTCCGGGGACATGGCGGGCCAATCGCCGTTGTGAGCGCGGATCATCAGCTGGTAGCGGTGGTGCAGGCCGGCGGCCGTCGTCGTCCAGCTTCCGACACCACCCGACGACGTCTTGAGGAGCGAGGAGGTGCTCTGCCTTCCGAGGACGCGAACGCGCGACGTGCTTCCGATGCTCGGTCGGGGCGTCGTCGTCGCGGCGCCGACGACGAGGCCGCCGGCGGACGGACACGGCGGCCGGAGCGCGGCCATGGCGGGCAACAAGCCTTTTTTCCCGATGGATTGTGGCCTGCAGCAGGGCGGTGTGGGAGGGTTTTCCAGGTGTAGAATTCCGTCTTCTATATAAAGATGCCGATTTTGCTGTGCCTCCTTGGAGATTAAAAAACATGAGAGTTGGCTTGTGATACGTCAGGAGAGCCAGGAGGAATAGGAGCTCGTACTCTTCGACTTGGTGGTGTCCGTTGACGAAACGAATTGGGAGAGACCTCGTCTTGTGACCGAAGGCTATTAATTGACGTTTCTATTCACCTAGAATATAGATTCCCAATTAACACCTCAAGCTGCTGGCACAAGAAGAAACCGAGACTCGTTCATGAGGATACACTCCATCAGTGCGGTGCGGTACAGTACATCCTTGCAGGCACAAGACGATGAACTGTTGCCTGTAACAGGTCGTCGGGCCAGGTTGCCGAGGAAGGCGACTGGCCTGTGTGCAATGCAATGCAACGCAACCTGTAGATATGGCCACGATAAACATCGGACCAATGTACATGGGCCGTACCAAACGGCCCTCTGTTGTAGATACGGCCCAGGAACAAGCAATGGGCCCAAGCCTACCACGGCACATGGTTCAGCACTAACTTTTTTTTTTCCTCCGATTCAATTCAACCACGCCTCCGTTCCCAATTCCAATTCCCCATCGATCCAACTCAGGTCCTCTCACATCGAAACAGACAGCGCCCCCGATCCAACCACGCACCCACCCTGCGATCTCTCCTCTCCTCTCCTCCTTCCTCAGATTCGTCGGCTGGCCGATCTGCCCGGCGGCGGCGGCGGCGGCGAGGCGCGATGGCGGGGCAGAACCAGCGTCTCAACGTGGTCCCCACGGTCACCATGCTCGGCGTCATGAAGGCGCGGCTCGTCGGCGCCACCCGCGGCCACGCGCTGCTCAAGAAGAAGTCCGACGCGCTCACCGTCCAGTTCCGCGCCATCCTCAAGAAGATCGTCGCCGCCAAGGAGTCCATGGGCGACACCATGCGCGCCTCCTCCTTCTCCCTCGCCGAGGCCAAGTACGTCGCCGGCGACGGCGTCCGCCACGTCGTGCTCCAGTCCGTCCGCGCCGCCTCCGTCCGCGTCCGCTCCCACCAGGAGAACGTCGCCGGGGTCAAGCTCCCCAAGTTCACCCACTTCGTCGACCCCGCCGCGGCCTCCGGGGGGCCCTCCAACGCCTCGCCGAGCCTCACCGGCCTCGCGCGCGGGGGACAGCAGGTCGCCGCCTGCCGCGCCGCGCACGTCAAGGCCATCGAGGTCCTCGTCGAGCTCGCCTCGCTCCAGACCTCCTTCCTCACGCTCGACGAGGCCATCAAGACCACCAACCGCCGCGTCAACGCGCTCGAGAACGTCGTCAAGCCCAGGATCGAGAACACCATCAGCTATATCAAGGGGGAGCTCGACGAGCTTGAGCGCGAGGACTTCTTCAGGCTCAAGAAGATCCAGGGCTACAAGAAGAGGGAGATCGAGCGCCAGATGGCCGCTTCCAAGCTATTCGCGGAGGAGCAGCTCGCAGAGGAGATTGCGCTCAAGAGGGGCATCTCGTTCGGCTCTGCTACAAATCTGCTGGTTGCTGGTGGGGAGAAGGACGACGACATCATCTTCTGATCATCTTCTCCTCATCCAATTATTCAATCGGTGCGTAACAACAATGCCCTGTGCTGTTACTCTGGATCTAGGATTACAAACTGCCATCTTTCGTGTTTGCTGCGATGGATCAATTCCTTTCGTTCTTTCAGTTGGATCCATCGAATAATGCTGTTTTGGGAGAAAAAAGAAACCCTAGTTCTTAGATGAGTAAGTAATGATGTTTGAGAAAAATACTGTTTTCTTACATGGACGGAAATCCTGTTGTGGAAAGGATGTCGAAAAGTATCCCGGCCGTTCATAAATCATAATTGATCTGAATGATAAAGTAGCTGCTGATCAATGTAAACAAGATCTAATCGCACATGACTGGTTTGTGGATGCATAGATAATATTCACACAATGTTAATAGATAGCTTGAAAATAATACAACTTGCTGCTTGTCTCAAATCTCAATTTACCTCAACCAGAAAGTGTCTGTCGGTTATGTTAACAAATTTGTTATGCACAACGGCATGATTGATATATAAATAACACACTTACGATTTAGGATGTTTGTAAGTTGTAACACGACTGCACAAATCTTCACTCCAAAATCCAAATGTTAACGTTAGTGGCCACTGGTGGTTCAGATTTGCTGGACCTTCTTTGGTGGGTTCACTTTTAGATTGGTCTCTCAGGATCTATGCATCAGAAAGAACTTGGATATGGCGTGTAGCAGGAAATCAATAAAAATATGTGATAATATATTGTAAATAAATTGACCATTTATCATAAGTGGGAGATAGCAGGAATAGCATTGGACAGTGGCACAGTTCCAACTTCCAAGTAGCATATTTCGAGAAGCTAGAAAATGATGCCTACAACGAGTCATACTTCATATATTTGTTATATTAAATAAAACCAGATGGTGCTAAGCAGGCGGTCATGCTCCATCTAGTCCAAAGCATACTAAAGCAGTGAGATTGACATATCATACATCAACGAGTACCATCTCCAGTTTGTCACACTTTCCTTACATAAAGGCCGAAACTGCTCTAAACAGGAAAAATGCCTAGATGTAACTCCAAGGTGCTAGTTAAAGCAGGACTGCTCTGACCAGCCCCTTAGCATCACCTATCACTATTTGAAGCACTTACTAATGATTTTTGTGTGTATAATACATGTGATAGTTTCTTGTTAAAAAGAATTATATGTTTCTCAGAAAAAATAGTTTGAACTATTAAATTTTATCCACTATCGATTGCTCAAAGGCACACATGACCACTGGAACTTCATTAAACAAACAGTAGTACATGCTATGACTGAAAATCTCAGTTGTTTGCCATTGGTGCAGTACTGCAGTCTAGTTTAGATTTCCTTATCTGAAACTCGCTACTGATTTTAAGTGCCTATGGCTCCTAAGATACTTTACGGAGCTGGATTACTCAATTTTCATGCAGTTTGCCTTTTTTTTCGAGTGCTCACTGATGTAGTCGTCACAAATGAAATTAGACTATTTCACTTTCAGTTTCTTAACAAATTGCTTCCCCTTGCAGTGGTGGAAACAATAAGTTGATGCCGGAGCTCCAGAATGTACCTATTTATAAGGTTATATGTAAGTTTTGTTCCAGTGAGTAACCTGGAGTCTGGTCATCCTGAACCTTGAATAACCTGTACTTTTGGACCAAATATTGCCAGTCGACTTTAGCAGTGTCTACGGCTGTTGAAGTAAATTCAATTATTTCCTGTCGTTTTAGTTGTATTTATTCAAACATGGTGTGTGAATTGCCTCTCGGAAGTTGCAGACCCATGTAATCTTATCAGTTTGTGCTCGGTGAAGTTTTATCGTCTTTTCTTGGTAATGTTTTTGCTTGTCAGGCTACAAACGAAGTGGAAATAGGACTCATGCATGCTGCCTGTTTCTGCTTGTCACAGGGCTACAAAGGATTGCTCCCGTACGACTTGAGGTCGTCACATTGTCAAACGTTTTGGTCATCCAGCGAGCCCTAACGAGTAACTATCGACGGAAAATTACGATGCGGTAGAACTGCGTATTGCACTATTGCTGACGGCTGATGGTGCTGCAGTACTCAACTAGGGAACACCTGTCACAATGTCAATATGCCATTATAATGACAAATGAAGACCACCATTTCTTTCAGAACAGTACTCCCTCGTTGTGAAATAAATGATGTTTAGGAGAGCTAATTAAACTAGATTTTTTGTTCTAAACGTCATTTATTTCAAAACAGAGGAAGTAAATAATAAAAGCGTATCACAAAAATGTTGATACAGAATTGCCAATCAATTCTGGCTTCGTAAAATATGTTGGGCGTGCTGTTTGCAGATGTATGACTTCATAAAATAATTCTACTACTGCACGCATCAAACATGTATATCACATGCTTAGAAAATGGCCAAAAGGTTCTTCGAAACCCATAGCTCTAGTAACCACGATGTGATCATTGTTATCAGAATGGATTGTTGGCTAGCTTCGAGAGGGTAGAACAGAATGAAGCCTACATTGCAGCTAGCTCTCTGACAACAATGGTGAAACGAAAGTGAGATTCTGTAGTGTTTGTTCAAAGATGTGGCCTACCCTTAGCAAATTCCCCTAGAAAAGTGGGCAGAAATTAGCAGTTAGTGGATTTTCTAATGAAAAATGAACTGGGGCCTGTTAATTTCATATTTTTTGCTTTTTTCAAATCATGTTCTATGAATATGATTGTGTCATCCGCATAGTGCAGAATTGATAAGCCACCATCTATGAGATGTTGGAATGACATTTTTATTTGTTTGTCATCCTTTACCCTTTTAATTAGGACTAACCCTCCTTTTCTTCTAGAATCAAACGTCGAATTGTGCGTTAATAAAATATATGGATTTGTATACCTCCACACTTAAGGCACATGTTTGATTTTAAAAACCGAAGGTTTAGCATTAAAAAATATTTTTTAGTCTAATTGATCTAAATTACTTCCCCTGCTTCGAAATATTTGACATTAGTTACAGACAAATACATTAAAACGGTGAGTAGCTTGTTTTAACTTTAACGTTGCTCAAGAAAAGAATATCACTTGGATTAAGCCATCATCAAACATGTACTTTTGACATACCAAAAGCGACACTTGTGTCCACAGCCAATCATTTTAGCATTATGATGCATATATAATATATCACACGTCATGAATAAAATGTCATCTTCAGATTTGATTATCATAGGACCTACTCTACTTATACATTATGAAAGTCAGTGCAATACCTATGAAGTAATTAAGCAGCGAATGTATAATTGGTAATATTTTACGGGTGAAATGTCTACATTAATGAAATCAAGTTTATAGTCTTGTACATATAGATTAATTATCAAATGACTATTTTCTCAAGCTATGTATATGGTGGAATTGCATTGGGCATCGATTGCATTTCAAATTTGAAATATGCAGTTTCTTTGTTCGTCCTCTATAAGCAGTTGAAGAAAATCTATTTTTATGTTGATGAAATTTTCATTCGTTTGGTCCGAAATTCAGTGGCATGGCAAAGAAGCATGGGGCGCCCACTCGTAGATTGGCATGTCAGCCAGAGCCATGAGAGGAGAGGGCAAAAAGCCAAAAGCCACATCGCCCTCGGCTTAAAAAACCTTCGTCTCATCTGGCTCCCACCGCCTCGCAACCATCACCGCCGCCCACCGTTCCCGTCGCCGGCTCGCCGCCGCATCTATATCCCACCTCTCCTCGCATGCCCCGCGCGCCGCCTCTCCTCCTCCTCCTGCTCCCGCCCCCGAGTGACTCGTGACTCCCTCCGCCACCACCGCCGCATCTCTCCGTCGCGCAGCCGCGAGATCTCCGGCTGCCCGAGCCATGGTCGCCGCCTCCGGCATCGCGCCGCCGCGTACGGCCTCTTCATGCCCCCGCGGGCGCGGAGGCTCCCGGCCTGGCTTCCTCCGATCCGCGCCGCCGGTGGCGCGGCCGCCGCCGCAGCTCCGGTGCTGCGTCTCCACTGTGGACGATGGCGTGGTGTCCGCAGGAGCCTCCAAATCCCTCCTCCCAAGGTAACTCCGGCCCCCTCTACCCATGTGTGAACCTCTGAGGTGCAATGACTTGCTGTGAGATACCACTGTCTGTGCGGAAGGTGGGTTACTCTGATTCTTCTGGTGTTCGTGTACGAAGGGCGTTCCAATCGGGCAAACTCTTTTGTAGCGGATATAGTTCATTGTAGTCATAAATTTTCCGGAGGCTTGATGTTTCGATGCTCTGTTGATGTGCTGTAGTGTAGTTTCCCTGAGTTGACACTTGACAGTATTACTTTGCCACTGAAATAGGCCACCCTAATATATAGAGTAAAGTAAATTGTAGACCGTGATTTCTCTGATCATTGACTGGGATCTGCTTCTTCTCAGCTTGCTTATAATTATGATGGTGAATGTTACCATTTTTGTTGCTCCCACTGTATGACAATGCTTGGATTGACCAACTGTCTTGCTATGGTAAATTCATTTATTTGCGTGTTTTTAAGGAGCCTAGAATACCCCCTGTAGCCTGAATTATCTTAACATAAATGAAAATTATAGAGTGGTCGGTATGGGTTCAAAGCTCATTGGATGTGGATCGGCCATTCCATCACTCAGCATTTCAAATGATGACCTTTCAAAAATAGTTGAAACGTCAGATGATTGGATTACGGCTCGAACAGGGATTCGACACAGGCGAGTCCTTTCAGGTAATATGATTTTACTCTCTCTTACTCCCTTTTTTATTTAATTTTTTCACTTAAGTAGCCTGAATAGGTACAGATGTGTCTCCTAGATTGAACTTCTATGTCATTGTTTGTATTTGTCTTTATAAGTTGAGTGCTGCTGTAGATGATATACATAACTCGTGCATCACGTCAGTTTTGATTGTTGTAATAGTTTTAAGCCACAACCATAAGATTTTGATTATATTCTAGTTAGTTGCTGAACAAGTGTTTGTGGCAGCTCTCTAGGATCATATACTAGCCCCACAGACCAACACTAGTCTTTTCTACGCACTTTTTGTCCTCACTCGTGCGCACCCGGGAAGACTTCCCGGTCAGTCACCCATCACTAAATTTCCCCGGGACAAAGCACGCTTAACCCCGGAGTTCTTTGCAGGTGGACTTCCAGAAAAGAAGGTATAACTTGATGGTATGAGTATTCGATCAATCCTATTATGCCTTGAGCCAGGATGTCAGTGTTCCATTTACTTTTTCTATTTAAAGCTAATCGTCCAAACTGCTATAGGGAGAACATATTATACATACTCAGTAAAAAACAACCTACATAAACATCAAAGTTTAAAAGGGAAAAAAACTGACACCAGACCTACATGCCTTCTTACGCTTCCTAGCTGACACTTATACATAAACAAATGCTTCTTATAATATCTTAGAGTTATTATTATTGTACTTTAATCTATGGATGTTAATTACATCATTTAAAGCTGGTGTCTATGCATGAGTAAGCAGGCAGTAAGGTCATATTCTCACAGTTTTGGGTGGAACTGTTGTTTAGCTTCAAAGATACATTTAATTTCCTAATTTTGCATTGTTCAAATGTGTTAGGAGATGAAACATTGCGAGGGCTCTCAATACAGGCAGCAAAAAAGGTCCTTGAAATGGCTCAAGTAAAAGCTGATGATGTTGACCTTGTTCTCCTTTGTACATCTACTCCAGATGATCTGTTTGGAGGTGCTGCTCAGGTATTGTGTAACATGTATCTGAGCGTTAGCAGTCGTCACTAATATATGTAAAGCCTTTTGAATTCTGCTTAATCTTTCAAAATGAATGCTAAGTAAGCTATGTACATTGTTAAACTGGGATTATTTCTTTTCCTTTTATTTAGTGCCTGTCGTTACCATGATATCTAAACTTTCTACTTTCAGTTGCCACCATCTCTTTCTCGAGATGTGTCGCAATTTTACATTTTTAATGTATAACTTTACTGTTAAACAGGTGCTGACTGAAGTGGGGTGCACAAATGCATTTGGATTTGATATCACAGCTGCATGCAGTGGGTTCATAGTTGGCTTAATCACAGCTACTCGATTTATTAAAGGTAAGTAAATTATGAATATTTACTTGAGCATTAGTGTCAGATCATTTGACTGATATATGGTGTGGTACTGTGGTTATAGGTGGTGGTGTTCGGAATGTCCTAGTGATTGGTGCAGACGCTCTCTCGAAATTTGTGGATTGGACAGACAGAGGCACATGCATCCTTTTTGGTGATGCTGCCGGTGCTGTGTTGGTTCAGGTATTTGTTACTATGTAATCATTTATATTCTTATCCTTTCCAGTAAATTATTCATCGTTCCTTTTGGATAGCCCTCTGTTGAGTAAGACAGGAGAAACTGTATTGGGTGGTCTGCCAAGTGCCAATGCGTACTACCAATTCTTTCTGCAAATCCTTTCATACAACTTCTTAATCTAGGATTTTGCAGGCATGCAATGCTGATGAAGATGGATTGCTAGGTTTTTGGGTTCAAAGTGATGGCAATGGACAAAAGTATATTTTCCTTTTGGAAATGTTGAGATCCTGAGATTCCATATTAAATATATGCTTGCATGTGTAATCTCTTTATTTGTATAGGTACCTAAATGCTCGGACGTTGAATGATGTGCCAATCTTATCCAAGACCAATGGTGTTCCTGGATTTCCACCAACAAAAGCAACATATTCATGCATTGAGATGAACGGGAAAGAAGTCTTCCGCTTTGCTGTGCGTTGCGTGCCACAGTCCATTGAGAAGGCACTAGAGGAGGCTCATTTACCTGCTGCCAGTATTGATTGGCTTTTGCTACATCAAGTGAGTATCCTAATGAATTAAAAACTTGAAGTGAAGCATTGCTAATGAATTGATGCTCTCTGTTACAGGCTAATCAGCGAATTATTGATGCTGCTGCGAGCCGGTTAGATATCCCACCTGATAAAGTTATTTCAAACCTTGCTAATTATGGCAACACCAGTGCTGCATCCATTCCGTTAGCATTGGATGAGGCTGTTCGCAGCGGCAAGGTGAAGATCGGAGATATTATTGCTGCATCAGGTTTCGGAGCTGGACTTACATGGGGTTCGGCTATTGTCAAATGGGGCTAATCATTCTAGGTGAACGATGGCATCATGACAGCACATCAGAAAGATGGTTTGGAAGGTTCTGCGTGGCCATCATTTATTCATTTCCCTGTGCGGCGTTTTTTTTTTGGCATCTGTCTCCTTTCTTACACGTTAAACATCAGTGGCAATTGGCCTTCTTATTCATCTATTCCTTTGGCTCATCACACGGTTCAGATGTCCACGTGGTTAGCAGAGTTTGCAGTGTAGTTCTCAGTAGTTTTGAGTGGTGGATGGAAAATATTTGCATCGAGATGACATTGGTGGCATTAATGAGATTATACAATGTAAAATTAATTGGCCTTCTTTACACGGTTTTGTCTGAAAGTGTTGGACTCTGGTCGATCTTGTGGCCACAAGCAATTAGCATGCACGAGAACGGGTGGACATCTGATGTAGGTCATTGCTGGAAAGCAACAAGCAGTTTGTATTTGCATTTCATGCTCTCTAGTCTCTATGAGTGATTATTAACGTTTTATAGGAGGTATTATATAGAGATCATCGTCAAAGTTGCTCTCGAGGTCATTTGACAATCACATACGAGTGTTTAGTAGATATCTTCCCCTGTGCTTATGTGTGATTGGCGATATGAGTTCGCAGTCTTCTTCAGTCCATATCGGTTGTACAGTTGATTGACTCCGTATTTTCGTTCATGTGCTATCCACAGAATGAGTATATCTTGTTTAATTTTATTTTCCTTGCTCCTTTTTATTTCATATACATAGTCCATTTTTTTATGCACTCATGAGTTTCAAAAGGAAATTGGGGTGTGGATTTTGTAAATGCCTCACGATTAAATAAGTGGTTCGTGGACTTGTTGCGACCAGCATCTGAATACAATATTTCTTTCTTGATTTAACGCACAGTACCAAATAATCGATAAAATGAAAACGACAGGTGGTTCGTGGTTTTGGGGAAAAAGATTGAAGCAAAAAACAGAAAAAATTCCATTGCCGGGATTTGAACCCGGGTCGCCTGGGTGAAAGCCAGATATCCTAACCGGACTAGACGACAATGGAATGATAACGATTTGTTCAGGAAGTCGTTAATAAACTCGTCGATCTTGTCCGTGAACTCCGGCGACGGCTCGACCCACTTGTCGCCCGTGGATGGTGACGGAGAACGCGAAGGAGTGCCCGTGCACCGCCGTCTTCCTCGCCGCCCCGCCCCCCGGTGCGTCGCGCTTTTCACCTTATTGTAGCCTACGGGGAGAGGGGTGTTTTAATTTTCACGTTAAAATCTAAATCTCGTTTGTTTTCGATCTACTAAATCTTATTCGTCGTTGTATCGCCAAAACACGATGATTTTTGGGCTGCCCATGCTTGCAAAGTTCGATCTGGGTACTACTACACATCACACGGCGTCACTCTTTTATTTCGGGGCATCGATACATGCCAGTTTCTGGAGGTAATAGCTAGATCGCGTAGTGGGTGATGTGGACGACGTCTTGGGGCCTGGACGGCGGGTGGGTCTTGTTCCTCATCCGCAGCTGCTGGTACTCCCGGTACAAGAACCCCCTGTAGCGCGGTGCCTCGCCGACCCTGTCGGTGAACTCCGGCAGCGGCTCGACCCACTTGTCGCCGTGGATGGTGAAGAAGAACGCCAAGGAGTGCCTGTGCGCCGCCGCCTTCCTCACCACCCGGTGCGTCGCGCTCTTCAACTCGCCGTTGCTCAGCACCTGATAACTCACACCAGACGCGGGCCGGAGCCGGACGGGGGGGGTCAAAACAAACAGACAAGATCGGCATATGCATGTAGTTTGTTACGTATCATGATCGTACATGTATGACGTCGCCGATGTTGACGATGATGCTGCCGTCGACGTGCTCCGCCGGGACCCAGTCACCGTCCTTGAGGACCTCGAGGCCCTCGACCCCGTCCTGGAAGAGGAGGGTGACGCAGTTGCCGTCCTCGTGCTCGCTGAGGCCGTTGTCGTCCTCGTGCTCCGTCGCCGGGAAATAGTGCAGCGCCGCCATGAAGTCGAAGCTGCGGTCGCTGTTGTAGCCCTCGAGGAAGCCCGGAGGAAGGCCCATGCACTCGTTCAGGATCTCCTGGATGAGCAGCCCCAGCCGGGTGAGGCTGGCGAAGCAACTCTCCACTGCCTCTCTGGAAATAAAATAAATTCGGTCGTCTCAGTTCTCGACGCTTACGATGATGTCATCGATGGACACAAAGGCGATATATATATTACTCGGATCGATCTGCACGGTCGATCGAACTGACCTGAATCCGGCTGGCTCGGCAGGGTAGACGTTGAACCCGAGCCTGGGATCGAACACCAGCAGGTACTCATTCTTATCGGGCGAGTGCGCCGGCTGCCGCGCGTAGCCCGCTGGTAGCGGCGCCTTGTTGGACCCCTCGGCCGGCCGGGCCCTGGCCTTCTCCTCGTCGGGCAGCGCGAAGAACGCCGCCGACAGCTGGAGCGCGCGCGACATGAGCTCGGGCGCCACGCCGTGGTTGACGGCGCGGAAGAAGCCGTGCGTGCGGCACGCCTCGCGCACGGCCTCGGTGGCGCTGGCGCGGGCGACGCCGTCGCGGCCGGCGAAGAAAGGCGCCAGATCCACCACGGGGAGCGCGCTGCTGGCCGCCATGCCGTACGTACGTGTCGCCTCGCCCGGCCGGTGTCAGCTCCGCTTCTCTCTAGCTCGTCTCGCGCGGAATGAAGAGCGCCGCCGGCGGCCGGCGTTGTTGCCTGTAAATATACACATATATATATATATATATACACACGGGGGACGACACGCGGTTGAGGTGCGGGTAGGCAGGCTGATGCCCGCACGCAGACAAAGTTGGAGCGAGCTCGGGAAAAGGCCGAAACGAGACTAGGACAGACAGCTAGCGTGATGAGGACGAGGTGAGGTGTGTGTCAGTGTGTGTGCGTGAGCATCTCCTCCATCCACACAGCCTGGACCTGGATGAATGGATGGATGCATGCACGCGAGTACGTTGACGCACCTAACGCCCGCGCCGCTAATTGCATGCCGTCTGTACCTTCCTCATCATCACCTGGGGGCCCAGCTCACTGTCTTAACCAGCGCCAGCGCGCGCTGTCGCCACCACATGCATCTCTGTCACCATCCCCGTTGACCACTACCTAGCTCGCTGCCAACCACCACCATCTCCGGCGGTTCTATGGGTCAGGCCCAGTTGCGACGCAGGCCGGGCCACGTGAGTACGGGTGGCTCGCTCGCTCGCTCGCTCGCTGGCTCCTGAGACTTTCCGATCCGCAAAGCGGTACGAGCCCACCACCAGCAGCGCTAGACAGACAGCCCGTTGGCTTGGCTCTTGAACGGGTTCCCGGGCCCTCGCGCCCGCGCCGTCGACAACCTCGGCAAGCACTTCGAGTTCTCCCTAGAGCTCGCCACCTCCTCGTCTCCCACCACGACCCGCCGCCAACCTCATCGACCACCGGAGAAAGGAAACGTAGCCGATCGAAAGGTTCGTATCGCGTACGGGGCTGTGCGGGCTTGCTAATTAACCGCCAGCCGCCAGCGGAGGAGTCGTCAGAGGTGAGGCGCTCTTGCTCGCTCGCTCGCGCGGCGTCGATCGACCGGAAAGGAACCACGGATCAAGCAGCTGAGCTCGACTATGACGACTCATCACCTAGGCCCTAGCTTGTGTGCACGATACTATATTAATAGTTGGTTCTCGAGACGACTGGGTCGACCTAACTAAACATGCCGGCGGCCTCTCGTCCGGTGAAAGGGTCATCGAAAGGTGGCCCCGGCCATTTTGTCACTCCGGTACTACCAGGTGTGTCGTCGATCGGCCGGCACGATTAGCCATATATATGCTCGCTCCTCGGTCATCCGATCCACATCCGACTTTAATTCGTTGACCACCTGATTGATTCATGATCGATCGACCTCTCTTGATCGACCAGATAAAGCACTGCACTGCACTGCACATTCCAGTAACAGTAATTCTCATACAGTACCTTGCATTGGGTTGGTCGTGCATGCCGGCCGTACCGTACGTGGTTAAACATCCTTTCCGTCCAAGCATTAGCATAGTCATAGTAGATCAAGGGCCTACGACCCACAGACACAGGAGCTAGACATAGAGAGAGGAGCGCCGGCCGGGCGGCGATGAGCGTGCGGTGCCTGGGCTTTGAACAGCATCTGGTCAAAGGCGCCGTCGAGACGATGTGATCTCCCACTTGGAGCATGCAGTACTAGCAGCAGCAGGCGCAGTGACACGTACGCCTCCTGGACAGTACTACTAGCTTTGATGTGAGCCTATTATATGGTACGCCTATATATACATGCCACCCATGGCCGGCCAGTGCAAGTTCCGACGTAGTACGTGCCCAAACTCCCACGCCCACCTGGCCGATCGAGCCACCCTCTACACCTCCCAATTATCTGGCCTGCTTCGCTCTCGCCCTTCGATACCATGCATAGACCCCAAGAAAAAGCCAATTCACAATGCATTATTTATTTGCATCTCGTTATCAGGATTCAGGGCATGCCTTGATCGATCTGTGTTACTACTAGTACCACAAGTTTTGAATGTTCTTTACATTGATCTCGTACGTCCTTATACCGACGACAGTGCTACGAGGAGTTCGCTCTAGATTTTCTTTTTTTTTTAAAAAAAAAGGGAACAGTTTCCGGCCTTTGCTTGACCTCATATAGCGTACATACGTTGATTATAACATGGTAGTAGATTACTCAAACGAAGTGAATTATGGAAAATAATAATGTTATGGAATATTCATCTATGGTTGGTGAAGAGCTCTATGGCAATAATCTCCAAAAGACAAGTTTCGTCATCCGGGTTGTCTCTTTTGTCCTCTCATGATACAACAACAAAGTCCAAATTAAAAACGTAATCATTAAGTTACCGTGAAAACAGTCTGCATAAAAAAAGTACATATTCAACATTGTTAAAGATCATATATAGAATCATTTCAACATTGCTAAGTTGCCTAACAGCAACAAAGATTGTTAATAATCGAGGTTCGGAGGTGGTGTAGGTATATATATATATATATATATATATATATAGGAGACAGAGAGTTCTTATTCATGGCAAAAGGATGCGGATGCTGGTACAACGACCAGCTAGGGAAGCTGTAGGCACGGTACGGGCTGGTACAGTTCAGACTATCCTCCGTTTTCTTAATTAGTGAGTCATTTGACCTCAAAAGAATACATAAATAGTGTTCAATTCGAGACCTTATTCCCACGCACACACCAGGATCTAAGGTGGATCTAACGTACATAGTATTCTAATGCATCGATAATGTGATGTTGTTGAGGTAGGGTTTAATTTAATCACTTTTCAATTGGAAACTCGCCGGTACGTGTGGTAGTAGGAGACCAGTAGTAAGACTAGACACCTACTACTACTACGAGCTCCTGCACCACGCAATGTTCTTGCCCAAGAGACGGGCCGGGCGTTGTGCCGGCCGGCTCGACGGGTGGGTACGGTGGTAGCCCACACGCGATTATCATATGGTACACGGCGTGTTTGCCGTAGCGGCGCGCGGCATTGACTGGATCGGTTGGAACTCGGGAGCGTTGCCTGGGGAAAACCAGATAATACCAGCTCAAACGCGGACCTAGCTAGCTAGCTAGCTAGTGCGTTCCTCTCCGCGCGCGTTCTTTCTGTTAGCCACTAGCTAGCACGTTGTTGCGGTGCACGTACGGGCGCCGCTACAGAATTCTGAACAAAGCGTGTAGCTCTCAGATAATGCGCTCAATGACAGTATGCGACTTGAATAGTACTTTAGCTTGCGTGCGTGGAGCAGATGAGGTCTATAGTAAGTTCAATTCATCCTTAATTAAAGAGGGGAAATTAAATGAAGGACGACACGGTTCATTGTATTGCAGCTGATTTCAGCGCAGCCAGCGATTTCTGGCTCGCAATCAGTGCAAACTCGTATTTAAATTATGCAGCTGTTCCATAAAATCGGTTCAATCTCAGCTTTCACGCATGCCAGACAGATAGTATTCAGCAAAAAGTCAACCATGGCGTTTATCATCAAGAAGCTAGGGTCACTTAATACTCCTAAGAGAAAATTCTGAGCCAGATGACTTGTACGCAGTTTTAATCCTATTAATCCAGTAATGGTAACATATGAGAACGAACGAACACTGCAGTCAGTATGGACCATGCCACCTATCTTGCTCAGCAGAGGAGCCTGGACTTTGGATCATAAATCATATGTACGTAGGGAACCTCTCCCGCTTATCTTGCTTATTTGTGTTCTTCGTTTATTCTCTACTCAGCAGAAGATGGTCTATCGTCCGACGACGTCCGGCGAAGCGTCCATTGCTGCTCGCTCGGTAAACAAGCACTGCAGTCCCGGCAATGACGAATATTGCTCATCACCAGGTACAACGAAGCAGACGACTCATCCTGCTGTTGTTGATGCGAAGGGTAGCGAAGTGATGATCGGTGCTTATGCGGCACCAAGGTTCTATGAGGATTACTATGGGTCAAGAGCCCATGATACTTAGCTAGCTCAGATGCTAAGAGAGTATTGCATCTTGAAAGAAAAAGTTTGAAAATTCAGCTTGTCGTCAGTCGCCGTCTATAGGCATTACAGTAACATTCTTCTAGACATCCGGTGCAGTCAACAGTAATAACAAAGTAGAAGAGTAAAATATACAGTACTTGGAGACTTTTTCACATTATTTACCTTTCACGACGCACCAGCTTTTCAATCTAACTAACGGGCCGTTTATCTGTAACCTTTGACGCCTGCAGGAACGACGAAAAACCCACTGACGCACGCTGAATCGGGCGCCGTGAAGCACATGCAGGTCCGTGTGGTGTGCGTGCTCTCTCAGGCTTGCTAACTTTTCGCCAATGTCTGAACATTAATTCTTACAGTGCCATGCATGAATGCATGCATTATTTTCCGCTTCTCATAATGCAACCATATATACCGTGCCAGTATTTTCAGAGCTCGAGGACGGGAAGCGGCGGTGACACGGCGACCGTCGTCGACGACGCCGATGCCAATGCCGCGACGCGACAGGGCCGGCAGGAGGCGGCTACCCCGCCGCGCGTGCCGTGGCAGCAGCGGCAGACGACGCAGCCGGACATCATGGACATCGCCGGGATGGACTACTCGCCGGCGACGAGAAGGTCTCCCATCCACAACTGAAACAACACACCGTACCGGGGGCCTTAGAGACGACGAACGAACCGTGGGTGCTGTGCGCTGCACGCACCGCGCAAGTACGAGCTACTAGCGGTGCTCGCGACTGGCCTATCAGCTTTGTTTGTTTGTTTGTTTGTTTGTTCGTTAGCTATTAGTAGTAGCTGGCTGCTATAGTGTCACTAGCTAGCTAATATATATAGTGCCTCGTCCGATCGAGAGAGTCCTGAACAGAATAGTGGTTAAAATTATATACAGCTCGTAGCTAGTGTGACCGATACTGGACAGCATTGCATGCAGGAAACGCTAGCTGCACCTCAAACTTGGCGTTTTTATCTCGAGTACCGTACCCCGCGCAGATGTAATCTGTGTATCATGATGCTATTAGCTTTGCTTCAATTAACGGAGGGAGTAATAAACTCGCCACTCGCCGCGATCGTCGTCGAGTACGTGCTCTGACGATCGCAACTGATGATAGAGCAAGAAGCAAGCCACTGCGATCCTCGCATGCTAGCTGTCGTCGTTGTTGCTAACAAGTCGTCGTGCTTGCGCGCACGCTGGTCCTGGAGTCCTGGACCACGTACTGGTCCGGGCGGCAGAAAAAAAAACATCGAGTTTTAGGCGAACGGCACAGAGCATGATGATCGGTGCTGTTAGCACCACCACCACTACTGTAATAAGTTTCCTGGCCTTCTTACCACACCTGACGACCGCGCTACAGCGCAGTACACCTGCTCCTCCGCCGCGCGCGCTCGATCGTATGCATGATGCAAGCATTGGGACGCGTACCTAGCTACCTACCTACAGGGAGCAGGTCTGCAGGTGCGGTGCGTCAAGAGGAGAGGAAGAAGAAGAAGAAGCAGGTGGAGAAGTCACAGTGCGCATGTGAGCAACTTACACTGTAGACAATTTGAGTCCGACGACGAGTTACACAACGGAGCAGAGAGAGAGAGAGAGAGGCATGATTCGATGACAAATGGCGATGTTCGTGGCACCGATGGATCTCGTCGTGGTGACGTAAAGCACATGTGAGTGACCGGCCCAAAACAGGATCCCCAAACTTTATTTTATATATTTTGACCCAGGATACGAAGCCTCGAATACGAACCGATACGTTTTGCTTTTCTTTTTCCCAGCTCCCATCACGCGTCGCCCCGAACGAAACAACCGCACGAGACCGTCATCCGCCACGGTCTCCACCCACGGATCAGCGGGCCCCGTGAAGCGTCTCCCCACCCGTCAGGCACTAAAAAAAATGGCAACCGTATTTCGTTTCTCTCTCCCCGCTTTCCCGATGCCGGGTTGGTTGGTTTCCGCTCCCTTGTCTCCACATCTCCTCCCCCCGGAAGCAAATTCTCTGGATCAGTGTTGTATACTGATTTCTGTGCAGCACCTGCTGGATTTGTGACACGTGTCTCCAACACGAATCGTAAAGCAGCCTGAACCGATGCGGTAACCGGCACCCGCTCAACTTGATCTGGCTCGGCTCCATCACGGCGGCTGCGCTTCTCCTTTCGCGATCTTAACAAGTAGGGATCCGTGACCACGGCCGAACGCGGTCGGTCGTCGCCGGAACGAGATCGCTTCGTTTGTTGGCGGAATGCGAGCGCAGTACCATGCAGCCGGCGAATAAAATATTCTAGCCAAGATCGCAAAGACGTCCGTTTGTTGGTGGAGCCCACGATCACACGATCGTTGGTCTGCAGATTGCAGGGCTGCGGCGCGCTTCGTTCGTCGGGGGCACGCGACAAGATCGCAGGACCACGGAGCCGGTGAATAAAATATTCCGGCCAAGATCGCAGAGACGTTCGTTTGTTGGTGGAGCCCACGATCATACTATCGTTGGTTTGCAGATTGTAGGGCTGCGGCGATCGCGATACGTTTGCTTCGTCAGTGGAGATTCCGATCAGGAAACTATGTCGCGAGGCGACGCAGGTGCCCTTCGATTACGAAAGTGCGCCGATCGCCGAAAAGATTGATGATCGTCGCAGTGTCGATGCCTTCGAACAAGGATACTCCAATGGCCTGGTGTCCAACACCTCGTCGACCCTCCTCATGGCTGCAAGTGAACAGAGGGCACTACACAACTTCACCGTCAATGTATTGCGTGATCGTGGCTCCACCGACGATGGACGGCGGACGGAATATTATATTCGCCGGCTGCATGGTACTGCGCTCGCGTTCCACCGACGAACGAAGCGATCTCGTTTCGGCGACGAGCGACCGCGTTCGGCCGTGGACGCGGATCCCTACTTGTTAAGATCGTGAAAGGAGAAGCGCAGCCGCCGCGGTGTACTCTTCGGAGCCGAGCCGGATCGAGCCGAGCAAATTGCTAGCTGGATCGAGCACCGGTTACCGCATCGGTTCAGGCTGCTTTACGATTCGTGTTGGAGACACGTGTTGCAAAATCCAGCAGGTGCTGCACAGAAATCATTATACAACACTGATCCAGAGAATTTGCTTCCCCCCCGGAAGCAAATTCTCTGGATCAGTGTTGTATACTGATTTCTGTGCAGCACCTGCTGGATTTGTGACACGTGTCTCCAACACGAATCGTAAAGCAGCCTGAACCGATGCGGTAACCGGCACCCGCTCAACTTGATCTGGCTCGGCTCCATCACGGCGGCTGCGCTTCTCCTTTCGCGATCTTAACAAGTAGGGATCCGTGACCACGGCCGAACGCGGTCGGTCGTCGCCGGAACGAGATCGCTTCGTTTGTTGGCGGAATGCGAGCGCAGTACCATGCAGCCGGCGAATAAAATATTCTAGCCAAGATCGCAAAGACGTCCGTTTGTTGGTGGAGCCCACGATCACACGATCGTTGGTCTGCAGATTGCAGGGCTGCGGCGCGCTTCGTTCGTCGGGGGCACGCGACAAGATCGCAGGACCACGGAGCCGGTGAATAAAATATTCCGGCCAAGATCGCAGAGACGTTCGTTTGTTGGTGGAGCCCACGATCATACTATCGTTGGTTTGCAGATTGTAGGGCTGCGGCGATCGCGATACGTTTGCTTCGTCAGTGGAGATTCCGATCAGGAAACTATGTCGCGAGGCGACGCAGGTGCCCTTCGATTACGAAAGTGCGCCGATCGCCGAAAAGATTGATGATCGTCGCAGTGTCGATGCCTTCGAACAAGGATACTCCAATGGCCTGGTGTCCAACACCTCGTCGACCCTCCTCATGGCTGCAAGTGAACAGAGGGCACTACACAACTTCACCGTCAATGTATTGCGTGATCGTGGCTCCACCGACGATGGACGGCGGACGGAATATTATATTCGCCGGCTGCATGGTACTGCGCTCGCGTTCCACCGACGAACGAAGCGATCTCGTTTCGGCGACGAGCGACCGCGTTCGGCCGTGGACGCGGATCCCTACTTGTTAAGATCGTGAAAGGAGAAGCGCAGCCGCCGCGGTGTACTCTTCGGAGCCGAGCCGGATCGAGCCGAGCAAATTGCTAGCTGGATCGAGCACCGGTTACCGCATCGGTTCAGGCTGCTTTACGATTCGTGTTGGAGACACGTGTTGCAAAATCCAGCAGGTGCTGCACAGAAATCATTATACAACACTGATCCAGAGAATTTGCTTCCCTCCCCCCCCCGGTTGGCTTTCCTAACTCGTCTAGTACTTACTGCCTCAACAAAGCAGCAGCAGCAGCAGACGCGCCCCCCACTCGCCAATCCATTTCCGCTCCGCTCCGCCCCGCTCTGCTCTCCCGCCGCGCGCCGGCATTGTCTCCTCCCCCGCTGCCACCGCCGCGCTCGCTACCTCCGGTGCTTCTCCGCTCTCGCTCCACGCCGCGGCCGGCCGGCCGGCCGGCCCCCGGATGCGCGCCGGCTTGTCGGCTAGCGGAGGAAGAGGAGGGGAGGGGCACCGGGCGGGGGAGCGGGATGGGCTTCCTGGTGGGGCTGGCGCTGGGGATCGCGGTCGGCGTCGCGCTCATCCTCGGCTTCGCCCGCTCCGAGAACTCCCGCGCCGCGCGCCGCCGACAGCTGGTAACCGCCACCGCCACCCCCCTCTCGACGCGTGACGCTCGCGTAGGGAATTAGGGGGGAAGCCGTGCGTGCGTGCGTGCGTGCGAATCGAAGCGAAAATACGAATCGCCCTAGTCCTCGCCGCGGTTGCTGCGCTAGCGGGTTAGGTCAGGGGACCGCCCGTGCTAGCCTGTAGCCTTGCTTTTTACTAGTACGCTGGTTTGGGAGGGGTGGAGTAGATTTGGCTTCCTGCGGCGGCCACACACACGCTGAAACAGCTCAGCTGTTTGTCTGCCGGGCTGACAAAATGGGGTACTAGATGAGTAGCTTGAGCACCTGTCGGCTCAAGTCTATGAGCATTGATCAACGCTGGCGGTACCATTTCTAGGCAGGACACTTGATAAGCATGTAGTGCCATGCTCGACTGGTTGTTCCTTTCTTCACTGAGCTCGTGCTCTGCTCTGACGCTTTTCACCGTAGTGATTTCGGTCCATGGTATTACTTTCATTGACAACTGGAATTCTGAATGGCTCCTTGGTGACCATGAGCGGCTTGTTGCATTGTAGCCATGACTAAAGCCGTAAGGGCCTTCTCCTTGTTTCGTACTGATGCAGGCTGCTACGGTCGCTAGCTTATCCAGAATGACGATCGAAGATTCACGAAAGTTACTCCCGTCTGACCTGTACCCTTCCTGGGTTGTTTTCTCGTCGCAGCAAAAGGTATTTGGTTATATTTAGTTAGCTCCCATGCTTCTGCACTCTATGTGAATGCACGTATGCTGATGGCACGTTGTTGCAGTTAAAATGGCTTAACCAAGAGCTGATTAAAATCTGGCCATTTGTGGATCAGGTATCTTCTTTCAACAGCACTCCAAAGCTTTGACTAGGCCTAGACTCTATATGACTTGATTTCCTTTAAAGGCATTCTTAACTGGTTTGCATTTTTACTTGGGCATTCCTCATTGCAGGCAGCATCAGAACTGATCAAAGCCTCTGTCGAGCCTGTTCTTGAACAATATAGACCAATAATCTTAGCTTCCCTCAAGTTCTCAAAACTCACTCTTGGGACTGTTGCACCACAGTTTACTGGTAGGCCTCGCTGAAGTACTCCCTTTGTTAACTTTCCTAAGGCAACCAATCATTCCAATATTCAAACTAATAATCTTACATCTATTACAGTGAGACTTGTATTTGGAATTACTTTTGTACGACCATAATTTTGTTCTTATGGATAATGGAAAACACTGTGTAATATAATAAAGGTAGCAGTTTAATTTGAACACTGTCATGTCAAACTGTACCACGCCTCATAAAATCCAGAGGGCGCACAGGGCAGTACTGCAGATCAAATACTTTTTATGAATATATATATGATACGAAACTATTTAACTGTTTATTTTGATTTTCATAATCTTTGTCACCTGTGTTATTTTGATATTCATTGTTTATCTAGTAGCTCTCTAAGTATATGGTTTAATTACATGTGTGGTGGATGCTAACCTATAACTATTAGTTTTTCTTCTGATTTTGTTGCAGGTGTTTCAATAATTGAGAATAAGGAATCAGGTATCGTCATGGAGCTGGAGATGAATTGGGATGCCAACCCAAGTATTATACTAGATGTAAAAACTAGACTTGGTGTGGCACTTCCGATACAGGTGACCTATATGCTTGTTATGCCTTTTGCGCTGTAGCCTGTGGTATAAATGCTGCAATACAAATTACACATATGAAATATAACTAGTTCACAAAATTGATCAATATGGTCTCTTGTATTCTTTCTCTTGAATAATGACTTGGTCGTCTGCATAAACAACAAAACAACAACAAAGCCTTTGGTCGTCTGCATGAATTTTAAAAATTCATTCTCCATTTTTTCATTCGGCTGACTCAACCAGACTTGGCGTATATGATGTTAATCCATCAGTCGATTCATTAATCTCAGGGTGTGAGGTTTATTGTGTATCCTGTGCATGGCATCATGAATAGAGCGAACTGGTCCATGCCCTTAGTTACAACTATATAATGATAGTATGGTACAAGGAAGGGTACTAATGAAATTTGGGTTATTATGATATTATATAACTCAGACAATAATGTTGTTTGTGTTCTTGCTATATAGGTGAAAGACATTGGCTTTACAGGAGTTTTCCGCTTGATTTTCAGACCACTGATTGAAGAGCTACCATGCTTTGGTGCTGTTTGTTTTTCTCTACGAAAGAAGGTTCTCTTCTTTATCCTTTTGTTCTCTGATTATTCGAGTTGTTTCTTCCTTTTTCTCATTTTCCTCCCTCAAATCATGTCAGAAAAAGCTGGATTTTAGGCTGAAAGTTATTGGTGGCGAAATATCTGCTATACCTGGAATTTCAGATGCTCTTGAGGTTTTGCAGTATATTTATGTTTTTTTGCTGAAAATTGGGGTTTCATATTTCCAGTAATTGATGAATTGTTTTTTCTTACAGGAAACAATTAAAAATGCGATTGAAGACTCGATAACATGGCCAGTAAGGAAAGTTATTCCTATAATACCTGGGGACTACAGGTAAATTATTGGACGAATTTGTGTACACACACTAGTACCGCTCTTACTGATTGTGTATTTAGACCACATTAGGAATGTTCATGACTGATTATATATTACAGTGATTTGGAACTGAAGCCTGTTGGTACATTGGAGGTCAAGCTTGTACAAGCAAGAGATTTAACTAACAAAGACCTGATAGGAAAATCTGATCCTTTTGCCATCGTGTATGTCCGCCCATTACCAGACAAAATGAAGAGAAGTAAAACGATTGTAAGCGTTGTAGCTTCTTCCTGTATGCGGCCTCTGCCTTTTGGAAATTTTCTAACCATTGTCATCATCTTTACAGAGCAATGATCTGAACCCTATCTGGAACGAGCACTTTGAGTTTATTATTGAAGATGCTGATACTCAGAGTGTGACAGTGAAGATATACGATGATGATGGTATTCAGGTATCTGAATTGATTGGCTGTGCTCAAGTTAGGCTACAGGATCTGCAACCAGGCAAAGTGACGGATGTCTGGTTGAAGCTTGTAAAAGATCTGGAGATTCAAAGGGACAGGAAAAATCGGGGTCAGGTGAGCCTAATTTTCATGGAAACAACTGCTCCGTTTTTCCATTTTCCGACCCCAGAAAATTGCTTATAATTTCATCTTAGATCATGCTTTAGCATTTTTGTGAGTTGTCATCATCCATCAGTGGTACTTTCAAATGGCTCATAACGTTTTTCTTGTGACACCCTCATCAGGTGCACCTTGAGCTGCTGTACTGTCCATTTGGCATGGAGGAGTCTCCAAATCCTTTCAGACAACAGTTTTCAATGACTTCCCTGGAGAGGACAATGACAAGTATGGAAAATGGATCAGGGGGCACTAGTTTTGGCAGGATGTCTTCGAGGAAGAAAAAAGATGTTATCATGCGAGGGGTTCTATCAGTGACTGTGATATCTGGAGAGGATCTGCCAGCAATGGATATGAATGGAAAGTCTGATCCATATGTCGTACTTTCTCTCAAAAAGACAAAAACAAAGTACAAGACAAGGGTAATTTTTTTATCAAATACAAATTAGTGGCACATCTTGAATTGTTGATGCCCCATAAAGTTGACATGTACTTCCTCCATTCCCATTTATTTGATGTTGGGACAGGTTGTGTAGTTCAATTTAAAACTAAATATTTTGTCCTAATGTCAGATTCTAGAACAGAGGAGTAGTTGCTATATAGTGTGTGTTGGATCAGTAGGAACCATAATACTTGAGATACTGCTACAGTCAGAAATTGCTTGGTGGAAGCTTATCATGTGATGGACTGCAGGTTGTGAATGAGAGCTTGAACCCGGTCTGGAATCAGACTTTCGACTTCGTTGTTGAAGATGGCTTACATGATATGCTTATGCTGGAAGTTTATGATCATGACACTTTCAGTAGAGTAAGTTCCATTGAACTCTTCATTGCATTGCTAGCTGAGTGGTTGTGCAAATTGCAGATGTACTTGTGGTAACTAATTGAGTGTGTTTTCTTTAGGATTACATGGGGCGGTGCATCCTTACTTTAACCAAGGTTTTGCTGGAAGAAGATTACATGGAGAGCTTCAACCTGGAGGGAGCAAAGAGTGGGAAGCTGAACCTGCACCTGAAGTGGTCGCCACAACCAATCATGCGTGACCTACGAGATAGGTCAGATAGGTCCAGTTGATGTGCACGCATGGGTGCACTTCTGGTTTTGGTGGCTGAGAGGCTCAATAGTGGCTGCCGTGCGTGGTTTGATGGTTCTGGCTCTCTCCTGAAATCTGAATACCTGATTGATTCAGTACCTAGCCATCATTTTTTCCGGTGCAACCCGATCAGTTGCACATATACATGTGTTATGCTGTTAATCGGTTAGATTGATGTCCGTAATATAATAATGATAAATGTATCTTTGTAACACAGAGTTGGAATCCGAAATGTGTAAATCTTGTGGAATTGAATTGAGATGTTGAATCAAACATGAATAGTCACCATGATCATGCTTATCTCTATCTTGCCCCTGCTTTGGTTGAAGGATTTTTTTTTCTACCAAGTCGCCTTCCATGATTTATCCTTTTTGGTATGCAGGATGAGACGGTTGTGTCGTTAGATTGTGACGTCGGGACATGAAGAGATAACATACATCTGCTTGTGTTTAACGTGCAGGCGCATCAAGGCTAACTCTGTTGTGCTCATATCGTTTGCCTTCAACTGACATATGAACTGAGAGAGAAGAAACAAGGGGTCGCAGTGCCTGTTAACTCTGTTGTGCTCGCCTGACAGATCGGTGGTGACAACGCTATCTTAGTCGAATGTAAATAAAAAACCATTTGTGTAGTAGGTTCATACGTCAACTGAAACACGCCCAACATTCAATTCGTCAAGCTGCAACAATTACAGATCACTGAACGCATTACACTCGAGCACAATCAGAACCAGCCGGTCACCCAATTTGTCCCATCTTTCAGCTCAACATACATGTCTAGCCCCGTCAAACAAATCCCCAATTCTCCCTGACCCATCAGTTGACCTCTGACGTATGGCGGCTACAATAGACTAATGTCCCCGATGATCAGCTCCATTCAAGGGAGGGACTCACACTCACGTCACTGAGGCCATTTTCTAAGCACCACCTGTGGAAACATGGCATCCGAAAATGTTCAGAAGATTCTCCGGGAGCAAGCCTTTCAGACCCCGACAGGACAGGAGCCCGAACGAGCATCCCAGGCTCTCCTCCTTGGGCGGATTCGTCCGGCGTCTTGGACGCTGCCGCCGGCGAACCGGTCAGCATCGAGCGCGGAATCCTTGCTCGCCCCATCCGCCGGCGCCAGTGAAACGAGCCGAGGCTGATTTCTACGTTCTGTTTTCCACCACGTACCTCTCCAGTCGATCAGGGGTCAGGGTGCCGTCCAAATGCAACGGCTCCGGCCGGGCCGGCCTCTGGCCTAGCCCGCCTCGCCACGAGGAGAGCCATCTGGCCTACGTACCCCACCCACCCGTCTGCTGCTGCCTGCTGGCTGCATCCAGCATCTCATGTCTCCTTCCACAGCTGTGCGGGCTGTGCCCCAGCCGTGTCGTCCTCGCTTTCGTCTCCGGGTGTTGTTGTCCTCGCTTTCGGCTCCGGGCTTCTCTAGCGACCGTCGAAATGATGCCTGGCCGTGGGGCTGCGTTCTGGAGCATGCGTCACGTAGCTGTGCTCTCCTAGCTCTCCTGCCCAAGCAACTGCAACTGGCACGACAGCCGGTTGCATGCGTCCACAGTACAGACAGACACTGGACGACGACACCGTGCATGCATGGGAATCAAATCAATTCTGGGCCGTTGATCGCAGAAAAGCGCTGCACGTGCCGCCAGGAAAAAAAAAAGGCCACAGAGCCTGGCCGTACGTGGCTGATGGAGGCGGACGAACGAGAGGCCAGGATGGCGCTCGAATCCGTGGGTTTCGATCAGAGCCCACGCGCGCCTCACATCCTATATCCTCACACAACCCTCCTTCGTCTCGGTGTCTCACTGTCTCCTCCCTTCCTCTGCCTCCTCCTCCTCCTCCTCTGCTCCTCCTCTGCTGCTGCTGCTGCTGCGGCGGCTTAAACCCCTCCTCGGCCTGTCGGCCAGCTGCCGCTGCTCCATTCGCGTCTGAATTAAGGAAGGTCGCTGTGGCCATGGCTCCCAACAAGGCCGGCCGTGGGAAGGGAAGGGGTAAAGGCGACAAGAAGAAGAAGGAGGAGAAAGGTATCTAGTCTAGTCCGACCGATGGTGTCCTTGCCCCCTCCGTTATCTACCCCGCGCGCTGCGAATTGCTTCCGTTTGCTGTTCTTGCAGACAGCGTATACGTAGTTTTTCACGTCTTTTCATGTTCTTCTTCTTCTTTTTTTTTTATAAAAAAGAAAGAAAACTCTGTTCTTTATTAGGGGTTTCTGCTTCTCCTTCCTCTACCAGTTCAGTCATCGACGTTGTTTCCTCTCGTGTGTCTGCAGTTGTACCCAGCGTCGTCGACGTCACGGTCGTCACCCCCTACGAATCCCAGGTGACACTCAAGGTACGTGTGCGCGACGTGCGGCTCCATCAGCTCCCTCGCTGGCCGGCCCCCTGCTGCTGTGCTCTTTTGGTACTGAACGACCCATCATCATCATCATCATCATCCGTTTGCGATTGCGGGCGGCAGGGCATATCCACGGACCGCGTGCTGGACGTGAGGAAGCTGCTGGGGTCGAACGTGGAGACGTGCCACCTCACAAACTACTCGCTCTCCCATGTGGTAATACCCTCCGCCGCCACCTGCATGCAGAGTAGTACAGTAGTACGTGTACTCCTCTTCCCCCCCCTGTTCTGCCTGCCTGCCTGCCTGGCCGGCCGGAAAGGTAACGACGATGAGGTTGATGATGATTTTTTTGTCGAGTGACTGGTGTTGTGTTGTTTGGCGTGAACGGTAACAGGCGCGCGGGCAGCAGCAGCAGCAGCGGCTGGACGACGGCGTGGAAATCGTGGCGCTGAAACCCTGCACGCTCCGCATCGTGGAAGGTAGGTGACGACTGGAAACAAACAATTCTGCATTTTTCCCCCTCTGCTGCCTTCGTCGTCCGAACGTGAGCTGCTGCTGGTCAGCTGGTGGCTGGTGTGGTGTCGAGCTCGCTCAGAGTATAGCAGGTGGTGAAGCGATTTAGGATACATTATTAGACGTTCCAACACTAAAATCCCCTCTCCTTCTTTTCTTGTCAAATGCGTCTGGTTTTGGAACTCCATCTAATTAACTTCAGTACGTGCTGCTCACAGTCTCAGCTCCGGACCAGACGGCCTCGCTCGCAGTCGCAGTCACACCAAAGTCATTCCGTGCGTCCAGCTCCCTTTCCTGCCAATGATGCGCGTCCCTTTCCTGCCAATGCGCGCCACCACATCGCCGCCTCCGTCCGCGAATGTTTCTGGTGAGAAAGAGGAGCGGGACCGGCGGCGGCTATAGCCGTCGCCAGATTTTCCCACGGAACGTGCCCGGCGGCGCGGTCGCTCCATGTGTCCCGGCCGGAAAAGAAAAAACCAGCTAGGGGTTGCTGGTTGTTGGTCGCTACGGCCACGTGCGAGACCTCACCTCGTGATTCTGACTGACCGATGGATTTTTTTTCTTCTGAATCTTTTTTACTAGTGAGGTGACGTTCAGAGGAGGGGTTTGACTGCTGCATAGTGATTAACGCCTGATGAGTCCTGTACGGCCGGGGGAAGGAAGGGTGGGTGATTGGTTGCTCTGACGCTGCTCGCTAGTGCTTAATTTGGTCTTTAGTTCAACCGAGGAGACGCCTCTTGGAATCTGCGGTGTTCAGACTACATTGGGTAGCGTCAAATATTATAAAACGGAGAGAGTTTAGCTGATACTCCCTCCGTTTAAAATTAATTGATGTTTAGGATAAAAAATTTAGTTCAATTTGAACTAAAAATCTTGTCCTAAACATCAATTAATTTAGAACAGAAGGAGTATTTTTCTGCAGGAGCTTATTTTCTTAGCATCATCTTAATTTGATTCCATATTGTTGCTGAGCAAACAAGAAACAAGACAGCTTCCCTTGCGGGCCTCAGATCTGTTATTGGGCCCGTGGAGGAGGCCTAGAACAACTCAGTGAAGCCCGACTACTCAATCGGCCCAGGTTTTTTTAATTGAGCCCGACGGCTTGTGAAAATGCAGAGGAGTACGCGACCGAGGAGCAGGCGCTGGCGCACGTCCGCCGGCTGCTGGACATCGTCGCCTGCACCACCGCGTTCGCCAGGCCCCGCGACGGCGCCTCCAGGCATCACAGGTCCTCCAAGCACGGGCGGCCCGCGACGCCGCCGTCCCCGCCCGCGCCCGCGCCCGCCTCCTCCGGGGCCCATGGCGGCGGCGAGGCCCCGCCGCCGATATCGGAGGCGCACGACATGGCGGCCATCCGCCCTCCCCCGAAGCTCGGGGAGTTCTACGACTTCTTCTCCTTCGCCCACCTCACCCCGCCCTTTCACTGTACCGCTCCCGCTCTCTGCCCTGATGAAGCACTCACTGCATTTGCATTTGCATTTGTTTCGTGCCTTCTGAAGAAATGTGGGCTTGGTTTGTGCAGTTATCAGGAGGAAGGAGGCGAGCGGAGCTTCTCAGGAAGGCGACTACTTCGAAATCGAGGTCTTTAAAATTCCAACTCGTTTGTATTTATAAGAGCTATTCGATTTGATTGACCATACAGTCTACAAGGATATAGCTTCATCCGACGGAGTTCATGTGCGCAGGTTAAGGTTTGCAACGGGAAGCTTCTGCACATAGTCGCTTCGGTAAAGGGCTTCTACTTGGCAGGAAAGCCACATACCGCGAGCTACTCCTTGGTGGACTTGCTACAACAGCTCAGCAATGCATTCGCTAATGTTAGTAAACCATGATTATACATGAATCGGTACATCTTTAATTTTTCTCCTATGCATGCTTAGGCTTAGCTCGCTTTCCTTCCTGCTGGTAATCAAGTTGTACTTATTGTTTATTTTGTGCAGGCTTATGAGGCGTTGATGAAGGCTTTTGTGGATCACAATAAGGTACTAAACATTGAATGCTCATCTTTTTGTACTAACGTTGGAATAGAATGATGAATTTCAATGGACTTATGCTGAGGTTTTCGTGTCTGCATCTGCAGTTTGGGAATCTGCCTTATGGGTTCCGTGCAAACACATGGCTTGTTCCTCCGATATACGTTGACTCTGCGATGAAGTGCCCAGCACTGCCAGTGGAGGATGAGAGTTGGGGTGGAGATGGGGGTGGCAATGGACGAGATGGAAAATATGACCGAAGGCGGTGGGCAAAAGAATTTACTATTTTGGCTAGAATGCCTTGCAAAACTGAAGAAGAGCGGGTGATCCGAGACCGGAAAGCTTTCCTTCTGCACAATTTGTTTGTAGATACAGCAATTTTTAGAGCTACATCAACAATACGGCGACTCATTGATCTGTCAACGAAATCAACTAGTCCACAAGCTGGTACACATGATTCAAATATACTTGAGGAACATGTCGGGGACATGCATATTAGTGTAATGAAGGATGAGTCTGATGGTAGTTTGAAGTCGGAGGACAAAGTTGATGGAGTTGCTTTCTGTCAAACGGATGCTATGGATTTATCACAAAGGAATCTTCTAAAAGGTTTAACATCTGATGAAAATGTTGTTGTTAAGGTGATGCTCACACTTCCACCCTTTTCTTCTTTGCAAAACACAAGACACACATACACTCACATACACACATGCACGCTCACCCTTATGAACGCACGCAGACGCACTCGCCCAAATGAGTGCACGCTAATCCTAATTAACATATCAGAAGTTAATTAGGTGAACATATGATTCTCATCCAGGATACATCGATGCTAGGAGTGGTGATTGTCAAGCATTGTGGATATACAGCAACTGTGAAGGTTTCTGGACACACCAAAGACAGTAATGATGGCAAACAGAACTCTGATTTTTCTGATAACCTTGATGGAATGTTGAGCATTAATGTACCGGACCATCCAGATGGAGGTTCTAATGCCTTGAATGTTAATAGGTTTGACATTTATCCTTATGTATACACGCTTAGTAATGGCTTCATTCTGTTATCCATGATGCATTTGCTAGAGTAAAGCATTTTTCTATACACATTAAATTTCTGACATTTGACATGGAAATATGCAACCACATTTCCATTAACCCTCTTTCTGCATTTCTTTTCAGTCTAAGAATACCACTCCCAAAACTCATCAATCCAGAAATCCCTGTTGGTAACCCTACCCCAAAGTCTCATGCTGGTAACCCTGAAAGGAAACTAGCACGTACAATACTTGAAGACAGCTTGGTGAAGCTAGATTCCATGCCTTGCAAAAATACTAGAATTATCAGATGGGAACTTGGGTCCTCTTGGTTGCAACACTTGCAGAAAAAGGATTCTCCAGTGTCTGAGAATGGTAAGGGGAATGCAACAAAGGTTGAAAAAGAGCCACCTGTCCGAGGTCTTGGAAAGCATTTTGAACAGTTAAGGAAGATCAAAAAGAAAGAAAGTAGTACTGAAGTTTCCAGGTCTGAGAAGGAAGAATCTTATAGTAACTGCTCATCAGTGAATGGTATGCATGAATCATATAAGCTAGAAGTTGACGAAACGAATAATGAGCCTGGTATCTGCAAGCTGATGTCAGAGGATGCCTTCATTCGCTTGAAGAGTTTGGGCGCTGGCCTTCATGAAAAGGTGATTATTATGCAAGCTCAATCAGTTAGAAATGATGTTTTAAGATGGCTAGAACTATACTCCTGACCTGCTTGTAATTTCTCTCTAAAATACCTGTATATAATTATAATCTCTCTTTTCCTGTTAATAATATGTAGAACTATAGGAGAGGCCCTAATGTAGTTCACAGAAAGAATCTGTGCAAGTTCACAGATTTATATAAATTTTTGAAACACTATCAATCGGCATCTCCTGTTCTAGAGAGTTAACTCATGTTTTCATGAGCCTTCTCATCCTATTTCTCTTTAGATCAACATAAAAAGTATTTCTAGGAGTGGTAAAAGTTTCAGAAGTACCAAGCCTTCAGAAGAACCGGCATTATGTTGTTGAAAATTTATTGACCTGTTTTCTAATTTTGTTACCTCTTAATCCAGTCCCTTGAAGAGCTCACCAAGATGGCCCATGATTTCTATGATGATACGGCACTTCCAAAGCTGGTAAGACTTGCCTTAAATATTTGAAGATCATTCTTCAAAATTTAAAGTCAATTTAGTTATCATTTCCTACTTTAATTTTCTTCACCTGATTGGTGCTTAATTATTTCATAAACTGTGTGTTATAATTCTTGGTACCAGAGTTACTTTACTGATAACTTTAAACTAATCAAGCACATGGTGTATATACGCTTCCTCCAAGTGTTGCTTAATACCCTTAATGACTGATTCATTGTCTCTCGATTCTTGAATACAATTGTGCAGGTGGCAGATTTTGCTTCTCTTGAACTTTCTCCAGTAGATGGAAGAACCATGACTGATTTCATGCATACAAGGGGACTTAATATGTGCTCCTTAGGCCGTGTGGTAGGTGTAACTTTATGCATAGCATAGTTTGCTGTTATGTTTGGACAAAAATTGGCATAATCACTTGACTTTTGTTTCATTAAATTAATCAGGTCGAACTAGCAGAGGAGCTCCCACACATCCAGTCCATATGCATTCATGAAATGGTTATTAGATCTTTCAAGCACATCATCCGAGCTGTTATTGCAGCTGTTCGTGACATGCAAAATATGTCTGCAGCTATAGCTGAGACTCTGAACATTTTACTAGGATCTCCCAGGCTTGATACTGATAGAGATGCCCATAGTGAGCATAATTTGCGATTGAAATGGGTAGAAAGCTTCCTTTCAAAAAGATACTTCTGGAAGTTAAAAGATGAATTTGCTCACTTGAGGAAATCTATCATTCTGAGAGGACTTTGCAGCAAGGTTTGGATTGTCAAGTGAATTATAGGATGCTCAACAGTTTCTGTTCTCTAAACAGGCATGCTGATATGGTTTGTTGTGCAGGTTGGACTGGAGTTGGTTGCCAGAGATTATGATATGAATAGCCCTAACCCATTTGACAAATCTGACATTGTCAGCATTGTTCCTGTATGCAAGGTAGTATATCACTGAAACTTAGGGTATTATTTCTTTCCATATCCTGGCCTCCTGGGTGATTTATGTATTGATCTGATTAGGTCTGCTTTGGCTTTGTGTTCTTTTTCAGCATGTGGTTTACTCATCTATTGATGGTCGAAACTTACTGGAATCATCAAAGATGGCGTTGGACAAAGGGAAACTAGACGATGCTGTAAGCTATGGAACAAAGGTACAGAACAGTCAATGTTATGTTTTTACTTATTGCTCAAAAAACATTACATTTTTCTTCATGTCGACTGCTGTGTTGAAATTGTATCTGCATTTTGTATAGTGAAATTATTTTGCTATATTCTTTATTTCTTAACTACTGCATGTTTTTCTTCTTGTTGAAGGCCTTGTCAAAAATCATAGCTGTATGCGGTCCATACCATCGACTGACTGCTAATGCATACAGCCTTCTTGCTGTAGTGCTTTATCATACTGGAGATTTTAATCAGGTACTCAACTGAGTTTTTCTTAGCTTTTTCTCTCCCAAATGTTCATGAGAGCTGTGTGACATTTCACTGAGAAAAAAAGGATTTTTTCTTAGTTGCTATATTCTATCTATTGGATGGGCTGTTTGACGCGAACTTTTTTCCTTTTTGCTAAAAAGTCATAACAATGCTAGCATTACAGTATGCTGTAAGGCTTACTGCAATCAGACTAGTGATTGTTTTGTTCAAAAATGTTTCTGAACTATGTGGTACCCTGATGTGGTAATCTTGGATCTCCATGACTTTTTTTTCTTGTTATAGGCAACTATATATCAGCAGAAGGCACTTGATATTAATGAAAGGGAGCTTGGTCTTGACCATCCAGAAACTATGAAGAGCTATGGGGATTTATCTGTCTTCTACTACCGCCTGCAACACATTGAAATGGCTCTAATGTAAGTGCGCCATAGGTTCATTTGTCGAAACATGAGCTAACTTGATGGCTTTTGAATGGGAGAGAAAATATGCTGAGGACACTATGTTTGCTAGTTGCTAGATAATAATCATCTATCACACTTACTCTCCAACTTCTGTCACTCTATGTATTAATTTGATTTTTTTCCTAATGGCATCTTCTGTTGAAGGTATGTCAATCGTGCACTTAATCTGCTTCAGTTTTCATGTGGGCTATCACACCCGAATTCTGCTGCCACTTACATCAATGTGGCTATGATGGAAGAAGGTATGGGAAATGTTCATGTTGCTCTTAGGTACTTGCATGAAGCCCTGAAGTGCAACAAGAGATTGCTAGGAGCTGATCACATCCAGGTAAAAGAAGCTATTGTTTTTTATCATCTATGCGTGCTAAAGTGCTTTCATGATGTAATTTTGAGCAATCTGTTTGCCCAGTTCTGATGTTTTAGCAAGATGATTTTGCATAAAACAACAATTAGGGTTTATCTCTAGCCTACCCCATATTGCTTGGAGCTTAAAGGCTTTGTTGTTGCATCATTTAGGGTTTGTCACAGAAATGATTGATGTGCATCAAATTCCAAGCTTTATGCAGACGATTTCAATTATGTCATGTTGTAATATGTATCAAATCCTAAATACATTACTAAAAGATACACATCACGTTGATATTTCTCCAGAACTGCATAGCTATGCTGGAATGCATGTATAACAATATACATGTAAGATACATCTTGTGTATTAGAAAATACAGATCACAATTTACAATGGATGTTGAATCTTACTTTGATATAGCTCTCAGCAGTCAGTATTCTGCTAATTTTTATCCATCTCCCTCAATTCAATGCCTTAATTAAACATGTCCACGTTTTCTAAATAAACCTCATATAATTGTATGTTCAGTGTTTCAAGTTTCAAAAATCTATTGGTTGACATGGTCCTCATATCACCATGCCATAATTTCTCTTCAAAAAGGTAGTACACTAATTTATTTGTTGTGTCATATTTTAGTGTTACGGTCTTAGTTGTTCAGCAAAGGGTGAAAATACCTTGTCATAGAATATACACACATCGGATACATGATTCAGTGAGATATATTGTAATTGTAAGAATAAGATACTTTGGTTAAATTGCTTACCCTGAACTAACAAGACACTTCTTTCAATCAATCAGACTGCTGCGAGCTACCATGCTATAGCCATAGCCCTTTCAATGATGGACGCATACTCCCTAAGTGTGCAACATGAACAAACCACATTGCAGATACTTCAGGAGAAACTAGGGCAAGATGACCTTCGAACTCAGGTTCTTTTTTCTCTGGATGTACAATTGTGAAGGCTATATATTCTAATATTCATTTGAAGCTTTACATATTATTTTCGCTGCAGGATGCTGCTGCATGGCTAGAGTATTTCGAATCAAAAGCATTGGAACAGCAAGAGGCTGCTCGAAGAGGCATGCCAAAACCAGACTCATCTATTGCAAGTAAAGGACACCTTAGGTATGGAACTATGAATAAAGAGCACATTGTCAATTCTAAATCAATTTTATTTAGATTCAAACACCTACTGTTCCAGTGTATCAGATCTTCTTGAGTTCATAAGCCCAGACCAGGAAAGAAAAGAGAAGAATATGCAAAAGAAGTGCAGGCGTGCTAAGGTGATTATGAAATATATTTACTTTTCAAGACTTGCACTATGTTAAAAAGATATTCAGAATAGATATAGTTATAGATATATGTTAACTTTTCAATATTGTTTTATTAGAGAGTGCTGATAATCAGTGAGAACACGTCCATGCACATATGTAAGGTCATTATAAAGAGGGTTGGAACAATAATTTCATACTGGATGTTTTATATGAACTAATAATGTGTCAGACAGTAACACCTATCTGGTTTGCGGAATCACTATATCTGGATTGCAGTCAAAATTTTGGAACACAAACTCCAAGAAGTTATAGACATTACCCAGAATTGATTTGATTCCCATGCACGGTGTCGTCCAGTGTCTGTCTGTGGACGCAACCGGCTGTCGTGCCAGTTGCTATACAATAAATTCCAGTTGTTAAGATACAAGATGCCACCTATCAATTATCTTTCTTAAATATTAATTGAACTTCTATGTACATTAACAGAAAATAATTACTTATTATCTATGAATTAGGGCTGCCAATGTAATCTGCTGGCCAACTTTATGATCCATGAATTAGAGTGCAGTAAATGTTATTTTTTGTTTATTGTATAAACACTAACTCAAAGTTACTTTTGCCCGAAGCATAACATGAGCCTCTTTCTTTCCCCTATTACCTCTTACTTTCCTTTTCACATTATATAGTATTAAATGCAGAATAATGTCAGAGCCCATCATGGTGAATTGGTTGAAGAAAAGGAGAATGCCCAGCATGACTTGGGATCTTCCCATGAAGCAAGCAATGATGGTTTTAAAGAAGGAAAGGCGGATGTGTATCCTCCAGTGGTATCAGAAGAAAATAACGCTGTCCATGATGAACAGAGGCAAACAGATGTTTTATCACCTGAAGAATATTCTGATGAAGGGTGGCAAGCAGCTACTTTGAGAGGGAGATCGACAAATGTAAAGAAGAAAAGCAGTTTCAAAAAGGCAGCTCTCACGAAATTATCTGTTGATGGCTTCGAAGATACTGGTTCTGCTTATAGGACTAGTTCACAACCTCGAACAAAAGGAGGTAAAGAAGATACAGTAAGCACTCCCAGCCAACTCTCCTTTGGTAGCTTTCTGAAAACCA